>JAODLD010000069.1:5205890-5253035 GCA_026781065.1 Mormyrops boulengeri
CCCCCCCCACACACACCCCCCCCCCCCCCCCCCCCCCCCCCCCCCCCCCCCCCCCGCCCCCGCCCGGGGCGAGGTTGTCACTTGATGGCTGGATCCAGGCTCTCTCAGATTCTCCTCGCCTCCCCTTTATGTCTCTCAGCAACATTGCCACAAAAATCCTGGGGGTGTTGGGTTTCGCCCATGGAAACAAATCACCTCTGTAACATTCTGGGGTGGGGGGGGTGCAGTCCGTCTCAGATATAAATAGGATGGGGCCATCTGTTTCCGCTGGGGGAATGTTTTCACCCTCCATCTACTGTAGATGGGAGCAGGCCAGCTTATTTGTCCTTTCGAACCTGGGCCCCTGCCGTCTTCTCCTCAGAAATGATGAGGAGCAGGTGCATTTCTTGCCCCGTAAGGTTCGGGCTTCTCATTCCGGTGCACAGATCCAGCTGGATAGGAAAATGGCCGTTCCAAAGCTGGCGTCGCAGGTGGACCAAACAGTGCGGGAGTGAGCTTTGATTTCAGCTGCTTGCAGTAATTACTGCGCCGCTGCGATGCACATGTGTGCAGGAGCGTCTGTTGCAGGTTTTTTTTTAGATCATCTTACGTTCTAGTCTGAAGAGTCTTTATGTAGTTTTTTTGTAACTCACACAGTTTAGAAATTATTTTTATATAAATTATTATTTGCTGAGAAAACAAACATTACCATCATCCAATATCCAAAAACTTGTATATATGCTCTAATTATATTCTGACTACAATTATACTATACAATTATAGTCTTTATACCACTGTTTGTTTGCTAGTGATATGATCCTATTTTTAATACTCCCTGGGGAGTTAACCCCATAGTCTGCTAGATCCCTGACACTGATCCTTGACACTGCCATGCCTGATGGGCAAGTTTCAAGATCTCTGTTTGATGCATTGCAGGGCACAGGACTCGGAGAGTTCACCAGTGCCCCCGTGCTGCAAAGGGGACCCTGCACAGCACTACCGCAGCTCCCCAAGCAACCAGTCGTCGTCCAGTGATCCGGGACCCTGTGGCAGTGGCACATGGGCACAGCAGGGGGGATACGAGGGGTAGGAGACATCGCCGTCATGGTCATGGCTGTCATCACACCCTGCTGGAGCTGGGCGGGCAAGGGGGGCTAGTGTGGGTGCAGTGAAAACCTTCTTTGGAAGGGTGATGTTTTAGGATCTAGAGTTGTTCTACTCACCTCCCGATAAGGATTTGCTTTTCCGGTGTGGAATTTGACCTCAAATGGGAATGCTGGCTGCATTCCGAGTAGGTTAGGTCAGCCTGGACACACTTGTCAACTGTGCCAAAGTATATTCAGCAGCGTTTCACCTGAAACGCAGAGGATTCAGTGGGCACTGTGGCCCCCTTTTCCACATCACCAGGCTTTACACGGGTCGCCCAGTGGGCCCTGAACGTGGAGCCCTTCTACATGATGGCCTGACTGGTGCAGGCCCCTTGGGTGGGCCGTACGGGTGGTGTAATGATGCGTTAATGTCTTGTATCACCTCGCAGATGCCAGTCCCCAGCACTCCACGAACGGACTGGCATTGAGGACACGGATGGGCCGAGGGACAGGGAGCCCATGCTGGAGAGGACCCGCTCTGCCGGTGAGGGGCGACGCATGGACACAGCCCAGATGCAGAATACTGAAATGAAACACAACCCTGATTTAAATGATCATTATCATTATTGTTAGATTGTTCGCTTATCAAGCTAATTCCAAGATCATAGCCGACATTGATGGGCCGTCTTTTGTTCACGATTGTCAATCTTCGAACCCCTAACTCTGTGGGAACGACGTCCACCTGTCCACACAGAGGCCAAGTGGCATGTGCCCCCCACCAAGATCCTCAACTCGCTGAAGGAGAGGAGTCTGCAGAAGGATGCTGGGAAGGAGTCCCCCAAGCTGACCCATGTGAGTATCCCCCCCACCCCAGGGTTACTGCTGATGGATGGGGCAGGCAGCCTGGGAGGGCGGGGCTCAGCATCCCTCCTGTCAGCCTACATATGCTACGTGTTGACGGAAGGCTCTAGAAGGTCAGGCCCCCCCTTGCCTGCAGTGATTCTGTCAAAAGTATAAAACCCAGCTGGTTCATTTTTTTTGGTTCCATCTCCTGGGTTCTGTCATCATCATGCAGGCTTGTTTCCGGTTATTTTTAAACAATTAAACCTTTTGACAATGAGATGCACCCATTACTGGACGAAGGGCTCATTAAACACGCATGAAAGCATCCAGAATTCAACTTCCAGCCAGGAACTGTGCTAGAAAATCAATTCTGGGTAATGGGACAGAATGGAAAATGCTGTTCGTAAGCCAATTAGCTTTCACTGCCATACATTACTGTTAACAAACACATATTATACTCATATTATTCAATTTTGATCAATTTATTTTTATGTAGTGCTTTTTCCAGCATAGTTCTCCATCAAAGAGCTTAACAAAGAATCATGTATGTACATTGAACACCCGCTTTTATTCAGTCCTGCACATTTGTACAGTTAGATTCTTTACTGTAGAAATTTTGGGTTAAGCCCCTTGTCCAATGGTACTACAGGGCCTTGGATCCAAAGGGGAACCTGCAGGCTGCAGGATCCGTCGTTAGCGGTTCCGCTGCTGGTTCACACATGCTACATTGCCTTGTTGTACTTTGCCCGTGTTCAGGTGTTTTTCTTTTGGCACAGCAGCTGGGAAAAAAATTGGGCTGCTAAATATAGTCATGTACGAATCACAGCGCTCTTGGTATTTTTGTTCTGTCAAAGAAGGCTTTAATTCTTCTTTTGTTCATTGTGATTTAATCATAGTTTTTCATTATGGTGGTGGGGAGGGGGGATTCCAAAGGTTTGCTTAACTGAAAGCTGCAGAAGATGGAAGGATGATGAAAAAGCATGCAGGAGAGGGTTAGCAGAAGGTGCAAGCTATTTTTCTGAGGCCTGCAGGGGGCATGGTGATTAAGAAACTTAAGCTCAACAACCTCAATTACCGTATGGATAAAGTTATCTATCTAATGTATAAATAATGAATTCAAGATGTGTGTTGATTGGAGGATGACCTTGTAACCCCGCCCCCTCATTACAGATGGGCGACAAGGGCTGCCCCAGCCACTGCACCAGCCACTGCCCCAGCCACTGCTCCAGCCACTCCAGCAGCAACACATTGTCCAGCAACGCCTCCAGCAACAGTGACGACAAACACTTCGGTTCCGGCGACCTGATGGACCCCGAGATGCTGGGCCTCACCTACATCAAGGGCGCATCCACCGACAGCGGTATCGACACGGCGCCCTGCACGGCGCCCCCTCCGGCAGGCGCTCGCGGCCTCCTCGTGCAGGGCATGGAGGATGGGGTCCCAATCCAGGGCTTCGCCTCGGCCATTATGGCCGGTCATGCAGGTGATGGCAGCATTGGCGACCTCAGCGAGATTTCCTCCCACTCCAGGTAGGGGACGCCATCCTCCCACCCCCAATGCAGATACAGATAGAAGTATAAAGAATTATAAGACTGAACAAAGATTAGTATCAAGTACTGATAGGGGCATATACAGGGGCGGTGCCACGGAGGTACTAGCCTGAGCTGAAAGCTGATTGGCCCCCAGGGTGCCCCCTCCCCTGTCACTCACTGATTCAAAACATATCATTGGCTAATGAGAAGGTTGGCCCCTCTAATGCCCCACCCACTTTAAAATAATCCTAGAATCTCCCCTGAGTGCTGGTAGGTGGTAAAGTATTATAGGAGTATAGTACCATTCAAGGCATTTATTGCTACATACTAACGACAAACATATAGAGTATTTTTAAGTATACTGCAGATTTTTTTAGAAACAGTACTGAGAGGTAAACTAAGGCTCCCCCCTTGTTGGACTGCCTCTTCTCATCATAAGTATAATCCCCTTCCCCCCCAACCCCCACCGCGTGTGTCTCTTATCTTACTCACACATAAAGTTTCCCCTGGTGCCCCCCACCTGCTAGCCAATGCCTGCCCTTTAGCATGACCTTCTCACCCCACTGTGTGAGCTCTTAGCCATGCCCCCCCGACCCCTGTGCTCTGTCCAGCCACTCTGAGCAGGCCCTGAGAGTCATTGCTGCAGCCATGATTTGTGTCATCGTGTCCTTCTCCATGCCAGTCCTCCCTATGCTGCTCCATGACACTGCCACAGGCCACAGGCTCTCCTTTCTCTAAGCAAGTGTAACTCATGGTTGTGGTCACATTAATCCATCTACCCTCCCCCCCCCCCCGCACCCCACCCCCCATTCCCAGCGGATCCCACCATTCAGGCAGTTCCTCCACTCGCGGCTCAAAGACCAGCGCCTCGCTGGACTCCTCCAAAGTGTACATCCTCCCTCAGAGCAGCGGGGTACACGGCGCCAGTTCCGAGACCCGCCCTTACTCCCGTCAGTCACCAAGCACCAAGTATCTGATTGGCTGGAAGAAGACGGGGGAGAGTCCCCCGCCAGTGGACCCGGAGAGCCAGCCGTCATGCAGGTGAATGACTCAACCAGCTGCGTATTTCATCGACTGAGACCTTGCAGCTGAAAGATGGAGGTCTGTTCTTGAAAATAATTGGTATTTAGAAAAAAATTTGCATGAATTTCCTCCAGTGTCACTCACCACACAGGACTCATGGTGCCAAGGTTAAATTTCATGTATGATTATACACTTTTGCCTTAGCTTACAGATTGTTTACAGTGTCAAGGGGGCCTCCAGCTAATTGTGTATGTGACCTCTGCCACCAGGCCTTGTTTATTTTAACGGTGACCCCCCCCTCCCCGCCCCCTCGCTTCACCATTTGTATCTGTAGCACTGTGAATTGACTCATTGCACATGCTCCCCCGCCAATCGCAGCGATGCACATCCCCACGGCAACATGGCCTCGGAATCGCCATGACCTTCTTAGCCTTCCCAGCTATTGCCCACAGAGTATGGGTGCTAAAATTCCAAAATAAGATCCATATAATCCCAAATGTCACCCCCCACCATCAATCCAGGGTTGAAGCCACATCCCACGGGAACGGAGATCTTTCGCGTCGCTTTTCTACAAGGCCGGTCAGGCTCCATCCTCACGCTCGAATGCGCCTCTCTCACGGCTCTCATTATGGGGTCCATCAAGTTCTTGTGAAACGTGTATTTTGCACACTTGAAAAACCAAAGATTTGCATTTCAGTTTTTATGTTTTTCATGTTTTTATCGCCTGTGGCTGCGGTGCCGCTTTATCCAGAGTGACTTTCAGATTCAGCGGATGTAAACAGTGTCCTGGGCCCTTCACCGCATCGGTTCACATGCACACCGAAAGTCTGATCTGCTAAACTTGCAAACGCCCCCGAGACTTTCCTACCTTGAGGTTGATGAGGAACCGGCCAAAACAGGAAGGTAGAGGTGTCACCTGTGTGGGGGGGGGATCGATTTGACTATATTGGGATATCGGTCGCGTGTATTTTTTTTTATACAACCATGATAATAATTCATTATTATATCATGCCGGCAAATTGATCTTTCGATTTCACAGAATAAACAATGTAACATTATACTGCTAATAAGCGCTTGCAAATTTCACCGGCACACCAGCGATATTAGACAGGAGTATAATGGTTATTAATAGAATATCCCAATTTAGAAATATGGAGGTGCAAGCAAAAAAGGTATTAGTTTACTTTAGTTTTATTGTTGTTGTTATTGCACCAGGTACAATGAAATTGTAAGCGCCATCTAAAACAGTGTATTACAAAATTGATGCATTAAATGTAATTGAGGTGCAAAAATAATTCCATCTGTTCAGTTTTCGCTCCATTACTTCTATCTCTTTTCCCCACACTCCCACATAATTTCCAAGGTAGCGCCGGAGCGTGTGGTCAACCAATCAGCAAGCTGTAATCACCTCCACAATAGTTTGTGTTTGAACGAAAAGCACCGAGTCTGGAGTAGAATGGAAGGATGATGATCACTGTGATGAAGAAAGGGGCACAGGGATTCGCTACAGGGTCGGGTGGGGTTCTGTTACCTGGGGGCTGACAGCAGTTATAAGGAGCAATGGGTGCTTTCACACCACAGGAACTCTTCTGAAGGATCAGAACATTTTTCCACAACCAGGAACTTTTGTGGTGTTCACACTGCAGGAACTCGGCCCGATTGTAGTTCCTTGGAGACAGTTCCGGAATCCTTCCATCTACCTGGCGACCACGTCCTGGCCCTTCTCCCGCTGCCCGGTTCCTCCCTGTGTGCCCGTTTCTTGGGTCCATATGTAATCCAGGCGAAACTTAGTCCTACTCATTACGTGTTAGAGACTCCTAACCGTAGGAGGAAAACTCACATAAACATAAACATGTTGAAACCTTACCTTGATCGCTCAGCCTCCGCCCCCCTCGTCCGTCCCCGCCACGGTCCCCACTCCTGTAGGTGTGGCGTCTATCAGTGAGTATTCGCCGGAGGATGATGATCTGTCTTTAGGAAAAAACTGTTTACCTTGCGCTCGCCTACTGAACTCTTCAGACCCTTCCAAGCCGTCTCTCTCACTTACCTCTCTCCGCCCAGGCCGACATCACGTCCCTAGTAAAAAGGTTTCAGTCTCTATTCGCTGATGTCCCTTCGCGGACTCCTGTTGTGGAGCATGATATCGAGGTTGGTGATCATGCTCCTATCAAATGGCATCCTTACCCAACCCATTTTTTTCGGATTCGTGGAAGCAGCATGTGTATTCGCTTGAGCAGGCATTTGTTCAGCTGCAAAAGGCTTTGCTGGTCCTAAACCTAGAAAAGTGTGAATTTGGGAAAGGTACGGTTAGTTACCTCAGGAAACTAATTGGTCATGGTATGGTCAAGTCCTTGGACGTAAAAGTCCAGGCCATCGGTTCAGTCCCCCCTCCGCAGACGCCGCAAGAGTTAAAGCGTTTCCTGGGGATGGCCAGTTATTACAGATGTTTCTGTCAGAACTTCTCAGATGTTGTCGCACCCCTTACCCAGTTGCTTCGCAAAGGTGCGAAATTCGTTTGGTCCCCTGTGTGCCAGGCCTTTGATGCTGTGAAACTACTGCTTAGTAGTTCCCCTGTTTTGGCTGCCCCAGACTTCACTAGGCCCTTCAAGCTGGAGGTGGACGCTAGTCGCGTGGGTGCCGGTGCGGTCCTTCTGCAGGAGGACCGCCACGGACTTGATCATCATCCTGTGTGCTGCCATCTCATTGGTTGTATTGCTTCCCCCCCCCAGACACCACTCTATCTCCCCTGCCATGGTGCTGCAGGAACACACATCCAACACATTAACACGTGTCAGTGAAAACCGTGGTTCTGATCCGGTATGCGCCAGCATCCGGCTCTCATTTCTTTTCACCAGAATTGCTTCAGGGTGAACAGATTAATTCCCTACGAAGGGGTGCGACTTTCTCCACGCCCTCCTTTCCTCTGCAGAACCTTCCTTTACGCACCGTTTCATTTTTTCTGGTAACAAGAACTACATTCTCACGTACCCTCTAGTTAAGATTATTCATCAGCTCTTTAAACCACCAGCTAAACGGCAGATTTGAGAGATCCCATGCTGATCTGTTTACTGGGGTTAATTAAAATGATGTGGGGGGCGGGGGGGGGGGGGTTGGGCTTTCCCGGGACTGAGAAAAAGGTCAGAGATGGGAGCTTCTACACCAGATCTGCTACCCTGCAGAGGTAAGGTACAGCCCTTATTTAACACACAGTATTATGGCACTTGGCCACTGGCATACAGGAACCAAGCCGTACCCGGGCCGTACTGCAAAAGAGAGACTAATTATAGCACAGTTCCAGCTCGCTTTGGTTTTCCCCTGGAGAAGGGTCGGCTCGGTAATGGCGTTGCCGGGTTTGGAGAGCGACAGTGACGTAAAACCGAAGAGGCACTTATTTATTGTTCACATGGTGTACACCATAATTTGAAATCTGCAATAATTTTTTTTTTTTTACTGGGTGCTAATTTCTGCTAGCACTGTGATAATCGCCATGTTATGCAAGTATCAAATGCTAGCAGACTTAGTATTTGCTTGCGTAAATTTGCATTACGGATCCATTCCGCTCAGCTGTAGTGCTTTTTTTATGCACAGCAATGTGCGATACTACTAATGATGAATAATATATAGAATATACTCCTTTTCTTTCAGATAATCCATGTGCACAACACTGGTATCTCTGTGCATTTTGACCAGATGATGGTAATGCAACCAGCTAGAAAGAAGGTCCACGTCAGCGTGGTTATGGCTCGGGTACGGCTTGGTTCCTGGCATTTGAGCCAGCTTCCCTTCAACATAGCTGCCTCTAATAGTGACATGCCACTGAAGGGCCTGATTATCTCTATCAGGTGTGTTAAATTAGGGTGACACTTAAGCTCTGCAGGGTTGGGAAGCCCTGCTCTATACCTTGAGCTGTTGAAATCCCCCCCCCCAAGCCTGTTGCACCTTGGACTCCTAGACTGCCTCCTGGCAGTCATTTTTGTCCCCCCCTCCCCCCCAGGGAAGCTCCCGGTGGCACCTTTCTTTTCTGCCCGCCTGCTGTGTGTCACCCTGCCATTTGTTACCGGAGTGGGAAACCCCTCCCAAGCACTTTGATCGGCCTTCCCCACCATCTCCCACTGATCACTGGCTATGCCCCCTCCCTTCCATTAGCTTTAAGTAGACGTGTCACTTCCTGTGTACTGACAGCTCAGACTGGGTCACCATCCATAGTAAGCAGGTCTATGTGTTTCTGATCGATGGCCTTCCATTGACTTCTTGCAGACTCTCGGGTGACTCCGCTTTGACTCTTTTCTTGTTTCGGTTTGCGTGACCTGTGCTGGGCAGCTGTATGACGTATCTTGTCAGCATGATTCCTAAATACAGCTCGCACCTTCAGCCTTGAGGTGTGATGCTCATACATCTCCCGCTGTGGTTCTGGCTCACAGCAACGAACACACTGTCCTCGTCCCCCTCCCTCTGCAGGCGGCTCTATGCGACCGCCGCCCCCTGCTGGACGCGGCCTGCCGAGCATGGCGCCCAGCTCCAGCGCAGCCTCTCCAAGGATGACCACCCAAGGACGACACTGCCGGAGAGACCCCCAGGAGACAGGGGCAGGAGGATGGTGAGTCACACCTGTGCGCGCACACACACACACACACACACACACACACACACAGACCTGTACTCATATCTTTGTGGGAACCATCTATTAATTTTTATGGGCAAAACTCTAATCCCAACAATGACAACCTTAACCCTACCCAGCCCTAACCTTAACTACAACGGACATGATTTGTTGTCATTGTTGACACACCACAGCACACAGTGCACAACAACAAAATGTGTCCTCTGCATATAACCCATATGCGACATCGTGACAAAGCAAGGGGCAGCTAATTCAGCACCCGGGGAGCTGTGCAGGGGAGGGCACCTTGCTCAGGGTACCTCAATGATACCTTGGTGGTTGGGGATTCGAACCAGCAACTTTTCAAGTGCGTGTCCCCAACGATTAGGCGACCACTGCCACCAAACGAAACAAGTTGTTTTTGCAGTCACAGATATTTATAAAATTGAGCTTCCCTTGGTGGGGACCGAAAAAAATGGTCCCTAAACATCAAAATAACAGCTTTTTATTTGGTCCCCACAATGTAGTATATACATATCGCACCACCACACACATCTATTTAGCATCTATGTTCTCAAAGTGACATATATGTAGGTTTTTCTATTATCAGGCAAACAAACAATAGATAACAGTTCCTCCTATTTGAAGCATTACGGTAAGAAATGCCTTGAAACTACCACTCTCCTGTTGCCCCATGTAGGGTGGGGGCAGGGGTGCCGCTAGAGATTTTGGACCCCATGAAAACGTATTTTATTGGGCTCCCAACACAGACCAATCCAATTATGATCCAAATTTTTTAGGGCCTCTTGGAATCGTCCTAGCTCCCCCCCCCCCCCACCACTACAGTGCCCATGAGTGGGGGGGTGCTTCACCTTCCATGATATAATTCCCTAGGACTTAAAGACCAGGAGGGGCACCTTCTGCATGGCGGGGGAAGGCGAGTCATGCCAGACGGGTAAAATGGGGAGCCGGCATGAACATCTGCAGTTTATCAAACCGGGCCTCCTCTTTTCCCCCCTCCCTCCTCGCTCGACAACATGAATGAGGGGGGCGCGGTTCTGCACAATCAGTAGGATCCTGAGGTTCCAGCGTTTGATGTCCGTCCCCCCCCCCCGAGATGTTTAATTCCACGACTCAAAGCCACAGAAACCAGTTGTCGCACAATGGAGATATCTTGATGCATATGTAACGCCCTGCCGCAGTGACTCCTGTGCGCCCCCTGTAGGCTGGGTGGGGCCTCCTCTAGACGCACTGCACTAATTTCAGGTGAAAGTTTGTTCACACTCCGAGCAGGCCTGGGTAGCTCCATCCCCCTTGGACCTGAGTCCTAGCGCTCCATCTCTCTCTGTCAGCTGGTCCACATGCCTGGCAGCAAAGTAAGACGTACCGTGATGAAAAAGCACAGTCTTCCCCCACATAATGAATTGCAGATGACATTAGAAGTGAAAGCAGGCAGAGCCCGTAAAGTCGGCCCACCCCTCCCTGCTGCCGGGATGCCGGAATCCACCAGGCTTTAATGGGCTCCATGCTTGAACTTCGGTTGCACTAACTCCATCTCCGAGGGTGGAAACGGTGCTGGGAGAAAGTGGGGTGAATTCCCAGAAAGCCAGCACCTCTCGCCACGCTGTCCGTAACGGAGACAGCCATCTGGACCTGGGCCGGACCACTGCTGCATTTCTATTGTTGTTAGTATTAACACCAGAGACCAGACACACCTTCGTCTTTTCCGTGGCCTGCCGGCTCAGACAGGGAGGTGAGGGCCAGGCCCCCAGAGCAGGAGAGTGCAGACAACTGTGCGAGAGAGCGTAAATTGGTTTAATCTGAGGACTGGCAGGTCGTTACTCAGCCTCTTCCTAGGATATGGGAGCCATTGTGCGCGAGGCGCGGAGAGGAAATTGCCATCTTTAACAAGTCATGTGTTTTTTTTTATCTTGCTTTTGTAACCCCTCTGGAGCAGAGGAAATGGTCCCGACTCGTTGGGCGTGATGAATGCCCCCTCGAGCGCTCCATCCCGTATACAGAGACGTGTTGGATGCCAGTCAAGTTGTCAAGCTAAACTAGAAGAGGGAGGGGAAAAAACACGAAGAAGCTCCAAGCCGCAGATTAAACTGCTGAAAGCTCCCAAGAAAGCGGCCCTCGTTAGACACTGGCTTTTAATGAGAGTGCGAACCTGAAAATAGATATCGGTGGCTGTTGTGCGTGTCTTAGCGGGTTCAGATCAGGTACCTGTGATAGGAAGGTTGTTGGTTTAAATCCCAGGGTCATCAACACAATTTCACCATTGGGTCCCTGAGCTGGGCCTTCAACACCAGCTGCTCTAGGGATATTAAAAAATATTAAAAATATATTGCAGATATTTGATGGACAGATTTACATCCACTGCTGTGCCCTGTAGTCTTATCTGAAAGCTTAGTACTGGATGACCAGTAGAATGACATAGTATTTGTCTTTTTGTTCCGCAGATTGCTTAAGTTTCATTTCAAGTGCCTGTAATTGAGGGTGGGGGGCAGCATCTGATTTGACACAAAAACTGCAAATGGGTGACCTGTGTTTGGCGTATCTGATCTGAGTCCTGATTTCTGGGTAGCTAAATGATCCCCTTGAAAAGCAGGTCTTGGCTTTATGTCTAGACCAACTTATGTTTTACCCTTGAGTAAAATAAATAGCTGGTTCACTAATGAGCTTCCAGGAATGCTGAGTAACTGTTAAGCAAACCTATGTCTTTCAAAGGAGCTTGCAGTTGTAGAGTTTTGTGATGAAGGGTGTGGTACCACAGGTGGCCATGTGGGGGCCTCGCCTGTGAGAGCTGAAACAGCTGCATAAAGGGAGTTCTTAATGCGCATCTGAGGCCGGTTTGATGCAGGGACAAGGTGTCAATCTGTCAGAAGGTGATGGAAAAAGATCTTGACCCATGGGCTGGAGCCAACGATCGATCACCGTCATTAGGACGCATCGCCCGGACTTAGCAAGCATGTCAGGGTAGATCATGGTGAAGGATCCATCCTCAAGGAATCAGATCAGGGTTTAATTACAGGCATTAGCGGCCAGGTGGAACCCATGATTGAAAGCCTCTGCCCACGTAAAAATATACGGAGAAGCCGCAGATGGCAGAGGTCGATGTTCTTCATGGAATGTCCGCGGCTTCCCCACTGGTGAGCGAGCCGGTTGTCTTTGCCAAGATTGTTTTGCAGCAAATGCAGCCCAGAGCTGCCTCAATATTTATATCAATATTTATATCAAACCAGAAATTTGACCCTAGTGCAGCCTCCTAAATTGCATCTTGGCGCTGTGTACTGAATACAGCCAAACGCACACATACACATATGCACATATAAACAGGCATGCCATTATGGACACGGTATAGGACCTCCTCTGTTTGCGGAGCGTTTCCATCTAATGCGGTTGATATTTCCTAATCCCACCCTGATGAGTCTGAGCGAACAGCCGTAATGCTTCTGGCACAATGAGTAGAGCTTTAAAAAGTCCATGTATGTGTGTGTTTAAAACTGTGTGTTTAAAGTGATCAGTTTATAATTACACGTTGTGCCAGTACAGCCTGTTTTAATTATAACCTAAAGAAATTCACTCATCTGATGAAGCAATTAAAACAAAGTCACGTGACCATCTGTACAAAGAGCTGGACCCTTGGCGCCGCCAATTAGACACCAAATCGATCTGCAGGGTTATTCTTCTGATTCGGCTGCCTTGACCCCCTGCTGGTTTGCGGAAACTCCCCCTTCCTTCTCCGTGTGTCATACAGGGCACTATAGTCTCAAGCAGGACTTCCTAGCCTCTTGTTACTCTTGCTTTCCCTACCCAGAATGCCATGGACCTGAATCTGCCATACGATGAGTGGGTTTTTTTTTCCTTCTCTTCCCCATAGATGTCACCACGGCGCTCACTGTACCGCACCCTGTCGGACGAGAGTGTGTGCGGGAACAGGAAGTGTACATCCTTTGCTGGCTCCCGCTGTTCTATGTTGGACCAGGTGCTGCCCAGTGACATCCTCTTCAGCACCACGCCACCGTACCACTGCACCTTACCTCCCCGTGCGTCCCTTGGCCCTGGTGGATCCAACCTGAGAAGTGAGTACCTCCACCTATAACCTATACATAGCTTCTGCTCTCCAGCATGAAGGATTACATGATGGGTAGTGGCCCTCTTGAAACCAGCTTATCTTGCTGGTTTCCAAAAAAGTTCTGGATTTCTGAACCAATCTGGATTGCTCACAGGTATGCATACTCATCCAACTACAGCTGCAATACAGATATTTTGGTGACAAATGCAGACCAGTCTGAATCCAAAGTCTTATTGAGGAATGTTCTGGAAATTTCCGGCAAGCATGAATGCGCCTGACCAGCTGAGACCAAAAACCACTAAGGGTTTGCACTGACTGTCTTACTTGTAGTGATCACATGTCGGTAAATGCTAGCTAACCACAGACATGCTTAATAATAGGGATCTCAAGCCTGACCAACCAACAGACCACAAACTACCTATTAAGAAATCTGTTACTTAATAGTGCTGTCAAGTCCACTGAACAATAGCCATCACAGGTGTTCCTGTGCATGAAACCAAAAACTCTGTCATGGTCAGAGCAGCCCTGTTGCTCAAAAAAACAGAAAACATTGAGTCTAAATAGCCACTGTGTGTCACCTGTCCAGCTGAGACCTCAAACCTGTTTAATGTGATTCTCCAAACCAACGGTGACCTTAGAGTCTCTGAAACTGTGTCCACATCTGCTCTGACTAAATGAATACTGCTGATATCCCTGCTATGGGAGACCCAGAATCACAGACATCAACCGTGACTTTAGGTCCGCTGTCGAACATGCTGTTTTTGCTAGGGAATGTGGCATGCGTCCATGATCGCTTCATTTCCTCGATCGCTGTCCGACGTTGATGATATCCAGGCCCCAGAAATGGACAGGAACTGACAAGGTTCAGGACCTCGGGTTGAAGCAGGGTTCCAATACGGATCTAGCAGTCGAATCCCTTTGAACTAGGTGCTTAACCTGAACTTCTCTGGTGGAATACTTGGCCTGATAAACGAGGAAAAATAAATCTGAGTTGCTTTGTGTGGACGTGTCAGCTAAGAGGCAGAATGTACATGTACTGTGAGGAGAGCCGTTGGATGATTTTGGTATGTGAAGAACAGCAATGAGTCATTTGACATTTGCTGTCCCTGGCAGAGTTTCAGTAATGAGTTGCCACTTGTCAGAGCTGGCCGGATATTTCCCTGGGATTGGGCTCAACGTGAGGTCTGAGCATGTGCAGCAGAGTTGGGGGGGGTGCGGGGGGTGCCTTGCAGGGCCAGTGAGCAAGAGGAGCCACCATTTGCTGGCATGGGGAAATCAAGCAGACTATTGTTGATAGCATATGTCTTATCCCCCCTGTGGTGGGGGCTATCTATGCATGGTGGTCTTTTCCCCCCACATAGATGTCACTCGACACAGACAGATTCCAGACTGTTATAATACATGTCATGTTTTTCCACAACCGCAGAAGGAAGAAATAGGCAAACAATCTGAGAGTCTCCTCAGCGTTTGGGCTGTGAGATGGAGATAAAATAGGTCAGGAGGGCATTTTCTTGTCTAGCGTCTCGTTTCTTGAAATGCACAGCGCTGAGGTGATGGTTTCGAATCCTGACAGAAGAAGGGAGGTGGAAATGATGGGTGGATGAGTGGATGGCCAGTTGCTGGTGCCCTGACAGCAGCACATGGGGGCCCTCAGCTGTCAAACGGCACATGTGAGAACGGCTTGATCAGCTTGGGATCACTGCTGATGTTCAACGTTATTGTGACCCAATCATCTCTGTCTCTTTAGCCTCTACCAACACTACATACCATCTAGCCACCATCTCGGCCCAGTCCCTCCAATCATGCTCATCACCAGAGGGAATCATGGGTGTATTGTTTTTTTTTTTTTAATTCATTTTCGCCGAATACGGCCAAGTTCTGCTGTGACCTTCCCATGGGGCACGGCTGCTTTGGGCTTTCCTGTGCAGCTGCAAGCCACATTCAGCAAATGCTATGTCTCTGAGGTCAAAGGTCATTAGCCGGATGTCAGCTGTAATGGGTGCGGGGTGACCGGTTCGGGAGGAATGAGGTGCAAAAAGAGTCCCTGTGATCCCTCCTTCCTTATCCCGCCCCACTACCTCCCTTTTCATCAAATCTCTCTAATGTGGGGTGTCCTTAGTGAGAAGTGTTCCTGACATTTTAAATATTCAGTGAGGCTCATTAGTCAAGGCTGTCCTTTCCAAGATAGAAGTTAAGCCCCTAAGCCTCTGGTGTTGAAGGTGGCAGGATGGCCACCTCTTTGAGGGAGGGAGGGTTACAAGTTCACATAATACCCAGAGATACATTATACCCACTGTTTACCCATTAGCCTGTATACTGACTTCTCTGATTAACCAGCTGCGTAAATAGCAATTTTATAAATGCTTCTGCTAAGCATTAGATTGCGCTGTTGGTTTTGCTGGCTAAAGCCCATGGGGACTGGCTAGGGTTTAAATAAAACGGACCTGGGGTACGCTCCGTAGGCCAACCTGGATCTGCTCCCAGAGGGTGCTGGAGTTTGGCCAGCTAGGTTGGTCGCTGACCCCAGGTCCTGTCTCCACAGATGAATTCTGGTTCTCAGACGGCTCCCTGGCAGATAAGCCCAAGCTGACAGACCCGGGCCTGATGCCCCTGCCGGACACTGCCTCCGGCCTCGACTGGTCTCACCTGGTCAGCGCTGCCCGAGCTTTTGAAGGTAGGGTTCGGTGCTGGTTCATTCCCCTCCTGACCACTAGGGGAGCAGTAGGTGACGCCCTGGAGAACCACTCCACCAGCTCTGTCCGACAGTGCTTCTAAACTCCTTAATGCTGTTTTTATGTAAACCCGGATTATTTTTTTTTCTCCATCCGTTTTCTTTGCCCCCCTGGTGGTTCTCAAAGGTGCTAATTTAGAAAGAGGGGTGTATTTTCTGCAAAGAACCGAAGCCATTTGCACGCCGTAAACCCAGCAAGCAGCCACTCAGGAAAATGGCTCTAACGACTGCTTCCTGTAATTAGGCGTTTGCCTGCCAGTTTTCAGCAATTACAGTTGTTCAGTACCCTTCACCCATTTGCATTTGAAAAGGCAGCTCTCACTGCCTCTTGTGCTGGTAACTCCAAATGGGTTAAGGCCCTTTAGCACACGGGCGCTAACGTCTTGTCAGTGAATCATTTGCGAAAAGCATCAGTTGAAAGACTCATCTTTTTTGCTGTTACAGTTTGGCTTGTACACTGAACGCGGTTTCCCAGTGAGATTGGAGTAGCATAGCTCAGATACAGCTGGTCGTGGCTGGAGCGCCCAGTGCCGGATGCGCCAGATCGGGCCACACGCAGGTCACTGGCACCTATATCGGGAGCTGTAGCTGTCAAAAGCCGGGAGGTTGTGCCCCCGCTGCCATGGCGACGGCCTTTTAAGATGCAAGCCAGTGTGCCATTAAGGATTGATGAAAGGATGTTTGGGGAGGTTGGTGAATCGGTGGGTGGCAGTGAGAGTAGGGGGGTCGGGGGCATATCAAATTAGCACAGACAGACTGGTATAATTTGCTTGTCGGTTTGATTTATGCATTCTGCCTCATGCTCCCTCCTAACACACACTCACAGTGACATGTCATCTCATGAAAGGTGGACTGTGTGCAAAATCTCTCCATTAGCAGGCTGGCTAGACTACAAGACTAACAGCTATGCTACAAGACTAAAGGCTAAGCCACGAGGCTAAAGGCTAAGCTACAAAGCTAAAGGCTAGGGTAACGGTGCTTTTCAACTGCGCACCAAGGTGTTCAAAGCCCAGAGAATCGGTGCACGTTTTTCAGCGAGTCATACAATGCACAGAGCATCCCCGTGAGCTCCACTTTACATCAAATGGATGTCAGACAAAAACACAGAGGAAACACGATCTTCCCCTTTTGTTTTGGCTTTCTTTGTCTTTAATTGCTGCAGCCACCCTTTCATTTTCTGGCCGCCCAGCCGTTTGTCGCACGGGCAAATCGCTCGATGGAGGAGGGGGCGTAATTGCTGTAGAGGGTACGTGTACCATAATGAGGGGCTCTGTGGCTCAGGGCAGCCTTGTACATGGTTAAGGATGCGCACCAGGCGCCATCAATGCGCTGAAGCTGGTCTATGTTTCACTGTCTACTTTGTGATAGGTAACGTCAACCTGAAGGAGTTTCTTTGTCTAACTGAGCTTACTGTGCTGCGTGGGAAAGCCGTCCATCGGTGAGGCATGGCTAGTGGATTGGCGAGTGCAGAAGCCTGTTTCTCAGCTTTGAGCGGCACATAGTAGCGTGGACACAAGACACTCCATACACTTACATGACCAACAACAAGGACAGACAAAGCTATTGGTGAAGAGAATGCAGAATCTGATGCTTGGTTCAAAGAATAAGGAGAGTTTTTAATGACTTAGAGAAAAGGTAACAATGGTGAGTTTTGACTGGGGCAAATTCATTGTGTATCCAGTTAAAGATTTTTTGATCAAAAGTGAGAAGCTTCCATGTCCCAGTCATGGGAACATAAGGCAATTATTTCTGCAGTATTATTGCTGAGGATGCCATGAGATCTTTAATGATCACAGACATGCCCTGGGCTTTGTGCTCACTTCAAAGACAGAAGCTTTGATAAATGACCTGTGAGTCCATAAGGGTGCTCTCGTACTTGCGGTGCTTGTGCTCTCATTCATCATGAGCGGTAAATTAGTGGCTGAGTGAGTGTCTCACCTCCTCGCTCCGCTGGATCAGCGCTGAGCATCTAGGCTGCATTCATTGGTGCAGGAGCCATATGGGATGTGGTGCTATTGGTCATCAGTCAACTTGGCCTTGAGTCCAGTCATCTACTAGCCTCAGTACCCCTGGTTTGGTTTATAAACCCACCCGACTAGTGAGCCAGTACTAGTCAAAGCCGATGCAGTCCCCTAGGCAAGCTTCACCACCAGGTGCCCTGGAAATCTTCACTGCCCAATTTTACTTGGTTAAGTTGGTGCCCCCTCAGAAGATTTAACCATAAGGCAGGCAATTATGTCACATATATGGTGGATTAGCTATGCTGTTAGAACTTGCTATCACTTGAGCCCTGCAGGATTGATAGTTTAAGATCAGTTAAGCGTTTGTTCTGTCATTGGTTTACACAGGGGTCTCAGGATGGTTTTGGCACTCTGGTCGTTTTTTCGTGTTTCAGTCTTTGATTTCTGTTCCCAAGGGCTTCCCAAATGAATGGAAATCCAATGCTTCAGGAGGAATCGAAGAAGCATCCGGGTTATCCGTCAGCTGCAGTTCTTGTATCTCTCCATTTTCCCTGTGTAATTCAAGAAGATCATCTCCTCTGGAATCCATCAAAACATCCTTGTATTCTGATTAAAATCTAAAAAATACACTGGGAGAAACAATGACTGTTTGTGCTGGGTCATGTCTGTTTCCACTTTACCGGATCTCAGGATTAGCGTGACGCAACTTGTAATCGCGGGAGAAGTCGAATCCAGGTGTGCTGTGTAGCGTCCCGGCCTCTTTGGTGCATGCTGTTGCTGTGAATTGTGAGGTTTCATTTTCCTTGTTCCTCTTCCTTCCTCCTGTTCATGGACCCTTGCAGTTTCACAGAAATCACTATTCATTGTACAATACAGTAGCATTTGCAGTAACCTGCAATAATAGTCACTTGTCACTCCTGCACTTCATGTTATGCTATTGTCATAGTCTGTCTATTTTGTAATTCCCTCAAATCCTGAAGCTACAAATTATAGGCATAAATAGCATAGATGATGTTTTTTATCCTGGGATTTGTACTGAATACCTTCATGGATGCAGTGTGAGTCCCCAAGCTCTGTTTTCGACTTTTGGGGTGAGTGTGTGGGTGTCAGTGACCCGGTGATGTTCGGCTGTACAGCCAGAGTGGTGGCGGCTGGTTTGATGCATGATGTCTTCACACTGTAGCTGAACCATCAATCTTTGCCCCTGGCTCTGCTCCTTCTTCAGAAATGCCTCCTGTCTACTTGCAGAAATGGTCAAATTTAGCTGGTCAGCGATATAAATACAGAAGCCCGGGGGCCAAATAAAGCGTACAAATGCATGCCGTTCCTGACAAGAGCTGTGTGTTCATCCCCAGACCAGCGGGTGGCCTCCTTCTGCACCATGACGGACACGCAGCGGACCGAGGCGCTGCAGATTTCTGAGGAGCTCACCAGACAGATGGCCGCCATGGAGGGAGTGGCCCTGGAGGCAGGGTAGGTGGGACTCTAGCCATTCATGGCTGAATACCGCACCCTGGTAACTTTTAGTTGGTTAATCACATGCTCCACTCCTTATCTGAGCCCTCCCACAACATCTCTGGCTCTTTGTCCATCAGAGAGAGCGCCCCTGCAACACTCACTGGCAAAGTTAACCAGCTGGAGTTGATACTCAGGCAGCTGCAATTCGACCTACGAAAGGTATGGCGGTGGTCTCCATGGAAATTAGATTGGCTCATTGGTGTCAGAGTGATGCATTTGTAATGCGGCTGTGGGTATGATGGTGCAGGTTTAGCACTGGGACAGGCCATCTGTCAGTGTTTTGGTGCTGTTTTGGTACAGGCCATGTCTGTTTTGAGCATGCGTGTTCTTTGTGTTCTTGTACAAATGCATGCATGTATGGTCATCTATCTCCCCCCCTCCCCATAGGAAAAGGAGGACAAGGCCATGCTGCAGGTGGAGGTGCAGCACCTGCGGGAGGACAACATGCGGCTGCAGGAGGAGAGCCAGACAGCGGCGGCGCAGCTCCGCAGGTTCACTGAGTGGTTCTTCCACACCATTGATAAGAAACCATGAGGCCTGGATCAGGAGAACCCAGGCCAGTGTTGACGGGTCAAGCTCGGAGAAAGACCGCAGGGTTCCAGAACTGATAGCTCACTGTTTACTTGGTCGTCTTCAAGTAGAATGGGTGGTGATGGGGGACTGGCTTGGGAACCCCCCCGCCCCCCCAAGGACAAGCTAAGGACTAACACCAGTGAAAACACAGTGGTAATAAATGAATGTAACCCACTCCATACCTCTCTTCCCACCCCCATTACCAGGAACATTCAAATCCATCTCTATCTGTATGAAACGAACCCACCAAGAGATCTCCAAAATAAAAAGGTGCTCTTTTTCCAATTGCTTTTAAGTTGTTTTTGTCCACTGTCACCTCGTTGTAGCAATAATGAAGATCTGTAGTCACAAAACTGTGTTTAACAGTCAGCACTAAAGTCACAATGCTGTTGTGTTAGAGATTCATTTTACAGGAACCGGTGCCTGACGTTAACAGCGTAAGACTTTTTTTTTCAGTATGTTTTTTAACTGCGTTCTTTCATGTAAAAACTTGCCTTTGTCCATGACTGGCTGAGATTATAACTGTGTTTGTATAGTTGAGTTCAGCGAAATCAGTTCTTATGCAGTCAGCCTAGACCAGAGCGTGGGGGGGGGGTACAGTTAACCGCTTCTCATAAATGCCAAAATGTGTGTCCCTGTACAGATCCTCCTGTATTTAACACCCTTATTTAAGCTTATTTAACCCTAAATTGATTATTTTGGTAAGAGTACCTGTTTCATTCTTATTCTGCACTACGAAAAGAGCTCTGTGTGGGCTAATATGTATGTAGCTGCCCAGGGCTATATATAAATGTATAAATATATATATAAAATATATATGGAAAGGATGTTTTTTTTTGAGACTCCAACATTTGGATGCTGCTAGTTTACAGTTTGTTGGTTTGTAAGCTTTTACAGATGTCTTTCTTGGTAAAATTGTTTCATTTAAAGACGGGACCTTCATTTGTTTGCCTGTTATTATGTTTTTTTTAATTTAAATAAATGTAGAGGATATGACTACAGGCTCGCCTCCACCCTCTTTGGGGAGAGTACACGCTGTAAAGGATGGGGGTTAATATTCATTTTCATGTGTTTGCTGTTTTATCTGCCTGAAATTCATCTCCAAGCCTGGCTTCCTAATGTGCTGTGTTTACCCAATGGGACCTACGGGGAGGTGGTGACAGGGTTTGCTTTTGGACATGCTGGTCGTGTGTGTGTGTGTGTGTGTGTGTGTGTGTGTGTACAGGGTCTTCCCTGTCTCTCCCCTGTGCTGCCTGTGATAGGCTCCAGAGCCCCAACAACTCTATCAAATGGGATTTTTCCACTGACATACAGGAACCAGGTTGAACCCGAAGCCGAACCGTACTGCGGAGACAGACTAATTATAGCGCGGTTCCAGCTCGCTTTGATTTTCCACAGCAGAAGGGTCGGCTCGGTAATGGCGTTGTCGGGTTTGGAGAGCGACAATGATGTAAAACCGAAGAGGTGCTTATTTACTGTTCACACTGTGTACATCATGTGCAATTATTATTATTATTTCTGTGTGCTAATTTCCACTAGCACGTCTGTGAGAATCGCTGTGTTATGCAAGTATCTAACGCTAGCGGAATTAGCATTCGGTTGCATAAATTTGCATTACGAATCCATTCCACTCGGCTGTTATATAGTTCTTTTTTAAGAAGGAGGTTGAACATTTTTTAAGTTCCGAGTTATCAGGAATGCACTGGTACATCACAATGTGCAATACTACTAATAATTAATAATATATATAATATACAGTTTTTTCTTTAGATAATCCATGTGCTGCACAGCGGTATCTCCGTGCATTTCGACAAATCAGATGATGGTGACGCAACCAGCTCGATTTGGTTATGCTAATAAGCAGGGTCGTGTCAGCGCGGGTTCAGCTTGGGTTCAGTTTGGGTGCTTTACAATGGAAAACCTCCAGTTCGCAGTACGGCTTGGGTCCGGTTCGGTTCTCGGTGTCAGTGAAAAAGCTCCAAAAGTTAAGCAGTTAGAGGATGGATGGATGCATGGATGAATGATGGATGGGTGCATGGATGGATCTTCAGAAGATCTATTGTGTATTCCCCTTTGGTTTTTACACTGTTCTTGAGACCACCAGTCTGAACTGTATTAGGGGGCAGGAAATAGAAGGTGGGAATTATTACCATAGAGATAATATTAACATGTCGTTAACACACAGAGTTAGCAGCTCTTAATGATTTATTTGTTGTTTTTTTTCATGGAAGCACCTCTCATTACCAGTAATACTGGGCATTAGATCTTTAGCTAACAGCTGCTTAGACTGCAAACACTGTGAGGCACGTTTGAAACCTACGTGTTGCTTCTGTGATATTACAAAGTCAGGAAACACAGCGTTTCATTATTTATCTGTCATTCTGGAGAGTGAAGGTCATTTGCAGACGACATCATTTGATTTTAGGGCAGGTAGGAGCAGAGACTTTTGTTTAGATGGTGGGGAGTCACAGCAGGTGGCACAGGTGCTTCTGGGACTTTACAAACAGCCCCAATGCATTGTGGGGGGGCAGGCTGAGCAGCGACCAGGCTGGCCCAGCCATCTCCTTTCAGTCACAATGACACGAGGTTCTTCAGAAAAATGTATACCACAACTTTTAAATCCCACATATCTTAGAGGGAATTTCTGGACCCATTTAACCGGATCAAAAAATGCTCCTTAATCTGCTCAGCTGACACGATATTGATATAATCTGTCAGGATGGCATGGAAAGCTAAGAACGCTCCGGAATTCCAGAGATGGAATCTGCTCGGAATGCAGACATGTGGGAGTCCTACTTTCCCATGGATTTTTCAGGGGAAATAACACGGATTAAGCAAAACGCTCCCATTCAGCACATGTGGCGTCAAGCTGGCCTGTAAGAGCGTTTGATGTGAGGGGAAAACGCAGACTGGGCTGCCTACCCACGCCAGTGTCAGCGAGGACCATAACATGGGCAGCATGTACTGGAGATGCACTGCCTGTCACACATTTAATTGGGACACTCTATAATCCAAGAAAAATAAATAATTGATTTGTGCTCATTGCTGTATTAAAAAGGCTGCAGAGATTTTGGAGAGAAAAGCAAAAGTCCATTAGAATTCCACATGAGCAGGAAGTGCACGACGGAGTCATTAACATGGAGAAAATACTTCCGTTTACTTCTGTTATTTTTTAACGTGCGTGTTTAATTATCTTGCCTGCTTCCATCAATAATGAATGCTGGAACTTGCGTGTGGACCGCTTGTTCTGACTGCAAAGCATTGCATTGTGGGACATGTAGGCCAGGCCCTTAACCTTTGTAGTGCATTTTCCGTCTCACTTCCTTCTCCATTATAAACTAGACCGCACCCAGTTCAGTTTCTATACAAAGCTCTCCTTGGATTCCCTGGAAGTCATGAGAACATCCAGGCCTCGGTGGCAACAGCGCTGAGCAAACACACATGCGCAGTGTGTGGCTTCTGGCCAGGAATGCACTTTGTTCAGCCGGTCTGGAAGCAATCTCGACGGCTTTGAGTTTAGGAGCCCCAAGCTTCCCATCTGTGTGTTTTTTTGTTCTTCTTTAATTATTGAGGGCTTCCCTGCATTCTCTCCATCTTTTATGCCAGCAGGCAACGACACTACCCATATCATCACCAACATGTACCACAGTGTTAATACCCCAGGTTGAGTCTGTGAAGGGAGGGGTTTTGGTGAGGTGGGGGCACGGTCTTGGAGTTTTGGAGACCTCTAGTGGAGGGTGACCCTGAGCAGAACACCCATGGTGGTTGCTCTTTTCTCCTAGCGAAGTTTCAGCCAATGGAAACCTCTGGCCACGCACAGTGATGTAAATTTCCAACACACCAATGGAAAACCAACCTGGGAGTGCCCTGGACTGAAGGTGCCCTTCACGTTACGGATTAAGGCGTGAGCTGAAGGTTGGACGGTCCTTAGGTCTTCATCCATCAAGCAGATCCTCCTGCCCAAGACCTCATCACCTCAAGTGCTTTAATCTAAACACAACACAGCTGGGCGAGATAAGAGATGGCATGGGGGGGGGGGGTGCAGAGTCAAGTAAAGGAACTAAAAACAGGGGGGTCCAGGGAATGAGACAGACAAGGGAACAGAGGACTATAAAAGAATAAAACAGAGTACAGCATAGGCTACATGCATGCAAACATCTAACCCAGGGAATCAAGACTTCTGTCCGCACTCTCAGAGTTGTATCCTTCTGAAAACTTTGCTTAAGCATTGCAGTGTAGAAGAGTGACTTTTGAAAAGTCCGACTCTGAGTGCCCTAATTGGTTCCAACTCATCATGTGACCCATCCCACTAGTTATACCTTCTCGTTGTCTGATTGGTTACCTGGTCACCCTACAGAGCAGTAAACACTGTTCCAACATGGTGGATATGGAGGAGCTGCTTCCAGTGGCACTTTCCCTGTTGTTGACATGTATGCAGCTAAAAAGCGTGTTACACAGTGTGACTGCTGCATGTTTGCACCAATAGAAACGAGAACGAGAATTTACCAGTCATTGTGTGGATACACCCGCGCCCGTTGTAGGCTAATGGGTATGTCATATACATTTTCACTCATTTTAGTTTATATGGAAATACTTTCATAAATTATGTGAAAAAACCTGAGCGGATAGAAATCGTTTTCATTTGAAACCGAAACACAGTAGTGTGGACGTGTCAATAGGGTGTTTTACACCACAAAGAAATATGACTAATTGCTTGATGAGGCAATAGGGAAGACTGGAGACAACTGTTGGACGAGGTCAGTTGTTAATGCACTTAAAAAAAATCAAACAAAAACTGCTGTAAGGTTTTAAATGTGACAGGTAGTTATTCCACATGTGTGAAACTCACATCACTAATCTGAATTAATTTCAACATGTGTTAAAACTCCATTCAACAATTGTCTGTGGTTATTTCGGAGCCTTATGCCTTTTGCATTTTTTTTAACAAAAATATGTCACAGTAGTAGACTGAAGGAGAAGTGAGTGTGATATTTTGACTTTCCCCAAGTAACGTGCCTATCAGTGAGTTTCTGCCCCATTACAATCTTGTGGTTAATTCCCTGGGATTGCCAAAAGTAAAAGAGAGAATGCCTTGCACATTTTGCTATGTATTTTCAGCAACATTAGTCAGTTTACTGAGAATAAATAAGACTATTTGCTAATAGCATTTATGTTAATTGTGCTTTAAAATCTGCAGTATTGTCCTTCATGTTACTAACTATATTAAATGCAAGTTACATCAGAATCTGCTTGGTTAATTACACCCATATTGTTAACTAATCGTGGGCTTTAGTCATCTTCACATCTTGTCTTAATTGGCAGGTTTCGTTCGAGTGAGTCGTCTAGCAGATGGTAATGAATTTGCGCTGTGTCTTAGTTCAGCTTCACCTGACTGGATGTAAACATTCGGCTGAGCAGAGATGTTCTCTGTTCTAAGGTAACAGCAAATGAAGGAATGATGCTGCCCGAGTGAAACATCTCCAGACGGTGGTGGTCACAGAAGCGGCTTACCAGATTCCCTCCATCCATCTGTATTCGTCGCGCACGTTGCTCATTTGCTCCTTTTTTTGTCCGTTTCTGATATATTTAAGCCATGCCCTGATTTTCCATACTGTCCCATCCTATTAGCAGTTTACCTGAGTTGAAGAGCAAATTTCCAAAACTGACTCAGTCCACGCGACATGTTTTTTCAAGAAGACTTGGAAATTTCACAGAAGTCCTTCGTTGGATTCCATGAGGACTGCATGTGTTTTGGTTCCCGATGTATATAATGAGGAAGCCTGACTTCATATCACATTTCAAGAACAACACACAATGCACTAAGTGAGTTTTGGAAATATGCTCTTCAGTTGGTTAATTAGCACGTAACGTTATGAGGTGTTTTATGGTGTGTCAGCGTGAAGAAGGGTTGTTCACAAACAGCCAATTTAATCGATTATTTGCGGTAGTATAGTCATATGTGAAACAGGACCATAGTGAGCCATCCAGATCTTTTTCCTACTGCTTAGAGGTCATGAAGTTGACATGGCAGACATTTCAAGCCGGGTCAGCACTAGATATAGGTAGAATAGGCAGTTGTCTTGGGCCCCTAAATTACCTGCGATGTAGAGGCAGTAAAATGATCGGGGGGGGGCTTGCAAACTTTGCCTTGGGCCCCTGAAAAGGTAGCGCCATCCCAGATTTCAAGCAGTCATCTCCTCACAGCACACAGATTTCCTAGTTGCAGCTTTCCAGCTCCGATCGGGCCCTGCGGTGTTGCTATGGAAATAGGCGTCAGATCCCCCGGAGAAGTGCGACCGACGCCACTCCCGTGGGCCGAGACGGTTTTTCGGCGTTGTGAAAAGACAGGAAGTGTGGCGAGGAATGCGAGGGCAGCAGCCAGGGGGTGCGGGACCTTTGAGTCTCAGACGGTGACCTTGCCTCGGCATTAAACACATCGTGGCTCCTACAGGCCGACAGAAAGCAGACAGACAACAGCTGGTAAAGAAGCGGGAAGAGGGTCGAGGTTTAGGAGGTCAGGAAGCAGGGTGGTCTGCAGCTAAAAAAAAGATGGGTTAGGGGAAAGAGAAATTTTTCCTTCTTTTAACTGTTTAGAAAGCAGAGGCACATACAAGGGCGGGGCTGAAAGCTGATTGGCCCACAGAGTGCCTCCTCCCCTGTCACTCACCGATTCACAAAAAATCATTGGCTAATGATAAGGTCGGCCCCCTGGTATGAATTATGACCCCTCTTGTGCCCCCCACCTTAAAAAACCCTAGAATCACCCGGGGGCCTGGAGCCTATTCCAGGCAGTATAGAGCACATAACTTGGATTCGACCTAAACATAATGCCAGTCTGGAAGGGAGCATTCGGATTGTTTTTCTTTTGAGGAAAGTCGTGACAGGAAACGGATAGGAGAGCATGTCCGGGGAGACATCTTCATCATCTCCTGCGGAGAGAGGTGGGGGTCACATCGATTTCCGATGGGGTCGACTTCCTGGATGATGGCCCGAGGGCCCCTTCTGTTGTGTGTGTTGCTGGCCCATCGATTATGCAAAGTGTTCTTCAATCCACTAGTAGATGTGCATGGGGGTGTTGGGGGGGGGGGGGGTGAGGTTGTACAGTTTGAGGGAGTCGGTGACCTCCACATGACCCTGTCAGCGGCGATGAAAGTTTAAAAGCTGTTAAAGTGAAATAACTTGTGAATTCAGGGCGGAGTCTCCAAAACGTAACAAATTCTGTCAACAGATATTCAGGCAGTCTGCCTTGTGTGGAATGAAAATGGGCTTTAGCTTACCCAGTGAAACAGCTTATGGTGCTGATGTTATAAATTAATGACTGAGGCCAGGGTGTTCCTAGAATTCATTTAAGGGGGGGGGGTATAAGAGGGGCCAACTTTATCATTAGCCAATGATATGTTTTGGTTTGGTGAGTGACAGGGGAGTGGGCCAATCAGCTTTCAGCTAGGGTCAACGCCTTTGCAGCCCCACCCCTGCCCCAATTTGCACCGCCGGTGTATATTCAGATCTGGTCGTTCTGGCAAGGAAGGGTGACCCACCCATTAAACCGGGGCCCCCATGAGGCAGCTTGCGTGCCTCCGCTGTGCTGCGATGTCCGTGTAATTAGGCTGCTCCCAGCTGTTCCCCCAAATCACAGGGAACTGGCGAGACAAACAAGAAAATCGTTAACATTGATTTTCACTAAATTGGAGCAATAATTAACTGATGAGTCAGCTGGACCCTGGTAGATGTTTTTCTATTTTCTCTTTGACAGGCCCAGAGTCGCCTGGAAAGGCTGGCCGAAGAGCTATTTAACTGTTAAAGCCCACGTCAGATGTAGGCATCAGAGGTTATCCAGATGTATAGGATAATATAAACAACGCATGTAATGGTAACTTGTGCATCACCCATCTGCTTTGAGCCACTAAAAGCAAATAGAGGGATGACTAGTGGCAAATGAGACACACTACTGCAAACTGACATGCCCATTTGTGGTTTGCCAGTCCGAAATGAGATCACTGTGGATCACACAGGAAGACAGCACCTGGCAATGTGTATGAACAAAGGTGACATGTATGAAAATGAGCTTTAGTTTGTGTGGAAATCAACATGCATCCACAGAAGCAATGTATAGGATGCGGTCTAACTATTTTTTTACTGTTGTGCTTGACTGTGTTTTTTTCCAGAGGTAGACATTTCAGGTCCAGAAAGTAAAAATCCAGACCAGAATTTTCTTTCAACCAACCAGTTGAGTACACTGTGACTGTGACTCTTTACGCTCAACTGGTTGGATGAAACAAAATTCTGGATTTTTACTTTCTGGACCTGAAATGTCCACCTCTGTTTTTTTCTAACCGTTAAGCACTTATGAGGATGAGGGGACACAGCTGAGCTGAGTAATGAGGTAGATTTGTATCCATTTCCAGAATTCATATTCCCAGAATGCTTCTTCCCTCGATTGCATATTCCCAAAATCGATATTCGCATGGAAGGGACACTGTTTGCGTTTCTTTGTTTCCCTTCCTGAAACCCCTGACGAAGAACTCCCCAAAAACTCAGAAAAATGAGAAGCACATTGAAAAGTCAGCATCAAATGGAATAGTCTGTCGGGCAAATTCTTTTGATGTTCGTCCTGCCCCTGTGGTTTACTAGAGAGAATTTCAGTTCCTGAGGATGCTGGGTGGGCGTTCAGACTGTAAACATTCGTCCCTATACCCGTTCAAAATACAACTGAGTTTCAATAAGCTCGATAAGATGGGCTTTTCTCAAACGTCAATACGCACGGATGCACGGAGTCTGGCATGCCCCGTGAGAATTCCACAGTGATGAATCGTGTGGACCCTGTCACCCCATATCCTGTGCTTGGCACAGATGGTGTGGCATGGATGAGGCCTGTAGACCTACAGGGTCGTTTGCAGGAGTATCTGGGGACACTGATCTCAGCGAGTCATGTATGGACGTATGCTCTTTCAGGCAGGTAGGCCTGTCGATGTCTCACCCTAGACAGACATGCACCCGAGTGCATATGCTATATGCTAATGGAACAGCTGTGTCACTATGCACTCCAGTAGGCCTGCAGATCGGCTGGCTACTGCAGTGTTGACGGCTGCAATGTCTCTCTCTTTCGTTCCATCTGGTCGAACTGCATCCAGAGATGATTCAGGTACCATTTTATGGTACGGAAATAATTTTGTGATGCTGAGTTTCTGGGAACCTGGTTCAAATGAAACTTTCCCTGGTTTCACAGCCAGAATCAGTGGCTGCTATTATGGGAGAAGGCATTGTTTACCCAATATGTTACACGTGTTTTGTTTATATTCAACAGCTTGAAAGCTGGAGGCTCGTGTACAGGGGACTTTCTGCAGAGGGGAACTGGCACAGGAAGGGGCAATTCTAGGTTTTTATGCAGTGGGAGGCATAAGATGGGCCATAATTCATCGAGAGGGCTAATCTTATCATTAGCCAATGGTATGCCTTTAATCAGTGAGTGACAGATGAGGTGGCACTCCAAGGGCCAATCAGCTTTCAGCCCCTGTTTACACCCCTGAGCACAGGTATCACACAGGTGAGTGTTTCCTTTAAATCGGTGACTCTGCTGGCTTCCAGCAGGGGGGAGACTGGGCGGAGCCCCGCGTCACCATTGCACCTTTGCTAGCTGACTCCCATACAAACAGATGAAAAGCATCTTTTGTCTCTGTTAGGCTCACCGGAGGCTTGGAGTGAGGCCGCCTCGTTTGGGTTTCTCTGCCGGAGCCACAGCTGTGTTTACAGACAGGTTCAGCCAGGGTGAGAGTGAAGAGACTGCGAATGGCAATGGGTGCATTCTGGGAGTGATTTGTGAAATTCTGGGCCAACAGTGACATCCCTTCAGATGTGGTCCACACCCACGCCAGCACAGGGGGATTATGGGAGCATCATGGCGGCCGTCTGGTAGCTATAGCTCAAAGCCGCTCACTCCCTACAGCGTACCACGCAAAACAGCGTGTTCCTCCAGGTTCTGCTCATAAGTCAGAAAAACAGGTGCGCCGCCCCGGCGAGTTCGGAAATTTCTTCGTTTTCTGTTCCATCGCTTCCTGTGTTTTCTCGGAAGCATGCTGGCCGTGCGCCAGGAATGGATTGATCCGGGCTTTGACACCAGGGCCGCTTGTTTTTCAATCTCCAGGAGCCGTCAGAGTGGAAGCTACAGAAATCAGCCCTGATATTTTGGCATGGTTTGGCAGAAGGTGCCATTCTGTTCCATGGCGTTTCATCTGTGCCACATTCAGCACCAGCTGAGCACTCTTACTCCCTAAGGCGGACCAGGCCTCACCGTAGCATGTACACCGTCACATGAGGAGCAGATAAAAATAATGTAGGTAGTGTGACATTTTCCTAGAGCTGCTAGCAGATAAAACAGAAAAAGACGTTTGGATCGAGTGAGAATCCTAAGGCATCAAAATCGGAAAAAATCTTATCTTCATGTCATGTTAACATTTTGATTTTTTTTCCTACGTAGCCGGCAAGAAATGTCCTGTAAGGGGCTTCTTTTTTCTCTTTATCTTATCCAATCATTTAGAACCTTCCGGAAGGCGTGCGGGATGCCAGGCACAGACAGGGGACCTCCCCCGGCTACAGGAGTGCCTTACGGAGGGTCCACATTAGCAAATTTTCTGCTTGGCCGTCTTCCCTCAGACAGCCTCCTCATCATGTGACCATTTCCACTAGATCCTCTGTTCCCATGAGACCGAGCTGGTATCGAACCCGTGCCTCTCACTGCTCCCGGCGCCCAGGGTTGGCGTGACTCACCCACTACCTTTTTTACTCATTGTTTCTAAGAAGATAGAAGTAGAAAGCTTGAGGGCGGAAGATCTAAAAGGCTTTACAAAAGTAAATTATTTAAACTGAAGTCTTTCTTGTAGATGTCCGTCCTTTTCAAGCTCCCGTTTAGTTCCATAAATGGCATGCATCTGGCATATCACCAGGGATGTATACAAGGGCGGGGTCACACAGGCACTGGCTCCGGCTGAAAGCTGATCGGCCCTTGGAGTGCTCTGTCCCCTGTCACTCATTGGTTTGAAACATATCATTGGCTAATGATAATATTGGGTAATGATAAATCCTAGAATTTCCCCTGCATATTGTTCATCACCGTGCAGTCAGATATTTTGAAGATAGGGTTTTATGTCTGCTTTCATAAACGTTGCGTGTGCACACTCCTGGACCACCAGATCATAACCACTTTGTGGGCGGTGCCATCATGGACAGGGCGGAGCTGTTCCATCATCGATAAGCAGTTTCTTTGAAAGATGCGGACAAAGGAAGCAACGTGATCAACGTCGCTCCTCTCCTGACAACACCACAGTACTTGTATATTCTCTGCCTGGATGCTGCTGCTGTCCATTCTAATCCCTTGAGATGTGCTCGGAATATGTCATGTTTCAACTCTTACTTAATTTACTTAATTTTCACCATTCAGTTCTGTTTCACCATACCTTCCCTGATGACACAGGCTGAAACAGTCCGGGGAATATCTGAAGTACATTATGTGTGACAGCATCAAATCCAATGTGTTTGTATCACTTTAATCCCTTAAAGGGGTACTGCTTCAAACTCCTGCATTGTGCAGACTGTCTGGTACGGCACACTTGAGAGTCGTTGAATCTCCCAGCACTTAAATGACACCAATTTCCAAGGCTATGAAGTTCACCTGCCCTTGAAACATCCCTCCAGAAAAGGTCTTTGAGGAGGAACGGTCAGGCCAATGTGCTGAGAGACACCTGTCCTTGAAGATGGCCTGCCTAGTCAGACCAACTTGGTAGCAAGAGCCTCTGGTTGCTCATTATAGAGTTGGCTTATTTTGTGGAAGATGTGTGAGAGCTTGACCTGTCCTCTCACCCAGTTTACTGTATAATAAGGCTTTATGTAGGCAGCTATGGTGAGTATTTAGTAGCACAATTGTATACTCAGAAGAACTCAAAACATTTTATCACCAATATATACAAACAAACAAGAAATGGTTGTGGTTCGGCGCCCCATGTGCAGCACAGGACAGCATTACAGGAGAAACACTTCACAGTACAATACAGCTGCAGAAAAAAAGTGTGTGAATCCCTTGGAATGACCTGATCTTCTGTGCCAGGTGCATTGGTCATAAAACGTGGTCTGACCGTCATTTAAGTTACAGTAATGAACAAACACACACTGAAAGATAAGAAGAAATTATTGCACTGTTCTTGTACCTAATAAATACATCATTCAAGCATGTAAATATTTCTTGCAAGTGTATACACAAAAACTAGAATACAAAAAAAGAATCCAATAAAAGTTACATATTTACAGAAACACGATACATTTCAAGTAAAACAATTAGCATAGGAGTACCATGTGCAAGTGACTGCTTGTGCAAAGGAAACAGTTGGATAAAAACAAAGTGCAAAACAAACACAATTGTTCACTGTAGCGCATGTTTACTGATAGTGCAAATAGACAATGGAGAGAAATTTCACACATGGGGAGAAGGGAATCATCCCTGGTGAATGGATTACACACAGATAGCATCTATATACACTTTATTAAAGAATTTCCCCCTGGGATCAATAAAGTATATCTTATTAACACTTAGTCTTGCAATGATTATCTTTTTGAATGCAGTGCTGTGTTTATCGCATATTGTAATGCGCCACAGTAACGGACGCACCGCTGGCAACAATTAGCTTCTGCGCTAATGTTATGAGGTATCCTGCGGCTCGTAAAACAAGCGTAGGTTTACTGCCAAGCCTCGTCATAAACAAGTCCAGCCGGCCGGGCAGTCAGCCTTGGCTTCTGTCCCAGCTATTTAGTGCCAGGAACAGGTGGCAGCTCTCAGTTTTTGAAAGTTCCATCCTAAGGTAGTTTTTTGTATCATACCAGTTTCCTTGTGTTGTACTAAAGCTACTGTCTGAATTATTTTATGGATGGATGTTGACTGGTGTATGACGATCGATATGTTTAATCGATGGTACGTGCACTCAGCCTTTATCAAGAGGGCCAGCTGGATCTTTTATGGCCTGTCTGGGGGAAACTGAAGGAAGCGACGAGTCACATGCTGGACGTTTTATTAGCCATCTGTTAATTTCATAGTGTAGATCAGTTAAGTGTAACTTGAAGTATAAGGACTCCCAGAAAGCAGCAGTGGTGCAGGCCAACATTTCTAAAACCACTTCTGCAGGTCAACACCTCCTCTGTGTTGAGGTTTGGAGCGATGGATCAGGACCTGGGGAACTCTGTGGATGTAGATAGATAGATTGATGGATGGATGGATGGATACATACATACTTTATTAATCCTGAAGGACATTTAGGCATCCAGTAGCTCAAAATGATAGACACAAGAATACACATGATAATAAAACACAAAGACTGCAGATGTAGAGGTTAATGTGCCACAGTAACGGACGCACCGCTGGCAATAATTAGCTTGGATACTACTAGGAGAGGACAGCGGAAGGAGATAAAGAGAATAGGGGTGAACTCAACAGACGCATGTCTCACGTTCTTTGTTTGTTTTTAATTATTATAATTATTTAACCTTTACATTCATTTTAATAATAGACTGGGTGAGTAGTAATGGCTTTTTGTAATGGTAGAGAGATGGAGGATCGCTATGCTGCTTATCGGTGGGTCGGTCCCGTAATGGCTAATGGCACCAGCGAAGGCAGATGTAAGTGATAATGGAAGTGAGTGGTATTCAGGCGGTGTGAAAGCCAGGCCTAATAATCTATCATTAAGGCGTGGTGGGCCAGCCTCACCATCCGCTATTTACCACTGCTTAAAGCTTCCCAGTCACTGGCCAATTATACCATTTATGCTTCTTTAATATCTTTGAGGCAGCTGCATTGTCGTCTAGCCCTTCCAGTCTCTTAAACCCAGGGCTGATTGTAGGATTTTTAGAGGGGCCAGCCTTATCATTGACCAATGATATGTTTGTATTCAGTGAGTGACAGGGGAGAGGGCACTCTGGGAGCCAATCAGCTTTCGGCTGGGGCCCCGCCCCCATGTATATGCCCCTCCTTTATTGTTTCGTTGAGGCAACACCGTTGTTTTCCCTCACGTTTATCTGCACGCAGTCTTATCCATGGAATAAACAGGAAAGCATTCATGAATTACGTTCTGTCCTGATGTTCGCATTTGCCTTTCCACTACAGTTTGGGGTTAAACTATGGCTGGGGACGTGGGGGGTGGTTGGCTCACTGCTTGCCAAATATAGCTGTCTTTTCTGGATCCCTCGTTTTCAAAGGCAGCTGCAAAGAATCCTCCTTTGTCTCTACGCGACAGCTCTCCAGAACATGCACCCACCTCCCGCCCAACCCTGCCCGGTTTTGGCCATCGTTTCACTTTACGCCGAGCCTTATTAGTGAATTCCTCTCAAGGCTTAAAGTCCACATCGGTTCCAGGAATGCAGATGACCGGGTCTGATTGGGTCTTTCACCAAGTACTTCATAAATACCGGTTCATAGGCACCACATCCCCTGCCAGCATAATCCATATTTACTTGTCTTCCACTGTTTGAAGTAAAAACCTTCCTAACTGCTTACTGAAGCTTCATTTTCAATCTCTCCCACTGTGCAGAGACAAGAGGACTTATCCACCACTTCCATGTAATATGATTGATTCCTTGTGTTGTTGCCTCTTTTTTTGGCATAAAATGCGACACATCACTACCACCCATCATATCAAAATCAAAGACAACTAAACCAATCCATCCTTCTGTAGCAGATGATCAAAAGGTGATCAAGTGGACATGACAGCTCACTAAGATATAGACCAGGGCTATTCAAATCACGATCCTCAAGGGCCGTGCCCTGCTGATTTTCCAGCCCTCCTTTACCTGTAAGCCAGGTATGAAGCCTCTGGCCAATCAGAATCAGTGTTTATTAAACTAACAACCTGGCAGAACTGAAAACAAGGCCTGGATTTGGAATCGAGGGGCAGATTTGAAGAACCCTGATATAGACTGTATTTTTAGGGGGAGTGGCTCTTGCTTGGGCTGTTGACAGGAAGTAAGGTGTCTAACTTCCTGTTCTTGTCGGTCTTGACCATACTATACCATATCCTAGCTCATATCTGCTTCACTCAACATTGTTCTCTGCTTTATTAATCTTTCATAATCTTTGTTTATGAAATCTTTGCAAAGCTTACCTGAACACCCCCCCACACCTTTTTGTTCCTGATTATGTTTTTCCGTTTGTTTTTGGTGTCCTCCATGATATGTTCCAGGCAATGGGAGCTAATGGGTGTTGTTGGATAAGTGTTGATAAACTCAAAAAATGGGGTCTGAAGATGTAAGGTGCTTCAACAATTTCTGTAAAATGTACTTGTGGTATATTTAGCCACTAGGTCACTACATGTTACCGTAACCAGATCTCTGGATTGTAGATGGTTACATGCAACATGGAAGATGCCATGGACAGCTGGACAGATGCTGGGGTGAAAAAGCCTTTTACGGGAACCGTCAAGACTTCAGCTAGAGGAAGGGCATGAAATTGAACTTGCGGCGGGAACTGGAAGGGCTGTTTCTCTGTCCTCTCCAGAGGGCGACCTGATTAGCAGCCCAACAAAGCATGTAATTGAAAAAAAAATCCCTGAAGGCCACAGCCGCCATTCACCACCTGATTCTCCCTCCGCCGTGTTTCACCATTTTAAGGGAGAACGTCTCCATGTTGACTTTGCCTCCTGTTTCTGGGTGCCCCTGTTTGTCACTGCAAGGCGTTTTAAAAACGACGTTCTCCTGGAACATTTTAATACCGTGCCGATTTCGCAGTTTTAGCTTGGTGTCTGCTTTGGCAATCTGGGATGCCTAAACAGAAACACCAAATGGAAGTCCCTCTAGGAGCTTGCAGCCAGACTGAGAATTCGGAATGGATGAGTTATTGAAGGCGGCATGTTAAGGGACGATTCACATTTAAAACACAGAATGGGTTATTGTGTCCTTGATTTCGTAATAATACCCAGCTATGGGGATCAAACGCATTATGACAGCCCAGCCCCCCTCCCCAAATTCATAGCCGTATAGCTGTTGGATGCTTCCTTCCAATAACCTGATCAGGCTGCAATGGTTTTGTGGATCAGAATGATAATACTGCTCACTGAGTTTGACTTCTTTTCACTTCAATGGTGAGATAACCACAAACACAACTCCAAAATAATATACATAACAGCACTGAGTTTCATGGGAGGCCGCAGCTTTCTCACACTGTACAGTAAGCAGCTGGGCTTCCTGCGATGATCTGTTTTGACTGGGCGTTTCTGGCACCTCCGCGAAGCAGCCAGGAGCTGCAGGAGTCTGACGGGATTCCTGGGGCTCGCGGACGCGGCTGACCGCTGGGTCAATCAGCTTCCTTTGTTCCACAAGACAATTTGATTGGATGTTAAACAAAGTCCTGAGTTCCGCCTCCCAATCAGCAGCCTTACTCAGAGTTTATGTGTGTGCGGGGCAGAGGGAGGTAATTCAGGTCCAGAGGGTAAAGGTCCAGACCAACATTTTGTTTCAACCAACTAGTTGAGTCAACTGATTGGTTGAAACAAAATCTTGGTGTGGATTTTTACTCTCTGGACCTGAACTACCCACTTCTGGTGGGGGGCGAGGCTTCTACCAGCTGGCCGTCATGCATCCCCATCCACAGAGACCAAGTGTCCAAATGTTCTTGTAGCTTGCAGCTGAAGCAACAGGGTAGGTGGCGATTAGTGACCTGATGGTGACATCCAGGGACCTTCATGGGAACCATTGTCACTACAGGTGGCTTGGAGAACAAAACAAAATTCGGCCATCGCCAGGGGTGTGACAGTGTGGACACGGCTTTCTAAGAGGACTGACAGGGTGTGTCCATCCTACAGTTTTGACCTATAGTTTCTTTTCCCAACATTTCAGGGCACAGCACACATAAAATTCAAAAGCACACTTTAGATTTTACATTCCTTAAGGGCATATAATTCGAGGTCAGTACGGCACGAACCAGAGTCAATTCCAACTGATGACTCAGACACTTGCATCTCTGATTACTCACAAATGACACAATTAAATGTCTGGTAATGACCACAGACATCTTTGTTTCCCTCCTCGTAGTTAAACGAACCCACCGTGGAGTGTGGGTGTTCGGGCCGGGGGGAGCTGTTGGTAAGTACAGTACACACTGCTGTGTACACAGTGGAGTGTGTGACGCACCTCGCGGCGTCCGTCATGGAAACTGCTTGGGAGACGGCTCCGAGTTTGGGGACACATCCCGAAGATCCGTGTTTTGCATCATCCTTTAAAGGTGTGTTTTTCTTTCCGTGTCCTGAGCTCAGACGGAGCCGGCGCCGGAGAAACACGCGCTAATCGTATTCCGTAAGCGTGTAACTACGGGCACGCGGATGACTTACGATGTTGACAGCAGAAAATTCCTCATAACGGAGATGTTGCAGCACGCCAGCCCCCCTTCCCCACCCCCACCATCATGTGGCGTATTGCCATCTCCTAATGAAATCAATCAAACGGCTGCCATTCCAGCCCATCCCTGAGGCTCGTCGCCCGTAAAGCCTGTTTCTGGGGGGAGGAAGGCGTGGCCACGGACGCCAATCTCCCATCTCCGCCACACGCCTCTTCCTCCCGGTTTTTATGGGCACCGGCCTCCAGAGAAATGACTCGGCCAGTGGGGACAGGGAAAAAAGTCGCAGGGGCAAGAATCAAATCAAAGACGCCCGCAAGTTAAAACCAGTCAGGTTAAACTGCTTTTATCGACGGGTTTATGCAAATGAACCCTTCCGGCAGAAGCCAATCAGCCACGTGGCACCAATTCCAGGCCCAGACGAAGTACAGCCAGACAAAACTATCAAACAAGTCAGAATATTGTCAACAGACAAAAAAAAAAACCGGGGCTTTTTTGACACTCTCCCAGCACAGTGACAGACTATTTTATTCGTTTTTTAATTGTTTTTAAATACCAGCACTTCCACTTCCAAATTTCTTCTGTCCCGTGGACTCGCCCCCATTGTCGCCACTCGCCATTTCCATGGAGCCATGGAAGGCTTCCTCTTCTTCCTCACCTCTTCTTCTTCACTCTGCCACTTTCCGACATTCTATTCGCACAGTAGGCTCATTTGTTTAAACGCTTCCTCTCTGGATTTTATTTGGCCCCTCGTCTTTATTTGGTTGCCATGGTGCCACTCTGCTGATGGTGAAAATTCAGCCTTTTTTTGTCTATTTAATTTTCACTTTTCAGCCTGTCACGCTGGGGTCTTGTGGTGCTTGGTATCTCCCTCCCGACTTTTCTGATTAATTATCGCTCCTGCTTAGCTGAGGCATTACAGAGGCTCCCTGCCCCTCCCCCTGAGCCCCGCATGGTCTGTTGACACTCTGCACGACCTGGTTTATCTCAGCTGGCGTTAGGAACCCCTGTTATATACAAATTGCTTTTTGCCAGGGAGATTTCCCTTATGTTTACAAGGGGATTTGCAGCAAAATGGACACCTCCATTCATGCTGAATGGGGGTCGGTTTCATTAGTCTTCCATAAATGAATGATTGAACCTCTGGGTCCTTTTGGCCTTTGGGGAATGCAACGTTTTTAAGGGAAAATCCTGTGAATGTCAGCAAAATGTGGATATTTGGATTCAAAATCTTTGTTTAATCTTTAAATGGAGCCAGAGGCAAGGGGGCCTTTCCCAAAGCTGCATCCTCATCAGGAACATTCCCAACATTCATCAACATTTCAGGTATTTAAAACAAAAACTTGAGCGTCAACTGCCAGTTTTTGCTACCTAATAACTTAGTCCGTTCATGAGTGTTTAGGGTCTAGGTCTGGGCAGATCCGCAATTTTTTTTTTTTAAAAAAAGTAAAAGCTGACATATTGAGGTGGTAGGCGGTGGGAGTCTCTTTATGTATCTGACTGGAAAAATAGTAGTTATATGCCAAAAAGGACTCTGGGGGGGCGGGGGGCAAAAGGTTATAAAAAGAGACATATGGAAGCAAGCGAAGGGATGGTTTTGTGGCCGTGTGCGCTCTGGGGTGACTGTCTATTAAGGATATTACCCACAAGGAGTCCAGGGCCGTGGCCAAACGAGCTGTGTGACAGTAATAACACAGATGTCATTCACTGAATGGGGGGGGGGTTGAGGGAGGGGGATCTGAGCCTGGCAAATAGACACATGAGGAGTGAATGCGTGAAAAGCAACATGAGGTCAACTTGTGTCCCTTTTGGCCAAACGCCCAGTGATTTGCCCAGCTGGGCTCTGCCCAGTGGAGCCAAGAGCGGAGGCCAAGGTAGAGAAAAGCTGCCCATTCATGGAGGTGATGGGGCTTTCGGGCCATTATCCCTAGGTCTGGAGCAGGGGGTGCCGGGAAGTTCTGGTCCATGACCATGCACTGCATCTATATCATCTAAGCACATCCCACTCGACTCCATGCTACGTCAAAATGTGTCCGGTCCTTTGAAGAGTGGAGACTCTCCCTGGGGGGCCAGTTGCCGGTGTTTGGGGGCTGGGGGTGGCTGAAACGCTGCCAATAGAAACTCTTCAACAGAAACTAAGAACTCATTATGTCACTGTCGTTTTCGTCAGGACACCGCCGTCCGTGTTCCAGCCCGCTACTGCGCGGGCCTGATGGAATATGCCAGCGTTTATTCGGTCAGGAAGGACACAGGAGAGCTAAGATCTCAGATGCGAGGTTCGCTTTGTAGGTCAGTCTAATCAAAGCAAGAGAGGGAGGAAACACGGTAAATACCTTAATAACCTGAGAACGACTTTTCAGAGCTATCCATCAGCACTATGATTTTCATTATCCTCTCAAGTGTTTCTCTAAATAGAACATTAACAGGCGTTTTCACTCTAATGTGACTGAAAAGATAAACTGTACCTCAAAAAAAAAAAGATGCAGTGAATAACTAGCCAGGCTTAATATGATGAAAAGGTGTAAGAAAACAAACATTGTAACAATCCCATTCAGCCACACGAACCCAAACTAAATCACACACCCTCATTCTCTGAATCAACAAACTTAACCAAACGTCACGACTAAAGAACTTGGCTTATAACCTTTAAGCTCCATCTTAATCCATCTCTTCAATACGCATGAGCTTTCTTTGGAAGCCCTGGCACCCTTTTCACACAGGTAAGTACACTGCATTTGTTGGTTCATTGAGAACTCTGAGCACAGCAGGTTGTTCCGTTACAGAACGTCACTTGGGTGCACAAGATGCAAGAGTGACTTGTGTTCCTGCTCCTGACACCAAACTTGGAAAACACTAATGATCCAAGTCTTCTAAGAGATCAAACAGAGGCTGCCCAACTGATGCAACATCAAAGACCTGCTCAGTCCAACAGACCACTTTGCAGCATATATAGCCACATTACCACCCACTCATGTGAGAGCATATGGCCAAACACGGAGGCCAAACACGGAGGATCGGAGCTGGTCAATTAAGGATTTAAGTGTCTGCATTTTTGCCAAAGATAATTCCCTAGAACTCCTTAGGCTGCTCCCCAAGCTTTCCTTCTCTCCACCATTGTGCCATTTGCTAGAGGTCTCCTCTGTTTGCTGATCATTTGCATGCCAAATGAAGGTGCATTGATGCCCTTTGAAGCAACAATGCAGCTTTGACACTTTCTATGCCTTTGGTGAACAGATTCACCATTCGAAAGCCACAAATGTAAACGCTGTATCTTTAAGGCAGAGCGTGTCAACGGCGTCCTGCCATTTCACACAGATTTTAAATGCAATATCGATTTTCTTTTTTAAATTTTTATAATGAAAAGTTAGGAAGGAATTAAGGTGATTACTCTGTAAAACTGTTAGTATCGATGCTGGTAGCTGCATGAATGTGATAAGATGTGACAGTGATGGAGTGTTCTTTGTTAGAAGGTTAGATGACCTGCACTGGGTAGATGTGATAAGCTTCTGTTATGGCTTTAAGACATGGATTATAGCCTTAAATGGGGGAGAAATTTACATGTGTTACCTGTTCATGTGTGCACGTCCATTTTAACATTTCCTGGGGGATGTGGATTGAATAATGAACCTCGTCCTGGATAAGGTATTTCTCTGGAAGCCATTAAAAAGTGAAGCATTTAAAATGGTGTAAATTAAGTTTTTTCCTACTTGTTTGCTTTAAGCTATGATAGCCGCTTCCCCCCCTCTCAGGAGGAGGATTAAGGTGTGATTAATGTCCCTGCAGGTCCATCTTAGACACCAGCTTTGTGGTGGCACTGTAAGATTCTTGGATTGTCAGATGGGGCTGGCGGCAGTCATTTGTGTACTTAGGTGATATCTAACATTTCAGTCACGTCTGAGATCTGCTGTTCAATGGCCATGTAAGACCGCATATTTAACCGGGATCACTAGGAGATCTCTGTGTCCTAGGGTGTGCGCTATTGAGAAGGCAGAGAATTACTAATGTGCCAGCGGCACACCTCCTGGCACTCCGTGTTCCTGTCCAGCCCAAAGATGGATTAGAGGTACAGTCTCTGGGATTAGGATTGTCCTCTGATGAAAGGAAGCCCAAATTGGCAGAGATGTTGGGTAGTTGTGTATTTAAAGAGCCAAATGCATGACTCAAAACATTTATATCACAAGTAGGGAATCTCCTACGTGTAGTTAAACCAGATTAAAAAAAGAGCATTAAAGTGGTAAAAATTTGGTGTCGTCTTAATTGAGCAATCCGGGCTATCCTAGCAGCACTGGACCACAATCGACACCGTTGACTCATTGATCAGGCCTTTAACCTCGGGCGCTGCCTGACTGCGCTCTCTGACCCCAAGTTTTCTTCACTTGTATGTTGCTTTAGACAAGCAAACCTGGAAAATAAAATAATACCCAAATTTCCATGGGACCCAGTTAGTGCCTGTATTCTTTTCTGTATGAAATAGGCCACACTTTCATGGAGCCTGTTGGTCATTCTGCTGTTATTACTGACATAGCTGTCTACATAGCGCACTTCACACATCTGGCCATTCTGTGAGTATTTTATAATTTTGTCCCTTTTTTTGCAACAGTTTCACATTGTAAATTGCCGCCTCACAGCCTGACTTCTTTAAATTACTTCTTTTAATGTATAACGACCAACCTTGTCAAACATCAAAGTGCTGAAGTGACACACTCCTGAGGGGGGAAAACGGCACTCTCCGGCACTCTCCAATTAAGCCGCTGCCAGTAATTCAAAGTGTCAAGTAACTCACCCGGATGGATGGAAAAGCCATTGTATCAGTTGCCTGAGCAGGTGTGGCCGTGGGAATCTTCTAAATCTCATTTGTAGAAAGTGGTTCAGTTTAGCATTGATGTTGATCCGTTAAATTTTGTGGCGTCTAGCGGGGCTCAAGTGACTTGGCAGATGAACATCGAAAAAGCAGTACTGTCAGTTAATCACGGTCAGACTTTTGTTAGGTTAATATCTGTTGCTGATTTCACTCTGGGCTATACCATTGATCTGACACACATTCAGGGCTACGTTTCACTTGCATTCTTTGGACTCTGCTGAAGAGCAAGGAAAATGGTCCTCAGAAGATCTGTGAGTTCCTTAAATGCTCCACACTAAATGAGGTGGGAATACTGTAACATCTCCTTGTGCTGTCAGAACTACACTCACATTTTTAGTCGTTTTCTCAAGCCGGAATTTCTCCAGAAGGATATTTTTAGGCAAGTCTTGGTGAGAGTTATGCTCCAACTGAGCTTAGCAAACAAACTACATTATGGAGATCTTCCTCAGATGTTTGAGGAGAACTTAGTGTCACCTTGCTCAGCGGGGCTCACGTTTTGCAGAAGGTCTTTTAAGACTGGTAGATCAAAGGCTGGAAAGTGCATCCTACAGCCAGCACTCACAGACCTGCAAAATCCATGCAACATCTGTTGCATGTATTGGTGCAGGAATATTGCCCCACCCTCCCCCAGTCAAATGCTGCCACCCTCTCAAACTATGCAGGGGAGGGGCTCAGTCTCACCCTTAATATTTTTTTTATTAATCATCTGTTAATGGGCTGGTTTCCTGATAAGCCAGTTCAAGAATTAGCTGTTATTGCTTTAGTGATGTGATTCCTGTATCAGGTTACGGTGTGCGTGCAAAAACACGGCAGTTTGTTTTCCTTAGTTTGACGTTTGATGAGCCAGGGCCAGCGGGTGTATCATCTTAGCAAAGAATCGGCAGCGGAATTAGCCCCGCAAAACACACGCCCCGGTGCTAGTCAACATTCTCCCCTTATGTAGGTCATTCTATCTTTGCCTGCTGCCAGGCAGCTTTTGACATACATTTTTCAGGGTGCGCTGTCTCACGCCTTTCCCCTAAGTGCTCGAGCGGGATGCACATTTTCCCAGAATGCCTCAGGTTCCTGTACTGTCCTCCTCTGCGGCCTTCCATCGTCATTAGCGGGCTGTCAAGGAGAGGCCTGAGATGATGAGCTTCTCAGGGCCTGAAAGGGTCCTCTGGGGTCTGAGCTGTGGGCTTCCTATGTCAGAATAATGGGCAGTGTCCTATCCAGCCTACACAGACAAAACAGGGTTTTTATTCCGAACTGTAATAATGTCCTGTCCTGTCATCAGGGCCGCTGCTAAAGATTTTGGGCCCCATGATAACGTATCATATTGGGCCCACAACCTTCCCGCCCTTCAGAGCACCCTTGCCTGTCATGAACGCTGCCCATGGGTCCAGAGGAATGTTGTTTTGCTTCACTGTGCATTGCACGTGGCTAAGATGATCATAAAGTTGTACTTCACTTGACTTGACCTATACCTCTGTTTGTAGGAATGTTTTTTTTTTTTTTTTTTACCTTTTTTAATTTATTGTAAAATTCAACAATCTCTACAACCCTGACCAGGACAAATAACTGAAAGATGGAGAAATCGACAATGGCCCAATCCATCATCACTCAGTAAGTGATGAAAACTGTAAATAGGTGTTTTTTTGTTTAACAAAGCTTACTGATAGCTTAGAAAAATGTCTCAGAGAAGAGCTATTTCACCTTCGAGGGAAGTTTTAGGGTGTACTATCTCTGGGGAGGCATTTTTGCAAATAACGCCACCTTCAGGTGAGGGGAAAAAAAGAACATGTACGGGGTCACATGTGCGTAGTTGCTGAAGCACTTCCCGGAGCCATGAATTCTAGTAGCCTGCTAATCATGTCTTCATCGGTCCAAAAGTCTGCTATTTTGGATTTGTTATTCTTTATTTATCACTGCCGGCAGGCAAGCAGCCGCACAGCTAAGAGACAAGTGGGAGGCGTCCGGCTCATAAACGCAGCAACACCATCTGTTTCTTGATGGGTTATGGGGGTGGAGGAAAAAAAATAAATAAATACCTGTTATAGCACTGGTGTCTGGAAGCGTCCAGGGAGAGCCGCCGACGTGCATCGGTGTGAGGGGTGTGGCACCATCCTGGGTCTCCTTTACATCTAAGGATGTGTGATCGGCCTCCAGTAATGTTTAGCAAAGGCCGGGAGCTTTTACAGCCAGGGATGCAGACGGGACGCAGATGGTAAGATCCCCCAGTCTGCAGCCTGGAGGGGCTCTGCTGTTGTTCCCAGTCACGGCTGACGGGGAATCTTCGGTAATTCCCCTTTTGTTTTGGCATGATCTGAGGAGGCCGTCGATGGATTTCACGGCTCAGATGTGAGCACCATCGTTGACGAGGCTAGCCCGGCGACTTGGCAGGCGCTGTGACGGTCTCCACGAATCGACGCTGCATAACACGTGGTTCGATAGAGCCGGCAGACTCCTGAATGGCTCTGCTTTTGTGTCCTGACATGCCCATTCGTAGCTAGTTAAAGGGGGAAATTATTACTTTAATGTCCTCAAAACAGAGGCATCCAGCTGGTCTGGTAGCCACAGAGTCACCACCTTCCCCCAAGCCAGCGCCTGGTAAACAAAGTCTGCTGGAGAAACGGTAGATGAAACAATCACTGGGAGAAGCCATCCTCCATGAGACGACAGGCAATTTCCTGCATTGGTTCAAACAACAAAAACAAACCCTAATGTAACGAGGTGGCGGGGACCCCTTTCTGTTTGTTATCCTGGAGTCCAACAGAAGGCTCTGGGACATGACAGATTTAACAGCAAGAAACTAGGTGTTCAGCAAGCTGTGAGCAGACCTTCAATCCCCACTCCATATTCCACCCTTCCACTCCCACAGGTCCCCTGTCTACTGGACTCAAATCTTAATAATAAGATTAAAGAGTCAATCTCACAGACTTGCAGGGAACACATTTTTTTGTCTATCCCATGTCTTTTTTCATCTGTTGCTGAAAAATATATACATGACACCATTGTAACATGGTTGTGAAAAGGGGAACATACATGCCAAAATTTGCCTGATTGACTTGATTGATTAGATGTGCCGGCTTAGACCTGAAGGTCCACCATCCACCCAAAGATGGGCCATCAGGGTATTAAATCAAAGGTTTTCCTTCTGAATCGCTTCCTCTGAGGCTCAGGGTGCTGGAGACACTGATAAAGTTGCCGTGGTCCTGAGAATTTTGGGGGTTCAGGGGAAATAAGGACTTCCTGGCTAGGGAGGTGTTTATGAGTTACTACGATGGGGGAGGAGCACGGCGCACAAGGGGTCTCCCAGGGATCGCTGATATGACAGGCAGGGGCATTGTAACAGACAGGGAGTGCTTTAGTGCGATGTTTCCCAACCCGGTACTTGGGAACATTCAGACAGTCCATGTTTTTACAGTTGTAGGCATGGGTGGGTCCCCACTCAAAAAGTCACTTCAGGGTACGGGGTCCCCTGCCAGTGTAGTGGCTTTAGTGCCTGTACGTTGTGTAGCTCAACAAGTAAAGGTCGTGCAAAGGTCATGGGCTCAAATTGGAGGGAGTGCACACAAGTTGTAACACTTTCCTCTATTGTAAGTTGATTTAGATAAAAGCATCAGACAAATGAGTTTAGAAGATTTTAACAGTTAGTGTTTCAGTGCTGCTAAACACTGCCGTTGGTTGTAGGAACTAAATCTCTGCAGTTTGCCAGATGTCTTTCCTTTTTCAAGATTTTAAAGGTGGAATGTAGGGCACTTGTCTGCCTTGGGAGATGAAGATGTCTTCACAATGAACTGAGGCAACCATTGACTTGGTTATCTGATGTCTATCCTAATGCTTATCATTCATGGGCAAGGGGCCGACCAGCGTGGATGATCTGGTACAGCTGGAAAGCAGGCATTGTATGGCCATGAAGAACATTCCAATAAGCGAAAACTTCTCCTATGTCCATTTTGCAGGAGGATAATGGTGTGTCATCACAGAGCAGATGGGCCCCACCTTGTCTGATCAGCGTTTGGTAGATTGTACCCCCCCCCCGATGGGTTTTATGTCCAGTAATATTATCCTTCCCAATGTCAAAGGCCATCAGACTAGAAGAGTCCTGGCTGTGCTAAAAGAACCCCCCCCCAATGAATGACATCTGTTACTAACAGAAGCATAGGACAGCCTGGGACCCTGTTCTGCAAACGTCCCTGCTCCCTGCACATGCTAAGCACAAGCTAGTTGTTATTGCCAATGAGAACCACACAGACAGCAATAAACATCACTGACATTAAAAGAAATTCCAGCAAACACAGAAACATATAGTGGGAGGCCATTTGCTTTGCATGAGCAGTCTCCTTGATTACTCCCAGCTTTTCAGCATGTCTATATGGCTGAAGTTTATTCTTAGTCTATTAAGTGGTCTAGTATTTGTAAGCTATTAATAACAACTACAAACTACAAATCCCAGCACACTGGATATGATGTTCTGTCATTTTGATAAACACTAACTTTAACCTAAATAGGTGTTTTTCTGATTACGCTGCATGGTGCTTCACCTGCCATGGGCTGTTTTATAAGCAGAATCGTCAGGCTCGCACAGTCCTTGGTCCTTCAACTTGTTCTCCTAGTGAACAAAACCTGTTTTCAAACATTTGCCTCTGAGATTTAGGGAGCTTGTCCTCTACTTGCTCCCGCTGAGGGTGATTTGTCCTCTTCCCCACTTCCCTGAAGATGGTTGTAAGCATGTGTATTTCACACCAGCAACAACTATACCCCAGCGGGCAATGAGGGGCAACAGTACCATCGCTCTCTGGCATAATTTCGGGGGGAGGGGGAGCAGACCGGCATTCTGCCAGGATGGCATGACCATAACTGGCTGCCTTGTTTATGCTCAGGGGACGGCGGGTGGCTAAACTCCGCCGGGGGTGGGGGAGTCCACCGGCCCCGTCTGGCAAAGTCATTCCGCGGATCATTTCTGCTGCTTGTCTTTGTTTTGGCCACCTGTGTCCGTGCAGAAGGTCTTTGCTGT
>JAODLD010000069.1:5258567-5282021 GCA_026781065.1 Mormyrops boulengeri
AGCGTAGGCTAACCAATGTGAAAATATCAACTTTAGAAGACAAAAAAATGCATATTCAGTAATACTACTTAAACAAAAACATCTTCCTAGCCATTATGAAAATGCCGAGAGCAAACACGCATGAAGGGATATCGTGTTGAAAGTGACCTCCTTCCATCTCACCACTGTGACCCCGGCCATCCGACGCCTCTTCGTTACCTCCTCTACCTGCTGTCCATATCCTCTTTTCCAAGTGGGAAATCGAAGAAATGTCATGTTGTGGTCCACCTTTCTGCCATTTCTAAAATGTGACTTAGTATGACAGCCTTTCACACAGCACAAGTGTCCCATCTTACCAAAGATAATGCCAAATGCGCATGCTCGCTTTCGCGTTGTATACAACCAAAATGGCGATTTGACCCACAATACACTGCGGCTATAGCAAGTTTGATGTCAGCTGACTATACCCGTGCACGACCTCCAGGTGAATCCTGGAAGATCTGTCCCCTGTGTGCCGTTAAGGCCCCCGCCCCCCTGAGCCTTCATCTTCTACCCTCACGCAGACTGCACCCCCACTTCAGGGCTGGGGTCACGATAAGCAGCAAAAAATGGGGGGCTACCTGTGAGATAAAGCTCTCTGAAGGTTTTCCATGGGTTGAAGTATGCTGGTTCTAAGAGCGGCTGATGAAAACGGCCGGATGAGTCGTCGTTTACACCGAGAGACCCGGAAGTCTGTGGAACATTCAGGGCCAGGGTGGGGCAGTAAGGGTGGCAATCAAACAACAAATAGGTCCAACACTGATAACAAGCAGAAAAAGCCATTATCAGGAGTGAGGGTTTGGCAGGGCGGCTGACTGCGATGTGCCCTCCTCTTTGTTTCAGAGTCACGGCACAACGTCTGCCAAGGTCATGAGTCATCTAGTCTGCTAAGAAATATGGGGAAACGTCCTACTCTGACCCAGTCTAGGGGAGCGGGATGGCACAGTAAGACTCATAACAGAGATGTTCATAAGAGAGAGCATGTTATTATATAACACATATAGTAGCAGTCTGTGGGTTTTAATTTCTTCTAGAATATATAATAAACTTTGCCTCGGGTTTCTGGTATTGTTGTTAGAACCACTGGAGAACTGACTGTGTCTTCTGTAGGAAAAGGTTTAAGACGGCAGCCCAGTTCAGCCGCTTCCTCCCAGTTTCCCTCACCACACCAGTCTGTACGCTGCTCTGCCTGTAAGGATGTGAACCTGCAGGAATTGGATTGTGGCTTGCAGTGTTATACGGTTCACTTACGGTGACATGCTCCCCTTCACCCGGAAAAGATCTCTATCTGTCAACTAGTTAAAAACAGACTTTTTTTTGTTTTTTCTTTTCCTCCACAGGTAGGTGGTTATAGTCTGTCAGCGTTTCTCACCGCTTAGGCTGAAGTAGCTGAGTTTACTGGCATCAGCTGATGTTTTCTCTCCGCCGTCTCCGGCTGCTCTCCGCACTAGAATGCGGTTGCTTGGTTACTTACAGCCCAGATTCTAGAATGGGGTTCTACAATGGTCCCGTGCTGCTTCTCTGCTTAAGTCCTCACCTCTTTTTTTTTCATTGGGCTGATGTAGGGTGGTTATAAAATTGTACCATTTAAAAATTTCTTGCAGAAATTTTCTTTTCTGAAATTTTACAGTATTCATCTTGAAATGCATTGTGACTTATCGCTTAAGGTTCACCTCTCCTTCCATCTGCTTGGGGTCCTTACTCCTAGTTATCTCATAACTGTATTTGGTAATAATGACCTTTATAAAGTGTCAAGGAACCCAGAAAACCACTCAACATAAACCAGCATTTGGACAGAGGGTCTTAATCGGGGCTGCGCAATATTACATCGCGATTGTATGCCGCATGCATAATAATCACCAGGGCTATTCGGTACTATATAATGTTAATGGGAAGCGGATTGTGACACCCAAAAGTTAGCGATGTCCTGTAGTTCCTGCATCCTAGGTGTTCAGGTCACCGGGGTGTTTAGTCAATTTGGCCAATCAGAGTCACCAGCAAGCCGAAGCAGCCATCTGCTGACCTGCAACTTCTGTGTCATGATTCCATGTTGCCAGCTTGCCCCCCCCCACCCCCCACCGCCATCTCAGACCACCCCCTCATATCCCCTAATTGTTCGGCCCCTCGCCTTCATTCAAATGCCAACAATGTGTCTGGTACCCCTGGGCGGGCCAACCTGCTTCATGAAAGCTTACCCCCCCCCCCCCCGGTGCGCCGTGTTTTTGCTGTGGTTGTCATAAATGCGCCACCCCCCCTTAGTAGCTCTGCCCTGTGATCACCTGATGTGTCCATGTGGATGGAGAGTCAGGAGGAGGCTGTGTTCAGACGCGGGTGACAGGAGCCAGGGGGCAGCATCCGAGCTTGAATCACAGCCACCAAGCTGGCATCCTGTCCGATACAGAGGTGTGGACGTGCTTGTTTGTTCTCCTGCAAAATGGTGGGGGGTCGACTTCCTTGCTGTCCTAAGGGGCCTCATTGGCAGGAATTTTGCGATCGTTTCAGCCTTGGGCCTGGGAAAACAAACCCCAGGAACAGCCCCACACAGCTGAGGACGGTCTTTCTGCGTATGTTTTCAGCATGTGCTAACCGCTCCTCTCCTCCGGTTTCCCTGGTTACGGCAGGAGCACGGCGGCCTCCTGCGCATTTTCCCGGAAGGCAAAGCGCAGTTCGCCGACATTGAGCCCAAGTTTGACCGGCTGCTGTTTTTCTGGTCGGACCGGCGGAACCCCCACGAAGTGCAGCCTGCGTACGCAACCAGGTGAGCCCCCACCCGCCACCATCACCCCCCACACAGCCACCTCAGGCCTTCCCCTGCCGATAAGTCTGAAGGTTACAGCGCCACACGCCTGCCATGGGTGTTACTGTGTGTGACAGCACATTTAAGTCCTATAATCAGGATTTAAATCCTTATACTGTGATCAGGAAATTTCTGTAGGTTATCATGGATAGACATTAACACCCAGTACATCCATGCATTTTACATAACTGCTTATACAGCACCAGGTCTTGGTCAGCCTGGATCTAGTCCTAGGTAGTGTAGGGGACATCCTGGATGGGATGCCACTTTATTGCAGGGCACACACATACACACTCACTCACCCTATGGTGACCTAAGGTAATACTTTTGGGGTGGCAGGTGGCTCAGCAGGCTGCTGTGTCCATGGTCAGAAGGTCACCGGTTTGAATCCTAAGAGTCAAAAAAGTGATTTCACCATTGGGTAATGATGGCCAAATGACGCTTCATGATCCATTTCCTGTATTTTTACACCCCACTAGATGGCGATTGTGGTTTGTTTTGGGGCATACTTTGAACCCTTTTTTTAATAGAGAGCACCATCTAGTGGTGCCAGAAAATACAGCATTTGGTTCATGAAGCTTTATTTGGCCATCACTACCATTTGGCCCTTGAGCAAGGCCCCCCATTGTTCCAGAGACTGCTTGACCCTACTTTCAGTGTCTGCTAAATAGAATAATTTAAATAATTTTATGAGTGGGCACAAATCTGTGAGCATGCAAAAACTGCACATGCGCAGAACCTGGTGAGAATTGAACCCACAGGCCAGGTGTTGCAGGAGGCTGCAGTCGTCCCCCCCCCCCAAATCACCATGCCACCCCCTGGTCTAGCACATTCATATGAATTACCTTCAAGCCTTCCCGCCTCTCATTGCACCGCCCTGCATAGTAACAGTCCGGTCAGCATGATGCCGTTTCCCCTCTGCCTCACGCTCGTGTCTTTTTAGCTTTTCTGGTGACTGGTCCTGCCCCCCCTTACTTTTCACCCACCTTTGTACCAGTCTGAGCAGGTGTTATTTAAGTTTTTCCATCCATTCAACCATTATCGCAACCGCTTAGTCCCGACTGAGGCCCGGAGCCTATCCCGGGAGCAACGGCCGCAGGCGGGAACCAACCCTGGGCGGTTGCCAACACATCGCAGTATTAAAGTTGTTTTTTTTTTTTTTAAATTTAGTTTTTATTCTTATATTTTCTAATTTCATTTGAAATCCCAGTTTAGATGTACTTAGTTTTCAGTGTAGTCATATTCATTTTTATTTTAAATATGTATTTCTGTTTAGTTTATATACATATTTTTGTTTCAGTTTTAGTCATTTTATTTCTAAGGACAAACTGAAAGTTGTAGAGTTGTTTTATGTGTCTTTAGAGAATCCCACATGAACACGCAGTGCACATTACATAACCGTGTCCTCAAAATGGGAAAAACATGTTTTTATGGTCTAGTATGGTTTGTATTTGTATGGTCAAGTATTATGGTTGTCTAAAGGCAATATACAGGATTAAGTTTTCTTGAATGGTTTCCAACACAGAGGATGAACAAATCATCACTTCAGCTAAATAGTAGTAAATAAACTGCAACTAAGTTTTGGCATTTGTTTTATTTTACTTCCCTTAATTTTAGGAGCAATATTTATAGCTTTCGTTTAGTTATGGTTTATTTTGCTTTCATATCCTATTGTATTTCCGTTTACGAAAACGTTTTCTCATACTTTTTGTCTCCGTTATTGACAATAACCCTGCACTGAGCTGACGGGCTCTCTCTCCTCTCCTCTCCTTGTACAGGTACGCCATAACGGTGTGGTATTTTGACGCCGACGAACGGGCGCGAGCTAAGGAGAAGTACCTGACAGGTATCCCACTTCAAGGTTCAAGTTGTACTGTCACGTGTCTCGGAAGAACAGAGCGAAATTCTTGTGCCACAGCTGCAGTCGGCAGATGGCAGCAAGACGAGACGATATAGGAATTGCAAGCGAGTGGATGCCCCTGTACCAGGACCATAATTCTGGGTCCCCATGACAACGTCACCTTGGGCCCCTCTTGCCCTGTTTTACATATAATTTTAGGCATCCAAGGGCCCCAGTAAAGTTCCGGGCCCCCTGAATCTGCCAAGCTTTCCCCTCCGATGCCCCGGATCTGCACACACCTTGGCTTTAAAAAGGGGATTCACCTTTACTTATGTCTTCAGGTTTGAAATCAGGGTCATGGTGTTTCCTGTCAAATGTTGCTGGGCCAGATAAGTCCCTAGGAGAAAGTCTTGGTGGCTGATGAAAGTGTCACATATGCTGACACACATATATCAGAACCCCTGCCTTTTCTAATTCTCATTCTCTGGTTAGCCGCCCGCAGCTGTGTGTTGGTGTAGCTTGAAGTCGAATGGACCAGAAGGTTTAATAGCGTATCTCCCTGACCCAGGTGCAGGAGAAAAGGGCGTGAAAGTGGAGTTGAAACCCTCAGAGCCCAGCGACTAGGGAGCCCAAGCCGTCGGCGCCAAGGGAAACGGGAAGAAGGATCCAGAATGGGGGCCAAATTTTAAAATGGAAGGCATCTCGCCTCAGCTTTTTCTCCCCTCTTTCCTACAGAGCGCAGCCGAAGCAGCTGACATGGATCGTGGCACCATCGAGCCGCGAGGACTCCCGTTTTCTACCTGTGTTCTTTCTTTCGGCTTTCATGTGAAGAATTCAGTTATTTAAAAAAGCATAATAGTCACTTGATGCAAGAAAGCGAAATGTTAAATTTGTCGCCAGCGAAAAGAGCGTGATTACTGCCGCGAACTAGCTTTCGGCAGTATCTTTGGTTTCCGTTAAACTTTAAACGGAAGGTACTCTTTAAGATGTGTGAACATGATACTGACACTCTTTATGAAAAAATGCGCACTGCCGAGAAGTGTTAAGAAAAGGCCTAAACATACATTGATTATAATTATTTTCCGTCTCTTCTGTCACTTCAATTCAGTGATTTTTTTTCCTCTGTGAGGGTAATGTAGCTCTGCTTTGCATTGGCCTGTTTTTCATTTACTGACTTGAAACTGTTGCTAAGCAACGCAGCACGCTGCTGTAACCATGGCGACCTGAAGCTGCCTCCATAATACTACAATGTTTGTTGTTGCAGAACTTCATACTCACCATTGTCTTAAGCCGAATCGGACATCTTTTAACCTGTCTTAGCAGTTCTGTATTCGAAATAAACAGGCACGTTTGCCAAACAGATCTTAAATATGCTGATCATTCCATATTTTGTCACCCTCTTACTCTCTTCTTTGTTCCACCAGAATTGAGCAGTCACATCGAACGGGAGCTTTGCTTTGGAGTAGCCTTAGTCCCTTGGAGTTTGGGACAGAAAATCATTCAGTAGGTTAAAAATGCCTGTGTTTTTGCCTGCTCACCAGCGACCCCTGCTGGTGTTTGTGATCTGAGACAGGTGTTGCGGTCATAACCTCACGACTATGTTCTCAAAGCAAACTTAAAAGCTGCTTGTCTTTACTGAAATGGCATGAATGGTCTTGGGTTATGGCCACTTCAATAAGTGCTGACCAGGGTTGGGGCCACAGGGCAACTGACCTCAGCTGACAGCTGACTGGACCCAAAAGTGCTCCCTTCAAATCTTTAAGTTAGAGCCATGTTATCAAAATCTTTGATTCATCGTGGTTTATACAGCGCTTAAATCGTCGCTGATGTACTGCTCGTTCTGCGGATGCTCGGTATTGGTGTACTTTGGCATCCACTGCCATCTAGTGGCCTAACAGGCGCTTTGCACAAACGCGATGTTATGCTCGTTCCTGTGCCGTTCAGCCCAGTTTCTGCCGAAAACAAGAATTTAGTTGGATATGACCGAGAGTAGTGAAAGAATATCTTGTCAGTTATCACTTATCTTAATCGGAATCTTGGGCTTATTTGCTGAAGTGCTTTTTGGCCGAAAGCCGTAGTCAGCCAACGTGAAGGTAAACTGGTCGATACACCCTCTTGTAGTACCGCCTTTCACGGCTCACATGAGCAATATTGGCCGAAGGATTGGGTTTACAGGGCACAGTCATGGCTGATCCTTGAAACTGCACATTTTACTGACTGCTGGCACGCAAATACTGGGAGCAGTCAACAGCAGGGTCATACTGGGGGGCAGGGGTGCCTCAGCACCTGGCCTTTGGCCTGAAGTATTGAAAATCCCCCCATTCCGTGTTGCAAATGGTCCACGTGCCCTGGGCGCAAACTATTCCCAAGAGTAACCCATCCTCCACCCCGATGGCGAAAACTTACCGGCCGGCCATCCCCCTCTTTCATGTACCTGTCCTCGAAAAGTCTGTGCGTGTCACACGCATCACAAACGTTTGCCCCCGCAATATGTAAGGAGACAATCACAATTATTTCCATTGTTAATATAGGTATTTCATTGAATGATCTAATCACAGGAGGGGAACTTTTATTTACAAATATACGCTGATATTCCGGTGTTCGAGTAGAAGCCTAAACGAGCAAACTACGTGTTATATATTATTAAATTCTGGTTAAATGTTACGTGAAACAGTTTGGACCAAGAATTATAGTTTGCGAAAACATTTCATTTTCAATATTTTTTATATATGTTCTTTTGTACATTTTGCCCCAAATAGTTTAGCAAAGACTTAACATCACAACTGGCAGTGGGAAACAGGGATGTGCAGGTTATTAGGACAGATTACGAGAATTAATATTTTATTTTATTATTACCGTTGTTATTGTTTTGACTTATTTGGATGTCTGGCATTTCTAAAATAGATTCTTAAAAATTACTCTGTGAAATTCATAGTAACAATGTAGGTACTTCCGCACTAATTCGTGTAAATACTGTGTCCCCGTTTCATTTTGCTCTTATGGTCACATTTCATACGACTACATATCATTTGTGCACTTATGTCAATAGAAAAACGTTTCATGTGGGTTCTAAATATGTTATTTACAAGCTAACCCATTTATGTTCCTCATAGTTTGTTACGTGGCACAAGGCCGCCACTAGGGGGAGCACTGATACAAGCATACAGCCTGCAGGTGAGTTTTGGCAAAGTGGTTAGGAGCAGCGCCTTAACATAGAGTATGATGTTCTACTTGTCACAACATTACCAATGGTAATTTATCCCTGCTAAAAAGCGTCCTTTATGTCACCTCCAAGCCACTTAATTGACAAATTTGAAACCCCTTGTAATAGCACTTGTTCTCTGCCCCCCCCACATACTCTCACAAGTGGAACAGTGAACATTCAAATACATGGTGAGAATTATTCTATAATCTGGATTTATATTACTTTTTAAAAACCACGGGGTGCAAAATTTAATAATATATTATTAATTGTATCATATATACAGCTGCAGTATTCAAATTCAATATTTAGATCAGGTGTTCTTCATTGCAACTAGCAAGTCCTATATATACTGGCACAGAGTTGGCAAACTTTTATTGGCGCAGCATCTTCCATGGGCCACTCAGCTCTGCAAGATGGTCAAGTACGTCACAGCCAGGTTCGAAATCACCAGCTTCTCTGTTGGCCGCATTTAGCTTGTTGACATGTCACTATGTTTAGGAACCTTGGCAGACCTGGTAAAGATCTTGGCTGTGCTTCATCAAACCAAGGAAACATTATATTTAGCGATACTTGTTTTTTCAACCCACAACCTTCCAGACATGAGCATTAACCCTAAATCACTTAAGCAACAGGATATGGTTAGCCATCCCACTACGACAGACGCTATTGACGCTCATCAAATCTCACCAGGGAGAATTCCGAACCAGGGCATTGAGACCACACATCTTGGTGCAGTGGGTTTGGTCTGACGCATAGCAGGAGGCGGAGCTGCCGTCGGGGTCAGAGGGGTGACGGGCGTCGGTGCAGGGCTGTGGTGTTGCTGTAGGTGTGTCAGTAAGGATTTAGCGGCCCCTGTGCAGTGCATGAATGCAGCCCCTCGTTGCCAACGTAGTTTCTGAAGCTGCTGTTGAGGCCACTCCAGTCATAACCTGCAACAAAGCTGTGACATGACCTCAGCTGCTTCACTGTGTACTCCACTGGCATGGCAGCCATTGCTCACTGTCACAATTTACAGGAAGCTCTCGCCTGATGAAGGTGACTCACGCAAGTCAAATTTTACATAAGTCAGATATACCCCCCATTCCATTCAAGACACAAATCACATAACCCAAAAATATACTACTAACAAGTACTAATGTGCACATATTAAAAAAATGAAAAAGATAAAGTTCAGATACTATATTTTCACTGTAACTTCACTAATAGGCGTATGTCGCCTTTTTGCATTAGCCTAGCCTGACCGCTGTGTATTTTGGGTATTTTTTGCGCAAGTCCAGAATTATATTAGCTGGTTTTATGTAAGTCGAGAGCTGCCTGTAATTATACTGTACAAGTTTGTTCAATTGCTTGATGTGAGGGAACTGGGATTACCCAGTTCCTGTACTTAGCATGTCCTGTTCCTAACTCAACTGCCCGCCGCTGCTCCATGCGAATCAGTGGGATGGCAGGGGTCCAGCACTTCGGCAAATCAGGCCTTCTGGGGGGTAATGGTGCTGTGGTTACCTTGCCTGGACATTGTGAGGGAAGGTGTTCCACAGAAGATTGTCGTCGCTGTCGTATCTCCGCGGGTTGTCGAAGAAATAGGTTCTGGAGGAAAAACCATGTCCAGGAAGACTAGGCCCACTCTGAAGAACACAACCGGAACAAGGTCCACACAAGTACTGGATCGAAGGGCATTATGACATTGTATGTGTTTAGCAAGCCCTATTATAACTGACAAGTGGTGTTGTGTTGGATATGTGACATCAATATCAGAGAATGTAACTTAGCTGTAATAGATAAGTTGTAATATAACTGGCAGGGCAGCCTGGTAGCCAATGTTGAACCTAACGCCTTCTCGTTCACCTTTGCTCGCCACACTAGACTCCCAGTCTCTCCCACACCAGTTCCTCACCCTCTCTTGTGCTGGCCGCCGCACTCGGAAGAAAAAGACCATCAGGGACATGGGTAGCAGCTCCCACACAAACAGAATCACCCCAACCACGATGTAGCCCTTGTCTCCTAAAGTGGTCTGCAGGTTCTCCTGGAAGATGGTGAGACGTGACAGACCAGCAGACACTCTGAACACTACATCTCACTTTTTAGTCACCCTGACTACATTTTACATTGAGACATACAAATCTGTTTCAGAACTGAGAGAATTTTTTTTGCAATACTGGCTGCCAATTATTTATCTACTTAATTTAGAGTCTGAAGTTAGCTTAAGCATACAACAGTACAGCCCCTCTTGTGACGTAAACCTGTGTAATGGGTGTCTATGTCCTTAATTGCAGTGCCACCTTGCTGCCACCTTTTTTAACATCCAATTCAACATGTCTAATGTGTCCTAGAGGCATGACGAACCAGCAAAAGGGGAAAAAGAGAAATAATGTGACTGAAATAGCCATAAAACGCGTCAGAAGGTTCAAAAGAGAAACATTGTGTCGTCCTTATTACCTGGTTAGATACGTCGTACCAGTCAGAGTCGGGGAAGCTGATGCTTTCAACACTGGTGAGTGTCAGGATCACTAGGTTGTAGCAGGATCGCGAGGTGTACAAAACCACCACGGTGGCTGCTATCATGGTCACCTGACAGACTGACGTTCCCTGGCAGAGGAAATGAGACGTAGGATCAGGGGGCCTTGCGAACGCCATCAGATTCATCACACTGATTTGCATTCATAGCTGCATGCTCTATTAACAGATGGGCATGGTTTTTTGAAAGGGTAACAAACACTAGTGTTTCATTAAAGTCACGTATGTGTATCAACCACTGAACGCAGTGTTGCTAGGCAATGTTGTTGCTTGGTGAACAAACATAAAAATATTATTTATTTATTTATTACTTTATTATTATTTTCTAATTATTATTATATTATTATTTATAATTTATTACTCCCACAGTGGGGAATTTTGCATTGTTACAGCAGCAAATTGGACAATAAAAATTAGTTTTATTAAAAGTTAATGCTGTAGGCGATTAAAAAGATATTTAGCACCATTTTCTTCTGCAGCTTGTTTTATTTCTTCTGCCGGACGTTTTGTAAATGGTATCATTTCCTGTGCAATATCATGCATGTGTCGGTAAATGCTCACCGTGCCTCAGGTGACACGATGAACCTGTACAGTAGCACCCTGGAATTTTTGTTGTGTGAAATCTGTTTCATGTGTGACTCAGTTAATCTTCACAGCCATTCAGAGAGAAGGTGTTAAGATTGGCCCTACAGCTATATAACTCCACTGGAGAAAACGCAAACCACTGAAATTGCGATCGATGGAGATATTGGCACTTTGCAAAAACTTAATCAAGGCGATGCTTTGGACTAACCTTGGACTCCAGGTAGGTGTTGGCCAGGGACATCTTAGTGATTTTGCAGAGGCACAGGGAGAGAGAGAGTGCGCAGAGCACAAAGAGGGTGTCATTAACAGCCACACGCACCAACGCAGTGGTCTTAGGGTCTGTTTCAGTCATCTTCATCAGCAGAGTGCAGGTCAGGTTCACCACCAGGAAGAACAGGTCGGCCAATAGGATGGCCATGTACAGCGGGGGCCTGAAGAGAGAGCCAGTCAGTTCTGACAGCCCATCCAATAAAGAAAAGTATTGTTATACTACTTAATGGGTCTAGACATGAATGACCATCTCATCAAACCAGTGACAGTTTTTAGACTCCAAGTGTAGAACTTGAAAGCACAGTTTTTTTTCTATATTTCTGTTCATTACGATTTTCCTCCTGAGCCTGTTTTTGATGCTGCATATAAAACATGGTTGTCTGTCTCAGCAGGAAAAAAAGCCCTTGAGCTTTGAGGAGGTACGTGAGGCGATAGCAGCTATGTCCGTTTACCTGTACTTAAGGAGCTCTGGGACATACTTCGACTTTGCCTTGAAGACCACCTGTTAGAGACATCGCAAATTTCAAGGGCAATATGGAACAGCTGACTACAAGGACCGGAAAAGATGCTGTAGCTGTTTTCAATTGTACAAGCCCCTAACATCCACTCCCACAATCCTTAGCAGAGGAACCGGCTCTCTCTGAATTCAATCTGTCAGTTTTTTATCAACTCTGTGTTGTTTTTATTGCAGGGCACTCTTAGGATCAGCTTGTTTGCTGAATTTTTGAATGGAAGGCTATTGGCTTTTCATTGGTCAGTACAGATTCCCAAGTGGAATCTAAAGTTGTATGCAGATACACAGAGAAGATGTCAGCCTGACCTCTGTGCAGATGAAGATATCAGAACACTTCACGTTATTGGCCACAGCGACGATTCTTTACAAGGCACCTCTTTCAACATTTTCCAGCTGTACTGTCCTCTTAAGATACGCATCCAATCAACCCTGGTCTCAGTTCAGTGAACGTCTCAATATTCTGCACATTCTTGGTCTTTTATTAGGCCTTAGAAATATTTTTACCAGCCGCTGGCCCCTCAGGTAGCATTGTCAGCAGACTATTCCGTGGTTGGAGGTTTAATTTCAGCCTTGGTTGGGCAGGATCTCCCAGTGTTGGTGTTGCTGTCCTTCAGGTCCTCTGATGTTCTACGCACCAGTTAAATGATGATGTTTACTACCTGTGGTTCAATAGGGAGCTCTAACACTGAGGAGTGTTAATGCTTCACCCTCATATGCCTTATGCTTTGGCTTCCTGTCTTTATGGGGTTCACGTCTTGGTCTTACGCATGTGAGGAAATAGGCTTGGCAAGTAGGACAAGCCCGTCATTTTTATGTTGATTTGTTTTAAAGATGGCTGACCTTTCCTCCTTTTTCTGTGAACATTTCCCAGCTAAAAACCAGAATGCCTAGTAAAACAGGAAATTTGACGTGCAGAATAATAGAAAAACAAGTTGGAGAAAACCATAAAATTCTGTGTTGAGTGACCATTGTACACAGTTTTGAGGCGTGACTTTTAGTAAAATTTTTAACTGATGTATCTTGCAAACAGATTATTTCAGTTGCCTCTGGTGACCCATTTTTAGGATACTGCCCTGTCAGCAATGATGGAAAGACGAACCGTAAAACACATAAAAGCAACACACACAGTAATTTGGTAGCTGCTCGTATTTTACAGACTTGCACAATGACGTCAAACAGGCAGCAGCCTGCCCCCCCCAGCACCCCGTCAACCCAGAAGCTACATGTGGCCTCATTTCAGCTTCACAAATGGCTTGATTTTTATGGGTCAGGGCACTGAACGTCTGACATGTTTCACAGCTGCTTGGAATGCTCTGAGTGATTTCTGGCCCTCAGTCTGTCAGTAACAAGCATGGGTCTTAACTCCGTTTGTGTGGCACTTTGGACCTCCTGGGATTTCTATCAACGTCTGACCTGGATCTTTCCAAATGACACTAAAAACGAAGTATCCCTCTTGACTATTCTGATACTGTCTGCAAGTTTTTTGAGCAATATACCCAGTAAATAGTCAATGAGGAGAGTCCTTACTAAAATATATTGCTTGTCTTAATATGTATATACAGTCTAAAAGATTGCCGTGTTTATTTATCCAATGGTGGCATCACTCTGCCGACTTGGGGATTTAAACCAACAACCAGTAGCTTAATCCAATGAGCCACGCACAATCCCCCCAAAATGGCTAATTGATTTAAGCAAGTCAAAGCTTGAAGTGAACCACAACCCAACTTGGCTACTGCGCTCTTCAGATAAAACCAAATTGAAAGCTCAACACACTTGACTGTGTCCAGAGAGCGTGCCTCTGATATAACTAGTCCCATATGGTAACGTATGTCTCCCAGGTGACCCAGAGAGACCCTCCTGCAAACCAGCTTACCTGGGTGAAGTAGAGGTTCATGAAGCTGAGCGTGAAGAACTGCAGGCATGTGGGGAAGCAGTGCAGGAGCCAGAAGGTGAATGGGCCCAGCGTGGCCGCCGCCCCCGGGCCTTCCAAGGAGAAGGAGAGGAGCACAGCACGCAGGGAGGCCCACAGAATACACAGCAACAGGAAGGCGGTCTGGCAGCTGAGCCGCTTGTGCCCGTATCGTAGTACCAGCCACAGCTGGATGTAGACGAAGACGAAGATCAGCAAGTAGAAGGTCATGTAGGCTGCAGTCAGGCCCAAGTTAAAGTAGGATGGACCCTCTGGGTCAAGGGTGGGGGGCGGCTCGAGCCTCAGGCCTCTACCGACCGCCTGCATTGTGGGTGGTCCGCAAAGGCAGGGCGTGGCCTCAATATCCCTGAGGAACTGTGGTCGATGTCAGTACGTCCAACACAAGAACACGGCTCGCTCATCCACTCTGTGAAAGAAAGAAGGAGAACTGCAAGAGGAGAGCGAGAGAGAGAGAGAGAGAGAGAGAGAAAAGAAAGCAAGCCTCATTTCCTTGCAGTGATGTGACAGCAGACCATCTCCATCCAGAATGGATTACTCGTCAGGGCTGGGCTGGAAGCTGAGCTGTGATGAGTGGGGTTGCCTATCAGACCATGACCTCTGACCTTCAACCCGGCAGTGATGTCACCCCGGTGATCCCGCCTCCTCGCGGTATTGGTTTCACTCACCTCTCTGGGAATGGCCCCACAGACCAGCGCAGTGCGACGTCGGAACCCATGAGGATCGAGCAATAGACCCGCACTATACTGCTTGTTACGGACGGCCGTGTGGATCTGTCATTCCACCTTGTGAGGGGACGACGTCACACATGACACATCTCTGTTCCCCCATTATTTACTTTCACTTCTGCTTTGTTTCTTCGACAAACACAGGGCCCCTTTCTTACTCTCTTCCTCCAAATTTCTTTCTTTACCGTCAATCAAGCACAAGTGGACACTTCAGTTTTCTCTTGAATGGTTGAAGCTTCTACTCAGCTGCTGGCATGAGGAATTTATCTGAATTCCAAGTGAATCACTGACACATGGCATGATGATTAAGTAGCGTTTAGCTCCAATGTCGGGCAGTTACTCATTCAAAAGTAGTTCATTACAGACAGAGGAGCAAAGTTTGGGTCCAGAAAGTACAAATCCAGACCAACCAAACAGTTGAGTACTCTGTGACTGTCACTCTTTATGCTCAACAGTTTGTTTGAAACAAAACCTTGGTCTGGATTTGTACTTTCTGGACCCAAACCTTCCTCCTCTGTCTGTAATGGACTACTTTTGAGTGAGTAACTTCCCGACATTGGAACTAAATGCCATTTAATCATCATGCCATGTGTGAGTGATTCACACGGAATTCTGGCAAAAAATGGTAAAGAAAAAAATTCGGAGGAAGAGAGTATGTTTAGTACTTAAGCGCCATGGCATCATTTTCCAAAATCCTCCCTGATTCTGTATCCTCCGTTGAGGTTATCGTTACATATTTATACCACAGATACTCATTTTTTTTCCTTCTCCATTATTCAGATATGTTATAGTGATAGAGCTCTGCATTCCAAATACCAGGGTTCTAACAACAAGCTCTGTCAGCAAGCATTATGGGTCACGGAACACACTGGAGCACCTTTGAAAAAGTGGGCTGTCAGAAAAAAAGGTTTCACCGAGCAGCCAGATCGGGCATAATTCCCTGGCTGCCTTGTTATCTCTGGCAGAACCAGTTATTTTCTTGCGTTTGCACTGCAGGCCATGAAACGTTAAGGAATCCCAACCACGGAGGTCACCAGTAATGATATTTTACCCCTTCAATTTGTTTGTGTGATTTACTTAGACAAAAACCAAGGTGTCTGAATTTTTTATTTTTTTTTTTGCATTTGAGAAAATTTATGAATTACCCAGGAAGAACTATTTTCAGGGATTATAATGAGAATTAAATTTGCTCTATCAGTATGTTCTTAAATACACAGCTAAGTGTATATTTGTTAAAGAATAAAGAGATTTGGTGATGGTGCCACAATATGTATCAGCTGTCATCTCATAGAAAGGTATTTCACTCAGGTCGCATCTGAGAGGGTCGCACAGTGGTGCAGTGTCGCTTCACACCTCCGGAACCTACGTTCTAGTCTCCACTGGGGAGTTTGCATGTTCTCCCTGTGCTGTTGTGGGGCTTCCCCTGGGTACTCCTGTGTGAGTGTGCCATGTGCTGGGTTGGTCCTCCATCCTGCCTGGTGTTTGTAGCTTCCAGGATAGCCTCCAGACCCCTTACAACCCTGAACAAGACAAGCGGTCACAGAAAATGGACGGATGGATAGTGTCTGAGGAAAATGGGGCGGCCCCATGGCCAGTGGTTGACTTCTTTCTTTATTTTGAAGGAGGAAGTGGGGAACTTGTTTACATCCTGTTTTTGTCACCATCATCCACAGAGGCATGTGATTTAATTCAGGCCATATTATATGTAAATACTTAGACAATGAGTATTTAGAAATATTGATTTAATATAAAGGCACATTTTAATTTAATTACTTGAAGTTTATGAGTCATTGAAATTCACTGAAATCTTCCTTTTAACTTATAAGATGCTTTTTGCAGAGGAACAAACCAGTGAGGTGGGGCTGGACAGAATCTCCAAAGCTGTTAATGGTCTTGCTTAATGGCCCAATGAAGATGTAGTTACTCTGCCAACCTCAGGATTTGAATCCACAATCTTCTGCATACAGGCACAGATCCCAAGTCCACTGAGCTACACAAGACTCCTATCTATAGCTTCTCTAAGATATATAATACAGTGGACCCTTGACTTACGAACTCAATTAGTTTGTGAGGGCTGGTCAGAACTGAAGTTTGTCATAAGTCAAGACTTTGTTTCCCACAAGAAATAATGGAAATACCCATAACGCATTCCGAACCAATATGGTGGATTTCGACATGCTGTACAAATTAGCGAGATCAGTCACACGAACGCCACTCTCATATTTCTGCACAATTTCCTTCTTCTTTTCGACAGTGGTTGCTTTCTTTACCTTCTCTTCCTTCCTTAGCTTCTTTTCTAGCTTTTTTGGGGCCATTTTAATGCAATTAGCAAAATTAATTATATAAAGCACTGCACTGACCAAAATTACATCCACAAATGGGCATATCTTGGCTCAGACTGAAGCTTACAGACGCCTCTCGGGCATCTCAGGGTATCCAGGCTCTTTGTTTAGAACCGCACAAGCAGATCCACGTTTTGGCCTCGACCGGCATTCGGGTCGTAACAAGACTTTGGTCGTGAGTCAAAACTAAAACTTTGGTCATAACCCAAGTTCGTAATTCGGGGTTCCACCAAGCATTTCTAAACATGTTAATTTTAAATTAAATAAATTAACCATTTTTAAGAGAACATTCGGTAACCCGTCTAAAATATAATTTTTCAAAAATCACCCTAAAGTCAAACTGTATATGGGTTTGGTTCTCAGCCCATCTCTGTGTGTGGAGTGTACGGATCCCTGTGTTTTCATATGTTCCCTTTGGGTAGCTTGCCATTATTGTTTGATTGTGAACGTTTGCTTTGCAATGGACTGGCATCAGAGCCAAAGCGCACCCCCCCGGTCCTGCTTTACAGGATAGGCTGGAGGGTCACTGCGACCCTGTGCTGAATCAGCAGATATGGGAGATGGATGAATGGATTTTAATAGTTCAGCTTGTTATTAATTTCCTGCCATATACAGGCAACTTTCCAAGAAAAGGCCATTTTGGAAGCAGCATCACATTAAATATTAACACCATTAGATGGCGCTGGTGGACCATTAAACCAATCAACTACGAGCGACGTCGTTAACCGTTTGATCATTATGCAGACCTACTATTAACCTGTCTGTACCCGACAAAGTTTCTTGAAACAACAACACACATTGCAGCAAGTTATTGGGGACAGAGGTGAGATATATGGGACCTGAGGTGTTCATATTTTACAAATGGCCAGAATCACTTACCTTCAGTATAGGCATGCATAGAATCAGGGTTATACCCCGACCTTGTGCACCGTGCTGCTTGGGATTGGCTCCAAGTACCATTCCCCCTACGACGGTGACTAGGGGTGCGTTTCCCAAAAGCTCCCGTTAGCAACCTTGTTTTTAATAAAACCATGGTTTTAATACATGCAACCCGCAATAAGCGGTTAGAAGACTGATGGACGGATTAATTAACGCTCAGGAGATACATATGGGCACATGCCAAGGGCACGCACTTTATTAAGTGATGCGTTTAAATGTTTTTTGTAAAACAACAGCCGCCCATAATGATTAGTCTATCTATAAAACAACCGGGATATGTTTTACCCGTCGTACCATGGCAAAATAATAATTTGATGTTGTATCTCATTAACTCACACGATCATAGTTTGTTCGTTCCCTCACCTAACTAGGCACTCTTCATTTATCCCAATGTGACATTGCCCATTTCGGCCGTATATTTCAGTCAATCCCTGTCTTTGGGAAACTGCACGAAGGGCAGACACGGCACTTTTGACGTCCTACAAACCGCAGCGGTTTAATTTAGTTGCAAATAGTCAAAGCGCAGTGTGAAATAACACACATCGCACCCTTTGCAGCGATACCAGCAGGTCTCACCTTCTAAAATATTGAGGATATTCACACCACTCTCAGATAACACCCAGTCCCATTCCAAGGCGAGGTCATTAATGAATTTCATTAATCAATTATACATTTAAAACGGAGTCCAAGGAGAGCGAAAGGGTGTCGGTCCCCCCGGGCGGAGTTCGGTAACTTTCATGGAAACTGTCTAGCACTAGTTTTCCCGTATTGTCTGTGAATTGAGTTCATTATCAAAATGTTCGGTGGGACATATGGTATATGTGTATAGGCCTAATTGGGTTTTCTGAATTGTTCGCATTTTTCCACTGTAAGAGCCTGACAGATAAACTGGGATTTTCGGCAGCTCCCTATAACCGGCTGTCCTGATCAGGGTCGCGGGGTCGTACGCTGCTATTTATGACATAATTAATTAAAGGGCAGTGACTTTTCCTTGTATAAAAATATAAAAGGCAATGGCTCTTTGGTAGATGAGTACTGATGAGAATGGTCACCGCAGTAGGCGCAATAAACTGTAGACAATTATCAGTCTGGAGCGGCTTGCAGTCTTCAGGGAATGACTGGCCACACGCCAGGGCAAAGCTTGGCCATCGCAGGGCATACACAATCATATGGGCAATTTAGAGACACCACCTGCCTTTGGACTGTGGGAGAAAAGTCAGACCTTGTACTGGAACCCCCATCCCTGGAGATGCCGTCCCCGACCTCAAATGCACCCTACAAATCCTGGTTAAACAACATCGCGCCCCTATGCGATCGCAAACTGGACATAACATCAGGAAACATCCTAGTACAAGTCTAAGTTCGCAAAAGCAAGGCGTGTATACCCAGAAATCGGTTGATTATCAATAACCCGGGACACATAAAAAGCCCACGCCAACTCCGCCCTCGATTCCGGATTTCTTCTCTGCGTATCTGCAAGTTAGATTTTATTCCAGTCCGTTGCAAAATATTTCGTGGGCACCCTCACCTGTTTTTTAGCGACTAAGTATGGAAATGTACCGTGGACGATTGTTGGGCTGCATTGCGCTTTGGGGATCTGCCTGGTTAGTGATCGCTTTGGATCGGGGAGACCTTTTCCAGCAAGGAGGGAGCGACGAGGACAGCTATGACAAAGCCCAAGAACTTGCGCCGGGCAAAAGTTTCTCTTTTTACGACAAGATAAGTCGCGTAAGTGGTTGGTATCACTGAGTATAAGAAGTTGTCGGTGCTTGTTTTAAAGTACTGGCCAAATGAAGTTATTAACGTAGAAAATATAATTTAACGCAAACGAAAAAATCGATCTTACAACTATCTAAACTAACATCTATGTGCAGATTTAGTATGATGGAGATTCTTGTACTTTTACTTTTGTTTGTTCCTTTTCACCAGACCTACCAGCTGCGAATGGCTCACGGTAAAATGTGACGTTCAAACAACTTTTCCAGATCCATTTTCTTAAATTATTCTGGGTAGCGCACATGCGCACTTTGTCACTTAATTTTTGACAGTTCATGTGCACGTATGTAGACTTACGTGCGCGCACCGCATAATAATCGATTTAGGAAAGGTTAGCGTCATAAATATACTTGTTTGACAATTTCAAAGTAAGACCTCACACCTCTGCTCTGTGTGTCCGGAGTTTGCATGCTCTCCTTGTGTTATATCATGGGTTTCTTCACTCAGCATTACTGGCAACTCAAAATCGCACGTAATGTATGATCGTGTGTACGTACCATTTTGACATAAGAAAAAGGCCGTTTTCCTTTGGTTTTGGAACACATTTTACTGCCATAGACTGTCTAACTGTGACATGTTGCCTAAAGAATTTCTCACCCTTCTAACATTTGGACAATATGTAAATCGTTCTCTCGCAGTTAAACACTCTCTTTTGATTCTGAGTCAGTCAGGTGGGTCTGAGATCACACAACTGAGCAATAATCTTCCACACACCGGTCTTTCATTGGTCTGTCCCTTTTGCTGTGGGTAGCTACTGTATGTTGCACTATGACTGCTGTACCTTGTCAGAAAAAAACAGTCTTCCTGATTTAATCCCTCTGACCCAGTTTATAGCGGCCAGTTTAAGAGCACTTTACATATCATGCACGTGGATAATCTTAGACCCCTGTTCAGGGGTCTATTCAGAAATTCAGAAAGTCTCATGCTGGAGGCTGCCGTTAAAACCTTTTAAATGATATTTTATTTGCTGCCATGAAACTGCTGCATCTGGACTCCGTGTGCAGTACAATTATTGGCTCAGCTCCAGCTCATGAACTCATTTACTTGGTTATATTATATATTGTAATATTGGTTATATTGGGTCTCAGTGACATCTTTGTGAGGCGTTGTGTTTGCGCTATATCATGCATTCTGTCAGTGGGATCTTCTCTTCTTGTGTGTGACCTTTACTTTTTCATTTTTTTCCTTTGTGCTGAATTTGGTGTTTTCCCTGTATTGTTGGATCTTCCATTTTATTTTTTTAACAAGGTGTCTACTTATACTGCTATCTCTTGAAATGTGACAAGGTTTTTTTTTCCACTTCATTAATGATGTTCTCGTTTCCCAGTCATCTGAACGTCTATTTCCCTGCTGATAACCTCATGGCATGTTCTGTGGACTCACCACTGAAATGCTGTGACGATATAAGTACAGTAAATGCTCACTTGGCAAAGGATGCTCCCATAATACCGACAGGACAAATAGCTCTTTATCTCCATGCAAATGGCACTCGGAGCAGAATCGTTGCGTCCTTAATATGACTGTGCCCCAGATAGCACGAACCAGGGGGCTTACATCGGGTTTCCGGGTCTTAAAGGGTACCTGACACTTTTCCGGCGCTTGAATCTGACAGTATTAGAGGATGACAAAGGAGTATCTCTTTACTGCAGCATTTATAGCCTCACATAACTTCGTGTGGCTTCTCCATATCATCTTCTCTTAACAGAACAGGCTATATTCTTTTAACCTCGGCACTGAGACACGATCTCTACGTATCTTCACGCATTCCTCAGTCAGTTCTTCCACATTCTCCTTCCCGGAGTGCCCTGTGTCACAGAAAAGCTGTCATATTCTTCTTGATTGACCAGATTATAAAAATCAAAACTTTTGATTCTTTGCTCCTCATGGACGTCAGTTGGCTGAAACTAAAGAATCACTACCAGAGGTGGAAAGTTCAGGTCCAGAAAGCAAAAATCCAGACCAAGATTTTGTTCCAACCAACCAGTTGACTATAAAGAGTCACAGTCACTGAAAACTCAACTGGTTGGTTGGTAAATTTACATTTTCGGCATTTGGCAGATGCCCTTAGCCAGAGCGACTTACATAAGTGCTTAGAGCTACCTTCCACACAACCATGGGGTACATTTCATTGTTACTTTTTAATTTTTTAGTAAAGAATTATTTATTTTCCACTAGTTATTTAATTTGCAAATACGGATGGATTTTTGGTCAGATTTTTGGGTCTCTTCCTCAAGCATTACACAAGCTTTGTGTTTAACATTCTGGCACAAAGTTGACCTTTCTTGAGGCACGCTGTGTCCGAACATTGTGCACTTTTTGGACCAGCCAGTGTCCTCTCAGGCACCCGTCTACCTCCCCATACTTCAGATAAGGTCTCAAGGGCTGTTTAAATATTATTATTTTGTCCTCATGTCGACGGTGATAAATCGAACCAAAACAGCTGCCTAGCAAAGCAATAAATGAATCAATTCAACAAACCACTTGTATAGTCCTTGCCCATTTCTCAAAGTGCTATAATTTGCATCCTGCAGGATAAGGTGAGCTGTGAGTGCATATTCGCATGTTTATTGGCTGAGAATAGGAGCTGCCTGTTTTGGACCCATTGTGGTACCACACACATGGCAAAAACCAGAATGTGGTACTTTGGACAAGCAGTATCAGCCGAAATGCCATCACCTTTCTGTCGCTTGCTGCTGGTCGTGCTGAGCGTGGGACAGGGTTTGAAGTCCTCTCCATTTTCTCCTTATTGTCTTTTATTTGCATGAGAAAGAGTGTTTCTCTCCCGCCGTAGCAGCTCCTCAGTGGTGATTCATCTCCCATCTGTTTCCATTTATCCGGCAGAGTGGTTTTCACCCAGACCTGTTTAGTGGAAGCGACCGGTTTATTTAGCAGGTTAAGTCGATTTCCTGGAGTGTTCTATCGACCGGCTCTCGTAAGTCCTTCACAGTCACATGCTAGGGAGGACCCCCCCCAGCCATTGGGCACTCCAGTGTGAAACACATTTTCCTGAAAGAGCTCCGTTTGCGCTGCTGTGTAACAGGGACTGTGAATCTCTTTCCTGGATGGTGTGTTGCTGACCGCTTTGATCACATCTCCGGTCATAATGCCCCTCGCCTCTTTGCATCTGGCTCTGCTGTTTTCGCTGCCGGTTGAGTTGTCCCAAACATCTGTTGTTCCTGGAAACAGGCAAATTTGTAAACAAACAGATATGAGAACATTTGGAAGTGATTTTGTACAAAGTTGGCCCTGCTAGGGGCACTATGGAAGGTCATTTAAGCACTCAGATTGTTATAAGGTAGATCTCAAATTTGATATTATGCTCTGCAAATGTTAACTTTTTTACCCCCCCCCCCCCATAAAACTTTGGTCCATTCTGCACTCCCCCTTGTATAGGCCTAACACTGCCCTTTAACTGTAAGTGTTTATATGGTGTTTTGCTGTATGTACAGTCAGAAGTCGAATTCACACAAGTACATTTTTTTGTATCATCCAGACATTTGACAGTATTTTGAAAAGGAACGCAATTCTGCTATCTTGTAATTTTGGTGATAAAATATGTGCACCCCCCAGCAAATTTTATACTGTAATGCTATCCAAGCCTACATACAAGTTTCTTGTGTAATGTATTGTGCAATATGTATGTTGTTTATATGTGATTTGTTTGGGGGGGGGGGGGCGTACTCCTACCCTTGAAAGGCCATTTAATGCAGCATAACATTCCAAATTCTTGCATGATATCTGCCAATACTGGAGGCTTTTGGGATCCCAGGGAACGATTGCGTGGTCTAACACACCTTTGTTGTTCTTCTTTAATTATGATCATACAGGTTTTAAATCTTGTTAGTTTTCTCTCACACAACAACCTTTTGGCAGTTTATTTCAATGCAGACTTGCACCTTCTTTCTTCCACCGGTTTTATTTACATAAGAACATAAGAAATTTACAAACGAGAGGAGGCCATTCGGCCCATCAAGCTCGTCTGGGGAGAACTTAACTAAT
>JAODLD010000069.1:5282121-5298700 GCA_026781065.1 Mormyrops boulengeri
ATGGTGACCAAACCTGCACACAATATTCTAGGTGGGGTCTTACCAAGGAGTTATATAATCGTAGCATCACCTCCCTTAACCTAGAGATGTAAACCAACATCCTATTGGCCTTTTTTATTGCTTCCCCACACTGGCGAGAGTGGGACATGGAAGCTTCAACATACACACCACATCTGTCTGATCTCTTTTGCTCTACACAAGTGCGTTGTTCTACACTATAATAGCTTAAGAAAAATTGCTTTCTCGCAAAGACAACACTTGTCTTTAATTGAATGTGCCTGGTGGGTACAAATAATTTCTTAGCCCCACATACAAGCAAATCTCCACGTTCTGTCATTACAGACTTTGTGTCCTGTCCACAATTCCTAACAACATGAAAAAAATGAATGAAGGAACAATGAAGACTGCTCGTGCTGCTCGTTGATTGCTTGCTTTTTTTGTTTGTCTAAAAATAATTTAATTAGCCATTTTAGGGGCTCTTAGAATGGGCTCGTTGTCTGGTCATCTTTTAAGGAATTAATTTTGCATCGATTTAATCCACATCTGTGTGAGAGGCTTATCTGAATGTGCCCCATACCTCATTTGTATGCTGGGTATCCCTTTTGGGAGAGCGTCCCACCCAACTCCATCCAGGTGCCAGTGTTTGGTGGAGTGTGGTGGGTCAGTTTTGAGAAGGCCTTGCAAACGGTAAGCCTATTCTTTAGGTTTCTGCAGCGAGGGTCCCCATACTAGACGTTTCCCATCAGCAGTGGAAGCTGAAAGGCAAGTCCTGTGTGTTTTTTTTTTTTTTTTTCCAACCAAATCCACATCAACTGTCAGTCGGCTTCCCCTTAGGCAAGATTCCTTGCCCAGAGTGCCACTGAGCCTTAATTAGCAAACAGAATGCCTCGTTTCCCCCATTTTCCGCCCTCTCTCTATTTTCAAGCCGAAAATAAACAAATTTAGGCCATTTGATGTTTCTTAATTTGTGTCAGGAAGCTGGCATGGGGAGCAGGAAGTGGGTGGTTTATGAACTCCTGTTTACATTTACTCCAGTAAATCGTATTTTGAGAAGTTCATAGGAATGAGGCTTTGTTTGCCCTGGGTTTGAGTGTGGTGTTTGTGTAGAACACAGCATGTTTGGGGCAGTGAAACTGACACAGATGGTGAGGTCACTGAGCTGATTCTCATTCTTCTGTTGCATGTGCCAAAGATTGCAGTGTTTAGGCTGCTGAGTTCTGGTCTCTTGGTGTTTGCAGAGCTGGTTGACTTTTGGACAGATCATGTGTATTCTTGACAAGGACCATCACGTCCAGTTCTAGTAATTTACTGTTCCTGTTGATCCATTCTACAGCTGGATAGCCCCTAATGCTGAATTTGTCTAACGAGTCCTTTGTGTATTTTAAATAACTAAGAGATGTAACTTTTTGTTTGTTAGAAATGATTTCTTTCGATGTTGCTTTTAACACTTAGGATACTCAAAACTAGTTTATTTTAATTGAAGCTACACTGGGTTCCTGGGCCTCAGTCAAGAAAATGGTTCCAGTTTTATTTGTTATTTTTACCAAACTACATTCATGCACAGTTGGCATCCCGTCCAGGGTGTCCCCTGGCTTTTGGACCTGTGCTTAATGGGGTGGGCTCCCGGATCATCATGAACCCTGTACTAGATAGGCGGTTATGGAAGATGACAGAATCACAGAAGCTTTTTGCCGGGTCTCTGGATATAAACAATGGAGAGAACAAAACACATCACAAGCATAGGACTCTGGGGAACACGTGGCCACAGATTGTTTTTCTCCCTGAAAAATGTCTGAATAGCCGAAGATTGTGTGTTGTATGTTTCGTGTGAATGTGTGTTCTGCAGCAGAAGTGTTTGTCTGTGTCGTTGTGTATTAGCAGAAATCTTTGAAAATTCAGTCTTAGAGAAAGAACAAGATCTTCCAAGGGCAGCACCAGAAACTTTTTTTTTATTTTTTTTTATAGATCAACAGCAGTGTCTCTACGGACACAAAAGAGAGATCCCATATGAGGTACATCAGGAAGGCCTTGAGAAAGCGTGCTATCTCCCCTGAAGGGCAGCGTGGGTATTCTGCCCCCGAGCCCCAGTCAGATGTCGACCAGCGTTCCATTTACCAACCTGAATACCCTCAGGTGGTGGTAGTCGACGACAGCGAAATTGGCGTGAACGGTAAGCAGTGGGCGGGGTGTTGGCTGTGTGCTCAACCCTCAGACTTGACGATGTCTAATCTAAGGTTCTTGGTCCTTCTTTATCAAAGCAGTGTTTTCCTACAGCTCTGAAACCTGCGCCAACAACTGGCAGAAATGCTCCGCCTTCGCGGACTGCATGGACTACACTAGTGGCTATTGTTGCCACTGTAGATCTGGCTTTTATGGCAATGGAAAGCAGTGCTTAGCGGAAGGTAGGATACTGATCATCCGGCCTTCGTTTCTCTAGTCTTACTATGCCTGCTCTGGCATGGTTTTTCTGTCTTCCCGTAGTTCTGGTGCTCAGATCCACCAACATAGTTCACAGGGATGAAGTGTTGCTTGGAGTAACAGTTGGTGTCATTGACAGGTATGCCCCAGCGGCTGAATGGGAAAGTCAGTGGCTGGGTGTATGTGGGCAACAACCCATCGCCGGTGGTGCTACGGGATAATGATCTGCACTCCTACATCGTAGCCAACGACGGCCGGTCCTACGTGGCCATCAGTACCATCCCTACCCATCTGGGCCCGCCCATGCTCCCGCTTTCTTCGATTGGTGGTGCCGTCGGCTGGGCCTTCGCCCTAGAGCAACCTGGATATGAGAATGGCTTCAGTATCATAGGTGAGGCATCACAGCCCTCAAGGCAATTCAAAAATAATGCCTCGATGGATCTCTTAACTTGAATGGGTTGCTGGCATAATTGATCTGTGGTCTGAAGGACAATCATGTGGTCTCCTTACACTGCAAATGAGGCCAGGGGTTGCATGTGGCCTTATCTGTTGATGTACAACTTTCCTTTTTGCACTACCTCACAAAGGGGGTAAGTTCACCCGCGTGGCAGAGGTCATCTTTCATCCCGGCAACGAAAGGCTGGCCTTCAGACAGTACTTCCAGGGCATCGACGAGCACGGCCACATAATGGTCAACACTGAACTGGAAGGCCGGGTCCCAGAGATCCCAGCGGGAGCCAGCGTGCAGATCGAGCCCTACTCGGAGATCTATCAGTACAGCATAAACGGTAAGACCCACCACGGCCTGCCAGTGTGATGCCTTGAATGTCATATGCTTATGCTAATCCCTCAGGAAAGACAAATCCTGCGATCTCCACAAAGCTGTTGTGTATACCCTAACTGTACCTAAAAGCCTAACTATAGTGTCCCCCTGATTTATGCTAATCCATCGTTAAGAGGTCTTGGCATGTGGCACAGGAATTGCAATGTATGGCCCGATTTTCTTTGACATTTTTCAGCCAAAGAATATACTAAAGAAATGACAGCAAGCACAGATTTTTTTGGTTTACAGTTACAGGCAAACATTATGTGTAAAAAAACAGCATATTATCTACCGATTTCCTTAGCACAACAGTTTCCAGCCAAGGAATACTGTAGGGAATAAACTTGAGAAGTGTACCATGTGCTGGTCGTAGGATGAACAAGCTGTTTACAAGTAATCCGTAATGTAAATCAAGGGAAGGCTCTGCATTTTTATAACCATATTTTAAGTGGGTGCTGTTGCACTGCTGCCATGTACCTCTGGGTAGGTGTTCACAATCCCACCCCCTTGTTTTATGCACACGTTCTCCTCATGACGCAGGAATTCCCTCCAGGTTTTTCCAGCTTCCCCTCACAGTCCAGAGACATGCACTTAGGTTAAATGGCTTCTCTAAATTGCCCGCAGCAAATGATTGTGTGTGAGTGTGTGTCCTCTGCCATGTACTGGCATCCCATGCAAGTTGTGCTCCTGCCTTGCATCCTTTGCTGCTTGGGTTAGGCATCAGGTCTCCCAGGTGACCCTGGGTAAGCCAAAGGAGGTCAGGTCTGGCGGCTTGACAGATCTCCACTCCACAGTGATCACCTCGTCTTCCTCCCGGGAATACACCATCAACATGGAGGACGGAAGCACCCATATTCACACCTTCCAGACACGAGACACCATCACCTTTGACGGCTGTACCCACGATGATGCAACCAGGACGCCACGTTCTCCTCAGAAGCTCAAAGTGAACCGCATTTATGTCCTGTACGACACCCAAAGCCAGCTCCTCCGCTACGCCACGAGTAACAAGATTGGCTCCATCCACGGTAATGCCCGCCTGCCAGTCGCAGTCCTACCCCAGCTGCCAAGGTCCAGTCAGCCAGGAGTAACCATAAAGACATCATGCCACTTCATCTGCTCTTGATCTTTAAGAAAGGCCAAACACTGATACAGTACTTATACTCCCTGTGCTGATCTATACTCTTTATATACATCTTAAATTGAACAAAGCTTGCTGTAGTTGGCTTAACTAAGCTGTCTGGGCTGAAACCCAACAATCTGTGCAGTCCAAGTTTTGTACTTTTTGAAGAAAGTGGTCCGACACTTGCACCACATATCCCAGTAAAATCTTCATTAATAGCAGTGTAATGGAAAGCGATGACATTTCTGCTGTTTCAGGCGAGGAGCCAGAGGGGAATCCTTGTTTCACTGGACGGCATGGCTGCGACACCAACGCCGTCTGCCGGCCTAGCCATGGCGCTGAGTTCTCCTGCGAATGTGCCAATGGCTTCACTGGCAATGGCTATGCCTGTTACGGTAGGTGGTGCAGGTTATGGACACGGTGAAGAATTGTCATCCAGACAAATTAGCCTTGTCTTTATAGTAGGAATTGATGGTCTGGGTGGGAATCAGTTTATATTAGGATGGATGGATGGATGATGGATATTGTTATTCTGCAAGACACAAGGTAATGAGGATGAAACTGTAGATTCTCTGGAAGCCTGGAAGAAGATTGAGATACAGGGTTCAACCATAAATAATAAACAAGGAATAAAACAGAAGCTATAAAATGTACTAATGTACAAATTGAGCAGTACGATATATGTAGTACACAATATAGGATCCAAGTATCTTGGTGCAGCGGCAAGCAGATAAATTGCAATAGACAATTAGTGTTGTGTGCGTGCAAAATTGTAATTGAATGTACGCAAATATGAAGGCAGCAATAATAACAGTTAGGTGTTATGTCACATGGCACAGAGTTATTCAAGAAGAGTCAGAGTTCAACAACCTGACAGCACAAGCATAAAAATGGTTTTAAAGCCTTGTAGTACTGGCCCAGGTACTGCCCAGTCTTTTTCCTGATGGAAGAAGAGCAACAGACCATGTGGAGGGGGGGCAGCTTGGTCAATCCACCAGGGTTACAGCCAGAGCCTTAGTGCTAAATGTGACAAGATCTTCTATTGGCATCTCCTTCCCAAAGACAGACCCCCCTTCTGTGATGGTTCCCAATAGCCCCGGCTGCTCTCCTCCCATGGGGAAGACCCAGCGGTACCAATGACCTTTCAGACCAGGCCTGCTATGCTGCAGGTGTTTTCTGTAAAATGTCGCAGACACGAAACTCCGTATCTTCTGGGACAAGCCAAAGGCTCACTCAGCCCTTTGTCATATAACGGCCGTTGGTCTCTCGCAGACATCGACGAGTGCAGAGAGACCCCCCACATTTGTCACCACAACGCCATTTGTAGCAATCAGCCTGGAACTTTCCGCTGCGAGTGCATCGATGGATTCCACTTTGCCAGTGATGGGCACATGTGTGTAGGTGCGTGTGTATGAATAAGAAAGTTTTATTACTCAGATCTGTGTTATGGGCATGTACTGGTGTTCAAGCGCCTATTTGCTCTTGCCTTGGGTATCAACACTTGGGACTAAGTGTTTATAAACTTTAAATGACCTCCAGTGGTGGCTGATTCTGTGCTTCTTCTGTGATGTGAAAATTGCAGGAAATGCATGCAGCTTTATCTAAATGTATCATGATGGTCGGTCCCAGAATCCTCTTCTCTGCTTGTTTTGGTACTTCATTAGTGGTTGGGTGTTTCCTGTTTTGCTGTTGATTATGTTTCACTGCCTCCCACCATTTCACTATGGCTCCACCTTATCTATCTATTTCAGAAGAGGACCGGCCGGTGGACCACTGCCATGAGGGCACCCATAACTGCGACATCCCGGAACGGGCGCGATGCAGCTATGTCGGTGGATCGTCCTTCTACTGCTCCTGCCTGCCGGGTTTCCATGGCAATGGCCGGGCCTGTTTGGGTATGTTCTGGTCATGTTCCCCAATGTCCCTGCCAGTTATTTCTTGGGTACAGGTACAGAAGGCCGTGATCATTTACCCTGAAATCATGTCATTTTCTACACTACCAGTCAACGGTTTTGCACACCACAGGTTTTTAATGCTGTTCCATTTATTTCATAAACTGCAGATTTTGTGAAATATGTGCTTAACTCCATGTTACAGCCACGGGAGCCTTTTGTTTGTAATTGCAGCACGTGTGTCGCATCCTTTATCCAAGGGCACGGATAAGGGGGTGTGTGCGTGCACCACAGAGCAGGACATCTTAGTTGATTTGGGCAAATGGCCACCAGCCCTGTTCCAATCTGCTGCATCGCTGGTTCCCCTTTGTTGATTCCAGTTCCCTTGTCTCATTATCCTGGGTTCCATCTGTCTTGCTAGTCCTGGGGTCATCCCTGGGATTAACGCGGCGTTGACGGTCTGTGGAGATGTGGAGAAGTAGGATGAAAATGAATGGCAGCCCTTTTGGCATCAGCACTAGGAAACACAGGGCAAACAAAACAAGTGTTTGGGCATCACAGTGTGGCCATGTGTTCTATGGCAGAGAGAAAACAGAGCCCAGCCTTATCTGATAGAACCTTATTTGATTGAACAAAATGGAGTGAACCAATGGGCTCATCACCTGACGTTGGCCAACCCAGAATATAAACACCCTCTCAACTGGCTTTCATTGTCAGCTGCCATCTACTGTAGACCCCTGTATCTTACTGTTCAGTGACCTGGAGGGTTGTCCTGCACTGGGGCTCTGGTATATCGCCACCTGCCTCTGCCCTAAGTCATGTGGCTCCAAGCCGTAGGCTGCTGTGTTATTGTCCCCGATTCAGGTGCTAAGAGGCAGCGCCATTAGCCAAGCGGGACAGCACAGTCTGTTCACCTGTAATGTCTCCAACTCACGCAGCAGGGATGTCGAATTAATGTAGCGTTTAAAATGGCTTGGAACAGGATTAAGTGTAGCAGTAACTCATGCCCTACCACTTCCCAGCCGTGCAGAAGGTGCTCCTGAAATTAGGAACAATTTAAAACTCTAGACTCTAGAACCAAAAGCACTTTGTATACACAGTACTGAGTACCTGCGCTATATTTGCATGTTCTTCACAGCAAAAAAAATCACCCCATGTCATCGATCACGTTTACTCGGACTTCAGCCTTCCCCCGTTAGCTTAATTCCATCATAGCTTGTTATTAATATTGTGTTTCTAAGCTTTACTCTCGCCCCCCACCCCCCCTTTTTCATGAGCAGACATTGATGAGTGCCAGCAAGGAAGATGTCACCAAGATGCTATTTGCTACAACACAGAGGGCTCTTTCACCTGCCAGTGCAGGTCTGGTTTCCATGGCGATGGCTTCCATTGCTACCCAGGTAAGTCCCGCCCACTTTGCGCGACTATCCCTTCATGTGTAGGTCCTCAGTTTGGACAGAGGGAACTGAAGGACACTGTGACACATGCAAATCATTACGCCTTTCTGCTGACTCGTCTGGAGGCTCCCCTGGGAAGCCGACTGAGCCAAAAGCACTTTGTGCCGTGTTTGTGTTGCGGTGCTCTTTTTCATCCGGCGCCTCATTCCCAGGAATTTGGGATCATCGGATGGGCGGGGGCAGTACACGGCCATACGGATTCATAGTAGGCACTGTGAGTTCAGGCAGGCTCCCCTGTTTGTATTAAACGGCCACTGGGGCCGCAGGACAGTGGGAGGCCAAAAACAGCAGTTTTGAGCCATGAGAACAGGTTTGTTTAGGAAAGGGAACATTTGATAGTGAATGTAACTCAGTTCTGCAGCCCCGAAGCAGTGGAATTCATGATTATAAGCTGCCATGAATGAACCTCTAAGCCAGGGTGTATATACAAGGGCGGAGCCACCGGAACATTGGTATTACCTGAAAACTGATTGGCCCCCAGAGTGCCCCTCCCCTGTCATTCACAAAACAATTATTGCCTAAGGATAATGATGGCTTTCTCTATATGAATTATGGCCCCACTTATGCCCCACACCTTAAAAAAAAATCTAGAATCACCCTGCTCTGAAGTGTCATTCACAAGTTATGACATTTACAATACCAGTTTATCATATTAGGGGCTGACTTCCAGTCTAGCTCAGAGCTCCAGCAAGATACTGTCTCATTATCTAAAAGGCCCTGAATCCGTAAGGCTCAGAATCCAGCTGAGAAAGTTCTAACGAGTGGGATTCGAGGCGGCAGACCGTCTGCTGCGCTGCGGTCAGCGCATCTCCCAGGTCCCCGCCCACATTGCTGCGTGTTGTAATTGGCCGGTGGACAAACACAGAGTAAGTTGGTCTGGGCCAAACTTAACGCCGTTCGGTTCAGAACGTTCCACACAGCATTCCCTGGCCGTGTCGGGAACGCAGCGCCCGCTGACACGCATCGCCCCCGCAGCTGCAGGAAGCAGATGCACTGCTGGCGTTGGTACGCGTCACATGGCGTGGGAGGAGGTAACTGGGCCCTCGCAACCCCCCGTTTCATAAACATGCATTTTCAAAGGGTTGGGGTGGGGGGCTGGGGGGCTTGTTTTGTCCAAAAATGTATCCACCAGTGTCTGTACTGTGCAGACATTCCGGAGCTTCTCATTGGAAATGAATGTGCAAGGAATGTGCAGGAAATGGTTTTCGAAATTCTCCTCAATGTTTTTTTCATACGTAAAAAACAGTTAGTATAACTGAACCACCGCAGAGTTTTGAGAGACTCCTTCAAAGGCAGAACAGAAACAGTGTCTTCACTGTCCCTGAGACACAGCAAAGATTAATACACACGGACACCTTGACACCAACCACAGAACACAGTTTATCCTGTGCAGGTGCAAAATCCCGTACCATGCCCCACACGACTAATCTCCTCAACCACCACGCTAATCTCCGCAACTAAGGGCCAGTTTATACCCCACATGCAATGCATACAATTATGCATGTGGTTGCTCTACAAGCTCTACAAGTTGCTCATACTTGCACATGTGGTTTATGTCAATCTGGAGGATTAGAAGTTATGTCCACCAGGGGGCAGTGTCAGAAAACCATATTGGTTGGCTCCTTGATTTTCGGTCTTGTTTGTATGAGGTTGTGGCCAAAAAATCCAAATTTTTGTAACAGATTATAAATGCTGTAGTGAAACATAAACCACCCGCTGTATCGCCGAGATTTTTAAATATCAGACCTATATAGAAAAATAACCTTATTTATGAAAATACCTTATACCGCAGCATAATGTCCATACAGTACGAAGCAAAAGCCTGATCTAAAGGCAGATGTGATGTGTGAATTGCATGTGCATAACTTGCAATGTCAATATTAATATCTCACTTCACCCAGCCATACTTAGTATCTTTTGTACTCTAACATGGCACTGTCTTGTTAATTGTCTGTAGTCTGTAGAGAAGGCATTCGGGTAAGAATTTCATTGTACTTTGAGCATATAACACTGCTTTCTTAGCTCAGATTGAATTTGGAAGCAAAAGAAACTTAAACTGCCATAAAATTTTGAAGATGCTGTACACTGAGGCACACGATAGTGTTCAGAATAATTTTTTTCTCATGCCTCTGAAAATATTCATTTTTGAATATATTCTTAAAAATAAATCAAATGCTACTTTTAATACTAAAACTGTACCATACATAAACACACAGTCCCGTGGCAAAAGGTGTCCTTACTGCCCCCAAGATTTCTGGTAGTACTGCATCTTGTGTACACGTAGCCTTAATTCCATGATCACAGAATACGCCCGGCAGCCATGATGCATAAGTGAACGCATTGCAAGCCTCGAGTACAAAACTGCAATACTCAGCACCTCAATTCCCGGTGTAGTTTGCATGAGTGACTACTTGGCACAGGCTTTTATCAGAAGATACACCCCCGTATTCGCTCATCCACCATGGAGTTACGACAGGATGGTGCCGTTTCCCTACTGAGCCGCATTCCGTGTCAGTTGCTGTTGCTAGACAGATGTTTACTGTAACCTGTTTGAATCCTCTTGAGTGGTGGCTGGATAGAGTTTGTTGGCTAAGGAAAAGATACTACCCCCACACCCATTCCAGGGGGGACATTTATGCAGCCACAAACAACAGATGCAGGATATCGTCAGCTGGTCCCTGGATATTGGTCAACTTGACATAACGTGGTGAGGAGGGGCTAGTTTTTATGGGCAGCATGTCTGTGGGGATGGGAATGTGCAGATTTAATCGGAAGTCTTGAAACCTCATACACTTCAGCCCCCCTTTTCTGACAGGACATAATTTCACATTGAAAATATACGACTGAATAAAATTTGCAGGATAGATAACATACAAGTGAAATGCAAGTGCCCAGTAATTGTGCTAAAGTTAAGGTTAGCAGTATGCTAGCTGAAGGAGTTGGGTTGTCTTGTCTGACCTATCTGCTTTTCCTGCCACTAGGCCGTGAGAAGACGCGGTGCGAGCACCACCGAGACAGCCTCTTGGGTTCGTTGGGGCCCCGGGGCCCACGGCCTACATTGGGCCAGTTCGTGCCCGAGTGTGATGATGCAGGCAACTACAGACAGATACAGTGCCATGCTAGCATTGGCCAGTGTTGGTGTGTGAACCGAAACGGCGAGGAGATCCCTGGCACCAGGGCTGAGTCTGGGAGCAGGCCCAATTGTAAGTGACTCATTCTGATTGTAGCCCATATTTGGCCTCAGGTGTGAGGTTTACAGTTGGGGTAGAGCTCCCTCTGTGGCACTGGAGGGCTGGTATTACCATCTTATGTTTGTATGTGTGCCAGTCTTTCATAAGATTATGACCCAAGAATTTTGATTGTGCTGCTCTACTATAGGCATCGATTCTGAGGTAGTGCCCACCCCCATCGGCCCCAACACCAAGCCAGAAGTGACCCCGCCGCCCCCAGGGACACATCTGCTGTACTCTCAGAGTGGGAAGATCGAGTACATTCCCCTAAAAGGCTATAGAATGATGAAACAGGAGGCTAAAGCCATACTTCACCTTCAAGTGAGTGTGCCTGAATGTGACCCAGTGAAGTGCAGTGTTTTTGGCCATTATTTAGACATGGTTATGATGCAGGTGACTGACTTACACAGGAAGGATGTGAGCAATTTGGATTTTTTGGGGTCTGTCAAATATTAATTGCGAGTTATACATCCAAAGGTCAAGTGCCCTGGTTCTTATTGCCATTGACGCACAGGGGAGACTTTTGAGAGTGTGTTTGTTTATTTGGGTGTCTTTTAACTACTTAAATAATGAAGGAATTGCTCCGCCTGCATACAGTTTGGTGCTTTATTTACTGTGTGCTGTTTACATACTGAAGTTATGAATAACAAGAAAGTCTTGCAGATAAAATGAAGTGCTGCTTGTGCATCTTGCAGTGTCTTGTTTGACCTGAGTTGGCCGTGCTACTGTATGTAGTTAGAGGGGACTAAAAGCGTAATGACAGTTTAAGATTAATCTGTCATATTCCACCAGACTCCCCGATAACACATACGATGCCAAGCTGCTAATGAGCAGCTGATCTTTTCTAAATGTTTGTAAACGAAGGCTACGCTTGTTTCATCTAACGAGGACGAGCTGCATAAATTGCACCTGTGCATTTCATAAATTGTGTATATATATATATGCTTATAAATTGTATAAATCTTGCTCCTATTTGATTATGCATGCATATCATGCGTGGTCAGGTAAACGATCAGAGGGAATGTTCTTTGAAAGAGTCCAAAACTGGTGAAGTGTTTCGTCTAGACAGTGGAATAAGCATAAGAGACGGTCTCTCGTGAGTTTTTTGTAACGGGGGTCACATTCAAATGATCTGAAGACACTCAGTTTGACACTGAAGTTCCTGTCTGTGACTAATCCACAGGATAAGGTGGTTATTGGAGTGACCTACGACTGTGTGGATAAGATGGTGTACTGGACAGATATTGCCACTCCATCCATCAGTAAGGCTAGTCTGCAAGGGGGCAAACCCATCGTGGTCATAAAAACAGGTAGGTCAAAGGTCAGAGTGCAGAATGAGCCCAGCAGCCATCCGTGTGCTCATTCTTTTCCTGTGTTTGCTTTCTGCTCTCCCTCAGATCTGGAGAGCCCAGAAGGGATTGCCATCGACCACCTGGGCCGCACCATATTCTGGACGGACTCCATACAAGACCGGATTGAGGTGGCCTCTCTGGACGGTAGCAAGCGCCGTGTCCTGATCAACACGGGCCTGGTGAACCCACGAGCCATCATCACAGACCCAATAAAAGGGTGTGACACCAATGTGTGTGTGTGTGTGTGTATGTGTGAATTTGTAATTATTACATTGTGGAGCCCAAACATCCCCACAATGTGATTAAAAACCTGTAATTTTCTTATGTTGCGTTTGGTTAATTATGGTTAAGATTAGGACTGTGTGGGGGTTAATGTCGTCATTGCTGGATTAGGGCAAGGGTCTCAGTCCTGGAGGTCCAGAGCCCTGGATAGCTTATTTCTTTCCCTGTTCCACCACAAATGATTCAGCTCAAGAACTGTGTGGTCATTAGCACAAGGAGTTGAATCACGTGTGTTAAATGTGGGCAAACCAAAAACTGTGCAGGGCTCCGACCCTCCAGGACTGGAATTTGGCACCCCTGGATTAGGGTTTTTCCCATAGAAATTAATGGAGAGTTCTCATAAAGACAGGAGAAAATTGTGGACTGTGTGTGTGTGTGTGTGTGTGTGTATGTGTTTGTGTGTGTGCATGGTTTCATTTTAGAGGTTTAAACCCTGCTGTTGGGCACATTTTAGCTTATTGTAATGCCACCTACATATACCAAATACAGTGTCTTCCCAGAATAATCTTTCGCCTTTGTTTACTCAAATGCTGTACGTTATCCCGACCTTAAGATTCAGATCTTAACCCAAAATTTGCACATATTGCCATTTTCTGCGGAAATAATCCCTGTTAATAACAGATTGAAAATGGCAAAAGTATTTTGTGTGTTTCAACCATTCACGAAACGCCCATGTTCTCATCCCACCAGCCACTTGTATTGGACAGACTGGAACAGAGAAGCTCCTAAAATCGAAACCTCCTACTTGGATGGGACAAATCGGAGGGTGCTAGTGCAGGATGACCTGAAACTGCCGAATGGCTTGACCTATGACCCCCAGGGATCGCTGCTGTGCTGGGCTGACGCTGGTGGGTTCTGTGCCTCAAAGCTTGCTGCATTGTACACTTAATTTGCAGGAGAGTGCTTGGGGATGATTTGTGATACATTTAACTACCATTATACAGTCATGCGCCGCATAACAACATTTCAGTCAAGGACAGGCCGCATACATGATGGTAGACCCATCCATAAGATCATAATGGAGCTGAGAAATTTCTGACGCCTAGTGATGTCGTAGCCATCATAACATCGTAGCGCAACCCGTCACTCACATGTTTCTGCTGATGTTGGTGTAAACAAACCTACTGTGCTGCCAGTTGTACTCAGTTATGTGCAGTATATAATACTTGATAATGATAGTAAACAACTATGTTACTGGTTTATGTATGTACTATACTGTTCGTTTTTAGAGTGCACCCGTTCTACTTATAAAAAAAAACAGCTAGTAACCTAGGTGTGTAGCAGGCTATACTATCTAGGTTTCAAGACTCTATGATGTTTACACAACAACAAAATCACTTAAAGGCACCTTTCTCAGAACGTATCCTATTCCCTAATTAATGTATCATTGTACATTCAAGCAGAGATGTTAGAAGTGAGACTTTGAAACTGGTGGGGCGGGATAACCAGAGAGTCAGTCAGTGCTGCATGGAACCAGCAAAGTAACCGGTTGGGGTAGATGACTGACTGACAGCATATTGATCCCACCCACCATACCCTTCATTAGTGATGGCCAAATGTAGCTTCATGAACCAATTGCTGTATTTTCTGACACCACTAGATGGTGCTCTCTATTCAAAAAGGGGCTCAATTCATGCCCCAAAACAAACCAAGTGTGCCATTTAGTGGGGTCAAAAAATACGGAAAATGGTTCATGAAGCATTTTTTGGCCATCACTATCCTCCACAGTCTCATTTTTTTCCAGATTCACCCTTTCAGACATCTCTGTAGCTAAGGTGCACTCCCAAATCCACAGGCACCCACAAGGTAGAATGCATGAACCCCAGTCACGGCAACCGCAGGAAAGTCCTGGAGGGGCTCCAGTACCCCTTCAGCATCACATCCTACGGCAAGAAGCTGTACTACACCGACTGGAAGAGGTAGGAAGGCCTCTGTTATCTTACAAAGATATCCTACATGGCTTATTGTCTTGAAGCCAATGGAAGTCAGTGGTTTAACAAACATTTTGTACTGCTGCCTTGTGATTGGGTGAGAGTGTTAGTATGCGGACTGTGTCAGGTATAAGTTTAAGATGTGTGAGGGACAGCAGTATGGTCTAGTGCACTTCCATGAGGCCCACAAGGGAAAGCCACTGACATAAAGTGTTTTCATGATGAGTGAGTGTGAAGTCAGGCCACTTCAGTTCTCAGGAAGATGTGTCGACCAATAAGTGGAATGTCATCAACTTGACTGCACAGTGCTTTTTGTCTGCTGCCACAGGGACTCTGTGGTGATGGCCGACAGCTCAGAGGGAATGGAGTCAGATGTGTTCCAGCCTCAGAAGCAGTCTCGGTTATACGGAATCATTACGGTTTATCCCCAGTGTCCAGCAGGTACAACAGCATCATAGACTCTGTCACAGAGTTAACGGTCCTTGAAATTGATCTGCTTGCTGAGATTCAGTACACTTGCTTAAAACAGAAGTGTCTTTGCTTTAAGCTGTATACTGTTGTCTGTTACCAAGACTGGAAGTCACTTTTATAAAGTAATGAGTCAAATTTTTGGGTCAAACCGTTGTATGTTAGTAAGATACAGAGCAAGTCCATGCTTTGTTCTGTATGTTTGTTGATTCCACAGTCAAGCATGAAGGAGACCGTGATCGGAGTGAACGGAGCTAGTGATCTTTACCTAATTTTAAATTTCATCCAGCATGGCTATAATAGCATGCTTCAAAAAACATGCCACTCAGTGCCACATCAGGGTTATGGCTGAATAGGCAGTGCTAGTGAAGGTCAAATGAAGGTTCATGATTGTATTTTCTGACCCCACTAGATGGTACTCTTGGTATACTTTGGGGCACGCTTTGAGCCCTTTTTTGAATAGAGAGCACCATCTAGTGGTGTCAGAAAATAAAGCAAACGGTTCACAAAGCTTCATTTGGCCATTACTAGACGGTGTTACATTCTTCAGCAAGATAACTACCCAAAACGGTGCAAGAAATATCTGCCTAAGAAAGAAAGTGCAGGACAACTCAGTCTAATGATTTAGTCTGCCCATTCTCTAGACCTCAATCCCTAAAGACTCTTATGGGATGAACTAGACAGAAGAGTTAAAGTAAACAACCCACAAGCACTCTGCTTCTCTGGGGATGGCTGCAGAAAGGCCGGGTGGATGTTGGGTGATTTCTGAATCTGGTGAAACCTTGTAACCAGATTCCTCCTGTTTGGGGAGCTGTTATCAGTGCAAATCATGGCTCTTTTGAAGAATCCAAGATGCAGTTTTTACATCCTTGAACACTGCTTGGTTCTCCTTATGTTTCTTGTTTATACTGTAGTGTGTTTTCCTTTTCAAGTATTCACAGAAAGCTTTTGTTTCATCGTGAAGGCAGCTGTCGGGCTGTGATGTGTTGTTACACCTCTGTGGTTGTTGGTACTGTTCCTCTGCTGGCTCACTTCTCATTGTGTTGGTTTTGGTTTCCTGTTTTGTGTCCGCTGGTTTCCTCCCACAGTCCCAAAGCATGTGGTTGAAATGGACTGGTGTGTCTAAATTGCCCTATGCGTGTGTGCTGTCTTGGGTGCCTTGGGACGGACGGGCGTGCTGTCTGCCTCGTGACGGACGGGCGTGCTGTCTGCCTCGTGACGGACGGGCGTGCTGTCTGCCTCGTGACGGACGGGCGTGCTGTCTTGGGTGCCTCGTGACGAACGGGCGTGCTGTCTGCCTCGTGACGGACGGGCGTGCTGTCTTGGGTGCCTCGTGATGGACGGGCGTGCTGTCTTGGGTGCCTCGTGATGGACGGGCGTGCTGTCTGCCTCGTGATGGACGGGCGTGCTGTCTGCCTCGTGATGGACGGGCATGCTGTCTTGGGTGCCTTGTGATGGACGGGCGTGCTGTCTGCCTCGTGATGGACGGGCGTGCTGTCTTGGGTACCTTGTGATGGACGGGCGTGCTGTCTGCCTCGTGATGGACGGGCGTGCTGTCTTGCTGGCGTTGGACGGGCGTGCTGTCTTGTGTGCGTTGTGATGG
>JAODLD010000069.1:5303625-5318514 GCA_026781065.1 Mormyrops boulengeri
TAATGATTTGCAATGGCTATATACATCGGTTGTCATGGTGGGGGGTCACGGGTCAACCCCCGCCACAAAAAAACAACTAGGATAGCGTCTTTTACTTTATTTCTGAATATACTTATGTTGCGTGTCCCCCCAATTGTTCTGACGCCGGCAGTGACTGAAATCATGCGGACGTTTAGCACCTGACAGTCACCAGAAACATCACCACAGGTGAATTCTACCAAATTAGTACTTTCAGAAAGCAATTTGGATATGGAAATGGGCTCCTGTGAACCTAGTCAACTGATCTTGGGCCAGATAGTGACAAAAGCATCGGTGAAATATAAGAGAGGCGAAAATGATGTCTGCGTAATTGATTCATCCTCCTACAAGCCGCTAGCCAGTTCACTGGCTCTGGTCCATCTAACAGTCTTTTCGCCGTTCTGTCACGAGGGCAGACAGGAAACGTCGAGTCACTTTCTGCTACATTGGGTAGCACACGTTGATCTTTAAAAGGTGAAAGCATGAATAAATTTGTCATTCGCAGAGAAAAAAAACCTAAACTAATAATTTTTGTTAGCTAATTACGACATTAAAGTCCAAATTTTTAATAGAACCAGGGCTGCATTCTGTGCTCTGCGAATTTTCCTTTCTCTGCCATATGTCGTCCCACTGAGAAAACTATTAATGCAACATATAGTTTTTTCTCTCTTTAATTGCTGAACGACAATTTTATTCGTGTAAGCTGATATATATAATTTATAAGCAAGTCTAGTGTCAGATGGCCATGGCTCATTAATTGTTATAGGATTTTTAAAGCGTTGGGTTATCTTGGGATTTAATGGTTAGTAATGGCCTAAGTTATTCTAAGTACAGATGCCAAGTTACTGTGTCCCATAAATATTTACACATACATTTGATGCCTGATGGAAGCAGCAATACAAACCACTGTATTGCGTGACCAGTTCCAGGAAAATATTTAGCACCTTGACTGAAAAAGGCACTAAGTTCCATGTCACCAGTCATTGTGGATGCAGCTAGGCTCACAATGCCCTGCGTGCTATGCAGTTTATATGGAGGGTTGTTTTCTCCTAACAATGTGAAAGCGTCTCTATCTCCCTATACCATGCATTTTATGCTGCGAGCTCCTCCCAGAAGACGAGAACCTGTTTGACGTCATACTGCTGCCCACGGAAAACGTTTTGATTGATTGGGGCTCGGTCCCTTTTTGGCCAATAGATTCCGCTCCTGCAGCCTGTGGGCGTTATTTCCTGTAGTTTTGTGCATTTTCAGTGTTATTCCCTGAAAATCCAGCGGCTCGCGCTGCCAATGGGACCGAGCTGAGAGCTGGGTATGTTTCGGGATGGGCTTCCTCCTGCTGCAAGTCTTCCCAGGCTGAACACTAATTTAGGAAACGTATTGCAGAATAACGGGGTTACTAGTCTCAAAATTAATAAAAAGGGACGAATAACTTTGCAGGGGGGGCTCTGCCGTTTGGATACTGAGGTGCTGGTAGTTTAGCTAGCCGGTAGGCTAACTCTAATGCAGAGTGCGGCTGCTTCAAAGCTTCAGCTATCCAGGTGGCGGCGGATGGATGATGAAATTAGTTAATGACAGCGATGTCGTAAATACGCATTTAATTTTGTACCTCAGTTAAATGATAATACTAATGAAACAAATTTTCGTTATTAGTGTTACGCCTGGTTGCTAGTCCGTTAGCTCATTCTGCACTGCTGTTTAGAAAACAAGCTGTCATTAGCGCTGTATTGCTAATTATCACGCAAGTCAAAATGCAACTATTGCTTGTTGACCGATAGCACACGAGTCATTTTATAATATTTCACTAAGCGGTCATGCGTGCCAGTGTGTGTGGTTAGTATCCCGCGTTACTGTATGGAAATACTGAGGAAGATGTATAAGTATTAACCGTCTGAGTAACTCATCCGAAATCCTGTGCGATTTCTGTTTTAGGAATACTACAAGCAAAAACCACCCAGTTGTCAGAAGTGGAATAAAAATATATTAGAAAGTTGAAAGAAAAATTATGAAGTATTTTGCGTCACAGACGGGCTTGGCTGTTGGACCACTTGGGCTGCCTTAACCCGCTTCCGTCGATGAGGGGCGCTCTATCGCGCATCCCTCGGCGGAGCCCGAGCCCTGTAGCGCCATGGCCGCCCGGCAGCTCGACGACCTCTCCCGGGCCTGGGAGAGATACGCGGACTGCAGGACACACGGAGCTGACCTACAGGTATCTGTTACCCGAGCCGTTCCGAACAGAACCGGACCAGTTCCTATTGACTGATGCGGAGTGAAACCCCTGTCTCCCCCCAAACCTTATCCATCCATCCATCAGCATGCAATCAATCCCCAAATCGTCATTATTAGTATCATTTTGCAGTATTTTTCATTTCACTATGAAAGTAGCAATGCAGAGAAGAAAGGCCTGTGTAAACTCAGCCTCCCTGTACAGGGATTCATTTTCTGCAGCTGTTTCCACATACCTGACTGTGATGAGATTAATATTATATCGCAATTTATGCACCATGCATACTATCCTATGGTCATACTCTTATTTTGTGGTCATTTTAATGCACATTACAGTGTTACTGAATGACACTTTGACTGAAACCACCCTTTGTACACATGGCTACACTCCTTCCTCACTCCCAAACCGGATTAAGATGATCACATCCTTAATTCTGAGAGAAATGGGCCAAATCGTGCTGTCTTATTCATTTTTAACCTGTCTACCTCTGTTAATTGTTTTGATGGACTTTTCATACAACTTTTATATAATAACAGAATAATTTCCTGGCTCTAGCAAACACACTTGGTTTTGTGAGCTGTATCCTGATACTAATATTTTGTTGTAGCTTTGCTTGCGTCTCTTTTACCTCATCTTCAGGTGTGAGGGATTTTGGATGCACTCGTGACATTTGTTTTCAGGTCCCCAAGGGTCAAGTGAGGCTCACTTCCCGTGTCTTCCTGATTGGTTCGCAACTTTCTGTAACATTAATGCAGCATGGCTGCGAAAGATCGAATAACTGATAAATGTTTCGTCGCATGTCTTCCTGAAAGGCTGAAGGCCAAGCTTTCTTCAGCTACCTTTAGAGAGTAATCTCACACAATGGAATTATTGTATACTGTAAGGGATATGTCTTATTCTGAATTATAATTTGGAATGCAGAGTTTGAGCAGGTCTTAAGAAGCATGGCATACTGTGTGTGGAGAGGTCTTTCCTGTGTGTCATCTGGGAATACGCAGTGGGTCACTTTGCTGAATGCAGAAAATGCTTGGCTATAAAACTGGAAAATGTTCTTTTTGCAGAGGGTAATCGCAGCATGACTGTGACCTGTTCTCAGTTGAATAGGCCAACATGCTGTTAATTTATTTTTAAATACGTGTCCCGTTAACTATGGTATATGTTTTCAATATGATAAATTTAATGTTATATTTACAGCTGATTTTAACAAGCTTTGCATCGTGTGCATGTTTTTTAACCTCTAGTTCGGTCTTATTAAAAGGTATAATACTCTCCTTACGCACCCCTACCCATACAGGCCTAGAAAATCATTTCTCAGACCCATGGTCCCGTATATGATTAGCATAGGTAGCATGAGCCACTCTGCAAGGTTTTTGTGCGCGAGCTGGTTTAACAGAACCACCCTCTTTTTGCGCGCCCTCCCCTCTGGTAACCGCAAAGTAAGACTGACTAAGCATAAAGCTGAAGATGGTCACAGAGTGGATCGTTCCGCTCCAGGAGGAACAAACAGCGCGCACGCGCTGTGTCTTGTGTTTATGCCGGGTGGATGCATTCCCTCCGATGCTACGAGTCTGCGTGAAAAACTGGTTCGCAGAACAAAAGAACATCTCCACGTGTAAGTCGGTGCCGCAAGTCAATTGAAATCTGCTCATGTGAGATAATGGAAAAAGTCCAAAAATGTGCATGAATGTTCATTCATTTTGGTTTATAAATATATTGCAAGGAGGAGATGTGAGCCATTGGGAGACTTCAGAAAACCTCATATATATAACTAGGTATACACATAGGCAAAATGCCAAATGTCGGGCCGAAAGTAAATATATGTATACATCTGGTCTTAAATATTTCTATACATACCATTCACAGTGCAGTCTGCCTGCTGAGTTGGCATGACTTGACGAAGTGGTTCATTTCATTGGCTGTGCTGAAGCCAGCGTTCCAAAAGCCATAATTTACCCAGAATCCACCAGGAATTTCATTTCATTTTATTTTATTTTTTTTCCCCTCTTAGCCATCTGCTTCTGCTCAGGCCTAATCACACTAATCAAAAGTGTTTGAAGTGGAACTGAGTCATGCTTTCTGTTTTGGTTCTTTAAAAAGATGAGCCAAAATGCCAGTTTTAAAGCATTCCCAGGGGTTATTTGTCTCTTAATGCCAGTGACGGACGAAGTAAAACCAATGTTCTTTAATAAGTATGTTAGTGTAACATGAATGTGTGTTTTTGGTTTTCAGTTGCTGTTTTGGGTACGTAAAGTTCCATCGAAAAGCTACAGTTTTTTGGTACCATTATGTTAAATAGGGGAAATAACCAGCATTTTAAGAATTAGACTCCTGCTATAAATATGATTGCACTGGTTAGAATGACTTAATCACTTTATTGTTTTTTTTCTACTTAATTTTATAGCATTAGTGTTAGTAGGAGGAGGAGCAATGAGGGATTTAGGCCTGTCAGGTCTACTGGGACATGCATGGCTGAGGTTTGCTAGTTGGGCTCAGTAGCTTACAGGATTTGCACTGTCCCTAGAGATGAAGCTCCAGTCAGAGCACTGGAGTCGGCTCACTGCTCCCTTCTCCAGAGATACTCTGCAGGTCCTGCTCCAGCTTGGCTCCTCCCCTTGTTCCTCTTGTTGGGAGGAAGCATATGTTCTTGTTAAATGTTGGCACGCTTGCATTAAGTGTTGGACCCTGATGTCACCATTTCAGGTCTGACCATTTTGCCACCTGGTGACTCGATGCTTTACAGGTCGGTGAAATTGGGCTTTGGATAGCTGCCTTACTCTGTCCTGTCACCATTGTTGACTTAAGTGTCCTGTGGCAGCCCCTTTCCCAACAGGGCTTTCAGGAGTAATGCACAAGTGACGGTCAGCAGTGCAGCATGTCCCCATCACTGCTAGCACCTAGCGTAGCCTAGCGTCTTCCTCCTCCCCAGCGAACGGGGATCCCTAAAATCCGGTTAATGCTGGTCCGTTCGTGCCAAGATGCACTGTGCAACGTGTTGGATTTCACGCTGCTCCGACTGTGTGATTTGCTGAAGGGGGCATGATGTCTGTGTTCTGTGTGCTGTGCTCTAGTAGAAGCACAACTGGATTGTTTTTTTGTTTGGAGGAGAGGAATTCTGGGTAATGATATCCTGAGTTTGTTGATGCTAATTAGGCACCTTTTTCTGGTATTTCAACACAAAAGATACCGGTCGTTCTATTATGTTACGATAAAAATGTTGCATGACTCTTTTAGGTTTGCTGTGCTTGCAAGGATGCATAGAAAGTGGTAATTTAACATTTCAACCTATTTATATAGCTAATACTGTCAGTAGTTCTATGGATATCAACCTGTTATGGAATTTGATGTGACCAAAATCTTCCTTTTGCATTTGACCAGAGCGTCTGTGCTCTTAATGCTAAACCACTAACGGTAGAGGTCTTCATACACCTCAGTCACTGTATTTGAGAGGCCAGATTAATACAAAACGCCATGAGCATTCATATATTTGGTCCCAATCTATCTATCTCAATCTAAAGTCGCGATCCCCAGGGGATTTGTTTGTGGGGCATTGGGTAGCATAGTCTGAGTAGTAACTTAAGCCAAACCTTGATTGTGATGTGCGTGTTGTGTTACATGTGCTCTTGTTTGATAGTTTCCAGCTTTTCATATCGAACAATGTTTGCTGTGGATTTAGTTAGCCAAGTAATGACAGTAAATAGTCAGCAGTACGTAGATGTCTGCATTATGAACTTGTAGGGAGGCATCTGTTGAAGGAGCTTCAAAGGTTATGTGGCAACTCAGCCATGCTGTTGGGAGAGTCATACCAGCAGGACTGGGACCTTTTTGGCAGGAACTCATGATATTTGTCTGGCTCCTGTGGGCCCCCTGTTGTCCCTAGCCCTCACCGAGATAGTACTTCTGGTCTGATCTTATGTGGCATGTGTTCCCCTGGCTTAGCCGCTGATTCTTTTGTTGTTGACCACAGTGTTCGTGGGTGTCTGGGGAGGCAGTGCTGGAAAATGCTGCCAGTGCCCGCGATTCCCCTTTATCTGAAGTTTATCTGAAGTCACCCATTCAGTCTGCCAGTCTGTGCCATAAGTTGTCGCTTCTAGTGTGAGTGATAAATTCTGCCTCCCTCCGGCCTGCAAGTTTTGCTTGACAGTGGCGATACGTTTTTGCACTTTGGATGAGCATTCTTAGGGTGCTTTTCCACTGCACCAGGTACCGTACTTTCGGTATTTTGCCTTTCCATTGATTTCTGGTGGAGTACCAGTACCAAATGTGCCAGACCAGCTGGGGTACTTTTTTGGTACTTTGGGGTGGGACTTGCAAACACTTTCTTTGTCAATTTGGCAATTCAAATATCCTGCTTCTGAAACACTATACAACCGCTGAAAAATGTTACAAGCTCAGAAAACAATGACAAATGAAGTAAAACAGAAATAGTAATAATGTGTGGACAAATGAAGAGACCCAGGCTTAAATTGCAATCTAGTCAGAAGAACAGATGCAACAAGATCAAAGTAAAAATCCAGACCAGGATTTTGTTTCAACCAACCAGTTCAGCATAAAGAGTCACAGTCAAATAGTACTCAAGTGGTTGGTTGAAGCAAAATCCTCGTCCGGATTTTTACTTTCTGGACCTGAAATTGCCACCTCTGATAATAAGGGTATTTTACATAATAAACTAGGGCGGCACGGTATTGGAAAATTTTCACAAAAGTATCACAATGTGACTTTGTTGTAATAAATATTAGGGTATTTATAAAGCATAAAAGGAGTTTAACATACATTTTTCACAAAACCATCTAGGCACAGTATGAATGAAAGTGATTATGATTGTCTCGCATGATTGAATGCAAAAGTAGCAGCAGTAAACTTTAAGCTGATTTTGTAAAGATATGCTAGATAATCTTGAATGGGGCAGTCATTAAAATTGCAATGCTTGCTAAGTTTTGTTTATATTATTTTCACTTTGTCATAGTAATCTCCAGACAGTATAAAGGTATACAAAAGGTTATTCTCAACCCAGCTGACTATTGTGGTTCTTGCAATGTAAGAATTTCATTTGCATAACATGAAGAGTTGGTATTAATATCGCACTTTGTCAAGTCCTATAATATACAGCAGCCTGCAAAATACCCCAGCTCAGGTGGTGATGTCATTCAGTGCCGGTACCAGTTTTTACGCCAGTGGAAAATCAACACAAAGAAGTACTGTAGGTACTTTCTTAAAGAACCAAAAGCATAATACCTGGTACAGTGGAAAAGCACCCTTAGTCTGAAGTGTGAAGCAGTTGTGGCCTCTCTGGGTTAGGCATTTAATGCGGCCACTTTGAGCCGCACCAGTCTCCTCACCACCCTCTGATCTACTGAGCGTTCAGTTCTTGCAACAGGAAAGCAGCTGGCTGATATTTTAGTTAAAAAAAAATATACTTAGTGCATCCTGTTTAGTTGAACCCACCTCTTTCCTCCTTTGTGGGGCAACTGTTCTAATTTGCTTCCGAAAGGAACCAAGAGCCTTTTAAGATAACAGTTTTATTATTTATTCCCGCATTGCTTTTGGTGCGTAATTGCCTGTTATCAGCACAGAAGATAGGTAAGAGATGTTTGGGGCATCTATTGCAAAATACATTGCACATAATTTTTTGCAATACAGTATGGCTACAAGACTAGTGTCTTGTGCAAGCAGTAGGTCCGAGAATTGAATGGAAAGCTCTTATTTAATTCTCTTGGACTGCTCCAGTAAGAAGGATCCTAACCTGCCGACATTTTTGAGGTGGTGAGGGGTACTGGGGGGAATGCAAGTACAAACCAGAAGCTTGGAATTTTGATGCATTTACAGGGGACGGTGGTCTTTCTGGCTAACTGGGACTCAGTACCGGACTCGAATGGCCAAATTGATTTGGCCAGCACCCGAGTCGGTTTTACGGCAACCCCTTTGAGTGCCGCATCATCCCTCAAGCAGTCAGATGACGTCAGCCTGCTCTCCTAGCCTGGGTAATTGAATTGCTCTGCAATCGTTAGGTTTTTACCAAAGGTTCATTTAGTGCAAAGCTCTTCAGTTTGAAAGGTTCTTGACCTGCTGTGGTGGTACTGTTAAAATAACGGAGACAGAAGACATCTTCTGCAGTGTTTTGATGTGGCAACCATATTGCGGCTTTAATATGTAGATCTAATTCATGCACATGTGCTTGTACGTCTAGGAAACCTGACAAATAGAGCTACCACTTCCTGAAGCATCAGTTGAGGCTTATTTTATGACTGTGCTGAATGCTATACCAAACTGCCATCCTTGCTCCAAAAGGCTTCAACTCTTTAAAAAAGATGGCACTTTCATTTGAAGATACAACTGGAATCTCATTTACTAGTTGTAACTAACCAGAGGGATTTATGGTCTGTATGGTCTCACAGGGGATGAAGCAAGACTGTTAATACTAAGTTCACACTACACAACGTTAGCCCCGATTTTCCACTCACTGGTGGTTTTTGGAGATCAGCGAAGAAACCACAAGATCAGAGGCAAATCGCTGCTTGCCCAGTGCTGGCAAATTGGCACTCGATTGCTTTTCCTGAACTGTTCAAAGAGGCGACCGACTTAGTCGCTGGTGCGTTGCAGACACCTGCCAGATATCTAGCATGCTAAATATCTGGACCTGTCAGCAACTCCAAATCAACTGGCAATGAGCTACAGCCAATGAGAATGCAAGAAATGAGGTGAGTGGAAACCAGATAGATGACTTGGAAAAGGTATAAGAAGTTTGTATAGAAACTATTCTTAGTGTTCAGGGAGATGTATAATATTTGTGTGTGTATGTGGATTATGTTTATATTACATTGTGGGACCAATGTCCCCCACAATATAATAAAGACTGGTTATATTGATGTTGTGGGGAACATTTTTTGGTCCCCACAAAGATCTGCAAATGCAATTATCCATCCATCTATCCATTTTCCAAACCACTAATCTTTCTGGGTTGCGGGGGTCCGGAGCCTATCCCGGAGGCTACGGGCACGAGACGTGGAACAACCCAGGATGGGGAGCCAGCCCATCGCAGCAAATGCAATCAAAAAACTAAAAATACCAAAAGTCTTGTATTTGGTTACTTATGGTTAGGGCTGGGGTAGGGGTTAAGGTCGTAATGTTGGGATTTTGGTTTTTCCCCATAGAAATGAATGAAGAGTCCCCACAAAGATATAATTACAAACCTGTGTGTCTGTGTATATTTTATATGCTGGGTCACTAAAGACCCAAGGTACGTGATACTGTTTACTCATTTGATTTAAAGTGTTCAAACAACTTATAGTGTGTTGACACTAGAATTGTGATTTCCCGGGGTCATTCACGCTGGTGATTTTGTGAGAAATTGTAGTTTAGAGACCAGACAGACTCGTCAGTGATTCCTCCTGGTGAAAGATCCCCTGTCACTGATCAGTCATGTAGTGTGTAAACCACAACTCCCGATTACAAGACAAGTTGTGTAGTGTGAACAGTATAGCGAACTTACGACTTTAAAAGTCATGTAGTATGAACTTAGCGTACCTGTCTTGTCAGACTTCTCAAGTGAAGGGTTTGGCTTTGCTGGCCACTTGGTCGCTAAGTCGCAGTGGCACTGGAACGGCTGTTTTAGGAAAGTTCGAAGGACGCGGTGCTTGGATCTAGAACACAGAAGGGGAGTTAGTGTTGTTGAATATGTGGTGAGGATGACGCCTGAATTCTGGTTTTGCTTTTTCACATAACGTCAATTGAGATGAGCTCAGTTGACTGTCTGTGGTCTGAAGTGCATAGCTTAGCCTTGGAAGCAGAATCGTTGTTGAACCTCTGAGCAAGATAATACGTAAGACATACTTCAGATTGATAATTACATGCTAACTGATTATCTTGAGCTGTTAATGTCACTGTTGTGACTGAAAGCAGTTGTGTTATTAAATGATAAGATGATAGATGTATCAGTCTTCTTCTCCATGTATTGTGTCAGTTTCCTGAACCTGGTGCTCGTATGAGTTGTGGTTTTGGTCACCCGGAAGTCGCATGTTTTGAGGCAGGGGTGGCAGCTGACCGGCGTGACTGATGTGCGATCTGATCACGCAGAGCTGCACGCAAATAATTGATGCAGCCCGACAGCAGAGAGAGGTGTGAATAATTGAAGAGCGCAGCGGCGACTCGGGTTTGCACTCGCCGCGTCAGCCTGTCCCACACCTCCGCAGACACGCCGCTGATGATCGGTGGGGCCGGCTGAGCCCGAGCGATGGTAGGTGAGGGTGGGGGTGAGCAGTGTTGCCAAGCTGGTATGCCACGGTTACCAAAAACCAGCCAAGCCGCTGTCGGCGACAGAGTCTGACTCTTGCTGCATTGCAGCGTTTGCCTCACGAAAAGGCTGGAGCGTGAGGAACCGCCCACCTGTCTGTCTCTCTGGGCTAGTGGGCAGGCTCTCTGTAACACTTCTGCCTGGCTAGAGGGTTGAGGGGTTGGGGAGGGTGATGCTTGTCCTTTCTAGAAGATTTATGTTCCGAATGTGGCTAAAATAGGAGAGGCTCTGGATGGAGGAGAGGGGTGTAGAGAGGAATAGGAGGATAATGCTACTTGGGGCGGGCATGGCCACTCTGGGATATCTAGGATAGTTCCCGGAGGGCAGGACCAGAGTGCGGGAGGGGCTGCTGAAGTCATTGCACCAAATGTTGTGAGGACCTCTGTAGATACAGCTGGTCAAATGCTTGCTAGAGACCAGCAGACTTTCCAAGTTCATCACTAAAGAAAAGGACACGTCCCTAAGAACTGCACTTCATACAGTTGCCGTGCCGATCCAGCGCCATCTCCCATCATATGGCTTCGGCTGCCTAATTAGGTCTGTTGCCACGACCCGTTTCCCTCTGTCAGTTCCAGTCCTGATTTTCGTGGTGTGCTGTAACATCAGCCAGGACTTTCATGTGCTGTCCTGTAACGATGACCCTAAAGGCCCTCCGATGCCATGACCGTAAGCCAGGGCGTGCGTCCTCTCTGTTTACCCGCCAGCAGTATCGAGGTGACGGTGACGCCTCTGTTCTTGTGTTTGCCCTGTGGCGAGCGGTTTCTAAACAAGCCTCACCCCCTCTACCTGTCCGGTTTTCCATCTTGCCTTGACAGTTGACACAGGAGTGAATAATTCAGCCCAGTATAGAGGTGCATGACTCACAGCGCTGCCCTTGGCTCTTGGAACGTCCCGTCCCTGTGATTCTCAGGTTATGTTGTTATTTCAGCGTAATATTTAGTTGCTTAGCAGGTTCCCTATACTATGCTTGGTGTATAGGGTTACAACTTACCCATTCATACATATATTGTACCCAGGAGCTGTTTGGTTTAAGGTACACATTGAAAAGTATAGCAGCAGTGTCCCTCGGGGGGATGCTGCTCGATCATTGCTCCTGAACTCTATTCACATGTGGACCAGCCAAAGCTGGAGTGTGTAGGCGGGTTGGTGCACATTGTAGCGGAAGCTGCTGGATGCCCTGCTGTCATGCTCCCAGGCCCCCCACCCGCCCCCACCACCTCAGAGAAACTGTGCAAAGCCAGGACCACCTCATGACGCCCCAGAAGTCACACCACAGCCTCGTGGCCGGTCATGAGGAGCGGATGACTGGCTCCCCTGCCGGCAGAGACGGGCGGCTCTTTGGCTGAAGAGCAGCAGGCGTTCTTCACCGTGAGCTTTCTGTGTGCTGCCTCATTCACATGGCAGCATCCTGGTATTGGAACGAAGATCAAGTGATCTACTGAGCATCCAATAATAACAGCCTGATATTTTTTTCCCTACCACGTAATTCCTCTAATCCATCAAACTGTTTTTGTTGTGGGTGGGGGAGGATGGCGTCGTGGCACGCACTTCAGGAAATGGTTGTGCTCAAATCTGTAATCGTGAGGCCGTGTCCCCATGAGAGAATCACTGAACTAACTGCTTCAGTGAATCTCCTACTGTGCCACAAGAAGCTGGTGCAAAGACTTCTGGGTCTTGAGTTGGCAAGTAATGATAGCATTTCTGATTCAGTAGTCGTTTTGTTTCTTTTTCGATAAGGTTTTTTTTTGGGGGGGCGTTTATCCACACAAACACTACTTAAATTTCTTATCCTCCCCATTGAATATATAGCAGCAAAATTTCTTAAAGCACACTTTGGTTTTGCCCGTGCCATTTTCCTGGTGCAAGTCTGAGGAAAGCGAGAGCAGCCCAGAACAACAACCCCCTGATTCATTGCAAAAGTGTTACGAAATTGCAGCAGGGAGTGCGATGAATGATAAATGATCACATCCGACTTCCCATGCCAATGCACCAGCAAGCCAACACGCGTGTGCCGTACCGCTGGCGACCCGGGGCTTCTTCAAACGCAGTCCTGAGAATTTATTCACATCACTGTGAATGTCTCTACTCCAGCAGTTTAAAACCTTGGCGGTGGATGAAGGACGGTTAATTGTCACTCCATTCAAGAAGACGCATGCTGTGACCGCAAGGTCGTGCTCTCACCCCGAAATGGGAAAGCAGAACAGGAAGACCTTCCAAAAAGCTTGTGTGGTGTTTGTGAAGGTTTCCTTTGACCATATAATGCCTAACAGAGGGGCCAACTGAATAAATAATTTCCCCCCAAACCTCAACACAGCACTCAAGATATTTGCAGACAGTTTCATCTGAATTGCTTTCGTTAATAAAAAACAAAAAGGGGGTGCGGGAGTCAGTTGATCCCGCCCCCCTCTAATTGCTTGGACCCACCTCCTCTTCAATCTCGTTGGTTATCTCCCTGAATCATTTTTCCTTCTGCCCTCCGGACATTTTCGTGTAACTAAAACAATTAGCGTTGAAAACGTTACAATCTCTGATGTATGGTAAATTACATGGTAATATGCTCTTTTTATTGTATGTCCTTTGCCTACCATTTAGCCCCTCTCCCATTTGGGTTTGACTCGTGCGGCGGCCCCGCATCTTAATCCCATTAGACACACTTCCCTAAGATCTCCCACTGAATGTTCCCTCCCAGTTTGAGTTCCGCCCACTCCTGTGCCAGAGACTCTGCTGTAGCTCTCACGCATGCGGCGTGGGTGCTGGCAGTCAGACTCGCACTCGCCACGTGGAGGGAAACCTGAGCTGAGGATCTCGCCGGTGCCCAAAGTATACAGTTTGGCCCCCGTTCTGCCTGCTAACTGGCTAAAGCTGCTTAGCGAATCGTTGGAGTCACCTGACCTGAGGATCTGAGGAGGAAGAAAAACTGTAAAGGCTCAAAGCAACTCTCATCTCTTCTTGGGTTTTGGTCGAATATTTAAAGGAATTGCCTGCGTAAATGGAGCTGAATGAACTCCGATTTTATGCAGCATGAATTATAAACTCAAATGTGAACAGTGGTGTGTATAATTACAGGAGTTATGAGAAAAGGCAGAAAGCAATGATGGGGAGGAAAAAAATACTCCTAACGTAGAATTTTGGTGGGTGGGGGACTTCCAACATCCAAACCCCCCCTGGCTGTCCTGAATGTCATTTGAGTAAAATTAATGTGGTTGGTCTTCTGCTATAAAAGTCAATGATGTACTATAAACAAACTCTCCTGTGTCATTTTGGCAGGGACAGTGCCCACACCAGTGTCCTCTAGTGGTTGAGGACATGTAATAGAATTAGCGGGAATGAGTTGGCCATTGATTTCTCATCTACCGTCTCCTCACTGTTTGTTGCCAGACTACCCCCCACCTGGATCTACTTGGGAGATATGACGATTCTCACCAGATTAATCAGCATGGCATCGTTTCAAGTCATAGCTGGTGAACCATGCTGTGTGAAAAATGCTCTTTGCAGTTTCTGAGCTGGTCATGTCGGTAACCGGGGCGTGCTGAGACCCAGATCTGACATTACTGTTATTGTGAGGTTTTGTCAGGTGGATGCTGTGCTGACTCTCGGTCGGCGTACGCGTACGGCCGCCGTTCCTTCCAAACCGCCCATCGTCTTTCTGGGTATTCCTGCACGTTTGCTGCTGTGCTTTTTGACATGCCTGAGAAACACTGCCAGCGCACCTTACAGAGCCGTAAGGGCGCGAGCGGCCCAGAGAGCGCGTTCTGATATGCCAGTGAAGGACCATCTCCGTTTAGGTCCCATGAGACGAATTACCTGGTGGCATACTTTACATATCCTGGATTTTGGCTAGCAGCAAACACATAATCATAGATCATTTTTATTGTTATTAAGTTTGGTTTACTTTTCACATTTCTGGCTGGTCATGGTGGTCAGATACAGGTGAGGAGAACTTAAATGTGATGCAGTGTGGGGGATGTTTCTTTGGTTACTTTGGTAAATATGGCTATTTGCTTCTTTTAATGGTAGTTATAGTTTTGAACATGACTGACTGGAGGGATGGGTAGGTGCCATTTTCTACAGCATGCATAGCCCTGGGTAGAGAACCTGCACAGAAATGGACTGATATGGAGGTCATGCGCGTGTATGTAGATTGTGTGAGGCCTCTCCATGCTTGTGAATGATGTGTGAAAGATCTGAGCATCTGCTGGGCCTCTGATAGCTCCTCAGTGTCCTGGAGGTGTGGGAGGAACTGACCCATCCCCATACTGCCCCGAACACCCACATTGTTTTTGCGGGGGGGGGGGCCGGGCGCCCCCGCCGGGGGGGGGGGGGGGGGGGGGGGGGGGGGGGGGGGGGGGGGGGTGGGGGG
>JAODLD010000069.1:5318614-5341895 GCA_026781065.1 Mormyrops boulengeri
AACACCCACATTGTTTTTGCAACCCCTCCCCCCCACCCCCTCACAGTTAATTAGTTGATATAAATGCAAAGTGACTTTGAGGAGCGTTTTTCCATGTAGTGCGACTGCTCAATCTGGAATTAGATCCGGGAAGTTAAAGCTTATCTGAGGTGCGCTTCCCCCTGATAAATCCTGTTTGGTCTGGATGTGTTACTGGCTTTTAATAAAGTTCTCCATCTGGGTTGATGGTACACCACTCCCTGATTTCCCAAATGCCACTGGCCCACCCTGGAGGTGACGGGGTCTGAACCCGTCCCCATGCCATGGTCACATGCTGCCATAATCAGCCTGATCTTCCTGTTGGAGTCATGGAAGTTGGGATGCTGATGTCACAATGGGAGTCAATGTTGCCGCCTTTGTCCCTCAGCCCGGCCCTCGAGTCGTACTTGGAGAGGTTCCAGTCCCGCTTAAGAAAGTTACCCACTTCATTCCGGTAAGGTGAAATAGAGGCACTTGAGCCATTGTTGGTCACATTAGATGATGCATGATTTCAGAAAGGGGGTGGAACCCAAGACATGTTTGTTCCTCTGATTGGCTGGCCTTTCATATGTAGCATAAAAAATAGCTGGCCTCAATTAGAGAAGTTAACCTTTTAACGCCTCACTGAAAGAGAGGTTAGGTGGAGCTGCGATGTGATTGGTCCAGATGCTGCAAGGGGCAGCACCAACCTGCTCTCTCCAGATTGGCTCAGCTGGTTTTCCCTTAGGCCGTGTTCGAAGCTCTTCCTTTCCTCATTCGTTTTTTCGCAAAGGTTGCAGCTCACATGTTTCCCACTGGGCTGGAACATGGTGATCTGGGCACAATGTAGGGTTGGCGTCTTACTGTTTTCTTCATATGCTTTNNNNAGGGTAACCTTTCTTCACAGTCTCTCCCTCCTCCCTAGGTCAGCCTGCAGTGCCTGGAACGAGTCCTTTACCTGTTTCACTGTGTGCGACACCTCGACCGACTCGGGAGCGAGGATGAGGTGAAGTTCTGGTAGGTGCCTCTTCCCCCAAACCCAGCACCTTGCTGGCTGCTTTCTGGTTCCTCTGCTGTATCCTCCCCAGCTCTTCATTTTCCCCTGCAGCAGGGCGTGGGATGCTGTGTCGCGAGGGATTCCCCTTGGTTTCCTGGCCTTCACGTTTTTTATTTCAGCATTTTTTCTGTTGACATGCCTGTTATCAGTTTCATCGCTGTATAAACCAGAGGGAGCTTCCCAAGCACATTCAGAATCACTTCGATATGGCACTCAGGCGATGGTTGCACAGCTGCTGGGCGCCTATTTCTGGCCATGACATGCGACTTAACCGCGCAATGAAACAAAAGTCCTCCAGCTTCCGCCGCTGCTGTTCTGCGGGGGCCCACTGCGGGCCTGCTCGTGCACAGCCTCCTCCCTACCTGCTTCATGCTGCCAGTAACGTGCTCCATCAGGCTCGCTGTGAACGCGGCTTTAAAAATATCTCGAATCAGAGAGTTTCTCCCCGACGCGGCACACGCGCGGCACACGCGCGGCACTCTGCCAGGCCCAAAATTTCCCGTCGAGGTGTTTAATTAACGAGCAGCTCACGGGTTTTTCAGTTAAAGTTGCAAATGAGCGGCACACAGCTGGCAGGATCTGCAGCCCCGGCTTATGTGATTCATCTGCACGCACTTCTGTGTTTGTGGCAGGTCCTCGAAGTGGCATGTTGCCTAGGAACAGAACGGGGGGGGTGGGGGGGTTGTATCCAAACGGACTGTCATCAAACACTTCGGATGTAAGGTCAGTTTGACTATCTGAGCAAATGTCATCTCCGGACAGTATGATTGAAGAGCGGGTTTGAAAGCCCATGATAGGTCGTGGGCTGACTGATGTAGCTACTGGGTTTTCTTTCTGAAATGTAGGTTTTTTTTGTTTATTGTACATAATTTTAGAGCTTGCCCTCATTAACATGAAGCCCTTCACTCCTTGCTCCAAGACTCTAACAGGTAGAATTGAGGTCCGATTACTGCCGAATGCGGTCCCATCGCTGAGAGTGTTGGACAGGAACACGCGATGGAAGCCAAGAGCTGCGAGGATGGCTTCTGACCGTATAAAACCGAAACCCTCCCCCTTCCTTTGATGTGTGAAAACTGCCGGCAGAAGATCTAACGCGAGTTGTTGTCTCTTCCGGGAGCACAGGGCCGTGTTTGTGAGTGACGGAGTTATTTTACCGTCGTGTCATACATTTTTAACGAGGGCAATGTCGCATATATTTTATTTTTAAAGCCCAGGGCTGAAGGTCAACTGAGGTCACCGGAAGGCTGAAAAAATCATGAGGCTGAGTTACTTTCACAATGGAAAGACTCGGTTCAACACCAAGTCTTTGCAATACTGACCCATTTCAGCTCGTCATAGCTAGCCCCCTCCCTCACCCCCCCAGTGCCCCAGAAGTAAGATTAGTGGACTAATTATAGATAAAAGGTCTTGATCTATTAGTTTATTGATTCAAATTCCAGCTTGCTGTTGTAAATCCTTTAGGCATAAATCTTTATTATTTGCATTTGAAGTATAATGATTATAATAGTAGTTAGGACATCATGTATTCTATCCTTTTACTTTATCTGTAAATTTATGGTAGAGTATTTCTTGTATTTTCAAATTACAACAATATACACTCAGCAGTGTGAAACGTAGTGGAAATAAGCTGAGCAGAGGGATTCCTCGTTCCCTCCTCTTCTGAGTGGATGCTTTCTCTGATGTTTTGAGGCATGTTTAATTCCCTTTAATGGTTTGACAGTCAATGAATGTGTGTGTGTTTGCTTCTAACAGACAGCTAAGCCGTTACCCCCCAGCTCCCCACATTGATAAGATCCCCCGCTGAATGAATTAACGCACTGATACTGATTTGCACCTCGGCACTGCCCGTGTGGACGGTTTGTCGGGCACATCACCGGATATCAAGCTATCAACTAGACGGGAACTATGTCAGAAAATCCCCCCCCCCCCCGGGGCAGCAGGAGTCACAGGGGGGCAGCGGACCGCCGGCAGTGAAATTCGGCCTGAAACCCAAGCCGGGTCAGACGTCTGTCACAATGGAGGAGAACCGGCCTGGGCTAGTGCATCCCTTGAAGTCCACATTTTATGCTTTGTTGGAATCGCTCATTCTTTTATAATTGAGAATTTTGCAGTTATGATCGCGTAGCTTCTGTATTTCAAGTACCTTATCATTGTCTTGTCATGGTAATGGTGTGTTCTTATAAGTTATATTTAGAGCCAGTAAGCAAGTTCCGGTGAACTTTCTAAGGGGCAAAATAGCACGCTCACTTGGACGCAGGAATAATTAATGAGCCAGGGTGCAGTTTCAGTTATGATCACCAGCCAGTGAAGGCTGTTCACCCGGCTGGCCATTTGTCCATAAACACTGTGGCCGCCGTTACCAGCACCGGTCGGATCTGTTTACCAGACTGCAGCACGATGAGGCCGGGATGGGCTGGAGGCATACGAGGGTTTGTGTGTGTGCATGCTACTGCCCGGCGCTTACATTGTGCTTCACAGCTCGTCCAGCACCGGACTTCCCAGTCTCACAAGACATCACATGCTTTCATGTGATTTGCCAGCACGACCCCAGCGGATGGGGCCCCAATACTGAATTCCACCTTTATAGTGATCCGCGGAGGCGGAAAGGAAGGTTTTACCTGTCAGGCAACATGGGTGCATGATGGGGTGGGGGGGCTAGATGCAAGGCCTCCAGGGCAGATCACAGGCAGGAGCCTGTCGAGGTCTCATTGCCACTGGAGTGATGACTGGTTTCAACCTGGGCTAAATATTGGAGGTAGGCAAGCAGTCTGTGTATGTGTGAGAGAGCAGTTCTGGGGTGTGTGCATGAATGTTACCGGCACTCACAGCCTGGACAGATGTTATCACTTCTGAACAATTGGTGTGTTTACCCAGGGCTGGTAAGTCTCATTCAGTCTGGGCTTGTTACAGTGACAATAAGTTGACTTCCACTGCTGACATCTCATCCCTTTTGATGGTTTCTGATAAACACAAGCAGCTGATTCTGTCATTTTGTCCCAGGCAGGAAGAGCATGTAGCTTATTAGATCTTTTTCCTTGTAATTGTCATACATTAAGAATATTTTTTATAGTCTGTGTGTTATGTTTCAAGCAATATTGACTTGATTTTTTCAGAGTATTTAATAGGCTGGTTTCAGTAAATGAGACTTTGTTTAATCTGACCATATATGGGAGAGTGAATGAGTTTTTCTTACTGAACGCGCACAGTACAACGTGATTGAAAGGTTTGGTTATTCACACACACGCAATCTAGCTGAATTCCAGCTGATGGCTTTGAGGGTCATGGAAAGGTTTGATTTTGCTCTTTGCTTTTAGTGTGGGAGGGGTCTGCACATGGTGTTGGAAAACTGAACCTCATTAACTTTTCAGGCCTCAGTCTGCACCAGGAGAAACACTGGTGACTAACGGAATACTGGTCACGACACAGACTGGAAATGTTCAGTGTGTAGTGACACCTTTAGAGCTAGGGAGGTGGTTGCTGTGCTTTTGGAATATGATCCCCACTGTCTTATGGTACATAGGCACAAAGCGCTCTTTAGAATCGATTTTCCATTTGTCCGAGTGCAACACTGCAAAGTCTTTTCAGGGATGGGGTTATTGGCAGGAGGTTAAATAGCAGCCACTTGGTTTCTTTTTTTATATTCTTATTTATGAAACCTAATTCCTGCATGCTGTTGTTCCTTCTGCTCTCCTAGACCATTTCGTCTGTCTTCTCTGCCCACCTTTGGTGCCCCTAATTGGTTTAGACTGTAAACATTAGACCGTAGACTGTCTTGCTGCGATCATGCAGCCTGTGTAAAGTCACAGGGTCCCACTGGGAGGGGGGAGGGGAGTCCTGTGAATTAAGGGATTCCTCGGTTCCAAAGCTGAGGTTGTGTCGCATGCGTAATTTCTGTTCCGAGAGACGTCCCCTTTTGATGATGCATACAATACAGGGCCTGCTAGTCACAATGCATCCTGAACAGTGCACTTTATATTGGAATGATGTGCAACTATGTACGAAAGGCTGTCCCCATGAAACAAGGACCTAGGTCATAAATGAGAGACCCCTCCTTCTCTCCAGGGGCATAAACAGGGGAGGGTCTGTGGTCCCAGCTAAAAGCTGATTGGCCCTCAGAGTGCCCCCTCACCTGTCACTCACCAATTAAAAACATATCATTGGCTGATGATAAGACTGCCACTCGGTATGATTTTGACTCCTCTTATGCCCCTCCTTCAAAAACCCACCCCTGACACTGAGACAGAGTCCTGCACGGGTCCACTTTTGGAGACCTGCACCCGCCCGCACCCGCACAGTACAGCACCACACCCGCCTGTGCACCCATGATTATTTCAAAGTTAAATCCACACCCGCCCGGGCCCATTAACATTCCGCCCGTTACCCGCCCGTACCCGTGATAAATTACACACAATTATTTTTTCTATGCACCTCTCAACGTGACAAGCGCTAGGCCTACATGAATTTTGAATTAAAACGAAAAAGTCAGTTTAACACAAAATCAAATCAGATAGATCTAAGCTATCCATACTGTGACAAGTGTGAAAGAGAGAACACGACGACACGATCCATCAAGGATTCTTTATTTCTCGGCTCAACGAGCCTCGAAGACCAGTTTTGCACACAGAGAATACAGCGCCCCCCACTGGTACGTGTTGGTAACACTCCACAACGCCACAAACACTCAAACAGCTCCCCGCTCGCTAATGTTCTGTATGTAAAAACCTTCAGTAAGAGAGGGAGCCCCACACGGTACAGACGTGTATGTGAATGTTTGTCGAGGCGGTTATCTAAGGTACCCCCGACATACTGAACACACTGTGATTATGACAATTTGTACATGATAGTCTAATACATAGATATTTTCGCTTATATGTTATTTTTATATGTTATGTTTTGATTGACCTGCTACCCACCCGTGTGTAATGAATTACCCGCCCGCATACCTGCCCGTAAAATTCCAGAACATTAAAATCCGCCCGTTTCAGCAACTATCTGCGGGTACCCGACCCGGTGCAGGACTCTGCACTGAGACTGTCCTGGCATCTCTCTCTCTCTCTCTCTCTCTCTCAGCTCCGACATGAGTGGTGCCAGCAACACTCTGGCCCGCGAGTTCCTGACCGATGTGCACCAGCTGTGCAGCGCCGTGGCCCAGCGGGTCGAGGAGGATGAGGAGAGCCAAAGCCACATGGCGGCACTGGGGGAGTACCTGGTGCTGGGCCGCGGCTTCCTGCTGCTCAGCACCCTGGACTCTGTCATTGACCAGGTGGGGGCGTCGTCTGAACCCACGGATCAACATGGAGGCCTGTGTTGCCACTTGACGTGTATGTAAATGAGCTCTTAGTCAATCCCTCTGTCGCCTGAGTAGCCAGCCTGCAGGCTGCTGGTCTTGCCCCTCTGTAGTGAAAGGCTTACATATCCTCTGCTAGCACTAGTGCACATCCGCTATCCCCTGATAGCCGCCCATATACCAACTTATTAGCATTAACAGTAGATTAGCATGCTTACTACTGGGGTAGCACCTGCTAACCATTTGGCCAGCTACGCACACACACATACTCCTGCCCATGACATTGGCCGCGTCATACACATTAGCAGTGTCCCCTCGTTAGCTCATGTCGCGCCAACCCCACTAAACCGGCTGGTGTCTGTCAGCCAACCGAGCACCGATATGCTAACTCTTATGCGCTATCGTCACATAGCTCTCAGTAACGAACACAATCTCTTCACCTCATTAATAATTCAGAAGCTTCATGTTCCTCAGAAACCCAAACCAGCAGGGGGAGTCTCCCCCCTGTGGTTTGCTTCGTTTATATTGTTGATATACTTTTCATAAGACCTTGCCCCCTCCTTCTTTTATAAGTCGAAGAGATCTACCCCCAGTTTTGAAGATCAAAATAGAGCGTGTCTCTTTTTAGGGTTGTGGCCTCCTACGTCCAGCCATTGGAAAACTCCTTTTAGCCATTCCTGTCGGGGATGCTGGTACAGGACATACAGTGAGGCTGTCTGGATGCCCCACCTGGCCATCCTTTCTGATTCATTGAACAAATAAAAAGAAAAACAAAACTCTAGGTGAATCGGATGCGCACCCAAATAGGGAATGAGCAAATCCCTGAGAAAGAATTAGCCTGTGGTTTCTCAGAAGTATTGACTGCCCCGTCAGACACGTTGGAATCACTGTCGGATGTCTATCCCACTGACATGGGCCATGGCGAATGCAGGACTCAATATACCACAAATGCAGCTTGTCCAGCCAAAGGAAAGGGCACCGCTATGCCGTCCCTGATATGGCCGCCCTGATCTGTGGAGACGGTTTGTTGCAGGGGGTTTGTCTGCATGTCATGGGGCACTGGCACAGGACCAAACCTTGTTTGCCACTACAGTACTTGTATGTGTCCTGAAAAATATTGTCGCTTTCATATCTTTCATCTTTTACTTTGTTCTAACGTTGGGTTCTGACTTTGAGATTAGAATGAGAGGCACCTTGTATGATTCTCGTTTAATTGGGAGTATTTATGACATTGTTGACATGGTGATATGAGCAGTAATCCGGGTTTGGGGGTGTTCGGGGTCTAAAGCCTGGTCATGACTGTGGTTGCGGTGCTTTTCTCCAATAGCGCGCCCTGACTTCTGTGCTGACCGCCGCTGGTTGGTGACCCTCCAGTGTATTAGCTTTTAATTTGCACCTGGAGGCTGGCCTTCTATCCCTGGTGAGGAATGTGGCATGAAAGAAGAGCGGGGGCGTGAGGGGGGCACCTCCTGCAGGAGCTCTGCCATGCAGGCATAACACCCCCCTAATTTACCACCCCTGTGGGTAAAAAATAAAACAAAAATATTTTTAAAAAAGCAAGCCTTAGCCTGTCTCTCGTTAATCTTGGGCTGTATTTTTATGCATCCTCGTTTCGTTTGCTGTGTCCTGCATCTGCTCAGTTAATTCTGGAGCTAATTACTGTTGCCTGGGTCTCTGTGGGAGGGCTCAGTGACTAGTGGGCAGGGCTCAGGGTTGGGGTCGGGAGGGGGGGTCCGGGTCCCAATCCCAATCCCAATCCCATGGCGATTGACCGTGCGGGTCGCCACACAGGAGCTGACCTGCCGAGAGGAGCTGCTCACACTCTTGCTGTCCCTGCTGCCACTGGTCTGGAAGATTCCCGTGCAGGAGGACAAAGCTGGAGGTAAACGCCACCACAGCTTCCCACATGCCTCATAGACACCCGCGCGGCCTGAAAACACGCCTCGGCCTCGGCCTTCACTCCCAGCCTTCCGTCACTTTGCTGTTATTGCATGCAAGTCTCAGAAAACTGGTTTCTGAGTTTCTTTACCACTTTAGTTTTTTCCCCACCCTCTCTCTCCCCCTCCTTGTTTCTCACATCAATAATTCAGTTGTATCCGTTTCCTGGGTTACTTATTACATTTTTATTTTAATTGGATTCCTTAGTAGTCCGTAAATGTACAGTATATGGGGACTCGCATGCGAATCTGTGAGGAGGTCACAGCCCTGATGTTTAGGGGGTAGGAGTTTCCCTGTGAAGTACCCCTGATAATGACTGTGAAATCCTTTTGCTGAAAATGGTGCTTTTATGCCTCTAAAACCAAAACTGTAGCACGATAACTGACTCCGAAATCTGTGGTAGGGTTTCCTCACCAGCCTGCCTGACCTTAGCCGTTGTTCTTGCACCATACACTGTAGCTGTGGTTTTGTTTAAATAACTGCGCCACTGTGAGGTATTAAGAAGCAGAGGACCCCGTTTTGTAACACCTGTGCCGTCTTGTGACGTTTTAATGCTTTAGGTACATTTATCTTTCATCGACTGTGTAAATCAGCTTCTCAATTGGCCGCTGTCTCCAGAAACCTCCTTATTAGGAGAACACTGCAGTGTAGTTATCACAGGAAGTTGGGAAATGGGTGTTTTTTGGCTGAGGGTATGAAACTTAATTGCAGTTTGTAGTAGAAGTGTGTGCGTTTAATGCCATGTGTCAGCGCGGTGTAAATTCTGTGCCCCCCACATGCCACCATGTATGTCACACAGCTCCAGTCACGGCACAGTGGCTGCGTGAGGTAATTGCAACGGAGACGACTGAGGCTTTTAGCGCGCACATGATAATCTGTCCTAACAGAGGGCTCACACATTTTTTACCTTATTAGTTCTGTGTACCGCCGCAGTGTTCAGCTGAGGTGCAGATCCTGGAGGACTGTCTGGGAGATGCAGGGGGCTGAAGTAGTAGAACAGAGCTTAATTTGAAGTTTTTTCATTTTTCACACAGTAACCATAAATAGATCTTTGTTTTAATTTAGCCACTGTAGTAGAATAACAGGTTTATCTGATCTTTAAGGGCCTTTCACCCTGGAGCTCTGTGGTTGTGTGCAAGAAGTGCTTCTTGTTCTGAATAGTGTCTGTGTGTTTCAGATTTCACGCTCCCGCTGCTGCCCGACATCGTTGCGGTCCGAGACGGAGCAGCCGTCCCCACAAGACCGGGGCAGGACAGGGGCGGAACAGAGAAGCGGCCGGCTGTGGAGTGCAAGTCACGGCGGCAGCGGCGCACGGCCCAGCGCTACTCCGTGAGGGATGCGCGCAAGTCACAGCTCTCCACTTCTGACTCGGACGCCAACTCGGACGACAAGGCCGCTGGCCTAGGCGGGAGATATCGGCGGTCACACGGCCCATCTCTGTTAGCCAGCTGCCAGCTCCACCCGTTGGACCTCCCTGGGCAACCACCGTCACCTCCATTGGTCCCTCCTACCGTAGATACCATGAACAGCATTGAAGTCGGCGGTGAGTTGGTCCCGCGGCTCTTTGGAGTCCGGCCAGTGGACCCGGAGCCGCTGAGCGAACCCACAGCACTGTCCATCTTCAACCGCATGGAGAACTCGCCCTTCGACCTCTGCCATGTGCTGCTGTCTCTGCTGGAGAAAGTGTGCAGGTTCGACATGAGCCTCAACCACAGCCCTGCACTGGCCACCAGCGTGGTGCCCACCCTCACAGAGATCCTGGCCGAGTTTGGGGACTGCTGCGGTCCTGGGGGGGTCAGGGGCGGGGCCGAGGATCTGGCTGAGGGCTGGACCGAGGAACCAGTCGCCCTGGTCCAGAGGATGCTCCTCCGCACCATTCTGCACCTGATGTCTGTGGACGTGGGCCAGGGCGAGACCCTGCCAGACAGCCTGCGGCGGAACCTGACTGACCTGTTGCGAGCTACGCTGAAGATCCGTGGCTACCTGGAGAAGCAGGCCGACCCCTTTGCCCCGCGGCCCAAGAAGACACTGCTGGAGGTGCGAGAGGACTTCTCCTTCTCCCGTTACCGGCACAGGGTTCTGCTGCTTCCGGAGCTGCTGGAGGGTGTGCTGCAGGTGCTGCTAGGTTGCCTGCAGGCCTCCGCCCCCAACCCGTTCTTCCTGAGCCAGGCGGTGGAGCTGGTGCACGAATTTGTGCAGCACCGTGGCCTGGAGCTGTTTGAGGCTGCCGTGCTGCGATTGGAGGCCCTGCATGGACGGGACGACACGCCAGGGGGTGCAGAGGCGGCGGCACGGGCACGCCGGTTGGTCGGCGGTGTCATGCGCATCATCAGCGCTGTCAAGAAGGCCAAGTCTGAGCAGCTGCACCAGTCTGTCTGCGCCCGGCGGCGGCACCGCCGCTGTGAGTACTCGCATTTCCTGCACCACCACCGCGACCTTTCTGGGCTGCCTGTTTCTGCCTTCAAGCAGGCAGCCCGCCGCAATCCTTTTGAGGAGGAGCCGGGGGCCGCTGAGGTGCACTACCCTGACCGCTGCTGCTGTGTGGCGGCATGCGCCCACCAGTGCCTGCGCCTCCTGCAGCACCTCCCTGCCTCGGCCACCACCTGCCTGCAGGTCCTCTCCGCAGTGCAGGCGGTGGGCATCTGCTGCTGCATGGACCCGCACTCAGTGGTGACGCCCCTGCTGCACGCCTTCCAGGTGCCCGAGCTGCGTGGACACCAGTCTCACATTCTTGCCATCCTCAGCCGATTGCTGCTGGAGCAGCTGGGGGGTGGTCGGCCCCTGGAGAGGACCAGGCTGGCCTCCTGCAATATCTGCACGGTGGATGGCAGCCAGCTGCCGGGCCCAGAGGAGCCCACAGGGCTTTCCCTGAGCCCCTCGTATCGCTCCCAGGGCATCCTACCCAGCGGTGGTCCCGAAGATGTCCTGTGGAAGTGGGAGGCCCTGGAGGCCTACCGGGACTTGGCCTTCGGTGAGGATCGGGCGCGGAACCTTCTGGTGGCGGGGCACGTGTGCCAGCTGCTGCTCCGGGGCAATGCGGCCGTGCAGTGGCAGCTGTACGCCCATGTCCTCGGCCCCGCCCTGCAGCGGGGAGTGGAGCTGGCCCGGCATGCCCGCGAGCTCGGGGTCTCCTCAGCCTGCTCCCAAGCCTGCGCCTACCACACCCACTGCCTGCCCGTCGAAGTGCTGCTCGTGTACCTGCAGACGCTGCCCGCGCTTCTCAAGTCCAGGTGAGCCCCATTCCTTTCCCTTCCCATGAAGAACTGATCCCATTACAGTGAGGTCTACTGTGGCAGGTCCCGTCGATAGGCGGCCAGCTCCCTGCCTGATTACGTTTCCTTTCCCTTTAAGTGGCATGAGTAGGATGCCTATTCATTTTCTCCTGGGGTCCATGGATTCCTGCAGAAGGCTAGTTTTGTCCTTGCATTCTTTATGGCGCAAGCATTCCACCGGATGCAGTTTGTCTAGAAATCTGACTGCTTTCTTTTCTTAGGGGTATTTCTGTTTTATTTTTTACCTTCCACTATGAGAGATGTGCTTATTATTCATTTGGGTGTACATCAGCTGAGTTAAGTCAGGCTTCTGCTCAAGACTGACTAGGTAATCACACGGTTAAGGTAATCTGCCTATTGGTTTTGTTATCTCTGTACATCATGATTTTAATTAAGTCTGTGCTGCAATACCTGAGATGGGTTGGCACTCTGTCCTGGGTTGTTCCCTGCCTTGTGCCCGTAACTTCCAGGATAGGCTCCAGACCCCCACGTCCCTGCATAGGACAAGCCGGTATAGAAGATGGATTGATGGGTGTGTTGCCTTAGTGTTATAATAGTCAGTCGGGCTCTTGATTCCTGAATGTGAATTGGAAGCATGTTTCCTGCTTGCTTTGGGCATGTGGATTAAATCCAAGCAGTAAATATGATAACTGGATGGGTGAGGTGCCCCAGCCCCTTTCAGTCGATAGTCTTTGAGCGTCGTGTCACATTGTAATGCTTGGTTCGTACCACTGAGTTTGCAGTCAGACCTAATGCCTGCAATTTGGACGTATACTGCATAGCCTTTAGCGCTCAATTGAGCTTTTTATGATGGTCTTACAGTATCCCTGTTGTCACATGGCAGTGGGACTTGTGGTTCTAGTCTATGCTGCCTGAGGACAGTTTGTGGCCAGCAAAACTCCCACGGGTCCAGCCCACATAGGAACGCCTTACGTAACTCATCACCGCATAAATCGTGAGGTGTTGCACAGAAATGGTGTTAGGCGTGCACAGCAATTTTTTCCCATTTTAAATGTCACTTTGACTAGCACCTGTGAAGTTTTCTATTTCACCTACACTTTAACACTTTGGGAGTCATGAAGGTGAGGTTAACTGTAACACAGCAGGAACCTTTTTGAAGAACCAGAACCTTTTTTCAGAACCAGCGACTTGGCCCGATTGTGCAGGGATTTGGCCCGATTGTAGTTCCTCAGAGGCAGTTCCAGAACCCTTTTTTAGTCTCTGCTTATTTTGTACCTCAGTTACATTTATTGCATCAATTAATATATTTTTTCTTTTATCTTCATATTTCTGAATCTGAAAATGTGATCAATATTACTTTTGTCTAATATTGCTGGGGATGAAACTTGCCAGCGCTTATTAATGTAAAAAAAAAATGTATTCTGTGGAAAACGAAAGATTGGTCTGCCAGCAAGATTTAATAATGAATCATGAACATGTCACGGGTCGTATAAAAAATATAAATAAAAGCCTGTGTCCCATTTTCATTGTGATCGATCCCCCGAATAACTAAAGAAACGGCTTATTTACCCTCCGTTTTATTGGGGTGCCGGTGTAGTTTCCTATGAAATTATGTGTAAAGTTAAACTTATGAGCTTTTTCCATGTCCCATGCTTGTATAACGTAAAGGTTGCAGTTCTTGTTGTGTGGTGTGAAAGTGACACACGGAAGTGTCCAGGAGCTGCAAAAATTCCAAGTCAAGACAGCCTAGGAACTTGTAAACAGGGACCAGGTTCCAGAACTTTGGTGTGAAAGTGCCTTGTGTGTTATGGTGTGTTCAATTATCTCTCCAAAGTCGTCAATTCCGAGGTCCGTGACGTCACATCTGACCAATCTCGTAACAATCATGGCTGCCTCCATGAACACGCTGTTGTGTGTTGTTGCTTTATATTTCAGCAGATTTGGATTGAGATTCTTTTTTCTAAGAGACGAACAAGAAACATGAACTAGTCAAACCACATTAAAAGCTTTATAATATCTTGGTAGATCCATAGCAATATTCTTTTTTTGAGAGGCAAACAAACTACAAAGACACTAACAAATCTGGTAAAAATCTGATATTGCCTGTTAGGATACTTTTTATGGTCATGATATGGTATTCTCTAAATTGTCCCCATGCAATTACATTTATAACTATTAATACATTTAACAAAATAAACATTTTAAATATTTATAAAATAGAATTACTGTTGACTGTGTAAGCCACCATGTTGAAATGATGTCACAGGGGAATCTCGGACAACAATATTCTGCCCGACATCAACGTCGGAAAGGAGGCGTGTTTCTGACAGGAAGTTTTTCATGACATTTTTATCCGAGTTCCGACTCTGAGAGATAATCGAACGCAGGATAAGCTTTGAATGCTAATGTTTAATGTGTGCTGTGCCTCTCATTGGTGCTGTGGTCTTCAGAGTAATCCGGGACTTGTTCCTGAGCTGCAACGGGCTGAACCAGGTGACAGAGCTGATCTGGCTGGACTCGACGCGCCCATCTGCGCTCAAGGTGCTAGAGACACTAATCCTGACTGTGGGTGAGCAGCAGGCCGACGGCTTGATGGAGGGGCCAGACGGCTGGGAGATGGAGGGGCCAGAGGATGCGGCAGGGCTTCCTGAGGGACCCTGGGGACAAATCGGAGATGGGCCACAGAGTCTCAGGCAGTTCTATGAGGGCCTGCGGGAGGCGTGCCCCCCCCGACGGAGGAGCAAGGGCGGAGGAGGACGGGGCCGGACCGAGTCCCTCCTGGCTTCTGTCAATCTCTTTCTGTGTGTGGCCTTTCTCTGCGTCAGCAAGGATGCAGATTCTGATCGGGACTCCACCAACGACTCTGAGGACACGTCCGGCTATGACAGCACAGCCAGCGAGCCCCTGGGCGGCCGGCTCCCCTGCCTGTCGGCTGACACCATGACCCTCCCCCCCCAGGAGCACATGCGTCGCGCCGCCGACGTGTGGATGGCGTGCCGCCGCGTCTACCTTGCAAGCCCTGCTTTCCAGCGGCAGTTCTGCCGGCTGGGCGGCCTGGAAGCCTCCCGCAAACTGCTGGCCATGGTGACCCAGAAGCTCAGTCCCAAAGGCCGGGACAGCCGAGCCAGGAGATGGCGTGAGGACGAGGCTGGCCGAACACCACAGGACATGCATTTCCAGGTTTTCCCGGAGCCTGGGCCCCAGGGTCCCTCCGATGCCCCTGGACTCGCGAAAGATCCTCCGCGGAAAGCTGAGGACGAGTGGCCGCTGCACTGCATCCGGCTCCTGGAGGCCCTGCTGGCTATCTGCCTGCACAGTGCTAGCTCAGCACTACAGCGCCTGGAGCCAGATCTGCCCTTCCAGGTACCGCATCCGTTCCCACAGAAACCCAGCTCCCTACCTCGTTTCACCTCCCATTCTGATAAAGGTGAATTTCTGCACCTGAAATAGGTCTGTTTAATCCAGCTAGACGACATTCTGTAAGGCTGCCATCCTGTGGTTTTCGCAGGCAGGTGTGAGGCAGCTGCGGTATCACTCTGTAAACCGATGTGTCGCTTGTATGTGAAACGGTCTCCCCTCCCCTCCCCCCCTCCAGACAGTGGAGGAAACGCTGGCGGAGGTGAGGGGCCAGCTGTCGCGCTCAGGCTTGGTCAGTTCTGATCTAGCCATCCCACTATTCAACGCCCTGCTCCACGTGGCCCAGGCGCAGGTCTGCGTTGGCCCCGACGCACCTGAGGAGAAGGCGGAGAGGGTAAGGTGTCCCCCCCCACTCCCCCTCGCATTTAAACCTACCCATTTCAGTCATGCAGGTACTCCCCAACTTACGATGAGGTTACGTTTCTGTCACTGAATAAGTAAATAAATAAGTACTGTTTCTAACTGAATACCAGTAATTGAAAAGTAAATCAATGCAAGTTCAATTGGTTAAATACATTAAAAAAATTGTTACATTTCTATACACCGAATGAAATGTTTATGCTCGCAAAAGCTATAGAGACCAGAAGCGTGGATGCCGTTGTCCGGCTTCATTAGACAGTATTATACGGCACATCCGCAGCCCGGGAACTGATCACCGTTTAAAGTGTGATGACTCCTGAAAGTGCATCACTGTCGCATCATCCTAAAGTCGAAATATCAGAAGCTGAACCATCGTAAAGCGAGGAGCATCTGTGTATATATACATGCTTTTGCCCGTGTGTATAGCTGCGTGCTGCTCTCCCAGTCCCATTTGAACCTTCCCCCCCGTTAGCCACCCCTTTGCAGCAAGCCCTGCAGTCAGTACCCAAGCCTGTGGAGCATGGATTCTGGTCTTTGTTGGCCTGTCTTATCCGCCTCCGTGGCTTGATTACGGTGTCAAAGGCTGCTTTTGTTTTTAATTAATCTGCTCCCCCGTGCCGTTCCGTGGGCCGCTGATCCCTCAGTCTCCCCTGCAGGCTGCTACTGTGTTTTCTTCTGCATTTACGCAACGGCTTTAGCCCTCTGTTGGCCCCACCCCTTTATAGGAACTTGGGGGGGGAGGGTTGATTCTGTTTCACAAGGCAGGCATAGGCACTGGGTACAGCGAACGATCTGGGATGAAGACACTGGTGGAGGTGTTTAATCGGGGCGAAAAAAAAGCGGGTTTAACCCCTTGTGGGGTGAGATTTGGGAACCTGTGGGGTTAAACTGATCCCACCGTCCTCAGCGGACCTCAGTGAAGCTCTTTGGACCTTGGAGCGCTATGGCAGACCCTTCTGTTTCAGTTTGCTCCTTCGGGGAAAAGGAAAAGCAGCACAGCAGCTTCACTAATCATAAATGGACTTTGTGTTCTCCTGTTATTTTTATGGTGATGGAAAACCAAGAATCTAGCATGGTGGTTTTCTGTTTGGCGTAAGAGTTGGGGGCTCTCTGTAGGCCAGGGTTCTGATCGGCACTGCTCACAGAACAGCAGATTTCAGGCACCCAGGTGACACTTTGGGTCAGCCGTCACCCGCTTGTTGGATCCATAAACAGTTGGTCAGTCTGGACCTGGTGGATGCGGCTCTCTGCCTGCTGCGATCACCAACTGTGGGGATTACGGGAGATCTTGGCACCACTGACGTGTAGTTGGAAAGGGGAAGAGCGTGGAAAGTTGACAATTTTGCTCACTTGGTCTTATTCCTGCTATCTAACTTACGCCATTCTTTCTCTGGATGGGTGCCGCTGTACTAAAACCCAGCCCTCGTTCCACTGCAGAAGCATCCATCCGGCTTAGAGGCATCGCTGCCCGCGGAGGACGTCTCAGAGGACGTTGACGAGCCCCCAGGCTGCGACATCCGGCCGCCCGGGGAAGAGGAAGGCTACGAGGCGGACAGTGAGGACAACCCAGAGGACGCCAGCGATCAGGAAGAAGGTACGGGGTGCCAGGGAGGTAGAGTTGCCCCCATGCCGCGGTGCATAGGCGCAGATCCTGGCAAGGGATCGATACCCCCAGAATGACAGCAGCTTCTACCAAAGAGACAGCTCAACCCGAAAGCTATCGGTCTCATGTCAGTTTGGTTGAAGCTTTATTCTTAACATGCAAGCTCAGTTAGGTTACAATTTAAGGCCGAAGCCCTTTAAGTCGATGCCTGTAAATTTGATTGGGAAACTGGTATTTAGCAGATCCGCTGCGATTTGAGGAAAGGATTATCTCCTCAGCTGAAGAGCAAAGTGCTGGCTCGCCTTCCTTTAGCCGTGATCCGGTCTGAGTGGACCTACGAGACCGTTTTACTGCACTGCTGGAAGGGTGAAGTCAATACCAAGACAGAGCAAGGTGGTGGATGGAACGAGCTGTTCAGGGGAGCATCTGTGAGGATTGTAGAAGTCATTCGTACTGCAGTGCATTCCAACTCCAACCCTCGGACTGAAGAAGACGAAAACCTTTCTGCCTCATACTTCGTCTCCGCCAACCGTGCTGTTTGCGGCGTGCAACAAATAACCTCAATGCCTCCGCTTCACACTTTGTGTACGGAAACTAGGAGATTAGATTAATCTGTTGCTGGGAGTGTTGCAACTGCAGTTTAAAGTTTTCGTATGTGGCTTAAAAATGTCCATGCTGAGAACCCATTTTAGCTAGGAATAAGATGGATATGCATGTTTTATGAAACTGGGATTCTAGACTACAAAGGTGATTTGAGATTTTTAAAATGGTAGCATCTCAAAGTAGTAATGGCGCTTTTCCACTGCCAGCAAGAACTGCAATGTGCCCAAGCCATTCTGCGACCTACAGTTTTCCATTGTAAAGAATGCAAGCCGGACCCGAGCCGTAGCTGCGCTGACATGGCCCTGCTTACTAGCATGAAATCTGTGAAAGTGCGACCAAACCGAGCTGGGTGCGTCACCACCACCTGATTGGTCGAAATGCATGGAAATACGGGGGACTGCACATGGATTATCTAAAGAAAAAACTGTATATTCTATATATTATTCATTATTAGTAGTATCGCACATTGCAGTGCATTGACGCACTCTCTATAACTTGGAACTGGAAAATTTCCAACCTCCTGCTTAAAGTACTATAGAATTGTACTGTAACTAGTCTGTCTTCACAGCACAGCTTAGGTACGGCCCAGTTCCTGTATGCCAGTGGAAAAGCGCCATCAGTGTTGGTCATTTAAATTTTAGTGGCACCTTTTTCTGTTGGTTAGCATATCTGTCCATTACAGTGATGTAGGGGGGAGGGGCTTAGGTTTGTCCAAAATACTTTAACAGGTTGCATTTGCTGAAATTTCAGAAAGATAAACAGAGCAGATTGGGTGGAGGGAATTCAGCCATACAGGAATCAGCATTGCACTGTGGCGTAATGGAGGGAGGAATGTGGACCTCCCACATCCTTAGAGCTGGAGGACTTTTCATGTCCAAAGCTCAATGTTTCCCAATCCGGTCCTTGGGGACCCACAGACGTTCCATGCTTTTGCTCCCTCCCAGCTCCCAGCCAGAAAGTCCACAGCAAAAATGCGGACTGTCTGCAGGTCCCTGGGGACCAGATTGGGAAACACTGCCATAGCCCACGGGCATCTGGTCCATGCAAAGTCCTGGTTGGGCTCTCTGGTAATGGCAAGAACACCTTCACACACCATTGGAATATGTCTGCATTTGCTTCATTTTCCACGGCATATGAAACAGCACTGCCTCTGGGGGCTACAGTCCAGTGGAGAAATGTGTAAAATAAGCAAGCTTTATGCAGTCAGTTTCATTCATCTGTTACTGCTTTGACTGCATCTCAGTCACCCAGAATAATCATCTCAGGATCTGGGTGCTCCTAGTACATTTTGCTCTTATAGCTGGTGTCTGTAGTTTGCTTCTCTTTCATTGGCTGTTGCTTTTTTCCCCTCTTCTTTTGTACAGGATCATATAAATTGCTTGGGATAAAAAGATTCTGTGAGATTAAATGTAGCCACATTTTCTTCTGACTGATCAAGCAGTCTGTAGAGCTAAACTAAATCCAGTTGTGCCGTCTTGTAGTAGCGGGTGGGGGTGTCTGCAGTCAGTGTGTGCGATCAATTGTCCGGGGGTCTCCTGGCCTGTGTTATGTGACTGAATGGTGTCATTCGTCTGTCCGTCCCTGGGCAGAGGCGAGAATGGAGTTGTCTGGCCTGGGAGAGGACGGTCAGGGGCTGGCTGCGGCCATGGCAGTGGTGGAGGGGTGGGCGGGGCGTGGCGCCCTGCTCTTCCCCGAGGTCTGCGCTATGGAGCTGCTGCTGCTCTCTGCTGGCTCCCCAGAACTGGAGGTGCTGAGGCACGTGCTCCGGGGCCTCCTGGGAGCCGTCCGCAGTCACCCCCGCAATGCCGCGCTGCTCTACCAGCAGGTCAGGATTGCCTCCTCCACCTCCTACCTCTTCCACTACTTAATTTAGGCCTTGTTGCTTTCTCTGGTTTTATTATGTACTTTCTGTTTGTAAAAAACACCTTACTTGACCCTTACTACTTTTTCCATCCTCTTGCGCCCCCTACTGTCTTTTTGTTGTCTTGCACCATTGATTCCAGTGTGTAAGAACACTACTGTTGTGCTGTCTCCCTTTCATAGTTTTTTTTTTTTAATTATGTGGGGGTCACGTAGGGGGTCACTTGGGGTTCAGTGTCAGATCGATGTGTCATAGACTACAGATTTAGTCTGCAGTGGCCTCCATGAGACCTTTTTACCTGTATCCTGTGAAGTGAGGTGTTATGTATGCTTTCTGAAGAGCTGGTTCCCTTCCCAACAGGGTGCAGTGAAAACTATCCTGGGGGGGTTCCAGAATGTCTTGAACCAGACGGACCATTCTTCCAAGGGTACGTGTTCTCAGCCTCTAGCATTGTTGGTGGTTCTGCACATAGTTTAGACCAATGTTTCCAGACCCGGTCCACAGGGACCCATAGACGGTCCACGTTTTTGTTCTCCCTCAGCCCCCTTGCAGACAGTCTGCATTTTTGCTCCATCCCAGCTCCTGGTAGGAACAAAAACATGGACCATCTCCGGGTCCCATAGACCGGATTGGGAAACGCTGGTTCAGACTGAAAATGATCAATACGTCTGCCCACACTTGACTGATGTTTCCCTGCGCCGGTTGTGGATGGGAGCTGCCTGAAGACTCTGGAGTAACCTGTGGCTGGGTGTCTGTGCAGGGTGCCAGGTTCTGCTGATGGAGCTGCTGGTCTCCATGTTGAGTGAGCGCATCACGGCGGAGGAGCTGTCTATGCTGATCCGGCTCTTCTTAGAGCAGACACCCCCCACGGTAAGGGGTGCCCTCTTGAGGACACCCATGCAGAAACAAGAAGATATATTACATGAAGCCTAGATATGATTCAGTGAGGCCCTTTAATGAGGATATCTACTGACAGACTTGACAATTTGATAATCAAAGGATGGTCAAGATGAGCTTTTGACGTGATGGTTTTGCACCTTTGGGATATATCTGATTAGATCTTCGGTCCAGTAGTCCCCGCCCCCCCCCCCCAAAAAAAAATAGGAAAAAACCTGATTTGAGGTTCCTGGGAGTTTTCAGTACCAATGTGATAATGAAGGCTGATGTGCGTCTACTCTCACTTGACCACCAACCACAAGCCTCTTGTTCCCAAGATTAGATGGCAAACATCAGTCTGGATTAAAGTGGTGTGTCTCGGGAAAGTCTAATATTGCAGCTTTTAGTCAGAATATTGTAAGGAAAACCTGCAGTTGGCTAATTCAACGAAGGTAGATAATTTTGAAATAGTCTCCTGTCCTCCTCACACATTCCTGATCCCTCTCAATGGCCCGCAGGAGATCCTGCTGAGGGGAGTACTCCAGATCGTGGAGGCCAACATAGATATGGAACCCCTGCACTACCTGTCTTTCCCGCTGGTGCCTGGTACCTCTACCACGAGTGTCGTCTCCCCCGGACCCAAAGCCGGTGTGGCCTGGGGGGCACCGGGTAGTACCAAGTACATGGGGCTATTGTGGCGGGGCAGGCTGACCCCGGGTCGACGGGAGACGGAGGCCGACAGCCGGGCGGGCCACCAGCTCGCCTCACCCTGGCACGTGGCTCCCATCCATTTGCCACTGGTGGGGCAGAACTGCTGGCCGCATATGGCCAACGGCTTCAGCACATCCCTATGGCTTAGGGCTCACATTACATCCCGGGGTGAAGGGCCCCCTGAACCCGGGTATTTGAAGAGGAAGCCAGGACCAGTGAGGAACAGCAGTATGGAGAGCACAGGTACTCCGGGTCTTTCTCGTTTGTCCTGCCTGCCGTTCGGCCTGATGGCTCCATCGTGCCCCTGCAGTATAATTCACCTTACGCTATTACCGCAGAGAAATGGAAGCCATTAACACATCGCTCTACAGTCTGTCCTCAAACTGCTCTGCCGCATCTCCTCCGTCTCCCGAAATGGCTCTAATGGCAGTTATGGCACAGCTGTTAGATGAGACACTCTCCTGTTGCGAGAGGCAGCACCAGGCCCCACGTGTGCTTGTCCGTTCCAGAGGAGGAGCCGTCGCTGGGGGCTGAGCGCCTCATCTCGTCTCGCTGCCTGGACCGGCTGGTGGAGCAAGGCTTCCTCCACATCATCTCGCTGGGCTCGAAGGCGCTCATGCTGCAGGTGTGGGCTGACCTCTCCACAGGCACGTTCACCTTCAGGTGAGCGTGAGCAGGCCCCGGGGCCAGCTTCTTCATTTCATTATTGGGGATGCAGCCAGTGTTATGCCAGGGCTTATTTATTTAAATATAGGACACCCCATGGTAGGGAGGATGGATGGATGGATGGATGTCATGTACAGCAAGGTATAACAGCATAAATCAGGTAGAACTATGAATGTGGCTTCCAGATCAGTGGGGATTTACCTTCCTTTTCTCTGGCTTTCCCTGTCTCGGGTCGTCTCTCTAAGGATCTGCATGGACCCCAATGATGAGATGAAGGCCGGACTCCTGGCACAGGCCGAATCGCCAGAGGGGCTCCTCATGCCCGGAAAGTGGCAGCACCTGGCGCTCACCTACACCCAGCAGCCCGAGGGCAAGAAAAACATCCACGGCACGGTGACACTCTGGGTGCGCGGGGTCAGGTAGGTACCAGGGGCAGCTGCCCACACTCATGCCTGGTGTTAATTTGTCCTGCTTTTCAGAACAGCTTCTTCTCTTGCGTTGGGCCAAGATTTAACAGAATAATTCACAATAAATTCTTTTGCCAATTTCTCTGCTGGCATTTTTAAAGGCGTTTCTGGCCACAACATCAGCTACTACTTGTATCTCTCTTTATTGTGGTCCATTTTAATATAAAACAAAACGTCTTTGATCCATTTTTTTCCCTGTCTGTTCCTTAATTTTTTTATATGGTTAATAAGTTCAGGGTCAGAAAATACCAGTCCAGGCCAAGATTTTGCTTCAACCGACCAGTTGAGTATAAATTCACATTCACAGAGTGCTCATCTGGTCGGTTGGAACAAAATTTTGGTCTGGATTTGTACTTTCTGGACCTGAACTTGCTACCACTTGATGTTTAATATTTCTTAATATAAGAAATGAATCTGGGGATGAGTGTGCGTGCCGGTGGCAGACGGCCGGCCAGCATGTCACCGGGTGCTTGTGTGTCTTGCAGGAAGTGTGAGGTCTCCCTGGACTACATGCTGCCCCGGAAACCGGGCCTGTCCTCTGATAGCAATAAGACCTTCTGCATGCTGGGCCACTGCCTGCCGGCCCCCGAGGACGTGGCCAGGCTGGGCGGGGGCTGGGACATCGGCAGCCTGCTGCTCTTCAACGGTGAATGTGTCGCCCCAACTGTCACCCCTGCCACACCCACGTCCCACCCTTCCTCAGTGACGCGCGGGTGCTAGTCAGATTCTCATCTCCCATGGTGCCCTGCTAGAAATAACTCAATGCTTGCCCCCCCCCCACACACACGTCTTTTTGTTTTGCTATATCCATCCAACCTTTGAATTTTGCCTTGTTTTTATTACGTGAACACGTTTATCTTGCCCACAATTTTATTTTTTTTTGTATTTCCCATTTTTGTCTTAATTTTTCCTATTTATTCCCTTGGGCATGTTTTACAAGAAGTACTAAAGAAGTTGCATTATTAAAATGCTGCATTTTTGTAGAGCTGCTCCTTTGAACATTCCATTTTGGGATTTCCTCCCAGAATGCAGCTCTGTATAACCACGGGCTTGGTTACCATTGGTTATTAGAGACTGAACAATATTTTTTCTGCCAGTAGCAATCCAATATTTTTCCCCTTTATCAACTACTAAGCATTAAATGAGATATTTGTGTGAATAAATTTCAGTTAACATTACAAACTGTCTGCAGTTAGTGCTGTGGC
>JAODLD010000069.1:5341995-5355039 GCA_026781065.1 Mormyrops boulengeri
TTATTCAGTAACAGCTTTCACAAAAATGAACAAATATTTCTTAAAGTGCAAGAAGTGCAATCTGTCGCCAAATCAAACCATACAAAATCACTGTATACACCAACCATTTCTAGTCAAAAAGCCTCCAGTACAAAATATACAGTGGAGCACAGATAAAACTTTTAAGTAAAGTATATAAATCTGAAGATGTCTAGTTTGTATCAATTTTACCGTGTTCAGACTTTAACTAAAAATTGTACTCCGTAGTATTGCTTTTTTTCTTCCTTCAGTGTAAATTACAGTCACCCCTTCACATTTGCAAGGTTTAAGGGCGGAAGATCCCCGAGTACATGAAAATCCAACCAATAATACTTGCCCCCCCTCCCCCCACACACACCTCTCAACCCATAACATTCAGCTAACCTGAACGATAACATGTTAAATTAAATTGTCATTTTCTATGAAGACCTTTTTATATAATATAAAGAACATCTAATTTATGCCTCTGTATGTGTACAGCGTAACTATCTCTGCCCTGGGAGCTGTACATTTTGGACTCATTTTTAATAATGCTAAATTAACAGCACTGAAAAGCTTAAAAGTTACTATGAAAAGAGTCCATGGTCACAAAGACTGCTAACCAAGACTTTTAAATATTAAACATATAGTATACACTTACACTAACAAATATTATGTATCATTTTTATACGTTATATGATTTTATGTGATCCAAATAATTTTCTTCAGCTAACACATCATCTGCGAGTTTCTGCGATCTTTCAGCAAGCTCCAGAAATATTCCCATTTAGTTGTCCACGGCCAATCACGAATAACAACAAAAGACAGGAATGTAAGGCTACAAGTATTTTCACAATTTTTCAGGCTACACCTATCTCTGATGGAAAATCGGATCGGTTTCTTACTCCCCCGTCCCCTGACATCTGATCCAGCATGTTTTGCTGGTACCAGCCTGATACCGATAATGGGTTTCGGATTGGTGCCATCTCTGCTGGTTATCCAGCCTTCAGCCCTTTTGTGATGGCCGTGCCATTATTTCTCAGGCTCCCGGATCGGCCCTGAGGAGGCCTTCTACCTATACGCCAGCGGGCCCGACTTCACCTCCATCATGCCCTGCAAGTACGGCAAGGCGCGGGTCCAGCTCTCCCGCTATGTGACCCGCGAAGGACTGCAGTGCGAGCGCGTACGCGAGCTGCTCATGAAGAACCGTGACGCGGACACATCACTGCTCATTGTAGGTCTTGCTTGGCCTTCTCTAGCTAGTTCCCTGTTTTCCCCAAGTGTGAATTATTTGTGGATTTAATATGAAAGCAGATATAGGAGGCCTACTCTAATATTAATAATAATAAAAGTACATCTGTCTTGCATACATCACGTTTCTCTTTGTTGGCGCTCTTCATAGGAGAACCTAGCAGTGGTGTACACTCCCAGCTGCCCCACCCAGTACACCATCTACGAGCCGGTGATCCGGTTGAAGGGCCAGGCCAAGACTGTGGTGTCTCAGAGACCCTTCAGCACCAAGGAGGCTCAGAGCTCGGCGCTGGATGCCCAGGCCCTGGCGACACTGCGGCCCACTGAGCCCCAGGGGCTGCAGAGTGTCCTGCACAAGATAGGAGGCGCCGGTGCTTTCGTCTTCCTCTTCGCCCGGGTACAACCGGGTCCTCCATGACTTATGTTAATGTCTTGTGCTTGAGTGGGTAATTTTATGACTGCCATTGAAAAATTAGCTTCTTGATCACCGTGGTTATGTTTTATGTTTTTATATTTTACAGAGCGGTATTGTCTTGTAGCCTTTTGCGATGTACTTAATCTGAAATGCATCCATAAAGGTTGCTATAGTAAAAATCTGTAATTGAGGGTTTACTTCCGCTAACAGGCAATAAGTGGTTTGCCGGAGCAATGAGGCTGTCCCGTTAAATCCTCACATACAATCATTGATCCCCCCCCACCCCCACTCATGATCTCCTTGGGCCACGTGTTAACAACGAAGGTTGCTGTAGATCTAATCTTAGACTCCGCGGCTTGCTCTCCAGGCACTGTGTGCAGTGCATTGGGAAGCATTTTGAGGCCAGTATTGTCAGGTGGGCCAGTGTTTCTGCCCCCTGTGTAGCTCTCGATGATGCACAGCACTCCGGTATGAATGTGTGGCCAACCTTCTCTTTTAGGAGATAGGAAACGTCGTGTCCTCTGCTCATGTTGGTCTATTGTGGGGCATTTTTGTATCTTTTCCCAACAGTTGTCAACTGAGCTCTGATTTGTATATCCTAGACAGTCTCATTACCTTCATCCAGATCAATTTAAGAAGCATCACTGGTATGACAAGCTCTATGCAGATTTGAAAAACGTGACACATGGATTAAATGGGATGTAACACGGATAATGACCTCATCACCAGGTTGTGGAGCTCAGTGACTGTGAGAGAACCCAGGCCCTGGTCCTTCAGGTGCTGCTCTCATTGGTCAAGTACAACCAGCACCGCCTTCAAGAGATGGAAAACTGCCACGGATACGCCATGATCCACCAGGTTCTCATCAAGTCCAAGTGCATTGTGGGATACCACATCCTAAAGGTCAGCCCCCCTAGGTGTGATAGGCTTGATGCGTGCTGGGGAGTGTACCCAGGGCCACATTGAAGTGTTTTTTTCTTCTTTATTCAGCTGGATGATTTCTGAGTATCATCAATTCTGCTATGACCTTTGATCTTGCAGTCATTATGTAGTAAGAGGAGTTAATTGCATTACCTGCTGAATGTTGACCTTTGCCTGGTTCTCAGACCCTTCTTGATGGCTGCTGCAGCGGGCCGGTTTTGATTTTGGGTGAGGACGGCCAATTCCGGTTGGACATGGAGTCCACCGCTGTGGTCCAGGATCTCACGTTGATGTCTGAGGTGCTGCTTGACTGGAAAATCTGGTCCAAGGCTCAGGTAGGCTGGTTCTTGGAGATAACGTTCTGAGCGGCAGTCCTGAGGCCTGAGCAGGTGTCTGTAGGAATTTCAAGATAAAGCACATTGGCCATGCATTGCATTGGCGCCCTCTACAGACTTTTCTGGTGTTATCAGAAAGTGCTGGTCGCCAGCTTGACAGGCACTGGGGAAAATCAATGGGGGTGGGGGCATGAAACCTGTAATGAACTTTAGTAGAAGTAATGGGGGGGGGGGCTGTGAAAGTTGTACTCTTGATAAAAGCATGTTTAAGAAAGTTGTGTGTGCAACCCAGCCTCCTGTCATCATGTCCCTGATGAAGAGCAGCATTCTCAGAGGGCCTCAGGAAAGATAATGGGGGGGGGGGGGGGTCAGCATCTCGTGATATCTGGCTCTTTTATCCCTCTGAGTAACTGAGGGTGGCTGAGAGTGTGGAGTGTCGCCCCGGAGTCGCTTGCAAAAGTGGGGCTTTGATCTCTGCTTTCAGGCCCTTGGAGGGCTTGGTGGAATGGGAATATGTGGTGTGTCATATTAACGGTGCCCGTGCCTGCCTATCCGACCCCCCCCCCGCAGTGTGGTGTGTGGGAGACCCTGCTGGCAGCACTGGAAGTCCTGATCCGGGCTCACCACCCTCAGCAGATGTTTAACATCTGTCAGCTACTCAACGCGCAGGTGGTGCACCGCTTCCTGCTCACCTGCCAGGTGCTTCAGGTAGGTCTTAAACCACCCCAGTGTGTGTTTGTTTGGACCTCCTTCTGAGGCACCGTTTCCTGCCCCCCTGTCCCCTCTGATACCCTCGCTCTCTCTCACCCCCTCCCCAAAAGGAGCACAAGGATGAGCATCTAACCTCCATGCCCCAGGACGTCTGCCTGTCCTTTGTGAAGATCATCCAGGAGGTGCTGGGCTCTCCACCAGACCTGGAACTTCTGCGGCTCATCTACAGCTTCCTGCTGGCTGTCCACCCCCCCACCAACACCTACGCCTGCCACACACCCCCCAGCTTCTACTTCTCCCTGCACGTTGGTGTGTGCCCCCGTCGTCTTCGATTCAATCTCTCAGACCTGTCCCTCTCCTATGAACGGCCTTAGTTTTTAATGAAATTTGACTGTTGTCTACATAACATGTGACAGTGACTCTCGACCCCGAGCCGACGCAACAGTCTTGTTCGATGAATTTTGAGTTGTCCCGATGTATGTTTCCGAATGTGCACCAGTGTCTCGGCCCAACGATTCCCCCGTCCTGGTTTTCCCTAGAGGGAAAGCTCTACAACGAGAAGGTGCAGTCCATCATATTTCTTCGCTATTCTGGAAGCAGTGGCAGATCTGCAGCCAGCTCCGTCCTGTCTCTGTCGCCGACGCCGTTCCTGGAGGTACCTCCGGAAGGTACCAAGATCCAAACACCCCCCCCCCCCCCAGGACCCAGTGATCTTGATAGGAAGTTTGAGATCATCATGGGAAACCCTGTGTGCATTTACTGAGTTTTGTTGTTTCTTCTAGTCAGCCCCTTAATTAATGAGCCTTGATTGGCCTCAGATTTCTCGTCTTTGTTGTTTACTCATTTACCCACGACAAATCCTCATTATGAGGTATCACACCTAAGTTTATGCAAAGAACAGATTTTAATTGCTTTATTTTGTGCATCCCGACAATATCATGAAGTCATATTTACCTTAATTAGGATTAATAGATATTTATTTACTAGGTTTTGGCTTCTTGTTAAAAAGAAATTTGGACTATAATTCAGGCTTTAATTCTAATATAGTCTGTTCTTTTCTGCTTGTGGTTGGGCAGATCACATGGCCCCGCCCTCCCCCGGGCAGGAGAACGAGCTACACCCACCACGGCCCCCCAGCCTGACCGTGTCCCCAAGCTGCTCCTCCCCGTTGCTGGAGCGCAACGGTGCCTCCCTGTCATCGCAGCAGACCCAGAGCAGCACGGAGACAATACGACAGGGCGCGGAGGGCGGACCTGGGGGGGAGGGGCTTCTCAGCAGCTGCGAGTCGGCTCGCACGCTCTGTAACTCGCAGGAGGCCCTGTCGGTGGCCGCAGAGGGTGAGGCGGACCCGGAGGAGCATGATGAGGGGCTGCAGAGGCCCGACAGCCTGCGGGGGATCCAGCCCTTCCAGAGAAGCCAGAGCAATTTGGCCAGCCTGGGCCTGGCCTTCCCAGCCCAGAATGGCGGCTTAGCGGCCGGGCGCTGGCCCAGCCTAGCTGACCGCAATGCCCTCCCCGAGGACTGGGAGAGTTACACCTTCTCCCCTGGGTATGAGAGGATGTTCAGCAAGGCTGACTCCACCTCCGATAGGTGAGGCCCATCCTCTCCCTGGCGCGTGCAGTTTATAACCAAAGTACGCTTGTAATTATGGTTACTGCATATTTAGTGCAACAAATTTGATTGTGTTTTCTGTCACTTCAAAGCAACTTTGGTGGCTCGTTAATTTTTTTTTAACTGAAATCTTAATGGACCTTTATGTTCATTAATATAAAAGAACGAGAGAAATGCTGGAGGATTTCAGCACTCCGGTTAAAGTCAGAGCCACATTAAGGAGATGGAAAGCAGATGGGAAGATGAAGTGGGTGTTGTTGTTTTCTGCCTCTGGCTTTGTTTTGCATAAAAGCTATTTGCGATTCGCGCCCGTGAAAACGAGGCTGATGAATCGAGCCATGCTTCCCGTCTCCAGCTTCTGCCAGATGTCTAAAAAGACTCACAGCTTCCTGATATGCTTGTGAAAATGAGACGTTTGCAGAAGCATTTAAATGCCTCCGTATTTTATGTCCAGAGTCACCAATTTCATGGTAAAAATATGTCAGCCTGGCCCAGATGCGTTTGGGAAGCTCCACTTTCTTTCCAGGGCTATAGGTCATGCCTCCTACTGGACATCCTGTGCTTTACAGTTGGTCTTGTAAAGTGTTGCTTTTTGTTTAGTAGAGTCAGCGAGCGAGTCATGACGGGACCCAAGTCTCATGGCTGTCAGAGCCTCTCTCATGCACTTTTGGCTGGTTCTTGGGAGAAATGTGTGTGTATCTGTGAATATGTGCATGTTTGCGTCTGCGGCAAGCAGTGAAATGTCCGAGTCTGCCATCGGCGGTCTGCCGTGTCTGTGGCGCAGGTCTGGGGCGGAGGACTGCCTGGTTCTCGTCTGCTGCGGCCTGTACGAGCTCCTGCGGGGGGTGCTGCTCCTGCTGCCCGACCTCCTGCTGGAGGAGGTGATGGACAAGATGGTTCAGCCCGAGGCCCTCGTCGTGCTCGTCAACCACCCCTCCCCACTCATTCAGCAGGGTGTCATGAAGGTCAGGCTCCCCTTTTCCCTTCTCTTCCCTCTATCTTCCGGGTTAGTGTTTCCATCAGCTTTGTCCGACCGGTTGCCCATGTCGTCTCCTTGTAGCTGTTGGATGCCTACTTCACCCGGGCAACCAAGGAGCAGAAAGAGAAGTTCCTGAAGAACCATGGCTTCTCGCTGCTGGCCAATCAGCTATACCTGCACCAGGGCACCCAAGGCCTGCTGGAGTGTTTTCTGGAGATGCTGTTCAGCCGACCAGTGAGCCTGGAGGAGGAGTGAGTGTAGAGCTCCCAGGAGTGGTGGAGATCATGTGATATTTATGTCGGTTTAATGACCGAGAACATAGTTGGTCTCCAGTCTCTCAAATCAAATGCCATCTGGTGGATGACACCGTCACCCACAGGTAGATGCAAGACAGGTAGATGTTAGACTTTCTTGGCCTTTAATTTTGTGCAGGTTGGACCTGGAGGACCTGGAGAACATTGCCCCCTTCAGGAAGCGCTGCATCATCCCCATGCTGGGCCTCATTGAGAACGGACTGTGCGAGAATGCACTGGTGCACAACGCCCTCTGCATGCTGCTGCAACTGCTCAATGCCTGCCCCAAGATGGCAGACATCCTGTTGGATCACGGCCTGCTCTATGTGCTCTTCAACACGCTGGCCACCCTCCATGGCCTGGAGAATGGGTACGAGTCCCAGTGCGCGGGAATTGGCAGAATGAGTTTGTGCAAGGCAGTGCATTATGGGTAGTGGAGTGGCTGGAGGTAGCCTATTGGTTACTTTGATTTTCAGCTATATGGTTGGCTGTTGAGGTCCCAAGGGAGACTGGTGCTTAACCTCATTTTATGAGATATATATGTATATACACTGAAAATAAACTGCGAAATTCTAAATTCAGTTTTTTTGAGGAGGAAGGAGGTGAAAAAGTGTTTGAAATGCCACCAGGAATAATATTTGCCTTTTACATCACACTTGGTTAAAATTTAATGCTGTGTGGTCTATTCAAGTCCTTACTGAATTCCTCTTTGTGGCTCTTTGTCATCTCCTGAAAGAGCTTATGGCACCTGAAATATAGGGAAAAAAATTGTTGACTCTGTCTGGAAGATGTCTGCGTGCCCGTTTGAATCGTATCTGTGACCCTCTCCAACTTCCTGTTCCCACAGGATCCCCCTGAACGACTACAAGCTGTTGGTGTGTGACATCCAGCAGCTGATGGTGGCCGTCACCATCCACTCGTGCAGCACATCGGGCTCCCAGTACTTCCGCATCATCGAGGACCTCGTCACGCTGCTGGGCTACCTACAGAGCAGCAAGATTCGGCGCACCCAGGGTGAGCGGCATGCGCTTGCTGTGCAGGCTTACGGAGGGTCCGTGTTGCTAGGAGACCCTCGAGCACAGCCTCATTGGCGGTGCCCTGCCTGTCGGCTCGCCGGTGCCGTTTCTGATTTATTTTTTTTGTTGTTTTTTTTTTTTTTTAAACCGCCAGAAAGGGTTTACCTACTGCCTCTTTCCTGTAACTGCGTATCTGGTACTGGGTCACAATGAGCCTGCAGTCTATTCCAGGAAGGAGGCCAGGGGAGCGAAGCAGAGGAACAATCTGGGCTGGATGCCAGTCCATCATGGAGCAGACACACAATCGCATAACAAGAGCAATTCAGGGAAATGCTTAGACTGTGGGAGGGAAACCGGAATATCACTGGGAGGGCATCCACACATGAAGGGCCGGGGGTGGAATTCAAACCCGCAGCCAGGAAGGTGTGAGACCACAATGCTAGCCAGTGTGCCATCCAGTTAGCCCTAAGATGCATCTACTTGTAATGCTTTTGAGAAAAAACAGGCTTTCCATGGCGATTATTGCAGTACCTCCTGGTAAATAGATGCAGCAGTGATAAGCTTTAAAACCTGCAGCCGGTCGTGGGTGCGCTCCCTTAACCGTGCCGGGCCTTTGCAGAGATGGCAGTGGCGCTGCAGCTCCGGGTCCTCCAGGCCGCCATCGAGTTCATCAGGACCACGGCCGACCAGGACCCCCAGAAGGCGGGCGGCTCGGCCCAGCAGGCCGCCTCCCCACCCTCGTCGCCTCACCAGCTCCTACAGAAACGCAAGAGCATCGCCGGTAAGCGCTGCATCCAGGGACAGGTCACGGAACGTAAAAACTGAAATCAGTTTGTAGGAGGATAAACACCCATAAGACATAGCAGCTAATTTTTGGCAGTTGTATGCTAATTTTCAGTAAGAAAAAAAATCAGTGCTGTAATGAAGCATTACAGTTGTGACAGAAATCTGGGTTTAAAATAACCTCACATATTGCTAGGTTTTGACCGTTAACTAGATTTTTCTAAAAAAAAAATCATTTGTGAGTTTTGGTCCCCTTTTGAGGCAGTGTAGGTTGTCGTCTCTCCAGTATGTGTCCTTTCTGACTCTGCGTCATGGCCGTCGGCCCCAGGTGGGCGTGACCAAGTCCATCCCTCAAGCTCATTGGCTATGTCTGTGTCATCCCCGCCTCCCTGTCCTCCTCCACCAATGGCGACGCTGTCACCGCCCACCTCCTCAAAGGCTCCATGGCCTTGAAAGACGCCATAATCCCCAGCATCCCCAGGCAGCATTACTGCTCCTACGGCATGATTCCGCTGCCCATGCCCTTCAGCATCCTGTCCCAGGAGTCCCCTATCTCGTCCCCTGCCAGCTCGTATGTCTTCCCCACTGACACAGGTGCAGTACATGCCCCCCCCCAGTGAAAGACAACACTGTCCTGCTGGAGAGTGTTTCTTCATTTTTTTTTGCATGAAAAGGAGTGAAGCCCCCCCCTAACCTGCCCAGTAAACTCGTCCATCACTGGTGCCTGATATTTCTCCTCACTAATCCCTGGGTGTTGTGTTTGTGTGTGTGTGTGTGTGTCTGTGCGTGTGTCTGTGTTCGTGTGTGTGAGCGCGTGTGCAGGTTCGTCCTTGACTGCTGTTCCAGCTCCTCCGACTGGCTGTGGAGTTCTGAGTCTGTGAGGAGACTCTTAAACGACTCCGTCTCACTTTGAAGTGCACTAACAGGCAGCCTGTCTCTGCTCCACTCCGCTCCTCTCCTCTCCGCTCCGCTCCTCAGGCTGAGCAAACCCTAAATCATGCATTTCTTTCCTCAGACCCTTAAAACACACCGATTCACTCTGATTATGGTATTTATACCACAGTGGTTGAAAAGACCAGAATTAAAAAGCATGTTTGTTTTTTTTTCCCCTCGAATCCTCAGGAGGAACCACACAATGAATTAGGTTTCATATAGGAAATAGTTTTAAATTTAATGCTAATATAGGCAAATGGAGACTGGAATAAAACATGGAGGAAATTGTGTGTTTTTTTTCAGTGGGGACCTTCTTTGCCGTGATTCTGCTGAGTATTTTAAGTTGTATTAAGCCCTTACTTTTCCAGACGTGTTGGCTTAATAAACTCTTGGAAGGCACTCTGTGGGTAGCAGTTAGAATAAGGTTTTCTCAACCTTGACTTGTAACAAGGTGGTGAGAGTTGTGGATATATCCCACAATCCTCACCCCAGCCACCGAGCAACGTGATTCGCTGACTCTGCTGTCTCGCCCCCCCTGTGCCCTCACGTGCGATTGGCTGCCCTGCCGCAGGCCGGCGCCGGTTCTCCCTCGTCCAGTCGGATTCACTGCTGATGCGGATGCGCTCGGTGGCGAGCGACGAGCTGACCCACATGATGCAGCGGCGCATGAGTCAGGAGAACCCCATCCGAGCCAGCGAGTCCGAGTTCATCCAGAGGCTTCAGAGGCTGGTGGTGCTGGCCGTCAACCGGCTCATCTACCAAGGTGCGTTTCCGTGACGACCGCCTCCTCCAGCGTGCCTGCTACGTGATGCCCCTGTGGTCTCGATGCCTCATTGCTGTGTATTTCACCTCATTTCCCCAGTAGATGTACCTACCCACAGCTCAGATTCCTTTTTTAGAGATTTTGCCGTTAGCAGGAGCATGAGCATCGAGGTCTGCCCGCCCAGGAGCTTACAGCCCATAATATTAAAATAAGACCTGTGCTATAATCGCTTAGCCACCGGTCCTCCGTTAATTGCTGTTATGCCCATTTCTTGTGGTTGTCAGATGTCACTCAGGACTTCTTTGACCTCTTGAACCTTCCTGAGACCCCCGGGCACCAAGGGGCACCAGTTGGACCTGGGGAGACAACATTGGAGGAGAACGATGCGGTGACAGCAATGCCCGTCCCCACCAGCAGGAAAAGCTTCCAGAAGGAAATCCTCAAACTCATGATGGAGGGCATAAAGGTTGGCCTGGTGAGCAGCCTGCAGGGGGCAGTCTCGTTGCTGATGAGAGATGAGTAGGGGAATCCCCATTTGGCTCTGTTAATATAACACTGCTCTATATTCCCATCAATGTCAGGTGACCATTAAAGAGGCTTCAGGTTTCCGTGGGTTAGAACCACGTCAGTAGTGTGCTAGTTTTCAGGCTCTTTTAGCAGTTAACCCTTTATTGCACTCAATATTAACCCTTAAAGTCATGAAATGTGCCTTTTACCAATCACTAAGCTAATGGGAAGTTCTGGTCAAGATCCTCCGTTTACCCCCTCCACCCTGCAGGGCAGTTCTGGCCGGAGTGGTGCCCCCCGCCAGCAGTGGCGGCGAATCCTGTGGTCATGCCGTGACACCTTCCGGGTGCAGATCGGGCGGCTGCTGGTGCATGCGCTGAGCCCCACGCAGCCGCTGGAGGACAGGAAGGAGGCACTGGAGTTTGTCCGGGAGCCCAGCCACCCCGACATCCTCCGTGAGAGTCTGAGCCCCGGCCTTGAGGTGCGGCACTGGAGATGGGATTCTGTTGAGTTACGTGCTGCTTTATCTCACCTAAAATAGCCTTAGATTTCACGTTGAAATGAAATGAGCAATGTAAATACTGCTAAAGCAGGTCGCTGTCAGCTGTCTGTTGGGAGTGTGGCATTTGCTGAGGTGCTTTTAGTGCCCAGATCAGCACTGGGGGGTTCTGTCACTGCTGTCAGGCGCTGTGGATTGTAGATGTACCCCGTCAGGGGGTATGGAAGACGGCTGTCAGTGGCCCTCGTTTAGATGCCTTCGTCACCCCTGCCACCGTGTCATTTCTGTGACAGCCTCTGGCTATTCTGGGGACGCCCTGCATAGCTGTTGTTGACAAAATAAATCCGGTCTCCCGCTCGTCCTTCCGTAAGAGTGTGAGCGTGCCTGTCGCCCCCTTTTTAGCACGGCCCCAAGCTGGCCCTCTACCTCTACGAGATGCTGCACGACCACAAGGACAGCCTGACCAAGGACGAGCAATTGGCCGTGGGCGTCTTCATGACCACTCTGAAGCTCTGCGGCCACCGCTGCATCCCGCCTGGCGCCCCGGCAAAGCCCGACCTCATCAAGGCCATCAAGGAGGTGGGGACAGCCTGAGGTCCATCCAGGGGCGGCACTCGTACTCCCTCTGTCACAGCATGGTCAGCGATGGCGTGCCTGAATGCATTATGTGTGTCCTGCAGGAGCAGCTGAAATACGAAGCAGAGGAGAACATGAGCAAAGCAGCATGGGAGAAGAAGATGAGCAGCACCCAGAAGAGGTGAAACATCACACTTGATGTACAAAGGCCTTGGTTGAGACTCGGGTGCCGTTAACATGTTCTTAAACCGTATAATCAGATTTTCACTTAAATTTTTAATGATCATTGATGTTCTCTCCTCCCTGTGACCCGTAATCGGCCTAGTCTGATGCAGAGGCTGGACGGCAAGCTGAAGGACATCTCGAAGATCGCAGCCGACATCACGCAGAATATCTCTCTGCGGCAGGGCATGGAGCGGAAGAAGGTGATCCAGCACATCCGCAGCCTTTACAAGGTGGACCTGAGCGCCAGCCGCCACTGGCAGGAGCTGGTACAACAGCTGACCCACGACCGGTGAGCGCCTCCTGCTGGTGGTCTGGGGCATTACATGCTTGTAGATGCAGAGCCATGTCTAAGTGAATGTGCATGTTGCAGGGCGGTGTGGCACGACCAGACTTCCTATCCCACCTCGTGGCAGCTGGACCCCACGGAGGGCCCAAACCGGGAGCGGCGGCGCCTACAGCGGTGCTACCTCACCATACCTAACAAGTATCTCCTCAAAGATCGACAGAAGCCGGAAGGTAGGGCCCCCCTGCCTGTGTGCTGTTTGGGGAGGGGGGAAACACAGGCCAGGATTCAGCACACCCATCCTCGCTGTGTCTCTACTCAGAGCGCACAAAGCCAATCCTGTCGTTCCTCTTCGAGGACAAGACGCACTCCTCTTTCTCCTCCACGGTGAAAGACAAGGCAACGAGCGAGGCCATCAGGTAGGCCTTGCTGCCCGGCTTCATCTGCCCTGCCCCCGCCCCGGCCAGCCCCTTTCCAGAGCGCGAGAATCAGACCCTCTCTTTGCCTCCAGGTTCACCAGGAAGTGCATCAGCGTGGCTCCTTCCAGGGAGACAGCAGGAGAACTGCTGCTGGGTAAAACCTCGGCCACATCCGTACCCACAGTCCTTTGCTCACCAAGTTGGTCTGTCTTGAGGTTGTACTAGTAGCAGTTTTAATTGGATTATTATGAATCTTTTTGCTTCATATTATTATAATTCACTCCCTATAAGTTTTCCCACTATTTTTACCCATTCAACAGTGATATCATTTTTAGACACAGATAATAGGCTCAGTTAGCATGCTGTGAGGTCATGTATTATGTGTCCGTCCTGTCAGCTCGCTCGCTGTCTCCCCCCCCCCCCCCCCCCCCCCCCCCGCGACACAACCCCCGCGGGGGGGGGCCGGCGGGGCGGGAGCACCCGCCCCCGCCGGCGCGCGGGGGGGGGGGGGGTGTGAACGCACCACC
>JAODLD010000069.1:5370736-5385070 GCA_026781065.1 Mormyrops boulengeri
ACATCTGGTTCTGTTTGTTCTGTGACAACGCTGCTGCCGGGTGTCTTGGGAGAGGAATCTACCATAAAGCTGCTACATTTCAGCACCAACCCCCCCCCCCCCCCACACACACACACACACACAAAAAAAAGTGACTGCAGGAATCAGAGGACTGTGTTTGGTCCCCATGACACTTTAATGCGATGCAAATGTAAACTGCTCCATAACTCATTCAGGTCAAGGACAGTTTGAAGTGCGTACAGTAAATTTATTTTTAGCTTGATAAACTTCACAGTCTGCGTTTCAGGCATATTTTCAGCCCGTTACTCTGAACATAATGCTGGGAGTCTGAGAAATGTTCCGTTTATAAACATAATAAGCAGCGACTGCTGAGCCAAGGAAAGTATTACGCTTAGGGTCCGTTTATACAGATCAGCTGGCATCCCTGAGATTTTTATTATTTGCAGTCAATTTATCTAGTTAGAATTTAATTAGTATTTATCTGTCAGACTTTTACATTAATGCAAGGTCGTGAAAAAGCTGCACGCCATGATTTTTAGTTTCCTGCTAATGTTTCACCATCTGGCTACATATGTGCATATAGATGGATGTATCGTCAAATGATAGAACTAGATTATATATATATGTGTGTGTGTGTGTGCTCATAAACGTATGTATGTAATATATACAGATATATGTATGAAATGATGACGATGCAACTAAAAAATGACTGCAACTTATTTCTGTCAATATATGTTTTAAAATTAGGGTCATTATGAATTTAACGCTTGTCATGGCCTGTTTTGGTGACATTTTGCTGTGTGTTATATCGCAGAGTTTGAATATTTCAGTGTGGCTGCATTATAACTATGGCAGTTAAAGTGATACCGGACATTTGACCTTGACCCCTGCAGCTGACCCGGCTCCTCCTAGCGGCCGTCTTAGCGACTCGACGCGTGACAAACCGCGGGCGCGCGCTCCATGCGCGCAGACAGGTGGGTTGACGAGAGCGCGCTGCAGAAAGTAACCCCAACGCGCCCCGTTCGCCGGCTGCAATCCAGCATCTGATGAGAAAGAGGGATTTATCACGAGGAGCGCGCAGACCCCGCGCGGTTGTCTTGGAGACCGACTTGTGTCCTTGCACAGCGCCACCGTGTATTGTTCTGCGAGAAGCTTTCATTCGCGTCCCTCGGCACAAAGCCGGGGGCCACTGCAGCCGCGCTGTGGCACCGTGCGGCTGATAATTACGTCAGTCTGACTGGAGCCGTCAGCGAGTCCCTGGCTTCTCCTCCGCGCTGCCACCGAGCCCCTTCCACGCTCTCTTAGCGCTCCGCTCCAGAAAAATGTGGGAGGACCCGATTCCGATCCCCCCGCTCAGTGACATTTCTAATGCTCTTCTGCCAGGACGCTACGCTAGCGTAAGCGCATGTTTAATGCTGCAAAACGAGGAGTCTTAATGTTTGTTTTCATCATCACACATAAATTTTAACCACCAGCAGGTTTTTTAATAAAATATGACTGCATTACTTGATGTATGGCCCATGTTTCAAAATATGGACTGCACATTCATTAAGGTGCCTCACAGATGGGCTGTGGCTCAAGCAATGACAAATTTAAGTACGAAGCTTTAATTTATAAAATATTTAAATGTCCCACCATTACCCTACACTGAAATGTGTTAGTGTTATGTTTGTTTTCCCTGACATGTGCAACTTTTAATAGGAAAACCACTAGCCTTTTTCTCTTAATATCATACATCGTTACCATTTCGATGAATGCAAACAGACACTGAACACAACACAACACAAGTGATGTTAAATGCTTTTCTTGTCTTTGAATGTTTCTCTCATTTGTACCGTTTGGGAAGACTAAAAACCATGATGAAAGGTCTGGTGTTGGCTTGGAACCGAACGGGTGTTCATAAGTAAATGTAAATCAAGTAATTTTAATAAAAGACTAACGATAAATTGAGAGGATATCCACTCGTCACCATCATCACTCAAAATTCTGTAAATCAATATTCACTGCCGATTGCAGCAATCTGTCTGGGGAAATTGTGACCCCTAGCGGAACTTCTTTAAACGACAAGTCGACTACAGTCAACACTTTGCAGTTTTTGTGGCAAATCTGCATAAAGTGACAGCTATAGAGTCATCAGGGTCGGCTCATTTTTGACATGTTATACCCGTTTAATGTGCAAAATCCGTCTGCCATTTTTAAATGAATGCTTGCAAATGGTAACTGATTAACAGGGGCTAACGGGTTAACTGTTTTGTTGCAAGGTACCCGCAAACCCTCCTCGTAGCCTCTCGATTACGCGTGACACCCTCTGAAATCCACTTGCGGCTCTAGGTGTCTCCGGTGCCGACTTCAAGCCCCAGGAAGCTTAGCGAAGCCGCCCCGCCGCTTCCAATTGGCTGCGCGGTCGTCGGGAGGCTCGCGGCGCTCGCAAGAGGCGGACACGGGACGGGAGTCAGAGAGCATCGCTTTCGGAAGCGGAGTTATGCTTTTTAGAGGCGCTCCGCCGAGTGCCTCTTTGCAGACGGCCTGTCCAGTGCGGGGTACCCACCGCCAGGAGCCCGTCCATGCGAAGTCTAGCATTGCTGCTGTGTCCGTGTGCCGTCGCCCTTGTGGTGCATCTCTGGCTGCTGGCGAACAGAGCCTCCTTCTTCTTGGATTTGCAGGATTCAGGTACATGTCTTGTGCAGTTTCCCCAACTTTTCGCCGTTATCTCGAGCGGGGCCCGAATATGCTCCAGTTTCCCCGTCCCTTTAAGGTATTTCTGCATCGCTTTGAACTGATATGTATAAGACTTTGCATTTCAAACGAAACAATCTCAAACTGCAGCTTTTCGCAACGGATGTAAAGATGCATGCATCTCTGGTTCGGTGGGGCATTTCTTGGCTGACGGCAAGATGTGTGTTTCACACACAGTCCATATTCTTATCAAAGATGACAGCTCTATAACTGATTCTATTTAGCACCGCACCTTAACGATACGTATTGTACTGATACGATGAACTGTTATACTTGGCAGAACGGGGTAAGTTGCGTTTTTAAACGGCTTTAAGTACTCCGTTATACACCAGGTACCGGAGGGATACGTCTCGTTGAGCAGGCGATACGGGTTGCCGTTCTGATAGTGTACTGTTATATCCCCCTTGGAACCGTCTACTTTGCATGGATCGTCCGGCATCTGAATTGTGATTTTTCTGTCCCCAGATGCTGTGTAAATCGGGCTTCTTCCGAGATCTTGTAAAACCACGGCGTTTCGCAATTTGCCACCTGCAACACATGGGTGTCAGTTCTGTCACGGAGACGTATGAACCCTTTCTCTCTCGTTAAATGCTTTAAATCGGACAGATCAGCAGGCGCGGTCCCCTGAAGTTTTGGTCGGAGTGCTGTCGGCGCGTCACCACCATGCGCTCCGAGACGCCATAAGGGACACCTGGCTGGGGTACCTCAGGGACCATCCCCAGTTCCGACAACGGTGCGTGGCGGACAAGGTTAAAACACTGTGAAATCCAGCATGTTGTTTGTTCTATCGTTATATGAACTGCATTCATTTGCGCGTTTATGGAGCACGTGTCTTTTCCTGGGCCGGACCTGTTACGGCTGTCTGACCATGTCCGGCGCATCTGGGCCGTAGGGTGCAGGTGAAATTCATCGTCGGCAGGCATGGCTGCGCCATACCCGATGAGGACCTGGAGGACCCGTACTCGTGCACCCTGCTGAACATTACCGAACCCGGTAAGGTTAACAGCGCCGTCCCCCCCCCCCCCCACACTTTATAGCAGTCCTTCATTTTTAGGCAGAAAATTGCCCGTCACAAGCACCTATCACCGGTGAAATGTCATGTTTACAAGGTGTCATTTTGAATGTCTAATACACCTTTTGCATGCCTTTCTTGGGCGGCAGGCAGTGGTGCGCGATTCAGCGCGTAACGCTGACGGATGAGTTAAAACGCAATTACGCTTTTAGCTCTGAATTCAGGTCAGCGCGCCCGCTAAGTGGACGATTAATTGGCAGCGAGCGCTACTTTCGCTCTGCAGTCTCTTCGGAGGGAAGCGCGGTTTCTTGTTGTTGTTGTTTTTTTTTTTTTATTTTATTGTGCTGACGAGACTTTGCAAACGAGCATTTCAATTAGCCTTCGAGTTCAGAGAACGACTCCCGGCATCGAGGCTTCATTTCTGTCACTCCCTGCAAGTTCAGAACATCTGCTCTGGGGATGCTCACCTAGAGAGCATTACTGCTTAATCGCTGCTTGCCTGCGGAAAAGGGAAGTTTTTATTTTTCCGTAAGCGGTAAAATAGAACGTAGCCTCCCTTTAACGGCCTTGTACTTCCCATTGATCTCCTGGGTAATAAACTGTTCTTTTCCTAATTAAGAAGTCCCCCCCCCTCCCTGCTGAGATGAGTCTGCCTTTAGACAGGAAGCTCCCCCCCAGGATGAGAAGTGCTTCGGAGTGCTGACGCGAGGAATAATGTGGAACGTGCCCATATGCCCGTCTTTTTTAAATGAAGCCCCCCTCCTTCGCCTCACCACCAGCACCCATAAGCCCCCCCCCCCTTCTGTGATCTTAGATCAGCAGGGGTGAAGCATTGTCAGCTTGGCATTGAAGGCGTGGCAGTGATGGATCAGGGATTCTGGGAATGTGCTGGGGTGGGGGTAAGGGGGGGGCATTGACAGGTGTTGGCTCTGGCTCGCAGCAGATTGCCAGGAGGTGGAGGTCCTCACCGTGCAGCACCGCTCGGCTCTCGGTCCTTCCGAAGTCTCTGTGCTCAGCTTGGACTTCAAGGTCCTGCACCCCCTAGTGGTCACGCGCCTGGGCGTCTTCCCAGACGGCCCCGCTCAGGAGCTCCACGGCAATATCACCGTCAAGCTTTTCCAGGTGGACCAGGAGGTGAGTGGCACCGTGGTAATGAGGCACACTGCATGACCCTATTCTAACCTGCAAGAGAGAGGACAGTGTCTAGGCTGAAGCATCACAGACCACTGCAGGATCTGCTCAATTAGCGCCTGTAGAAATTTGCAGAGTAAATTCCTATCTAGCTAGAGCAAAGCAGAAGTCGGCCCATCCTGCAGCCAAGGAGACCTGCAACCGCCTGTCTTCAAAGTTTCCACTTCCATGAAAGCGTGCTCTTTGGTGCCCCCTGCAGGAACCCGTGGTGACAGCTCGCTTCAGTGCAATCAGCACAGGCACCAATGTGAACGGAGTGTGGTACAAGCCGGTGGAGCAATTCATCCTGCCACGGGTAGGAGGGGGTCAGCAGCCACGGAACCCCAAAAAGCGGATCCTAGGCCTGATGTGTTTAATGAATAGCCTGAGCCAACCGACTAGAGTCACAGCAGCCTGTTTTGTTTACGCCAGATTGAACTAACGGCGTGTTTTTGGATGTCTGTCACATGGATGAATCTTCATATTCCTAGATCTCTTGACACCAGTTTAATGTTCTACAAACACAGCTGCCTGTGCTAATTGGCCGACATATTGAAGGCTCAGGAAGTGTGGCGGGATGGCGGCATCCCGTAAACTGCAGCATCTGGATGCGTTGTTTCTCCAGGGCTTCGAGGGCTCGCTGGTGTGGGAGAGCCTGGACACTGCCAGTCTGACCACGGTGGACATTTCCAGGGTGCAGCTTAACACCGGCGGTGGGGTGCTGAGGTTATCTGCGGTAAGAGCGGGACATCATGGGGGAAGGGAGAGATTAACAAGTGATTTTAATGTAGAAGCTGGAGGGGGTGGTGCAAATGGAACAGACCTTTTTTTTGGCGGGTGGGGATGGAACTAAAGGAAGAGCAAAAGGAAATCACAAAAAAAAAATGACCCAGGAGTTTTTGGTGTAAAATGTTTTTAGGTGTTTTTGTTTACAAGTATTTCAAAATATTTCAGTGGTCTTTACTGATGCTTAAGTGTGACATGGCGGACTGTGGCATGTTCAGTTTGTGTCAGATATGCAGACACACGCATACAGAGTGTGGGTGCGTGATGCGTTGCAGGTGCAGGAGGGCACGCTGCCCCACAGGAGTGCCCGTGGTCTGCCTGGAGTAGCTGGAGGATTTACCTTCACCATATATGGTAATAGTGCGGTGCTGGGACAGAGAGATGGGGCCAAATCTCAAAACAGGGTGATCGCCAGGCCGAACCATGACACTGACATATGGGGGTGAGCATTTCATTGGTAGGTGCCGTCTTAACCCCCAAACTCTGCTAGATGTGGAGGCTCTATCAGAGATGCTGCGGGGTCGTCCGACCCGCCGAGAGCGGCACATGGCCAGGCTGGCGGAGGAGGGGGAGGAGCTGGAACGGGAGAGCCATCGGCACGGTGACATCGTCTTCGTCGACGTGGTGGACACCTACCGGAGCGTTCCGTCTAAGCTGCTGCAGTTTTACAAGTGGTACGCGACCAGCGGTCGAAGCTGTGGACTCTCTCCTTCACGTGACTTGGGCTCCTCGTCGCTTAAAATTCCAGCGAAGGGAGCGGATTCCGGTTTTTAATCAAAGTGACCGCTCGCACTCTGATAGGTCAGTGAGAAGGGCTGACTTCAGCCTTTTCCTGAAGACGGATGATGATTGCTATATCGACGTGGACGCCGTGCTAATGAAGATAGACCGAAAGCAACTGAAGCGGAACAATTTCTGGTGGGGAAAGTGAGTACGAGCTTACTTTTTCTAGAGGGTGTGTGTGTATGGGGGGGGTTCCCCAGGTGCCTGTTCTCCTCCTGCTCACACCCGCCATGCAGTTTCAGGCAGAGCTGGGCGGTGGACCGCGTCGGCAAGTGGCAGGAGCTAGAGTACGCCAGCCCCGCCTACCCCGCCTTCGCCTGCGGCTCGGGCTACGTCGTCTCCAGGGACCTCGTTCAGTGGCTGGCCGACAACGGCGATAAACTCAAGGCCTACCAGGTACCCGCCGCACTGGCAGAGGGAAACTATTGCAAAACCGGTATTAGTGGCAGGCAGGAAGACTTTTCTTTAGTCGGGGAGTAAATCAACACGGAGTAACTGTCTTCCCGCAGGGTGAAGATGTCAGCATGGGGATATGGATGGCCGCCGTGGGACCCCAGAAATATCAGGTAGATTTAACGGCTCCGCACACTTAACGACACATGCTTGGCGGCGTGAGACGATCCCGCAGGGCCGGGCCTGAAGGAAAAAAGGCTGCACCTGTCCCCTTAGATGAATGTGCCCCTTCGTCTGCGATGAAAAGCGGTAAAGGCAGCAGCCCTGCAAGGCAGCAGCCACTTGTCCTTGTCCTGCACTTTTGGCTGCACCCTTCGCTTTTTTTTTGCATTTCATTTTTTAATTTTTTTCTAAAAGATGATAAAATTTGCTTCTGGTGGCTGCAGCAGCTCCTGATGCTCAGCGGCTGTGCCGGTCCTCTCTCCAGGACCCCGGCTGGCTGTGTGAGAAGGACTGCCAGCGGAGTATGCTGTCCTCGCCCCAGCACTCTGCTGAGGAGCTGCGATCCATGTGGGCCTGGAGGACGGCGTGTGGAGACGCCTGCGGCTGCCCCAGGGCCCGGCCCTAAGCGGCAGGGACACTGGCGCCGGCTGGGGTCCGTGGAGGTCGATTCATCACCCTTGACCCCTGTTCCCTGATCCAGAGGCTAGTCTGGCGACAGGCCCCGTGACACCAAAACCCAGTGACAAATCTGCAGAATGACAGACTGGCTGGTTCTGTTCTTTATTTAAATTCCTTCCTTACATCTCCTAGATCAGAGGCTCTTAACCCTCTCCTGCCGGACCCCCAGCCATGCAGCACATGGGAGATATAAGCACCAGCATGGCTGTGGCAGGGACCGACAGGACAGCAAAATCAAACAGGATGGCTGGGTGTCCCCTAGGAGAGGTTTAAAAACAACACACACCAAGTAGGGGGGGGTGTGTCTTAAGATGACAAACACTCTCTTCCTCCCCCCCCACCCACCCCCAAGACATGCCAGGAATGATTTCACACAGACAGCTGCACCACAGGGACTTTGCAGAACAGAAAGCGAGACGGCAGGCTGGAGGCTGCTGCAGATGGAATTAGCTCGTCCTTTAAGTCAGAATCTCAGAGGCCGAACCCCTACGAGCTGCAGTCTGAGACTCAATCTCACTGGAACAGACGCAAGTATATATATATATATATATATACATAAAGTTTAATTTTCAGTACTTCTGTGATGCGCATCCCACAAGTGGCGGTGGCCGCAGCGTCGGACGTCCTCCCGGCCGGTGGCCTCCCTGCCCGTTTTCATCGTCTCTCTGCTTGCTAGATGCTTTTCTACCATCTGTGAATAAGGACGCCGCCACCTCGTCTGATCCCCTTCTGCCACGAAAAGTAGTCCCGTTTCTTGTAGACTGGTTGTCTTAGACGTTCCTCACAGCAGGCTGCAAGCAATTCAAATGCACAGGTGATTCAGTATTGTATAAATATTCCTTTGAAATATTAAGCTTATGGAAAAACTATTTAATCCTGATATTTAGCATATACATAGCCATGCTACTCTTGACATTAACAGTGGTTTTTAATAAAACTGCAGCACTGAGTGAACCAGATTTCTTTATTTTATTTGAACCGTAACATTAATCCATTTTAAAAGGTGTGATGGGTAATCTGGATATAAAACCTAATATGTCAGCAGCACTCATCACCACCTAGTGGTGATATTTCACGTCACACTATTCTCCCCCGCCGCATGTCAAGCATTTGAAAATCTTTCCATACATTAATAAGAGCAGCAGAAACACATCCTGTATTCGTTTAAAACTCTTTGGGTGCTGGAAAACTGCCAATCTGAAGAAAGTATTACTAAATTAGCATTTTCTTTTGTATAGTGTTGTACAAAAAAAAAAAAAAAAAAAAAAGTCTATTCTTGGAGTCCTTACCAGATGTCAAGATCAACCAGAAAGAGGGGAAAATATTAAACACATACTTCAGGAAGGGGGTGTCAAAGACAATCCATTGAAGTAGTCTAAGCAGCTTAGTATGAGAGGCTGGCTGGTTGTCATTCCCAGCTACCAAAACAATGCAGCAATCACATTTAACACGACAAAATAGCCATGGCAGGAAAAACCGAAACACGGCCAATTCTCAGGACTCATCCTATCACCTTGTTCATATACATCCAGCTGTTTCTGCGTCTTTGTCAAGCACTACAAGAAATAAAATGTTTTAAAAAAAAAAAAAAAAACTTATGCACAAAAAAAAAAAAAAAAAAAAAAAAAAAAAAGCTCCACACAGGACAGTCTGCAGCCCATGTTTCTCAGCCTGGCTCTCAGGGACCGCCAGACATTCCACATTGTCTGGCGGGGAACAAAACGTGGACTGTCTGGGGGTCCCCAAGGGCCAGGTTGAGAAAAACTGATCCATACAATCTAGACCAGGGTTGGTCAATCTTATCCTCAAAAGGGCCGGTTTTTGGGATAACCCTGTTCAAACCCAGGTGTGAGGACTCTTCAGCCAATCAGTCCTCTAATTAGTAATCTAATTAGGGAGTTGCAGTGAAGACCCACATACACAGTGGCTCTTTTTGGATAAGATTGACCACCCCTGATCTAGACTGACTAATCACACAATGAACCTTAAAGACGACATTGTATGTGCACAACTGTATACCGAATGGCTGAAATCAGACCCCTCAGTCAGGGTCTCTGGTACCTCAACAAGCAGAGCTCTATGCCAGCAAAGCAAAGGTTATGGGTTCAAGTCTCAGGGAACAGATACATCGTAACCCTTTCCTCTCATTGAGGATAAATGTCACAGAAATGAATAAAAGGTAATTGTAAAAACCTGAGTTTCACCACAAGCAGGACATAGTGTGTAACCAGAAATGACCTGACACTTCATCTAAAAAGTGAAAAAACTCACACAGAGGTAATCCAGCAGGTGATTGAAACTAAAGCCAGCACAGAGCAGATCAGGAGGTAAGCCAAAAGCATGCGATTAAAACACTTCAGAGATTTTTACTAATACACATTTTATAACCTGACAGCAGCATCCATAAAGTCTTTCATATCCCTGGGATGACTGGGATTTCCATTACTGACCAAAGCCATTTTGTTCATTTCCTAATTTCCACATCAGCTGTCCCTCTAATTTAAAAAGTTTCATCCTCTTCAGAGTTTTCTGTGCAGGCTGCAGTCAGGTTACAATAACCTACCCTGTTCATCTAGAGGTGTCTGGTGTGGTGTGGTGTGGGGGCAACAGCATGCAACAGAGGCCGGTTCGGATTTAAAATTTAATCCAAATCCATTTTCATGTCAATTTAGATACACGCCCACCATACAAAACACTGCTGTGAGGAGAAGCGGCTTTATGGCACACGCCCTGTGTTGGTGATCAGATGTAATCAGCCTACAGTCACTGCACTCAGGACACAGCATGCGCATCCACAGCCACACGGGTTAATTAGTATTGAAGCTGGAGTATCTGGCAGCACGTGTACAAAGACAGAGCCGGGAGCTGCTCGTGTTGCACTGGAGACCCAAATGGGCTGTACGGCTCTGCCACTCAGATGGGTTAAATGTGAAAGATGAATTCTGGACACAAGTATGGATTCGGAACCTTAAACAGGATAATTCTAACGGCCAGCAACGCAAACTCTTAAGTGATCCACAAATCCGAGAAATGCAGCCCGGTCCAGTGATGTGACACCACCATCATATAGCAGGAGTCATGTGCCCGAAAGCCATTTCCAGACTGGCAAATCATAAACATCCAAAACGGCAGGTGATGAAGAGTGAGGATGGCAATAACATCAAAACAAAGATCGTTGAAACAGAATGGGATTTTGTTCCCAAATTCCTGAGGCTATGAAACAAAAGGCCCTGTGTTCAGGAACAGTGAAAGGTGCGATTGTGGACGTGGCTTCCCTTATGGGCCATATGTCCCCTACACGAGGGCGGCGTTCAAATCTAGATCTGCCGTTTCAAGACATTTGCTCTCTCCAATCTTTGTTGAATCATGTGACCGCTTTCAGCCGCAGGCAGGTGCTACGCACCTTTGCAGAATTCACCCACTTGGCGTGCAAATGGGATCCAACACATTTTACACAAAAAACAATGAGTCTGCGGCCCTTAAGGGACCAGCGCTATTTCGCTCCGTATTCCCCTAGTAATTTCCCAGCAATTTTTGCTGAGATTGGGTTTTGTGACCCAAAAAACAAATCCTTCAAACCAGTTTGACAAATCACTTGAAACTGCGTTCACACCAGCTGTGTCATTTCGGTAATATCAGAACAAGATGATGCACCTGCAACAATAAGACTACAGCGCATTAGCTACTATTCTGTCTTGCGTTAATAAAATTCAGGTTAGCCAAACCAAACAAACATTCTGTCTCCTTACATGACCACAAATTAGCATTAAGGGGGTGCCCCCCTTTTTAAAAACACTGCATTCTGCTTCTGGGTTATCATGATTGCTTTCAATGAGCAATAAACTAACTGCATAGAGGGAGACCAAGAGCAAGAATTCAATTAAGCATCCTCTCCCACCTGCTGCAGGAAAGCCTGCCGCTGTGTAGTAATTTCCTGACTCAATCTCCATGCTGTCAGCCACAGGAGATGAAGTTCCCCAGCAACGTTACACTTTTAGGTTTCAGCTTCCATTCCAGGGGCTGACTGATGAGCCCCAAGCAGGTAAACAGAAGGTAAAGGCTATTAGCCCAAATCAAACCTTCCCAGCCATGAAAATCTGAACTTTCACGACTGCTGAAAGTCTGATGTTCCACCATTTGGAACACATTCTGCCAACCCAATTCCATGGCAAAATTTCTACAATCTTTCCCCACCAGTCAGATTGTTCTCTTTCTTTTGTCTTAACATCCGTGTTTTAAAAATGTCGTGCTTTTACGCCTCCATATTCTTATTCCATTCACTACCTTTTCATGTTGCACTACAACCAGGACCGATATCTCACCCCAGTGTGTGACCCATGCATCATATCTATAGCTGACAATAACCTACTTCACATACTCCACAAGAACATACTGACATGCAAGTGTACCTGCTTTTAATAATCTAAAATCACTTTCCACTATGTGGGAATCAGTGTCACAGTTTCAGATTTTGCACTGGTGGCGTCACAGAGACCTAGCTTACTGCCCCCCTTGATGCATCTAGCAAACATGCAGCAAGAGCAAATAACGCTACAAAAGGAATCCTAGCCCCCTAACCAAACAGGATAACTATGAAGTAAAATCCCACAACTGAACACTAGAGGGCGTTCAGGCATTTGTTACAGCTTAAAAAGAAAAAAAAAATAATGAGGAAATGTGTTTGGCTGCGAAACAGTTCAACCCGGGGCCACTCTGACAGAATGGAACAAAACGCGTCCCAGCGATGCGTCTTCATTACTCGCGACCTTGATGGCTTCTCCGGCATCCAGGAACGAGAGCAGAAGCGGGGCTGCCAAGAAAGGGCTACGATTCGCTGGCCGGCTGCCCCCGGGGGGCAGCACCGAACGAGGAGCTGGCACGAGGGAGACTGGCATCCAGTCACTGGTTTTGTTTTGTCACACGACAAGACGTCGTTACTGAAGTCAAGCTACAGCAAACAGAAAAATGCAGAAACCCCTCCTCTGACGTCAAGTGGGGATTTTTCAGGACCCACTACACAGAACCTACTTTCTCAAATCTTATGTCGCCATAAAACTTCCAACACAAAAACCCAGGTCTCAAAATTAACATACTTGACATGTTGTTGTACTACAGAGCGTGTCCAGCCAATACGCCCTAATCATGTGTAACACACCAATATACTTGTTTATATTATACTGCACTCTAGCACTTTTGCACTATTTTGCACTTTTGGATTAGATGTCAAACTGCAGTTTGCTTGTAATTTGATCAAAGACAGGAGTTGCATCTAATCTAAAAATCTGATCTAATCAAAGCACTGGAGGGGCCTGGCAGTAAGGCGCTCAGTGCTGTAATGCAGACTGAGGATCCGTTCATTTGGTGCTCTCACCTCCATCGCGGCAAAGGAGCAGAGGGCAGGTTGAGATTCTAGTAGCACTGTGGGTCCAGCAGCAGCTGGTCCTCGTCCTCCTGAGCACCTTGTGCGTCAGCAGATGTGCATCTATGGACTCCAGTCTCCTCCAGCATTGGCACACTCCCTGGAGAGTCTGCTCACCCCCCAAGCACAGAGAGCAGCGTGTCCATCACCCAGCAAATACCTAAGGACATAAGGATGGGTGTCTGTGTTACACGAAGCCATTGGTATATTCCAGGACAACACATTGAAGGTGCATGTTAGAGGATTTGCTAAGCAGCAGTCAAAGAATGTTGCTGTGCGACCTTGTTGTCATTGCATCCTGTTCCAGTAGAGGGCACTGTCTGCCAGGGCCCAAGGGTCCGGCTCATGTTCCAGCAGATGAGGTTCAGGAGGCCCAGCCCACTGCATAGTGCTAGAGAACAGCAGAACCTCCCCCCGCCCCTCCCAGTCAAGCTCATCAGCTCACCCCACCCAACTACAGTGACGGCACCCTCACTCTATTCTATTATGTGGTTTATAGAAAGACAGTATAGTATTTACATAAAAACAAGCAACAAGACATGGAGGTCACCAGCGAAAAAGTGTTGCTGAGAACAACCAAGTCTTGTGGGAGGGGATGCCCCAAGCACTGACATTAAATCATGACACTTTCATGCATGATGTCCCCTAGGCCACATCCCCCCCCCCCCCCCGGCGCTCCAGTGGCATCCAGCCCTGGGCACGGTGGGAGTTGCATTCCGGGTTAGGGACGAGCTCCATCTAAGAATTGTGCCAGCCGGGAGCCAGGCAGGCCCAGACGAGAAGGCTGAGGCACTCCGGCTTATCCAGGTGCAGGCAGGGTGCCGCACTGCCCCTCGTCAGGCCCCGCGCCCGATCCAAAAGGTGACCGGGTGTCATTCTTGCTATATAAATCGCCGAGGCACGCAGAGGGGACCCAAGGCATGTCCCGTCATGCCAACACTGCCAGGCAGAGGGGCCTGCTCTCTGGGTGAGGCGAGGCAGGGGGGACGTAAAACACCCCTCTCCCACACACTTATTACTATGGGTGAAAATTTCAGAGCCAACATCCTTTAAGTGGAGAGAGCACAAGATGAGGAAACATACAGCTGCGCGAATGTCGGGAACAGCCTGGGATTTTGGGATTTACAAGTAAATACACTGTGTGTGTCCTCCAAACACTGGCCTGGTATCGTTGGGGTGTTGAGACACTGAGGGGATGGGGAGTGGACTGGTGACCTTTGTGTTATACAGCATCTGTAAAAGCTGCTGGGGGGGCGGGCGGGCCCCCCCCCCCCCCCCCCCCCCCCCCCCCCCACCCACCCACCCACCCACCCCACCACACCCCCCCCCCCCCAAAAAACACCCCCCACACACC
>JAODLD010000069.1:5408298-5424910 GCA_026781065.1 Mormyrops boulengeri
GCGCTACACTAGCAGGAAGACTATTCCATACTCCAACTACACGCTGTGTAAAGAAGTGCTTCCTCAAGTTCATTTTAGAATGAACTTGAGGAAGCAATGTTCTGCTAGCAATGAGAGCCTAGCAATGTTCTGCTAGGTTCTCGTGTTTCTGTCTGAAGGAGGAGTCTTCTATGCCTTTTACCATCCAGCAAAAACAGTCTGCAGCATCCCATGGGCAGGAGAGCTAATGGAGACAGGGGAGTGGGTGTGTTTAGCCACGGTAGTGCCTAAGTGATGAATAATCTCTCCGCTGGGCTCTTGGCACTGCACTGCCTTCGTTTGAGGAAAAAGGATTCCTCACAACTTCCTGGAAGCTGAGACGCTTCCTTATTTATCTGCTCTGAGGAGTACGGACCTCTTAATTGTACATGTACTAATTAATGTGGCTGCATGTTTTGCTGATTCTGGTGCAGGTATTTGACTGTGGGCTGTCTCTGTGTGTGTGTGTGTGTGTGTGTGTGTGTGTGTGTGTGTGTGTGTGGTGATGTCTCACCATGCTCCCCTCCCCCTTCTGTTTCAGACTATAGAGGAGCCGCCTTATTTGACCGTCGGCACTGATGTCAGTGCCAAGTACCGCGGCGCCTTCTGCGAGGCCAAGATCAAGACGGCCAAGCGGTTGGTCAAAGTCAAGGTAAGCCTGCCTGACTGTGGCTCGCATTGCTGGTAGCACCACCCAGTGGATTGGAGGCTCGTTTTGCATGCAACACACTTCAGCTAGTCACACAGGAAGAGGAGGGGGAGATGAAAAGCAAACCCCCACACACACACACACACACACACACACACACACCCCCGAAAGACACAGATGGCATCTGCAACAGCCTCTGGTGTACCGAAACCCAGACCAGTCCCATCGTAGCCAACTCCCAGACGCCCCCCCCCCTACTGGAGATGTCCCTCGGGGGTGGAGGAAACTCGATTATTAGTATTTTTTCCCGCTGCACGGCTGACATTGCCTCAGATGAAGCTCTTTCAAGCCGTGTTCGATTCGGGCTCAGAACGGCGCTGCGTAATTATGGGATTACGAGTAACCGAGCCCCAGAAATGACTCACGCTAATTCTGTAATGAAATTGCCAGGCATTAATAAGGAAGGAATGGGAGTTTTAAATAGTTGGCAAATGGGCTCTTTAATGTTCTTCCACAAGCCACAAACCTGTCCTGTCCCTTTCTGAGCATTCGGGGGTGTTACAGAAGGGTGACTGAGGTCAGGGATCGTCACAGCGTCCGGCTGCTGGTTTGGGGCTGTTTTGGCTAAGTTGATTCCCCCCCCCCCCGTGATGTATTGATCTCTCTCCATGTCAGAGCTGTCCCGGCCATATGCTGCAGACTTTGTGTGTGTTTGAAGAACAGATTAAATAAATCTACGCACTCTGTGTCTTACAGGGTTGCCTAACTACTCTAAGCTCTGCACAGCCTTCATCTGGGGGAGGGGAGCGTCGATCACCACAGGAGTAGACTCGACCACTTTTTTTTTTTTTTTTTTTTTAGCCCAATAAAAAAATGCAAACATTTTTAAAAAATCAAAGCAACAAGTGCAGGGATACAACTGAATTGAAGGGGATTATTGATAAATGCCACACTACGTTAACCGGGCTACGTCCGGCTGTTGATCCGGTTTGTCAAGGTGATCCAAGCCCTTTTCTCTTACACGACCCGGTCCCCCAAGGTTGTGGGCAGGGGAGCTCGTCGTCCCCCCGCTTTATCGAGCGTCAGGGAAATGTGAGACGGTCCCTGCAGCCCGGAGTGTAAGGGTGGCTCCTCACTGCGGCAGGCTAGGCAGCGGTGGCGGCAAGGGCAGGGTAAGACTCATCCGGTGCTTCGACGAAATTTGTTAATATTACCAATCCGGAATGGAAAAATACCATCCACATGGGTAACCTATTCACTTTGCTGGGGGGGGGGGGACAAAATTAATAAAATAAACAACCTTGTTTTGACTGTTCTTAACTGTGACGTTATGTCATGAAACTGACTATTCAGCCATTTTTAATGAGAATTTTTGTGTGCTGGTTTCCATTGTCAATGTTTAATTTACTGATGTTTATGTCATATAAACACATTTATTTTTAGCTTCCGCCTGCAGTTGTTGTGTTGGGAGATGGCAGCAGTATGTTTGTGGGCGGGATTTCGCTCTTCGGGTTGGGAATCGGTGCCCTTGGCTGCAAGGTTGTTGGTTCAGATCCCAGCAGAGTAAAATCGTGCCATCGAGACCCTTAACCATGAGATCAGCCCCAGGGGCACCGGCCTGCTCTTGTATAAATGGCGAATAAAAGTATCTTAATCTTAACTCGTCACTTTGTTTGAGAAACAGCCGCAGGGGCCAAAACATTCCTCTGGTTGAGCACAGGGGCGTGTGCCGTTCGATTTGTGTTTTGCTGCCGATCATTCCCTGCCCTGTGGGGTAGGCATGGCCCCAGTGCCTTGGTCTTTGGATGTGTGATTACACATTCTGGCAGACTGAGGGGGCCCAGCACTGTATAAGGGCCCCAAAATCTACTGCCGAGGGCCCCCCTGGTCGGCAAAAGGTTCTGAGGGAACCCCAACCCCCAATCGGCAAAATTTACTGAGCGGAACCTGCATTTCTTCAGATATTAAAAGTGCCAGCCCAAGCAGGGGGCCCAAGGCGTTTTGTTTGGGGGCCGAGGATTTCTAGATATGTCCCAGGCCCCCTTCCATACTTCTGTAGCTACAGGTGGTTTGCGAAACCGCCCAACCATTCAATTAAGCCAGTTTCTGCGGGGGGGGAAAGCGGCTGTTAATGGATCCCAGTAACGGCATTGCATGGCGTGGGCTTGGCGAGGGTTCCTGGTGTTGCTTCCCATTTTTCTTTCCAGCTGATGGAAGGGGTCCACCTTTTATATTCAAAAAAGAAACACTACCATCCTTATTTATACACTCACTCTCCATGCTCCCATCTCCCAGGTGACCTTCAAACTGGATTCGTCGACGGTGGAGGTTCACGACGAGAACATCAGAGGGCTTTTGAAGGTAGGTTTTCCAGGGGCCTCTTCCTGTTACCCTGTGACTCCTTCCTGGTTTGTCATTGGCTCACAGTCAGTGGGCAGCTGGTTCGTAATTGGTCCATCTCCTCCATTCATCCCAGTTCACCAATTCTGTCCAATAATTTTTTCATTAGACTATGGAAGTGTAGAGTATTATACCATCATACCTTCCATACACTATACCACGATGTATGCCACTTTAGTGTTTTTTTTTTCAAAAGTAAAAGCAATGCTATATTGATATTGAATATCGGTATATTGAAATCTTGCCCATGCTGAGTGGGGGGGGGGGCTAATCAGCTAATTTTGTCACCACTGTTTCAGATTTCTTATGACAATTTTGATTCCAAAGGGTTTAAGTGTTGAAGTTGAAAATCTGTCTATGGCTTTAAATATCGACAGTGCTAACTGAAAATCTATTTCACTTTAGCCATAAAATATGCCCCAATGGCATCCCAGAGTCATGGACGAGTCCTGTCAGAGTAACATTGGGTCTTGGCTGCCGGTGACCTGCCTCGTTTGGTCCCGTCTTTCCCATAATGCTGAGCTGGGACATTATAGAGGTGCCAGCTGGCACCTGTCACCGTTCCACAGCCATGACAAATCCCATGTGTTTTTTTTTTTCTCTCATTCTGACGTCCTAAGCAGCAGAGTTCAGGTTCACCGGTTTGTATTTGGCTCAGGCAGAGCGGCGGTGTGAGCCAGGAGATTATGGCGGCTGTCAGGCATGGAAACACGATATGGTGGGCGTGGCCATTTAAGTAGTTTCTTTTCTTTGATCCTTTTCTCGCCGTCTCTTCGGATAGGTAGGAGCGGTGGTGGAGGTGAGGAACCAGGATGGGACGTATCAAGAGGCCACCATCAACAAACTGACTGACGCCAGCTTGTACACAGTCGGTAAGGGGGGGTGGGGTTCCCTGCCGGTGTCATGCGACCATGCGCTGTTAAGGCCGACACCCTCACCCATGCGTCTCTGTACCCCCCCCCCAGTGTTCGACGATGGCGATGAGAAGACCCTAAGGCGGTCCTCGCTGTGCCTGAAGGGAGCCCGCCACTTTGCAGAGAGCGAGGTGAGCCTGTTGGAGGAAGGCAGCCCCCCCTTATGTTTACGAGGCTTACGGGGGCCTCGTTAGCATGTGGCTGCGGGCCGCAGCTTCACGCTTAACTGGCTCTGGAATGTTCCGCCTCTCATAGACGTGCACGCGGCGCGGACAAGGCTTCTTAAAGCCCCGCTGCCATTGCGTTTGGTGTTAGCTCAGCCAAAGCATGCTGGTGTTATGGAAACAACTGCACAGATTTGCTGGTTGAGGGGGATAATGTGTAAGTGACATGAGCCCAAAGAGTGGCTGGTCACCATGTGATTGTAGATAACTAATAGGAACTGTGATGCCGTGTCTAAGGTGCCCCCTAGTTTCCTGCAGTAGCACCCGCTAGCATTTGCCCTAACTTTAGTCTTCCAGCCAGTCACAGTGTCGTCCCCCCCACCATTTCAGACGCTTGACCGACTGCCCCTAACGAACCCCGAGCACTTTGGAACGCCAGTCATCGGGAAGAAGGGCAGCCGAGGCCGGCGCTCCAACCCAGTGTGAGTTTCTTTTAGCAGTGAACCCACCGGATCGCATTTGTCCTGCTGCAAATAGTTCATTTTAATTTTTTTAAAAGCTTATTATATTATTATTTTCTCAACAAACATGAGGATAAAAAGATAATGTTGGGCTACGGGGGGCTGAAAAGTTTCGGGGGGGGGTTAGCCACCTGCTAGCTGAACGTAGCTATGGTGATTGGGTGGATTTGCTACCCCCCTTGGGCTGGAGGGGGTCACAGCAGCTGGGTTCTCTTTGGCCATGTGTGAGGATTCTGGGGAGACACATGGGCCTTCTGGGAAATATGGAGGGCATTCAGTGATTGGTCAATCTCCCTGCGGGGACTTTGAACACAAAGCACATAGTGGCCTGTGAAATGGTCCTTCCTGCTACTGTTGTGTCAGATGGCTTATTTAAAAACAAATATGCCCCCCAGGGCTGGTCTGCCAGCTCTGTTAAGGCTTCTAGTTCCAGATTTCTTTTTTTGGTTCATGATATTGTAAAAAAAAAACAAAAAAAAAAACAAATCCTGTAAACTTCATGAAATTCCATCCAGGCGGACAGCCCCCAACCTCCAGCCCCCCCCGCCCCGCACAGTGGGGGGGCATGAGGGACAGAAGCCGCGGGTCTCGTGTGTTAATGGTGGCCAGATGGCGTTTCGGGGGCAGCTTCAGCGTCCTAGCGCCCCCCCCCCCCACTTTAGGGGCTGAGATTTACATCATGAGGGGCAGCTGTCAGCTGACGGGGCGCGGGGACTTCTGCCAGGGGGCCGCTGCCAGCAGGCCGCGCCTCGTCCCATTACGCGGATAATTAGTGGCGGGCTCTTCGCTGGCCACGCCGCCGCCGCTTATTAGCCGTTGTTTACATGAGTGCCGAGCCGTGACTGCGGGGGAGGGGGGGGGCATCTGCCCGGCCGACTGCGAGCGCACTGCCCATTAATTGAAAGTGGCTTGTGAGTCGCCGCTTAGGAATGAGCCAATTGGGATGACTGGCCACAGATGGGGGTGGGGGTTGGTGCGAATCGGTGTCCTACTGAGCAGTGGGTGTACGGGATGAGCCTGATGTGCCCCAGAGCAGTGGGAGGGGCCCAGTTGCATTAATGCCAGCAGATGAGTCTTTGGAACAGAAAGATGGTGGGGCTGGGGGAGGAGCTGCTCCTGAGCACAATCAGAATTGATTAGGCCACGCCCACCAGGACAAGCCCCCTCCTCGGCTGTGAGCCTTGGTGCTTATAACGGGGCTCAAATCGGAAACGAACAGATAAATAAATAGGTTGCGTTTGAAAATGAGATGTGATGTAATCATAGTGTATGGTGGGATAGCTATGACAAGGGGAACAGCCATCTTACCCAGCATGCCCTGCTGTCTCCGGTCTCCCACCCCAGTCAGGAGGATGAGACCACGTCATCCTCCAGCGAGGAAGAGGAGGCCGACCAGCGGCTGAATGACGAGCTGCTGGGGAAGGTTGTGTGTGTGGAAACCGTGACCACCGGCGACAAGAAGAGGATGACGTGGTACCCAGCTCTGGTGAGACCTGCGCCTAAGCAAGCTCTTTGAAGCAGTGGGATCTGTCCTGTGTCATTATGTGGGGATCTGTTAACAGTGTGGGAAGATCGCAATGTATTAGGCTGTGTCGTGCGTCCTAACAAGGCCCTGCGGGCTGGGCTGTCTCGCTCTCGATTTCGGGAAGCCAGCCGCCGCTGCCCAAGCCAGATTTTTATTTTCTTTTTGCCTGTCTTGACATTTTAAAAGAGTTTAACTCAAAATGGGCCACACACACATGCACGCGCTATCATTCCTGATTGCTTGTCTGTTGTGATTTGAATTTGGTGGGTGGGGGGCCAGCCTGCATAAGATGGATGTTTACGAGTGACCGTCTCCGTGGAAACACCCCGCTTACTGATGCCAGCATAGCGTGACTGCAGCGGTCCTGGAAGATTCTCCCCTTGTGATGCGGTGGCCTGGATGGGACATCCGTCTGCATGTTGTGCGTTTTTCTTTCTGGCGATCCTCAGAAGCTCGGATTTCACACTCTTTATGCAGCCAAGAATCTCTTAAACAGCTAATACAACAGCAGAACTTCGCTTCCTACTTCCTAGTCCGGCACCTGTTGACCTATATATGATGTATTACGTGATGCCATCAAATCCAGACCATACAACCAAATGCTGTCACTTGTGCAGAAGGTAAAATGGTCTTGCTGGTTTTCTGGGCCCCATGTGGAGCTGCTGGGAGCCGGGCCTGCAGACTCACCCGGGCCGGCTGTATCTGCTCACAGCAGTGCTGCCAGCGGCCTGGACGACACCTCCGCTCTGGTTAATTGTTCCGCCCGGAGCTTGGGGCTCCCTCTGGCTTGTGTTGTTTGGCATCCTCACTCCCCCACCCCCGACTGAGGCCAGGCCATGGCGTGGGGGTGCCGGGAGAGTTGTCGGGTGGCATTGGAAGCCTGGCACGGGCGGGCAGATGGCTGGTGGTATATTGGGGGGATGGGGGGGTGACGTCAGGACCTTAATTAACATTCACCCTAGTTAGTGGGATGGTGGGTTTGTTTCACCCTCTGGTTTTAGCATCAGGATGGGGAGCCCTTGTATCTGGGGAGGGATCTGGGCTCCGCAGTCTCTTCTTGTTTACATGCTGCTCCAGTTCATTAACAGCAAATGTTCTCTAACCCCCCCCCCAAATCTCTATAAAATAAGGTCGTCTCCCCTGACTGCAGCGAGGACATCTCCATGAAGAAGGACAGCGTCTTCATCCGCTCCTTCAAGGACGGCAAATTGTGAGTCCAGGTGTTTTTAAACATCCCTCTGTCGCGCATGAACACCTGGCACTGAGAGCAGCCCTGGAAGAGAATCACGTCGGAAAGGAGGGAAATCGCGTTCGTTTTTCTAACGGGGTGTAACTGCGGGGGGGGTACCGTCTCTGTGACTTGACAAAGGCTTTGCAAGATGCCAGCTGTGTGGACATGGCGATGCTGGGATTTCCCCTTGCTTAGTGGGGAGGGTGCTCTGAGCCTTCGTAGTATGCCGGAAGCCAATGGAGACGCCAGGTCTGGGTCTGTATAAGGCTAAGGCCCGGGGTGGGGGACGAATGAGGCAGGGTCCCAGCCCCTGACAAATGGCTGATGGTCACACTATTTGGGGCTCCGATGTCCCCAGGGTGGATTTGAGTTACAGGCCGGACAGTCAAGGTGAGCGATCGAAATCTGTGTGACCGTACTCGTCAGCTACCCCTCCCCCCCAGTCTTGATCTGCTGTTTTAAGGAAGAACATTACCGCTAACCCAGACAGCTGGCTGTAGAGGCGCGTTGGCATTTCCGAAGGTAGTCACCTCTAGCGCCACCTGCTGGGACGACTGTAAAAAAGTGTAAATATAAGAAAAATGAGATGGGAAATATGGGGCTTTGGAGCTGAAGTGCATGTTTAAATTGCGAATTCTCAAAGGTATTAAAGAGAGAGGAAGCTGTTGGTCCTGCTTTATGTAGGCAGTGCTTATATTCTGCACCTATTCCCACCTGTCGGTCATTGCTTACAAACCCTGAGAAGACGAAAGCGTATGCCTGTTGCCGCAACTACGTTTTACTCCATAACGAGAGTCATTCCCAAGAGCTGAAATACGTGTCCTGCTGTTAATTGTGTCTGTAGTGAAACTGAACAAAACCGGGAGGTATCTGAATGCTGAACAAGGCGTACTTGGTGCACTTCCGTAGTGATATGCTTAGAGAGGGGATGAACTCCCCTCCTAGTGTCAAGCTTTCCACTTCAACATATATTGCTCTGAGCTGAATGTTATAAATGTAATGTGAGTCGTCTTTGATGGAATAAAATGATATTCAGTCTTACTTAATTAAACCTCAGTATAATGAACTCCAAATTAACATTTTAACATCTCTCAGTAGCATTCTGTGTAAATTAATGCTTTATAATGAACCTCACTTAAAATAGTTGTCATTAAGTCTGATGGGAGGTGTGTGTGTATGTGTGATACAGCTCTGTTGTGCTGCACAAAGACATCCGTGAACTGGACAGCGAGTCCGTACCAAAAGCAGACTCCGGGCTGAGACAGGGTAAGAAAGGCCGCCCCCTTGTGGTGGGATTTGTGTGGTGTGACGGAGAGAGGGATTATGGGATAGCTGTGCTGTATATGCCCAAAAAGACCACTGGCAGAACCTCCATGTCTGTTTTTCACATTCAGAATTGTTCTCTATGTCCAAAGTCAAACTGTTAGGCAAACACGACTAATAAGTAGCAATAGATACTGAGGCACAATAATGTAAAAACTGATAAAACTATACTTAAATTCACAAAATGTTGATTGTCATTTTGGGTACGAACTCAAACTCCTGAAAGTGCCTATAATTTTTTGCACATCTGAGACCTTAATATCATTCCAAGTGTGTGTGCTGCACTGAAAGGCCCATTTCCCCGGCCTAAAAGCCACTCTGCAGAAAATAATGAATCCACAGCCGTTCATTGTTAACTGCCACAGTCTTTTAAAAACATGATTGTTTCTCATTGACAGCTGATATTCAGCTGTCAATGAGAGTCAGAACAGATCCTGCTATTACAGTGTGGCCTTATCAGGCTCAACGCCGCAGTTACTTTCTCCAGTTAGGCATCGCTAATACCATACAGCCACCAGGGGGGTGAAGTCACCGTATCGCCCTCTGGGTCACGGGAACGGGATGTTCTGAGACTACAAGTACCGACTGCGATGCCGTAATGAAGCTCTCTTTTTTTTCCGTCAGCCCTGGAGGGGGCGCTGGCCTTCCAGCGATGGGGCACGGTGCCCAACACCTGGAGGACGGAGGTGAAGGATGAGAGCTCCAGTAGTGAGGAAGACGAGGGTGACGAGGAAGAAGAACATGAGGAGGACACCAGCAGCGAGGGGGAGGAGGTGCTGTCCGGCTTGTGTGCTGTGGGTTATTGGAGCCCAGTGGGTTTACAGAAGTTGTATAAATCAGTGGGTTCGATAAGCTGAAGTGATTCTCTGAAAACGAGACGGAGAAGAAGCAGATTGCTAATCCCCGGTTGACACGCCATCCTCCCGGCCGCCACGAGTCTTCAGTTAGAAGTCTCCTTAGCGGTAGTGCAGCTGTGTTTTTACAGTATACAGACGTTCTGTGGGGGGGGGGGGGGGCGTATTTAAAAGTTCTCAGGCAAAATTAAAAACAAGATTACAGAATTCAGCCGGCTGAGCTGCACAGAAGCTGCCCTGGTATTCCCTTCTTTGGGAACCCCGGCACCCAGGCGTAAATCTGACACTGCGTTGCGGGGAATCCCTCTACTCCCCCTGCTGGCGTAATTTTGGCCATTTCTTTTTTCACACTTCCAGTAAATGTTTTTTTTTTTTTTTTATATATATATATAACAGAACACCCCACCCCACCCTCCCCCTCAGCCCAGCTCCCATAACCTATTACTTATTACACGTCCAAGTCAGCAAGTAGTTTGACCAAAATAGGCTGAGTTTGTGAGGAACTGCAAGCATTTTTTTGGGGGGGGTGTGTAAATGGGAGGATGGTGGCATATTGACGTTGGCCCCAGCGGGGTCATGGAAAGTGCTTTGTCAAAATGAGAAGGGTCTGTGTGTCAGAAGCAGCACATTCCTCATTTTGAAGTCCTTTACATTACAATTCAGCCAACTTTATGGTCCTTTTGCACTCGTGGTTCTATAATTTGCACCCCCCCTCCCTCCCCGCTGTGTGGTTAAGACTATAACTGTGCTAGCCGCTTTTCCTTTACTTGTGTACGTCTGTGGGGGGGTTGGGTTTGTAAACATGCCCACTGCCTGATTCACTTCCCAACCAAGGGGGAGGGGCTGACCGTGGAGTGGGGGGTGGCCCGAGGTCACCTGCTCTCCATTTCCTGTCCACAGGAGGAAGTGGAGCCCTTCCCTGAAGAGAGAGACAACTTCGTACAGCAGCTGTACAAGTTCATGGAGGACCGGGGTGAGCCATGCCGCAGTCTGCGAACTGATTGGCTGTGAGTCGCCCGGGAGATGTGTTTCCGTGACTGCCGGATTTGGCACCTTTAACCATGTCTGTTTGACTCTAGGGACCCCCATCAATAAGAGACCTGTGCTGGGCTACAGAAACCTCAACCTATTCAAGCTCTACCGGCTAGTGCACAAACTGGGGGGGTTCGATAATGTGAGTGTCTGACCGCTGGGGTTCTGTTCTTTTTGGCCCGTCCTGGGCCCTGCAGCCAGCTGACATCTGGGCAGCCTGGACCTGAAGACCTTTTTCCCCCTCCCCCTCTCAGATTGACAGTGGTTCGGTCTGGAAGCAAGTCTACCAGGACTTGGGGATACCGGTGCTGAACTCTGCCGCTGGCTACAACGTCAAGTGTGCCTATAGAAAGTAAGCCCCTCCCTCGACCCTCACCCAAAGCCAGCACTGTCTGTTATACAGTAAGGGGGGACCATGGCCGAGGGGTGAAGCCTCTTTGGAGGAGTGATGTTGGCGTTAGGCTGGTGGACGGTCGCCTGCACTCTGGCACCATTAACCAGCTGCGGGCAGGTTGTGCCACCAGTTTTTACCCCCCCGCCAGTGACACACACACACGCGCGATCCCAGCAACAAGAGCCCCTCTATGCCCCAATCGTCGTGGCAGCTCAGCAGCAGTCGGAGCCGGCCGGCAGTGCTGGACGGGGTCCCAGGGAAAGCTGCCGGCACGTGCTGGGATTCTCCCGCAAGCGTCGGGATGGCATGATTCATTCCCTTAATAAATGAGGTCAAGTAAGCAAGGCCCTGCCTCATAAGGAGGAATGTCCTGTTCGGCTGCTTTGTCTGATATGGTCTTTGGGTCTTAGGTACCTCTACGGCTTTGAGGAGTACTGCACCTCCACCGGCATCTCTTTCCGGATGGATCTCCCCCACAAGCTGGAGCGGAGGGCGGAGCTGGAGGTGGGGAGTAATGCCCCCGCGATGCCGAGTAAAGGGGCGGAGTCAAAGGAGCAGCGGCCTAGCACTGAGAGCCAGACCAGCGAGACGCAGTCTGCTGTATGCAAGGTAAGCGTTCCCCCGTGCCCCTTGATGGACAGCGTTTGGTTGGCTTACTGTTCGGTTAAGCAGTCTGAAGATTAGCGGGGCAAAGTGTGGCTCAGCAGGTTAAGATTCTGTGTCTTTGCCGACTGTAGGATTCAAACTGGTGACCTACTGATCAGAATGATATCACTATTGGACTCTTGAATAGGGCTTTTAATCCACAATTGCTCCAGGGATTGTCTGACGCTGCTTTCTCACAAAATGTAAATCTTTTGCATACAAGTGTCTGCTAAAGAAGTAATGTGGATTTTAGCTGGCCATTTCCTTTCACAAACCCCCATTGATACAGCATGATCTTGTATTGATTAAGCATGCCCCTCAAAGGTACAGCAGCGGTAACCTCATGGGACACTTGCTCTAATAAAGCTGAGTATGATGACTTTCCAGCAGCCTCTAAGAAATGAAGTTTAATGAAATATGTTCTAATGGCTGCAGATACATATACAGGTGAGTCCGTATCTCCAGAGAGCATCACGTCTGTGAGAAACACCAAAACTCTCCCCACAGGGCGAGACCGAGGCCAGGCCGAGTCAGGCTGAGGGCGAGAGCCCGAAAACTGAGGAGGAGCACATGGGTGAAGAACAGGCAGGGGGCGAAGAGGAAGATGAGGAAAAGTCTTTGGGCCCCCGGGAAGAAACTGTCAAGCAGGAGCCTTTGGAGGAGGAGCAGGAGGAGCAGGACAAGTCAGGGTAAGTGGGTGTCCTGAGGGTCGCCCGGCCCCAAGAGAATCCAGGTGGCTCTGAGGGGGGTGGTGTTGGCTGGGGGGATCCTGCTTCAACTCCCCTTTGCTCTGGGCGTGCGCGACGCTTCAGCTTTCCATCCGCATGACGAAACTACTGACAGAACTCAAAATCTGGACCCGAGTTGGGCAGCGCTGGAACCTCTTCTGCCCAGATGGGTGCTGGCGAGTTCTAGTGGGGGCCTAGCAGGGTCTGGCTCCGCCTCCCCGTGGCCCTTCCCTGTGCCAGCGCTCTCTGCTCTGGCCGCCGGCCCCCGTGTTTGTCCCCCCATCTGTGGGCCGAAGCTCCATGATCTCGGCCTCTTACCCAGGCTTCCGTCTCTCTGAGTTAGCCGGATTCTGAGCTCCTGCTCACTGCAGAGGCTGCGCTCTAATTGGCCGGCTGGGGTCGTTTCCATTGGCTGTCGGCTTGAACCGCACACGCACTTCTGCCTTCTTGCCAAACCAGCCCTGAAATCGGTCAGTGTGGTGAGCGATGTTTCCGTGGTGATTGCCAAGGAGATTCTGCTTAGTAGTTCATGGGATAGGCCAGGGCTGCAGTAGAGGGCGATGTGGCCTGTTGCCGTAGAGGTGTCAGTAGTGGTCTAGATACGAGAGGGAGAGGAAATGGTCTGTTTGCAACATCTGAGGATCAAAGGTCAACAGGGTGACACCCCGCCCCCCCGGTACCTGTTTCTTGTTCTGGATTTAGTGGTGACATTTCAGTTCTCATGATGGCTGTGTCAGAGTGTGCTGTGTGTGGGCGGGGGAGGCTCTGATTGGTTCATAATTTATGTGCATTGCTTGTTCAAACAACAATTTGCATTTAAAACCACTTAGAACACCATCCAGAGCTGCTGTATGCTTCTGTTAGTGGGCAATTTACTGGTGGACAGTATATTAGTGCAGGACAAGGGCTACAGCAGAACTTCTCCTGGGACTCAAACCTGCAGCCACAGGCTGGCACGACTCGTCCTGTGGTGGGGGGCGGCGGGGCTGCTTTGCAAGTTGATCATAGGCCTGTTGGCACAGCTAGCCTATAGCAGTGAGGTCACCTGAGTGAAACGGAAGCTGTCACACATCCTATTTATGTTTATCTGCCCCCCTCCTCCATTGGCACTTGTTGCTGCGACTGTCACGCTTTGCTTTGTAAAATGGGTGCAGAGTGTTCCCTCCCACTGCTGGCTTGCTAACTCTCCATACTGCCCCCACCCCCCGCTTTAACTTTGAAAGCTTACAAAAGCACCCCCCCCCCAGTAGTGATAAAAATGGATAGTATATCTTTAGCAGTTTATATGGAAGTATTTAAAAAGCAGTCCATAAACCTAAGTCATGAATTTATGTAGAAAAGTGTAGTGTTGTGGGAGTGAGAGAAAGTCAGCCAATGGGGAGAAGGGGAGGGTGGGACTAGGGTGGAGCTTGAGTAAGGATAGGATGCAGGCTGATGACCCCATTGTGGCCTTTAAGACAGGGAGTAAGGTTGGGTGCCATGAGGGTGGGTTGGGGGGTGTGGGTGTGCCAGAAGGGGCCAGATGAGGGAGTGCCCAACTGTCTTTCTTGCAGGGATGACAGCAGTCAGGAGGGGGAAGGGGAGGAGTTTGAGTGTTACCCCCCAGGGATGAAGGTGCAGGTGAGGTATGGGCGAGGCCGCAATCTGAAGACGTACGAGGCCACTGTCAAAGAGTCAGACCTGGAGGGGGGAGAGCTGCTCTACCTGGTGCACTACTGTGGCTGGAACGTCAGGTAAGGCAGCACCTGGGGCTCTCTTATTGCTGCTCATCTCTGTGCACCCGCAGGGGTTACCTTCAGACAGGACGCCCCCCTCCACTGTATCACCGAGTCACTGCACACCTCCCTTAAGCACTTCCTCGTTTCCTACTGAAAGCAGGCTGAAATTAATCCCTGTCGCCCTCTACTGGCCAAAGAGGAACATTGAAAAATGGCTGACTGTTGGATCATTATTTTTTTTCTTCATCTTCATTAAGAAATTCTGATGCTTTCACTTGACCCCTTCAGTTCTCATTGTTTAAGGAAAGCTTCACTCATTTGAGCATTTCTCCGCAGTTCTGTATAGAGAGGCCACCCTTCACGCCTTTCACCTAGTTAGAGGCAGTACTTGTGTCTTGGCAGATGACTTGGAGGCGAGACAAGGGTGTGCGATGTGCGCTGTCTGTTGGTCAGCTGTCTTTCTCTGATTCAGTTACGCTGCCTGCTTCTGTTAAGAAGTATTGCTGGGAATTGGCTACTCTGCTTTGTTGTCTTTTGTCGTTGGTGCTTCTGGTCGTAGCGGTTTGACCAAATAAGGTTATAAAATCTGACTTTCCTATACATAACTCCTAAAAAGATTTAGGGTAAAGCTTTATTGCACTTTTTCCTCTGAGTGGGTACCTTACTGTTTTGCTTCTCTATTACTTGTCCTAGTTTCAGGGTCCAAATGAGGGTCCCTTTTAAAGATTGGCAAACTTTTGGTCGCTTATACAGCTCCTTAACAACTAGGTGACTCGCTGTTCCGGATGTTTTCGTTCTTTTTACAAGTGCTCAGTGGTCTGGACTGGAACATTGAACCACTTGACCATGTTCCTTGGCGTGTGACAAGTTTCATTGCATGTACTTCAATTTGATCTATGGGTCGATTTCCGCTGTGGAGCATGTTTTGTTATGTTGACTGATCCCACCCTGTGCCTTCTGTCCTCCAATTAGATATGACGAATGGATAAAGGCAGACAAGATCGTGCGGCCAGCCAATAAGAATGTGCCAAAAGTGAAGCACCGGAAAAAAATCAAGGTAGGCCGCTGGTCTAACGCCTGGAGATAGACTTTCATTTAATGAAATGGTTTATTTTGCATGTTCAACAGAATGTAAGTCTGCCGTTGGGTTGGTCATGGACCTAATACTTCTGCTCCCTCCACGGGACCCTCAACAGAACAAAAGTGAAAGAGACAGGCTGGAGAGAATGTCTGACAGGGAGGACTCTGCTCCTCCCAAGCCCAACCGATCCCATCGCTCCCCCAAGGCCAGTGCCGCCCACGATGGCTTCTCCAAGCCAGAAGCCAACTGTGAGAAAGGAGCGGATTCATCTCTGGTGAAGGGTGGTGACATTTCCTCTGCCGCCAACGGCCTGCACGGTAATCTCCATGGCCGGACGTGGTGGAAATATGTCTAATGAGGCACGGGAAGAGGGCCAGCTTGAGTCTCTGGATGATGGTTTTTAATGTATTTTTTAAATATACATCTGTTGTAGCCTCTGGAGTCTCAACAGATGAGAGCGACCGAGAGGATGAGGAAGCAGATCAGGAGGAAGACAGGAAGGAGGCCCTGCAGGACTCTGAGCCCTGGGCGGGCGGGCCCCCCCAGGAAGGGTGCAGACCAGCTGGCTCTCCTGGACCGGAAGCAGAGATCTGCTCCCGGAAACGGAAGGCAGAGAGCCCTGGGGAACATCTACAGAGAAGCCATTCCAAGAGTAGTGCCAGGGGCCGGACTGTGGAGTGGCTGCCCACTGGCTCCCCCAAGAGACTGGAGGACAGTACTGTAGCTCCCGGAGAGGAGGGGGATGCCACATCCAGCATAAGTAGTAGCTCAGAGGATGAGGCGGATGCTCCTTGTGAGGCCCAAGATGGGGAACAGGCTCGCCCCAAAGCCAAGGGCTCAGCATCCAAGAAATACAATGGGCTAAAAGAGAAGGTGAAGGCCGGCCGTCCCTCTGGGTTCTGGGAGGTTCCGGAGAAGCGAGCCAAGGTGTCACAGAGTACAGAAGAGAGGGTCTCCACCGGGGGCAGGCCCAAGGGCCAGAAGGATGTCTGGTCTAGCATCCAAGGCCAGTGGCCCAAGAAAACCCTGAAGGAGCTGTTCTCCGACTCGGACACAGAGGTAGCCAACTCCCCCCCACCGGCCCTGCCCACACCCGAGGAGCCAAAGACCGACCGGGGGCAGGTGAACATTCCGGCCGGGGAGGAGGAGAGGCAGGAGCCAGAGAGGACCCAGGAGTTTCCCAGCAGTGGCAGCAACTCTGTACTCAACACCCCCCCCACCACCCCCGAGTCCCCTTCTCTGGCAGCCAATGGTGGTAGCGATACCACAGAGACCCCCAAACGGACCCAGGGCCACACCCCCCCCCCCCCCCCCCCCCCCCCCCCAGCCCCCGACCCCCCCCCCCGGCCCAAAACCGGGCCCCCCCCCCCCGGGGGGGGCCAGGGGGGGGGCCCGGTGCACGACACCCCCGGAGT
>JAODLD010000069.1:5425010-5441037 GCA_026781065.1 Mormyrops boulengeri
GGCCGCTGACCCACCCGTCGTCCCATCTCCGTCGCAGCCCACGCAGGAGGAGAGCATGGGGGGGCGCAGTGAGACGGACAGCACGGTAGAGGTGGAAAGCCTTGGTGGGGAGCTGCAGGAGTCACCCCGGGAGGAAGGGGCTGGGTCCCCCTGCACAGCCTTCGATGGCAGCCTGTCCTGCAACAGCAGCAGCAGCAGCAGCCAGCTGGAAGGAGAGCAAGAGGTCAAAGGTCAGTGTGGAAGCATGCTTTTGGATTTACCTCCGGGCAAGCATTGAAACACAGTATATGTTACCAACTGCCTGCCGCTTCAAGTACATTATCTGCATTGCCATTAATCTGGAAGGGGCTTGTTTGGGGTGGGGCAAGGCTTGTGGACCAGAGTGTACAAGAAGCCCATTAATGCACGGTCATGGTGATGATTTTTTTTTTCAAGCGGATAATTACAGATGGTTTCAAAATTTCAGATAACGTTTAAAGGCATGCTATTTTTAAACCTGACTAGCGCTTCCACTAACGACTATTTTTCAATGGATTAATGGATCTATGGACTGTTTTACCTATCGGTCGATTATTCTAAACGATTAATTTCCCTCCAGAAAATCAAATAGACCGTTTAATTTAACTTCATTTTATTTTGACAATAACCTAAATATATTTTATAAATAAAATAAATTAGTAATATGCTTAAGATATTAATGACATGAATATTGTGATGCCCAAAAGTTATAAATCTGTATAAATTCGGCAAATGCTTATGCTTATTAAATTTGGTTAGTGATGCAAGCCACATGCGACTGTTTTGGTAAATCATGGAAGCGATAAGCACTTTATTCAAGAAAGGGACAACTCAGCAACCACAATATCTTTTAGAAGAGGAGATACTGTCAATAAACAAGGCAAAAAGATGGTGGTGTGGCGCTGCTGATTAAAATCCGACACGGTTTTTTTGTAAATCAGTTTTCATTTCAATTAACAAATTATTTTCTTTTATTTAGTGTCTGTTTTCGTTTTTACGATAATAACAGTGGTATTAACAAGCCTAATGCGGACGAACACACAATGGCACCGTGAATTCACGTAAAACAAGCGCAGGTTTTAGCCTAAGTATTTTCTCAAACACTTCTAATGATTGTAATGTAGCAGGCAGACAACTTTATGGCTATATTAATGAGTGTATTAAGCAGTTCATACTTCTCCAGTCAAGCCGCGTACTGTACACATGCTCACAACGTGTTGAATTTATATTTTTCTTAATGATAATTATATAAACTGTTACCCTTATATTCCATGCACACGTACCACCGCAGTGAGGTTTGCGTCCGGTTCTCTATGTTTAACACAATAAGAGCCAGCTCACAGGCTTGCCAACTTTGGTCAGCTGGCTGGCGTGAGATTTTCAATTCGAGACATGTCCGCACACACATTTACATGTATGTAACAGTTTTATTGTCTTGTAAATAGTCTGTAGGGTTTGCAAACTACCCCAACGCTCGTCAAAAGCATCCATGGTGGTATTTAAATTGGGCGTAAATCGATCATACGCAGCGTGCCCAAAGCTGCGCGTACAGCGCTGCGCAGACACAAGTTTGGATTGCGGCAGGTGTTCGTACGCTGAGGCGCACAGTGACGTCAAACATTCGAGCGGACACGTCCGCTAGTACGCATAAGGAGAAGTATGGACCAACCTTTGGGGTGGTTTTGCTTATTCTGGCGGTCTGCATGTGCCTGCAGGGGCTTGTTCCACAATGCCATCGAAACTTTGCACAGCGTAAAACCACCTTTTTGTTCCGTGTTAATCTGAACATTTGTTAAACATTTGTTATAATGGATTGAAGCGTTTTAGAATTCATAATGGTAATTTCATTTAAATAATTTTAAAACGATGCGTCGATTTAAAATATTGATGTCGACGCATTTTCAGCATCGACGTCATCGACAACGTCGACTAATCGCGGCAGCCCTAAACATGATGCTTCGCTGGTTGCGGGGGACGCAGTCTCACCTTTGGATTATCTTCATCGGTGTCCAGTGGTGCCGGTGGGCCAGAAACGCCAGAAGGACCCAGAAGAGGGCGGCCCAGTGAAGAGGAACAAACGCAGCCACAAGAGCACCAGCGTGCATCCGAAGAAGGGCCGGAAAACAGGTGAGAGGAAAGGATGCTGGCTGCAAGGACCGACGTGTTCTCTTATGCATCATGGCTGCCATGTGTCGTTTGTGTACCTACGCGAGGACGTAACGCTTCGCCTACACGAGATGTACCACCAATAATCTTGGGGGTAGTATGGTCAACCTTCGTCATGGGCCTTTGTGATTATATGCGTTACAATTTTAATATTGAAGTAGCATCTGATTTATTTTTAAGAATGAGTGACCATCAGAATCATGCTGATAGGCTGGAGACCAGTGTCATGCTTATTCCGTTCTAATTGGCCCACAGCACACAGTAGTGACAGTGAGGACCAGTCCACCAATGAAAACGGCGCCAAATCTCCCGCCTCAAAGGCTCCTGGAAGGACGCCCCCTTCTGGCCACAGATACCACAAGCATGGGGATCCGGATCACCAACATCAGCACCGGGAACAGCAGAGTCGCTCACCGCGTGTGTACAAATGGAGCTTTCAGATGTGTGAGTGTCACACCCAGCTAGTGCCCAGCTAGTCAAACAGAACAAAACTTATTGTATTTTAAAGCTTCAGGATCTGCTAGTTACAAACCCTAAGATTGGGTAACGCCCGAATCCAAACAAGTCAAATGATGTCACATCAGGTTTAGTGTGTAGTTTTTTTTCCCCTTTAATAATTCTTGATGGAAATGTTATACTTGATCATAATCATAATGTAACTAGCAACTGATCGTAGGTTCACTGCTATGTAGAGGCAGAGGTGAGGATGAGGCAGGGCAGTCATGTGACTTGTGTCTTTGCCACGTCTTCCACCCCAGCCGACCTGGAAAAAATGACCAGCTTGGAGAGGATCTCCTTCCTGCAGGAGAAGCTGCAGGACATTCGCAACCACTACCTCTCGCTCAAGTCGGAGGTGGCATCCATAGACCGGAGGCGAAAGCGTTTAAAGAAGAAGGACCGAGAAAGTGAGTCATCCTACCTTCCTCTGTCCTGATTGGCTCTTCACATATCACTTTTATTTGTTTTTCATTTCTCCGGATAATCTATTCTGTCAGGATCTTTCCCTGACTGTTTAAGTTTTAAGGGAAAAAGCTATATTGTGAAAAGGTTCACGTCGTAGGCCGTTCATCCGTGACATACCTATATACTTAAAAATTTGCTAAACCAGGTATGAAATCTGCTACCATCAGGATTTACATCCAGGTTTTACTACCATCCAGCTTGCCAACAGTAATATATCAGTGTTTCAGTCACTCTAAGTATTTTTTATTTCTGAATTTTTTGGCCTAATTACAAATTTATAAGGTGACAAAGGTGATAAGTGACTTCCTGCCGATGTCTCTGCATCCTCCAGGTGCCGTGGCTGCCTCCTCGTCCTCGTCCCCCTCCTCCAGCTCGCTGACTGCGGCTGTCATGCTGACTCTGGCTGACCCGCCCGTGGCCGGGCCCGCACAGAACTCTGGGATGTCGGTGGAGTGCAGGTGACACAACATCCGGTGACCCAGAAAACTCAGCAAATGAACGACAGGCACTATATATTTTTTTGTATTGACAACTGTTTTTCTTTTTGGCAAGCTAACTGCACTTAAGTGCACTTTCATGAAGGGAGCTGGGAAAACGCAACAATGGACTTGCCGTGTCTTGGTGATAAAGACATTAAGTTGTTTTCTCAGAGCAATAATTGTTTTCACCTTGATTGTGTTTTGAGGTCGGGGGGAAGGGTACGATCAGTGAATTCAGAGGGGTCTTTCCTGTAGCGTGTCCACCAACTGTAACATTTCGCGTTTACATGTGACGCATTAAATGTAACTGCTAAAAAGTGTCTCCCCTGTTCAGTAGCTTATCTTCTGAACATCCTTGTGTCCTGTGAGTGAAAGGTACACCCCTATGTCCATCAAGCAAAGCTGAGCTGGGAAAAAAAATTAAATACCCCCGGTGCATTACGGTTGGTGTTCCCCCACCCTGCCATAGAGGTTGTTGTTGTTATTATTATTATTATTATTATTATTATTATTAAAATAATAAAGCTGTAAGACCTTGAGCCACAGAGGTACCCTGTAACCTCATTGTCAGCTGAACGTCAGAGTGATACTCTTGTGCCTTGTTGCTCTTCTCCTCGGGCACTTGGATAGACGACACAGTTGAGCCCACCTGGCCCTGTTGTGAGCGTGCTGGGTCCGGCACTGGCAGAAGACTCCCAGGAAATTAACTTCCTGTTTACAGATGACAGAAGATCCTCGTGTCAGCAGCTGAGAGATGTGAAAAAGGGCTCTTTAAAGTATTCGGTGATGAATCCGTATCTCCCGGAACATGCCTAAAAGGTTCATTGGTGATGAAACTCACCTTCAAAATAGTGACTCTTATACATGAAATGGAAAGAAGCTGCACTTTATGAAATGAGAGTAAATGTATTTTGCTACTGAACATGAATATACCAGTTAGAGGGATTTTCAAAGAGAAGTCTCACTTAACAGTGACTGTAAATGCACTACAGTGTAAAATAAACTTAATCACGGTTCGATATAAACCCTAAAATGAAGACCCCAGTTTTGTAGTTTTATTGTCTTCCCAATGATATTTTCGCCCATGTTTTGCTTATTGGCCTACCCTCATGCAGCCTAACAAATGTGTATTATTACACTCCGACACTGGCCAGGCCAATATCTGTCACAGCAGGGAGGAGTTGTGGGTAAACAGCTGTGTAGTCAGTCTTATCAGTATCATGCAGAAGCTGGTGTTTACTGCAGCTGGTGGCATGAATGAATTGTGGGAATTCTCTTGGCAAGGGTACAGATTTTAAAAAAGGATTCTTTAAGGGAGGAAAACAAAGAAAGCCATGTTGTTAAACCTGGGAAACCTAAGTTCATTTCTACACTTGGTACTGATACGTCTCACTGGGAACATTGGCTATTGCTTTGCTACATCTTATCGGAGTGAGTGTGTGTGTGTTGGGGGATCCATCAACTAATGAGCTTGTTCACAGGTCTGATTGGGGTGTGCCCTCTTAAGCGTATGTATGTATGTCTGTCTGTGTGTGTATGTGTGTGTTTTTCTTTGAGTTTCTCCAATCAGGTAAAAAGTTACAGTTTTTTAAACATGCATTTATAACAGAGATGGATGACATTGGTGCATTCAGTTCTTAAGAGAACTCAAGTCTGTACAGACTCCCTGTTGTATGATAAACCGAAGACCTTTTTTTGGTTTTGGCACTATGTAATTGTATGCCTTTGTAATACATTTGTATATCAAAATGTGTTTGGAGTCAAGCTATTTAATATGTTGCACTGTTAATACTGTGTATTTTTCTGTACAGACTTTTACCGTTTTAACTGTAGTTTCTCTGTACATCTTTAGAGGGTTAAAGCATGTCTCCTTTGTTTTATGTCTTTGCCTTCCCTGTGGGACAGTTTTATCCAGTTATTTTTCATACTTTTTCTAGAAAAGTCAGCATTTTTTTTAGTTTGCTGCCATATACGAAGCATTGTGTTTTTGAAGGTGAGTTCAGAAGTATTTTCCAACGTGTACATGGGCTTGTAAAGTTTTACCTTTACAAATGAGTTCAGAGAGAAGGGGTGCAGTGAAAGCTCTAAAGTATTTATTAGATTCCTCGAAGGATGGACATTGTGTAATTTATTGTACAAATGTAAGCTAAAAGAAGCCTCTGTTTGAAATAAATACCATAGTTTGTGAAGTCCTTTGTCTACTGCTGTTTGTTTTCGTTAGCATTGGCCAGTGTGTCACGCCGGTGCTTAAGTCATCTACAGTGTAATACAGGTGCTAGAACACAGCATAACAGCCTGTATATTTCCCACGTATTTAGGCAACTTTCCACATACTTCGGTCACTTCAAATGTTGAAAGCCAGTGTGATTACATACTAATAATGCTGCTTATTTATTTTATATTTATATGTGCTCTGCATCCTAAGGCAGAAAAAAGGTTGGGAAACACTGTCCTAAGGGAAGCTTCCATCCATCCATTTTTTTGTGCCCACTTGCCCTATTCAGGGTTGTGGGGGTGCGGAGCCTATCCCAGAAGCTATGGGCACAAGGCAGGGAAGACCCCAGGATGGGGCGCCAGCCCATCACAGGGCACACTCCCGCACCATTCACACACACACACACCTATGGGCAACTTGGAAATTAACCTCAACATGTTTTTGGACTGGGGAGGGGAACTGGAGTACCTGGAGGAAACCCCACGAAGACATGGGGAGAACATGCAAACTCCACACACATGGGGCCATGGTGGAGACACAAACCCCAGAGGTGTGAGACGACAGTGCTAACCGCTGTGCCGCCCCCCCTAAAGGAAACTTAATTTCTAAAAACAAATGGGCAATATTCATATTTTTCCATAGCTAAAATTTAAAGGCAAAAACTGGTTGCAACAGCAGTCGACTTAATTTTTTTGTTTGCCTAAGTCGCCTTTAGGGCAGGCCAACACTGTTTTTGGCATCTAAAATGGTTTCTGAGAAAGGCCAATTGCAAAAACATGGTCACAACAACCATTTCCATGTGAAACCAAAAATGTGCTGTAGGTCAAAAAATGTCTGACAAAGTATTATGCAAAACAGCACCATACTCATCTTGATAAAAGAATCTTTGGTGAAGCACAACATTTACTGCCTAACTAAACTAATGCACTTCAATGTATTTCTCATCGCCTTTTATTTAGTGGTTGATTGGAACGTTATGAAATGTGACGCCATTTTAAACCCACCCAATGAAGCAGTACCTCTCCTAGTCATTTTGATTAGGCCCGCTCTTGCGCTTTCTTGATCCGCCAATGACTGACACATGTTGAACCATTCAGAATATGAGTCTAGTCAACAGGCAAAAATGAACCCATTTGTTGAGCAATTTTCATTTTTGGTTTATGGACAAGGCAACTCTTAAGTGAAAGCCACTTATGTCCTCCCTCATTTCTTCAATTTGAAAGTGGCGACCTTTGTAAGGACTAACAGATTGATACACAACTACACAGTGAGGAAAAATGGTGAGATCCCCAAAAAACTGATTGATGCAATTTCATTTTTGGGCGGACAAGGTTTGGCATTTAGGGGACCTGATGAGAGTGAAAACTGACAATAAGAAAGTATAGGGAGGTGAGAGATGTACTTTGCTCTACAAAGATGTTCTAAATCTGTTAGTGCATTTCTGTGATCTCATACTTTAATCAAGTAACTCCATTAATTTTACTTGTATGCTATTTCTATGATGGCTGCATTTCACAAAAGTGTGCACCTGTTGAATGCTATTACAAATAATTTGTAGTGTGAGCTCAGTCGTGCTTGTGACTACAAGACTGTTCTTTTCAGGGCACAGTAAAAGAGCTCAATTTTCTGCCAATGCATTGTCCGAGTCTCTTTCTCCACGCCTGGCTCAAGCAGACGCCACAATATTCTTCCCCTGCTGTGAGGTCTGCATTAACACGCTGACTATGGCACGCTGCTTTTCTTTCCTTGTTAAAGCCATCTAGGCAGGGGTGCCTCTAGAAATTTTTAGTTTTTTAGCTGTTAAAACCAGACCGCTCCAGTCGCGTGATCACGGATCCTGTTAAGGATGACCCTAGCAAGGACCTTACCCTGCGCTGAGAGCAGTGTCATCCTCCTGTAGCTGCCATAGTCCAGCTTGGAGAAGTTCACCCTGGATACCAGAGATCCCTGAAGCCTTCCCTACCTCTAGCTGGTTCATCACCCGATCATTCTAAGTGAGACTGGGTGGTTCACAGCTATTCGCAGGATCAGACCAAAGAACTGTAGCCCCAGATATGTCCAACTTTTAGATTTTAATGATTGTCATTGTTGACACACCACAGTACACAGTGCACAATAACAAAATGTGTTATCTGCATTTAACCCATATGTGACAATGTGACAAAGCAGTGGGCAGATAATTCAGTGCCTTCCTAGTTCAAAGGAACCAGCCCAGTGAGTCATAACTCGGCCATCCATGAGGTAGGGCTCTAGATTGTGACCAATATGCAACCATTTATTGAAAGTGTGCAAGTTAACATTTCACGTGACGTGGCTACATCAGTGTGACTGTATGATCGTCATTGGGATGTTTTGCTCTGGCATGGGTACTGCGTTTTTTAAAAAAAATTTTTTAGCTGAGCTGAGACCGGAATGCCTATAAGCCTGTCCACTCCCTCGGAGCTGTGCAAGATGTTTTTGTCATGGCTGGAGTGCCAATCCCGCCACGAACCCCAACATTTTTTTAACCAAAAATTGGAGGACTGCTTGTCACATGCAGTTTAATGTCATACCCAGGACATAAAATACAGCTCTACTAATTTTCATGTACGATATATCTCATACAACTGCAAGTTACGTATGTTAAGCTAAAACTTTTTTTTTCTCTGTCTTAGCAAGGGTTGCAATGACTTTTAATGACCATCTTCAATATGTTTTAAAAGGACTCTAAAGCAGAGGTGGACATCTCAGGTCCAGAAAGCAAAAATCTAGGCCAAGATTTTGTTTCAACTATCCATTTGCGTACTCTTCATGCTTAACTAGTTGGTTTAAACAAAATCTCGGTTTGGATTTTTACTTTCTGGACCTGAAATGTCCGTTTAAAGTAAAAGTCCGTGGTTTAAAGTTTAGTTTGACATAAGTTCTGCGTGCGCTTTCCCAGCCATTTTTGAAATTAAATTAAATGATTTACACTTTACTGATATCCGTGTCACAATTTCCTTTTCGCTTACCCGATCTTGCTCTCTGTAGGTGAGAACAAGCTTGGCAGCGAAGGGCAGCCACCCATAGTAGCCCACGGAACTGGGGTTTGAAATAATTTTCGTCCTCGTAGCTGGGCTCAGTAATTAACAGTGTGGTGTGTTTCTGACAAATTTAACAAAAGTTGAGTGAGGAGGAGAAAAGCGAACGACATTTGCCTTCTGCTTTATGGGAATATTTTGGATTCCATAGAAACGACAGCAAAAGTGCGTGCTTTGTCGCCACTGCTTTGTGTCTTAGGACAAAACTTATTTGACAGACTCGGTTCATAGATACCTAAAATAAACTGGAGCCAAACAGAACGTAACTCCTTTTTGCTTTACAAACATTGCCATATTTATTGCAGAATTTTCAGTTGTTGCGTTGTGATTTTTTTTGTTCTAATACCGTTCACGCCATTTAATGCACACGAAAAACTAGATGTCGGCGATGCCAACCTTGGTCTCAGAAAGAAAATTAGCGGTATCGCCCATCATACGGTAAGGCCAGTAATCGGCGCAACAGGCTGCGGCTAAACAAGGTTTACATGTTTATGGGAGCGAGGTTAACAGCCCGCTGTATCCATATGATTTTTTGGTGACAATGTATTCCACATACGTCACACAATAAGGACAAATACTTATATATAACATATTTAAATTTGAAAGCATTCGTAGATTTTAAGATGAATACTACAAAACCATTTCTCGTTAATTTCATAATTTTCTGTCAGGCGATCAGCGAGGCCAGCACAGCTGTCATGTTCTTGGGTCCTTTAAAACCATGGAAGGAACTCGGTTCGAAAGGTATTAGCCGTTGTACTTCCAATAAGCGTTTGGACCGGCTTGATGTATAATCCCTCCATGTAACGACGGTGGTTCGCTGTTAGGAGGCGATGATAGGCAGCAGAACAAGCGCCCTCGCCGCCGGCGTATGCGCTGCTTTGTTCATTGGCTACTGCATCTACTTCGACAGGAAGCGACGGAGCGATCCCAACTTCAAGAGGAAGCTGCGGGAACGTAAGAGCTGGCGCGCCGCGGGGGATTTTGGGTCGTATGTCTGTATTCAAAATAAAGATGTGCAATGTCTGCCACCTCGCTGTATGGTTTGGCTCATGAATGATGGTCGATTCTGGAGAATTTCGTATCTAAATTCTTGATAGAGGGTTGCATATATCATTACAACCTTTCATGTGGGCACAAGTCAGGGTTCAGCCATCGTGAATCAATTCCTTGCTTTCAGGCAAGAAGTTATCAAGACACCCAACAGCCTGTTCTGTTGCATACAAGTCCAGTTATGAATTATTTCATTAAAACAAGGGACCGTTAGCATTGGAAATTTAAAGTAGGCCGGTGTGGTTAATATACACAACAGAGTTAGTTTTATAATACGAATCTGATTGTAAGGATTTTCATCTTTACTAGTTGTATTAGTTGTGTAAGATTAAAAGACAGGCCAATGTTGAGGCTACGTGGACGGACCAACTTAGTCCAGAAATGTAATGTAACTGGTACGTCCTTTATAACGAACGTATATTACAGAAAACCTGCCCCGCGATATGTTGCATATTTGAAGGACTGGGGGCAAAGACTTGCGCCAGCCTTCAGGGCTGGGGTATCAAACTCAGCCCTGCACATTTTTGGATTCCCCCTCATTTAACACACCTGATTCAACTCCTTGTGCTAACTACCACACAGCTCATGAGTTGAATCATTTTGGTGGAACAGGGAAAGAACTAAACTACACATGGCTCCAGCCCCCCAGGACTGGAGTTTGACACCCCTGTTTAGGGGGGTCTGATAAATCAGTGGACTTGACACCTATGTATTTTATTAGAACTGTTAGAATTGATTTTTTTTCTTCATTTCTTAGGACGGCGAAAGCAGAAGTCTGCAAAAGAAAAATCAGATCTGTCAAAGGTAAGCTTTTTTTTTTGCTTCAGTGTAAATTTGAAATGTTTAAATCCAAACCAATGAAGCGGCTTTCTTCTGTGAAGTTAAATCTGCCTTATATGTTTTTCAAAATCTAGAGTGAAAAGAAAAGAACTGTTTGTTATGTTGTATCTATTGGGGGTACTGGATATAGCTAATCCAGTGTGCCGTTGTGGGGATCCTCAGGTGCTGGACCTGAAGGACCCTGAGAAGATCCAGAAGTTCTTCTTGGATGAAATCCAGCTAGGAGAGGAATGTTTGGCTCATGGTATGCCTTCTACTACAGTGAAACCATATTATTTGCAGCATGAACTGTGGATCATGGAATAATGTGCCATTGTTTCCAGACCTCCAATTAAAAGTAATTGTTTCTTAGGAAAAGTACCTGGCTACAAATTTTTTGCTTTTTGAACAAGGGTGCAAGAATGGCAGTTAGAATAATATCCTGTTGAGTTTTTGTCTTATTGCTAGTCTAGAACATTCTCCAGTTAAGGTCTTAGATGTGGCTTCCTTGTTTCGAAAAACCATAAATTGTCTGAAGGCTGGTTTATTTGCATGTACACATAGGTAAAGGTGGTCATTACATTATCTGTAAATATTAATTACAAAGGTGTGGGTTGCAGTCTGGGAACATAAAATCTTCTTGAGGTGTCCATCCTGTTTATTTCTGAGCCAAATGCTACCTACTCTCTCATGCCCACCCACCACAGGGGATTATGAAACTGGTGTGGACCACCTAACCAATGCCATCGCTGTGTGTGGACAGCCCCAGCAGCTCCTTCAGGTGCTGCAGCAGACCCTGCCCCCACCTGTGTTTCAGATGCTCCTCACAAAGTTGCCCACCATAAGTCAGGTAAGGTGACAGTCGGTGTTCTATGAGGTTCAGTGTAGGACTTAAGGAACCTCTTGTAGCAAAGTCGGTACCATTGACCTTTCCACTATCCAGTTGTTCATAGTTCCGGGACAAGGAACAAGCAAAAATTATATCTACTGTCTTGCTGGGGCATATTCTCATGGAATTTACGTATTCCAAAACGATACATTTTAAATTTCAAAAGTAATTTTGATAAATGCTTTTTTATTGACTTTTTTTTTTGACAAATTTTCCTGCCATGTGCTTGAAATGTTGGTTAGGCTCAAGTGTGCCCTCTACTGGGCTGGTGGTTTTATTGCATCTTAGTCACCTTTGATCGGTGGGAGTTCTCATTCGTCATCATCCTGTGTTCTCCTTCTCCAGAAGATCATCAATATGCAGAGCCTGGCTGAAGATGATGTCGAGTAAGCCAGTCCCCTCCCCACCCCACTGGCCCCCCAGGAGTCTACTTCTAAAATAAATGTGTGGCCATATTGGTTCTTTTTGTTTTTTTGCATTTAAAATCTCTTGGATTTACTAATGTATTAACCAGAATTATTCTTGTCATTTGTTTTTTTTTTTGTTCTGTATTTGTACATCATCCATAGCTAAGTTACCTGTATATGAAACAGAATAACCAAGAAAGATGACAAACGGGCATGTTTCTCGCACTATGAATTTCAACCCACAACACATGGGCATCAAGCTAGAAGGTGCAAGTGACTCGGTTCACCCTGTTTTGTTTCTTTCTTGCAGTTTCTGATTTGCACTAAATATACAGCCCATGACGGTCATTAGAGGTCGCTGTAGAGTCACAGCAAGACTGTTTAGAAGTTCCATCGATTTTTATGTGTGAAATACAGCAAATGCGTGTAACAGCTTGATGTGTCTTGGAATTCCTTTGTATTCTGTGCACTGTGGATTTGAATGGGATGATAATACATGCCAGCTGTAACTCATCTCAATGGGTTTAATCCTGAAGAGTGAGTTTGATTGGGGAGGTGGGGCGGGTTTACCTTTTCAGTGTCTTTTTAAACCATTAACTCCAGTCCTCCTGAAGTGTTCTGTTTATGAAACCGTTATAATAAAATATTGGTTGAAACAATTTAACACCAGTCATTTACCGTCCCCTCTGTCGGAGTTTCTTCACTCTAAGGTCTCTGATCTGATTGGTGCAGCCTCAAGCGCGACAGTGGTATCAATTAAATCAACTGTATTCAACAGTGTTTCCCAGTCTGGTCCTTGTGGGCTGTCTGACAGGGAGCTTGGAGGGAGCAAAAACATGGACTGGGTGGGTTGCCGAAGACCGGATTGGAAACACTGGTATACAACATTTTACCATGTAGATTGCTGTTTGTGTAGTTAATTGTACAATATACCATAAATGGTGTCTATTTGCATAATTTTTATTGGGGTTGACTGCCAGCTTCTGGATTAAAAGGATAAAACTCTTTAGAGTTTAAAAATGAGTATTATTTTTTAGCAACGTTCCATTTGTTTTAGAGGTTGTTTTGTTGCATTTACACTCAATTGCTGCTTTATTAAATACACCTGCTTGTTAATGCAGAAAAGCCCGCTGCTTCAAATGGCGAATCACGCCTCTGCGACTGAATACATACAGCATGCAAAATAACCAGGGGTGGCTCTAGGGTCAGAGCATGTCCAGGACTTAGCGACAAAATTGTCATGCAATGTAACATGGTTATGGTGATTAAAAAAAAAACTCTGGCTTTCAATAAGAACATTTGGGGCATGGTGGTTCCGCCATCACATAAAGAGCCATCTTCCTGGGGTGGTGACTAGAGTTTACAGAGAATGGTGTGTCAAACAGAGAGATTCAACCAATGACGTTTCCCAAAAACAACTTACACTAATTAGGTCAGCGAATGGTTTTTTAAAGTGAACGGGAGAGCCACAAGTGCAGCTCAATACAACATTGGCGCACAGGATGTCGTTTCTGAATTCTTTGAACTCGTCTGACCTTGACGCGTTTCTGGAGGCAATAGTGGCTCCTACCCAGTATTAGCTATATGTACCGAATAAAGTGACACGTGATTAAGTATATTACTGAGATCGGACAAGCGGTCCTAACCCCTGGACACCGCAACCACCAGGTGGCAGTAGTGCTCCGTGTAAAATCGCCCAACAGCAAAACGAGTTACCCCGAACTTACTAAAGTGCATGGTTTATTTTAATGATAAAACCCAATATTTATCACGCTGTTTTCTCACACAAAGATCTATAAAGTCGGTATCTAAGCAAGAGGAAATGACAATAAAATGACTCTACTTAAAAAAGTGGAGAAAGGCATTTCTTGTGGACGCTAGGTATATATTTAATATTTTCCCGTAACCGACTGTTTAGACGTTGACAGCATGGACACGACATCCCGCCAGCACCTGGAAACGCTTTAACCGCCGGTGACTCACTGTACTGTAAATTTAAACCACTTCTTCGGCCCCCTCTTTTCTGGCAGACAAGGTGAGTCTCGCAAACGTTACCAATTAGGGAAAGTGCTGTCTGTGGCCCCAGTCTTGTCCCGGCCGGGAGCCGAGTGTGGCTGGACCGCCGGCTTGGCTGTGAGGGGAGATATTTCTCGGGAAATAATTAAAACATACTGTCGTGCCTACAATAACTCTCTGTTCAGTATTTGAAATGTATTTTACATTTTCCTGGATTGGGACCGTCAGCAGTTCCGATGTACGGTGCGGTCGCCGTTGACTTTGTATAGTAACGTGTTCCCTGTAAGCGGTTAAAAACGCAACCCCCCCACCCAGTCAAACCGTGTCCGTCGCAAACAGAGACACAGTCGGATGGAGATCACTCTTGAGCAACCCTCGACGGTTGTGAAATAGATTTTTTTTTAAAAAAGAAGAAAAACCAGTGAGGCCCAGGCATGCTGATTTGCGCCAGGCTTGTTTGGGGATCACGGACAGGGGGCGGGGTAAGATCGGGGGCGGCAGATGTCGAGAGCAGAAGTCAAACGGTGCCAGTGGGTGATCTGATGTGTCCTGTCACTTTGAGGTCCTCTTATCTACTCAGCTTCCCATCTCCAAGGAAACAACACCTCCCAGCCCGGTCCTGGACACGCCATAAATGGCTGGGGGGTGTGGATGCTCCTTCGCCAAAAACTGATTGCTTATATGTATTATTAATACGGTCCCTTTCTTGCTTTTTAGCTACTAATTTGTCCTTTTTTCCTCATTATGCTGCAGCCAGTCAGGATCAGCACCTCGTTCAAGGGTAAAGTGGCAGTTGTCCTCGTTTTTAAACCTGCACACTCTTCTGGTTGTAGTCCCAGTTTTTTCTTTCTTTTTTTATTGCCATGCCACTTGCTCCCCCCCTAGGCGGGAAAAGGCTGACAGTGTGTGGGTGCATTTGGGTGAGCTGGGGGTGGTGAGTGATGTGTGTCCTGTGAAGGTCACGCAGGCTGCCTGGGCTCCAGGCGACAGCACGGTGCAGATGGCGGCCTGGCTGGCGGGAGTGAAATTTCACCCTCGGCCGGTTCCCGTGTCGCACGGCTGCCTGCCCGCCCTCCTGCCTTACCCCGCCAACAGCTGACAGCGTCAGTTGCGTGGAGTGGCCGGCTGCTTCTGGACGCACGGCCGGACATTTTTTGGGCCTCGGGGGTGGGGGGGTTGCAGTGGGATGGCACTGGAGCCCAGGTCTTCAGCTCTGAACTGAGCCGTGGGTATACAGTACCACCTGCCTCGATGATATCACTGAGTAAACATTAGTAGTTTCCTGTGTGTGTGCCTGTGCTCACGGGGGTTTCCAGCATGTCGGTAACGATCGGGGGAGCAGGCTGCGGGGGGTGGGGCTGGTCACCGTGGGGGAGATTATCTGTCTGGTCTGTGACCTATCTCATCACGGCTTAGTGTGGCGCATCTAAGACACAGCTGCCAGTGGAGGACTGCAAGCCACGGGGGAGGTGGTGGCGGGGGGGGGGGATTGCGCAATACCCAATTCCCGGCATCAGCCGTCATCACACCATAACAAATGCCATTGCCCTGGGAATTAATTGCATTTAATATTTCAGTATGCTGAAGCTATGACTTTTTGCGTTCACTAGCCCAGAAGTGGCTTTATTCCCAATTGCCGGAAGATGCAAATTGTCTGACAGGGTGTTCCTTCAACTGAATGGAAGGGCAAGCTCAGACTCTTTTGCAGGGGCTGCATTTGCCTACCAGCACATCACTAACCCATAGAGCCCTCCTCTTGCATATTCTTTCACACAAGGTCATTAGGAAACATGTGATACGCCACAGCCTCAGGTGTAGCTCCTGTATAGAGGTTTCTGGTAAAGACTAATCTATGCAATAATGGCTGAGCCCTGGCCGGGGCGGGGGGGGGGGGCGCGGGGCCCCGGGCGCCCCGGGGGGCGGGGGGGGGGGGGGCGGGGGGG
>JAODLD010000069.1:5443599-5456773 GCA_026781065.1 Mormyrops boulengeri
CAGGGGCCTCGCCGTTTGTTCAGGTTCGTTGTTTACATTACCTCAAGGCAGCACTAGCCAAGGGGTACCTCCCCAAACCTGATCCTGCCCTCCCCCCTACATAAAATTTTACCTCAGGGCTTTGCTGGCGGAGGCTGCAGACTGCAGATGGAGAGATCTGACCTGCTCCGCTCACCGCTTCAAAATAGTTACTATTCAGCCATCCCCCCTCCCCCAAAGAGACGCGATGCAAACGCAGGCTGCATACATACATTCTCCTGCCACCTTTGTTTTGCTTTACTGTTTGTTTTTTTCTTTCTTCTTATCCTCTTTCGTTGATTTATATTGACGCAGTCAGGTCACGACTCGGCTGTAGCTCTGCCAAGTCGGCACTGCGGCAGCAGAAATGTGTGTTCCACCAGGGGACCCGAAAGCCCCCAGGGTGGGGGGGGGGGGGGCGGTTGGGAGCGATTTAGCCCTTTTTTATTTTTCAGGTGGGGGCTCTGATGAAATAAAACTTAGCAGATGGTGTTTTTCGCCAAGTCATCAGGGTGAACGGGTTCATTTGGGCTGGAATGAAATACCAGTTTTGGTCAAAAGCAAAAAAAAAAAAGAAACACAGATCCCTGGTGGGGGAGGGAAAGTGGAGGGTAAGGGGGGGGTTTGTGGTTGGGGACTACGGGGTTAAGTAAGCAGCCTGTTTTTTAAACAACGGCCTTCCGCTTGCGGGCGGGCCTAGCCAGCCGCTTTGAAATTGTGAGACAGGCGGGATTGTTTTGCATTCCGGCAGTCTCCTGCGTCGACTTGTAGCAGATCCCAGCAGCTGCAGACTAGGACTCACGTCCGGGGGGGTGGGGGTTGTGAGGGATTAGCGGAAGGCCGAGCCCACTGCCAGCTTCCCCATTGTCACGGTTTGGCTGCTCTGTAGCAAGTTACATGGTTGTTTGGGGGGGGCTTGCCTGGGCAAGGGTGGAGAGTGTGTTGCTGTTTTCCATTTGGCCTGCTTGGAACTAAAGAAACAGATGACTGGATGAGCAGCAGTGGGGAGAGACTTGGGGGGTGGTTCAGGAGCGGGCGCAGCGGGTGGGTGGACAGGAAGGGGGCCTCACTTTTGCACAGACATTCACATTCTCAGCTCTAGAGAGCCCTGGTATTCATCTGTGAGCTTTGACTGGAAAAAGAGCCCTTTTTTTTGAGAGGAAGGACCTTCTGCTCATTGTGTCTGAACGTGTACTTTGGTAGCTCTGGCTCTACTTGCAGAAATGTGTGCAAAATCACTCTTAGCCCCTGGATGAGGTATTTTACATCCACATATACTTTTTCGTTAACATTCAGTATCTGGCTTAATCCTCAAGCTGAAGTATATGCAGGAACTGAAGGGTATTGGGGATCAATAACGTCTGTTATTTCATGCTGTAGGACTTCACTTCCACTTTAGCCTGTGTGACTCGGTCTGTGGAATGCAAAACAGGAGGTGCTGCTTCTCCTTGTCCCCGAAGCCCACTCCTCCGCCTCTCATTTCCTGTTTGGGTGGCCAGAGGCATTGAGACGATGATGCAATCCACCACCACTACCCCCCCCACCCCCCGCTCCCTTTCATCCTGCCCCACAGCTCAGACACGCTACGCTCCCTCCCTGCCTTGCTTTCTCATCGTTTACCCCTTCATTTAAAATTTTCCGTTTTGATGAGAGATTCATAGGGGTTGAGAGGTGTGTGCATGGGCTTTGGATAGCTAAATGAAGCCTTCCAATTTAGTTGTAACACCCAGCCACCAGTCTGCAGCCTCTGTCCCTTAGACACGCACACGCTCACTTTACATAGTAGGGACCCCACCCCATGTCTCTGCAGCCTGACACGCTGGCTTGAGGGAGCCAAGGAGGAGCACAAGAGAGGAGGTTTATTTTTAAAACCCTCGACCACGACATAGAATTGCTGGTAAAATGTCAGCACACACACCCCCCCCCCCCCCACCTCATGCAGTGATGGAGGATTTGTCCTTTTAGCACAGTGCTCCGCATGGTTGGGGTCCCAGGCGTCCTTGGGTGACTCGGATTAGCTTGAGCTTCGCACCTAGCCAGTCGGAATCTGACTAGGCTCATGTGGCAACCTGGGATGCGAGCTTGTTGCCAGGCCAGCAAAGGTCCTACACCTCATTACAGACACCTCGTAGTGGGACATGATTCAGCAGCCCAGACAGGCGGGCCCACTTCACCAATTCCCTGTGGTGCCTTTATAGACGTGGGAGGGGTCCCATTGAAGATACCACGCAGGACACTTCCAGAGCTTGGGTGGGGTATGGGTTGTGTTTTTCACAAGGGGACGGGAATGTGCACTGTGACTAAGTTAGACATGACTAGCGACATGTATGGCCTTCAGCAGTATAAACCATTTTCCCACATTTATTTCACGTGCTGAATATTTGCTGTCGATGTTCATGAGAGCAGCAACATGACAGGAGGGACAAAGGGCACCATTTTAAATTCCCCAGTGATATTTACAGACAACGGGGGGGATTTTTAAGATATGACGTGCAAAAATGATAACTTTTCATAATTTGCTGCAAGGCCTACAAGCCAGTTGTTCTGGAAGGCATATTTAGAGGTCTGTTGTTTTCTAATCCGTAGAGAACCTACAGTATAAAGCCTCAGCTGTCTTTCTGGGCTGCTTGAGGGATTCTAATTCAAATGTGCACAAACATCTGGATTTGTGCTGAGATACTCCAGATCCAGCTGTTTCTCAGTGAAACGGGTCCATATTCTGAGGGAATGAGAACCATGTGGGCCTTCAATCTAGCAATTGTTAAGTGCTGTGTTTGGCTTTTGGTTCCCTTAACCAAAAAAGGGTCTTTTTTCCATTCCTGGGTGCATGATTATGTAATGACATTGTGAGGATGGAAGTTTGTGTTTTGTCCTCCCACATCTGTGTTCCTCACCATGATGGAATTTTTGTATTGGGTCTTAGCTTCCTTTAGCCTCAGGGTCTCGTCGTTGGCTCACTATCCTTTTACTCTCATTTTAATCTGCCGTTAAATGGGTTGTTGGAGCTCGCTGCTTTCCCACATGGTGTGGACAAGGGGCCAACGAGGCCCCCGTCCTGCGTGCTTCCTGACCGAGATGTTATGTCTGGAACCGTTGAATGATGGAGAAGGTTACACCAACATCACCAAGCTAGGAATCTAGCCTCAGCAAAAATGCAACTCATAGCTTCAAGTGCATAATAATACCTCCAAAATGGCTTTCGAAAGCATCATGTCGATAGCTCATTCCATGGTACCATCTGGCCACGTCTGGCCCGTTACATATCGAGCATTTCCTGAGCGTGCGCGAGACTTCTGAAAGGTCTGCCGGCTGTCTGATGTCCACTGTTTGCCAGCTGGTTCTGTGAGTGTCCTCTTCCATGTAGTAAAAGCCTTTGAATTGGCAGCGTAGCAGGCGGCAGCAGCGCTCTGCTCTGTCTCGAGCATGCAGAGCCATGACCGTCTGTGCCCCAAACAATGTAAAGTACTCACTCCTGCTCTTGCGATAGTGTCAGATTGGCTCTTTGTTTTTACCATAAACTATATATGGTTTCTGGTTTTACATATACAAAACTGTCATAACAATTGCTTTTTAGCTTATAAATATAACCATTTCTTCATTCATTTTTTCCTTATATGAGAGGAGGGCCAAACTAAAAGCAAGGAGTCACCTAGCATTGCATCATCATCCGAGAATCCATCCATCTGACTTCTACAGTTCACCCTGGTCAAGGTCACAGAATTTTTCTGGTATTTAATTTCAGTTCCTGTTATATAGTTTAAATTTAACAGATTAACGAATGTGGTTCAGTTTATTTAGAACATTTTGTCTTCTGGCGAATGCAACCAGAAAGTTGATGGATTTTAAAATAGAGATGGTATAAATATATTTCTCTTTAAAAATAAAATCCAGTTAAGGGAGCAGATTCTCATGCAAAAAGGAATGTGTGATTACGAAGATCTGGTTGTTCCATCAAGTCAGTTCTAGAAAGGATGAAACAGATAGGATTCCATTAAGGCTTGGCATCTGCACCAGCTGATAGAAATACCAACTCACCATCCATGTAATACTAGAGCAAAATGGATGTGAGTCCATCATCTTGGAGGGCAGTGCACTGTGGCATCTTTATTATCACCCAGGAAGTCAGTGACCTTTAAGTTTTCCATGGCCTATATCACTCTCCAACTATCCCCCTTCCATGGTATCAGCCAGCCTGCTGGCATCTCTTCAAGGGGTTCCCGGCATCGAAACCAGACTTGGGGGGGAGGGTAGGCGGTGATGTCATTTCCAGAGAGATGCCATTGAACCAGCCTGGCAATGACATCAGCTGTTTAGTATCAGTTTGATTCATGATAATGACTATCTGTTCTCTTTTTTTCCTCCACCACTGCAGGTCTTGGGGAGTAGCTATAGAAGTACCTCTCTTCCATAATACCTCCCTTAAAAGCTCCCACCACACAGGTGGGTGCAGGGGGAAGGGGGCGCTGTTATTTGATAGAGAGAATGGCTAATAGTGTGTGTATGCCGTTAATGCCCTGCTACGGAGTGCAGATCCCGCGGATACGGAATTGGCCCAGCTGTGCTGCTGAGGCGCCTGTTCCTGCTGAACCAGCACTGATCCCTTCAATTCACTGCAGGAGTACAGATCCTGGTTATTCTGGCTGTTTTCACATACAGCAATGTTCAAGGACTTTTTTTGTTTAAACCAAGGATGTGTAAAACGGTGCAAAGGCCCAACAGTCGACGAATCCCTCAACATGCATCATAAAATTTGAGACGATTCTTTCACTTGTGCGTCCTACAGATGAAGGGCACGCTCCTCCACTTCAGCGCTCTGCTGCACTGTGCAGTGGGACGTTTGCAGAAAGTGTCTTGAGCAAGAGATGCAGCGTTCAGAGTTCCTGTGGAGGAGTGGGAAGCTTTTGTGTACAGTCTGTATGCTGCTGGAAAGGACATTTGCCATTGAGAAGACCATCGCCATCAAAAACTTCCCTCCAGAGCACAAATGTCCCCTTTGAATAGCCTCTTTCTCTGTTCCCTCTCAGTCCCTTTGTATAGTTACCTGAGTTTTGTAGGTGCCTTCGAGAGAATCACGCGTTCCCTTTCATAAGCAGTCTTCGGGGTCTGAATAATTTATGCTGTGAAACTGAAGTGAAGACGTGGACTGGAAGCAGAGAGAAAGGGCAACTCATTTGATATGGAATCAATTGATCCCTCATGGAGGAAAGGAACTAGGTAGCCATGACAACCATTTTAGAGCTACCAAGCATTTTGGTGATATGATGAGGTTTGATGCATGCAGTTTCCTGCCTCTGAAACGCTCAAAGGATTGTTGAAAGGAAGGTCTTGCAAATCAATATATTGTTACAAAAAATTAACAAAAATATGTCCTCCTAGAGGCTGCTTTGGACTATTCCATATAGAGGCACTAAAATTTGAGTGTCAGAAAATTTCCTGCATGGTTCAACAGTAGCCTTGTGTGGCACACAGCATTGCTTCATTTTTAAAAAGTGAAGCACATTTGGGCTTGTTGTAATGTTAAGCTTATAGCTCAATGTGCTTGAAAAGTCTTAAAAAATAGTTCACAACAAAACAGCAAAGACTAGGATGTGGGTGGGGGGGACAGGGGAGGTGAACGCTGTACATGCCAGATGCACATAGTCATTCTCGCTCTTCAGAACATCCGGAAGATCAAAGGGGTGAGGCGGGCAAAAACACTGGCACATGTGTGGACCCAGTTGCCGTGGCAACAAGGTGTTCCTGACTGGGGCTGGGTTGCCGAGTAACGGCTGGGTTACGTGCGTGGGAGCATGAAGGTTGCGCACGCATGGAGGAAGGGGAGCAGGTGGGGGTAGTGGTGTGAAGGCAGATCATGTGTGGAAACAAAGAGAGAGTCTGACACATGGAGTGAAAAAGGAAAAAGGCATCCAAATGTGGGGGGGGATAGCAGGAGGCTCTTTGATCTGTGACTCTCAGCATGTTTGTCTCTCGCTCATGTTAATCACCAGGATGTGTTCCACCGCGTGGCCCCCGTGACTCCATCACAGGCAGGGCCCTGCACGCACACAGGCAGGCCGGCTGGCCACCAGCACGAACATCTCTGGGCCCCGGGCCTGCAAATTTCACATGATGCGGCACCGTCATCCTGCCAGGATAGGGACATGAAGATGGCGCCGAAAAGCTCAGAGCTCTTCCTGAGAGGGATTGTGCCTGCTTTTAGCAATATGGCTGACTTGGTCTTTTTCTACAGCAAAACACAGTACCACAGCTGGACTGTTGATCTTCAGCAATAATACTGAATATATTTCAAGTAGAAATTTTATAAACCCGTGAATTGCAATTAACTTTGGTTGTCATAAATTTATTTTTTCATTACTTAGTAACACACTTTATGTTTTACCCTAAAAGCAGGAAAAAGCATAAAATATTGTGACATAAGCATGACATAAAATGTAAAATATGGTCCTTCCATTCTCTCCCAGTAAATGAATCATTATCTCTGAGAGGCTGAGCTTTGTTGGCCACGAGCAGAGGGGAGATGCACATGATCAGCCCAGCAGCAGAGAACGCACTTGGCGCGTCTAGGAAGCATTGGTCACCATGGGGACGGGCGAGGTGTCTGCCCTGACCCTCCGTGGCACGCTCCCCTGCCATGCAAAGCGGATGACTCACTTTGCCGGGCGGCAAGAGCTCCTTGGAAACCAGTTAGAGGAGACCTGGAGAAGAGCGGGGAGCAGCGTGGGACGCGGGTGTGACGCATCCCAGGATCTACAAGGAATGTTCACCAGCATCCATGTGCATGTGGCTGTTTGCTCATCTCAAAAATCAAATCTACTCATCCGGTCAACACAGGATCAAGAATGCAATTAACCCACCTGTGTTTAGCCTCATTAAATAAATATACTTTCGTGTTATTGCTGCAGATGGGGATTTGGGCAAAAAAATGCTTGTTTGACAAGTAAAAATACAAAACAACTGAACTGTAAATGAAATTTGTAGCTCATGAGGTTTGCTAGTAAAAGTTAGATTTCTCCGTTTACAGTAGAGAGTGCACAGGGTAGTTGGTATTGGCTGGTGTCTTTTTTTTTGTCCACATTACTATGACGTTGGTAACTTTACTATGGTCAGAAATGGTCAGACACCACATCCCTCTGTCGTCTTCGGAGTGCAGTTACTGTGTCCCCTGCTAGATAGGAATCTATGGTCCTCTCGTTGCCACATTCGGAGGGGAACCGGAAGGATACCCAGGGCTCTGTCTGCCCTTGCAAGGATCTCCTTGTCCCAGTGCATCAGCAGGTACTGCACCAAGAGCACCTTACATAAGACCCGTGTCACAGTGATGTCACCCCTCCACCACAGAAAAAGTGGGACATCCGCCAAGGCAGATCAAGCAGGTGTTTCCCGGAATGTTTTCCCATCATATGCAGTAAGACAAAAGTTCATAGGGTACCCAGGTAGCTATAAGGAAGACATTGTTCATTGATCATGCTAAAAAGCAGCAGGATGGCCTCCTGCACTGACAGCAGGCCCCTCAGACCCCACTAACCACGACTGGGTTCCATGCGTTCATGTGGCGCTTGATTCGCTGATTTTCTCAGGTGTTTAAGGACCCCTGGCAAACCCAACAAGGGCTGAAGGTTGTGTGTGTCACAGCGTCCAGTCAACATGAAATGCCAGCGTGCTACGGAGCCTCGGGTAATCAGCTCAGTCTGCAGATCATTGAAATTGGGGTCTTGTGTATACTGTTCCTAGTGTCCGTTGTCTCTGTGTCTCCTACAGGAGAACCCCAGTTTGGTGCAGTACTGTCTTCGACAAAAAACCTTGCTTTACTAGCACTGTGAAGAAATCAGGGCTGCGGGCTCCTCAGCTGCATTGTATGGAGGTGTTGGAACGTTTTGCAACCTTCTGATTGCCTATTTGAACTTCTCGTTTACGTTTGGCCCAGGTTCAAGTGACACACATAGTTGGAACTGAATGGTCAGCTGACTCAAGCCCATAACACTATAGAACTGGACGTTACATAAGCTGATCTGAATAATGTATCCGTTGAGCAAGAGCAAAGGCAAAACACAATGCACTGGTCACTGTTCACAGTTTCAGCTAATACTGAGTTAATATTTACCGAATTTCATTTTTGGTGGTAAAGCAGGATAAGAAGATTTCCATTATATTAATGGACATTAATGGTGTTTTTGTTGAGTTTGTTTCACTTGCACGTGTCCAGATTATGTCGCTCCCTTCCCTTGCAGTCTAAAAGGGCCCTTTGTTCCTTAATGTATCTTAAGTGCTGAGCAGTGCAGAGTTTCTGAGTCTCGTTCCAAACTGCAAAATGTTCAGCTACACAGAGCGGTGGTAGATGTGGAGGGGTCAAAGGTCAACCCCCTTTCGGGGGAGTGTGCCCCCAATCACCTGCTGATAAGCATGGGGAGTGCCTTTGGCCCACACTTCCTGTAAAATATTTTAGTAGATGGAGGGCATTTCCATGGAAGAGCAAAGGGCCTCCAGAGCTAGTAGGAAACGCCCAGATGGAAATGGGCTTCTGTTTTCGAACGCACCCTGGGGGAATGGAAGGGAGAGCTACGGGGTGGGAGCGTGAAATGACAAGAAGTTTAGTCTGGAAGTTGGCTCTCAGTCCAAAGACCTGACTCAGTGCTGAAAGCTCAGAAAAACTGGTGGATGTAAGTGAGAGAGGTGTGTGCTCGGTGATGAACAGATTCTCCCCATAACACAGGGGTTTGCATCATAATGAGCACTGGCATGTAAAGAAGGAGCAGATGCACAGCACACCAGCCACAGGAGCGTATCTGTGTAAAACATGACGCTCTAATGTACTGATCCCCTTCTCCCATTTTCCTGTAATAAAATCCAAACCGTTCATCCAAGGTTGTTAGCAGGATCTTCAACGAGGCTTATTGACTGTAAATACTCAAGGATTTGCTTTTGTTTTTAGGCAGACTTGTGTACGTGCTTGATGGTCTACTGGTGTGCCTAGGCCTCTCATTCAGTGCCATTTATTACTTGACAAACATATAGCCATTTTGTGTCAAAATAAACAGATGCATACATATTTTTCCCTTCAGAAATATAACGTGTCTGACCACATATTGGTGTTGGCTGGGTACGGTCGGTATATTAGGCACCATCTGGTGTAATTAGCGGAGGAGTTCACACACGGAGCGGCATGGATGTCAGGAAATGAGTCCCGGGGCTTTCATTTTTCTGCCACGGAGTTTAATGTTTCGCACATCTGCTCGCCCGCGTCCCTTGCCGTCCTCGTCCGGGCCATAGCGGCTACAGGGCTACAGGAACTGGCGAGCAGAAGAGCGTTGACGTCCGACGCTGCGGGTGCGCTTTCGTTAATCCCTCCAGCGAACAATCCGGTTTGTATGCCGGCACATGTCCATGAAATAATAATGCGTCTGTCCTTGTGAAGCGGGAAGGAAACGTGTCTGTGGTTTGTACCCGTCGTGGGCTCCAGCACCGGGAAATGCCAGGGGCAAAGGTGGAGGCGGTGGCAATGAGGACTACTAGAACAACAATGATGATGGCAACTCGTTGACCTCATGTAAATGGGTTGCCATAGGTGACGGCATTTGGGTGGGGAGATAATATCAGGCTACGTGGTGCCGGAGTTTCCAGCCGTGTGCCCTGATGTAGCAGTTACGAGCAGATGCTGCTACTTTCATAAATCAGTCGGAACTTAAAAGAAAAGGAAGGAGAGGCAGAACGAGGGATAAATGGATGGGCCTGACACAGCTGTAGCGAGCGTCAGCTGACTGAGTGACCTGCTGCTGGCCCCAGTCTGCTTGCTGATTTATCAGCTTACACCGTGACCTTTCAGTCTCTGTGGGAGTGCCTCACCTCCGCCCTCCAGCTCCCATCTGACCAAGCGCCGACCAGCACCCTTATTCCGTGTCAGCGGTTTATTCGCTTGGTGTTATTTAAATATATATAGATTTTTTTAATTTCCACCCACCCGGTGCCACCCATTTATGAAGATGCATGGGCTGGTTTGTTTTCTCCTGGCCTCAGGGAGGGGTGCGGGGGTGGGCAGCTCTTTCCACAAGACGAGAATCGCGTCACAGGCCAATTGAGGGCGAGAGACCCGCGTGATGCTCACGTGTGTTGTTAAGCCCGGGCCCGTCGGCAGCCATATTTAATTCTAGGTTCCAGCCTTGTCTGCCAGGACTGTCCTCACATGGTTGCTCCTGTGCACTTTACCTCCCTGAAACAAAGACTCGTTCATCTTTTGCTTCTACTTCAGTATGATCTTGACAGCACAAAACCGAGATCATAAGGTGTGATTCCAGGTTGTGCATGTGGGTTTTTAAATCTTTGGCTTACAGGGAATGAGCAAAATTTTAAACAATATACTATTATTATTGCTGTTGATTTGTTGTTTTATTATTAATATCATAAAGAATATTATTGAGCTGACAGGATAAGCTGAAGAATGCTGTGGTGTTTTTTGTTATACAAATTTTGCGTCATTTAAACATTCCATGATTTTTAATATAGCATGGTTTCTGTCTTCCATCTGTCCTCAGTTCATGACTTCCTACACCTCCATACATAAAAGAGGGTCAAATTAGTTTCAGATTATTCATGCCTTGGTGATTTCTGTAACTCGCAGTTGTACTTGTATCAGGCGACACTTAACACTTCACTCATGAGACTGGTGAGGCACTCAGTGTCCCATGGTGTTCAGCCTATGGTTTCTGCCGGTTATTGTGATGATGGCTGAACTCCAGCTCTGCCGAAGAGTGTTCAGGGTTTCCTGTGCTGTATATGTGAGAGACGGGACCTTTCCAATGTGTTGATCTGCATGATTTGCTCTTCGTTGCCTGGGCTTGCTCTCCCACTCCAATACTGCCTGTCCCCCAAAAAATATATTTATTGTTGCTTTACTTCACAGTCTAGACTGTAAATCATCTGCATGCAAAACTGCAGCTTCCAAGCACCAGAGGAGGGCCTTGCCTCACATCTGATGAGGGTGGCTCGCAGGCCGAGAAGTAGGAATCCTGTTGTCCTTTTGGGAAAGGTTAATCTTCATGCTGTAATCCTCTTCTATTGGCTTGGGCTTCTGATGCCAAGTACCCAGAAGGCAATAGAGCAACTAGTAGCTGAAATTGTGAATAATCCTGTGTTTTTCATGAATCCAAGAGGAAGACAGGAAGTAGGACCCGCAACAGATTTATTATAGACTTTGCAGCTTTTTTCCCCTCCAACTAAATGGTATAATCATTGCCATTATGATCATAAATGTCTTTTCCTGATATAGGAAGTCTTCAGGAGATTTACTGTAAGCGTGCGAGAGCACGGCGTGATTTAGAAACTGCCGGACTGCTTCGGAGGGTAATTCAGTGCACAGTGAAAGAGTAGGGAGCGCCAGCAAACCTGCTTAGCGGATCTTCCGTCATCTTTATCCCAGCCTCCATGCCGCAGTCTGGGAAGGAACTCGGTATAATTATAGAGCCCTGTCTGGTATCCCTCCCTCCTCCTGCGTTAATATCTGAAAATACTCCCATCCCGTCCACTAGAAAAGGCAAAAAGGGTGTGACATGAGAATGCCCCTCCCCACCTTGGAACCACCACCCCAAAGCTAACCCCTTCATGTCATTCTAAAAAAAATCACTCTCGAGCATGTTGCCTCGTGATCTCATTGGCCAGTGGAGGCCAAAAGAGGATTGTCGAAGTGGGGGGGCAGTGGCGGAGGAGTTCCAAGGGACCGAATGTCTCAGAAGGTGGCAGGGGGGCTGTGGAGGTTCAAACCCCGCATGCCTGTCCTCCCTACTGTGAACAGGTAAATAAACCATCTCCTTGGAGGGGGGCGGGGGAGTCTATTTACGAAAGGTCAGCAGCCTTTGCTGTGACATGGCACGGAGGGGTTGGGGTTGGCCTTATACCCGCCCCCTAGCTGTGACCATCTGCAAAGCGCGTCTGTCAGACCATTTTCATGAGACAGCAGGGCAGTGATCCAACCTGTCAGCCAGATAGAACGGAAGAAGCAGAGGGACAAAGGTATCTCTCTCTGGGACTGGCATAGCCTCCGCTATACAGCCAGTGAACTTAACCTAATCTACCGCGGTCAGTCAGGCCTGCTTTGATGAGACCTGTCACCTGCTGGCACAAAATCACATATAAATGCTCTGCTATTGGTTAATTAAACAAATTTTTAACTGTTTATGCCAACACATATTTGTGCAATAAATGTATCTTAAATATATATGGGCTTATATATTTGTGTACATTTAATAGATGGACATATGCCTGACTATCCCACTTGCTGTTGTTTTCTTCTTGTAATTTATTTTTGTTGATGAACAGCCCACAGCAAACGAAAAAGCAGCCACTTGCAGTCGTCCGGTGGGCGTGTGGATGGGGCTTCATCAGGAGCCACGCTGGAAAAAGAGGTTCCGGAAGCTGTCGCAGGCGAGTTGACTTACGATGTGCGGCATTGATGCATGTGCCTGCGCCCTCAGATGCCTCCCGGAGGCGCCGCTCAGCCTCATGGGGCCCTGCGAGAAAACAGAAAGCGAAAGTGCTTGGCGCCCTGACTGAGCTCGCGCTACCACGTGGAGAGAAAAAACAGGCCACGTTTCCTGCCTCTGCAGGTTTGACAGCGCAGGGTGGCCACTGTGGGGAGTACTGGGTTCAAGGCAGAGAAGAGCCATAAAGGTATGAAAAAGTGCCCTCTCCTCCGGGCCCGTCCCTTCTGAGCAGGAAGCCCTGTGCGTGTGGCTGGAACCATCTTTCTTTAAACTGCCATGCCAGCAGGTCAGTGAGGGGATTTCCGTGAGTAACAAGTCACTCCTGCGTCTGTGTGTGTCTGGACTATAAAATGATCTTAACGCTCTGTTCAGTAGACTGGATGGAAACAGCCTGAGGGCAAAGCAGCACCGCCCCAATAGATGGGAGGGTCGGCCATGTTGTCATGGCACAGTACTCTGCTTTCCCAGAGCATGCTCCCAGGGAGGTGCCTCACTCCCTCCGCCTCCTGCCAGGCAGCGAGCCGTGAGTGCTGCGTGGGTAGACTGACCCGCTAGGTGTCTCTTTATCTCGCCATGTGACCTTCAGCGGGGGAGGGTGTACAGTGTCAGGCGAACGCAGAGAGTGGGGGTGCATCACATTGCATCCTGGCACGGCCCACCGAACCCGTCCAGGGTTGCACATGAAT
>JAODLD010000069.1:5466326-5482969 GCA_026781065.1 Mormyrops boulengeri
TCCGCGCGGCCGACACCGGGGGGGGGGGGCCGCGGGGGGGGGGCGGGGGAGGGGGTGTGTGTGTGTGTGTGTGTGAGAGAGAGAGAGAGAGAGAGAGAGAGAGAGAGACAGAGGGAGCTGGCCTCCATCCAGAGTAATCATACTGCAGGGTTGAAATGCGGCCTTTGGCTGCACACCAGGTTTCTGAGAACAAAGATGTGAGCGTCTAATGTTGGCGGCCAGGCTCACTTGGCACTCTCCGCCGTTTCCCATCAGCCCCTGCGCCTTGGCTGCCTGCCACCTCCCTCATTTCTCCACCCCCTCACTCCAACACCCCAGGGCTGCAAAGAGGATTAGGGAAGAAAAAAAAAAGGGGGGGGGGACTTGTTTTTCTCTAGCCTCCTAACCCTGCCCCAATGACATCACCTATCCTGCCTCCAGATGCTGGCCGGCCAGTCGCGACCTCAACCCCCCCCACAAGATTCTTCTCCCTTTTTTTTTTTCAAATCCGTCTTCCATTTTATAATTGCTGTCAGGGGCGGTGTTTTCCGTGAAGGCCATGGCCATGCTCGGCCCCCGCGGAATGCCGAAAACGGAATTTAGGGTGTCCCGCACATTCTAGTATACTAATCCCCTGCGCCAATTTGCCGACCCAGAATTTTTCATGCTGTTATTTCGCTATCTGTTTTTTTTTCTTTTCTTAATCTCCGTGGTGGTTGCAGTCTGAGCCAGGGAACTGTCAGTGCAGCACAAGCCATTTAGGGACACAGTTATTTTCAGGGAAGGGCTGTCTGAATTTTTTCCAGCTAACAAAATAAGGCAGCCTTTCAGAGCAGAAGCTCCGGAGCTCACATGGTTGGGGATCTTGCTTTTGAAACATGTGCCGGCCTTTCGTGGCGTTTCAGTTTGACCCTCTGAAATCCGCCTGTCCTTCTTGCTCTCCCGTTTCCTTTTAAAGGACAATGAGCAATGACAATGTAAGCTGGAAGGAAAAAAACAGAAACTAACTACTCACTGTTGGCTGATGTGGAGGCCTTATGAAATATTGAGAGCCAGAAAAACAGGCATTGCGGTCTAGTTTAGATACCAGTGAGAAGTAGGGGCTGCTGCACCGTGCTTAAAATAATATTAGCAAGGATGCACTATGTGTTACTTAAAAAAACAGTACTATACGTGCATCATTTCACTGTTTTTACTGAATGGGAGTGGTCTGAGAAATCAAATTTCCTTATTTGTGTGCAGGTCTCAGAGTTGTAAAAGAACGCGGGAGGGGATGTCTACAAAATCGCATCAACGCCATAAACAGGATGTGGTTTGTCACTTGGGGTATCCTGGCGAGAATGAGATCTCCATGGTTACGCCTTCCTGTGGCAGATACAGTCGATGAAGAGGAATCACAGACCAGCATCTCTCATGACATCGAAAGGGGAAGTGTTCGTCAACAGCCCGCTTGCGACATCGCTTGAGGAATGGCCGTTTTCCCTTTTAATACCTGCAGCTTTCATCATTAGGCACGTCGTCCAAAATTTGATATCCTTCTACCATATAGATATCTGATGCTTCTTCCTGTCTGTGCAAAATGTATATCGGACTCGGACGTGCTCAGGGAGGGTTAGGGACGATGGCAGCAGAGATGCGATTTATCTTAGAGTGTGCCACTAATGCGAGCATGCATTTCTCCGGCGGGGTCTGAGGGGTGCAGCGCTGCCGGAGACATAGGCATCAGAGGTTTGGAATGCACAATGACCTGGACCACTAGGGCACCTGTGTAAATTTATTTTAAAAATAATTTATAATAAAATGATAAATAAAAAAACATTAATAAAATCATAAAACTTGCAACAATTACATTAATTTGCTATAATTATTAAGTTGTTTGTCTGGTGCTTTTATTCAATGGGATTTACAGTTTTATTCAACAGGGATTTACTAGCAAGGCCTCACATGATCCTCGATCTGGAAATATATGTCTCTCAATCAGGGTACAGCTTGCTATCCCAGTGTTATACTAATTATACAGCCCTCTGGACCACCAGCAAAAAAAAAAAACATAAAAAAGAGTTTTTTCTTTCAGTTACTTGGTGGCACAAAAAATGTATCCCCACATAATCATGTTTGCGTAGAGGAGCGTGCCTGTATGGAAAAAACCCTAACAATACAAAAAAAAAATTAAATATATGTGGCGTTGTTTATTAACATCTTGCTAGCTAAATTTGACTTCACTAAGGAAGCACTACAGCAGTGACAGAGCATTATTAATCATTGAGGCAGGGCCGTTAATTATAGTATTAATTCAAGAAAATATATACCTATATACCTGTATTGAGAAGTGCAGAGGATCAGAACCGAGACGCGATGCACTAAACGTGAAAAATGCATCAAGCAGTACTTTCCTGAGATTTAATTTCTGTCTAAACAGTTAATCGACTGTATTGAATTGGATGGAATTTGAATTACTGACCAATATTACAAGACCTGACTCCTATTTTTTTTTTTAATCCAAAATCGATTCTCGAAGGTGTAATAGTAAGCCGCACACAAACTCTGCTTTCCCTGGCGCCAGTCACATCCAAAGGTGCCTCCCTGTCCCCACCCACGGTACCTAGGGGCTGGTCTAAGGGAACCCTGCCACCACAGAGAGCTGAGCAGTGGAACACGTGTGAATGCATGTGGTAGCATACTGCAAGAGGTGAATGAACCGCATAGCTAGTCTTTCGTTTGCCCGTTTAAAACAAGGGTTTCTCTTTCACTTATTAACTACTCAAAAGTCTTACAGACAAATGACTCAGTCATTTAAAACCGAGAAAAGCCATTTCACTGTTGTATCGGCACAGCAATATAACAAATCAGGAATCACGCAATACCATTGTAATACCGTTTAACTCATGATTAACCACATGCACGTAATAAACATATTTGTTTTCTTTAAAAAACAATAATCACATTAAAGTGATTTTAAAAAGCAAATACTGTAACAAAAAAATTTATTTTAAAAAACAAAAAAATACATTAACGTTCTGATTACCACCGGTGAAAATGATCATTTTCAAAACAATCATGTCATTAGTGACCTTACAAATTAAGAATTTCTTCGCTGTGTCCGTTAATAAACTTGTAAACGAGCAGTCCTGCAGACAACACCGCACAAAATGTACTCATACTCGTATACTTTAATTAACCACCGCATTTATGCACTTGTAAAGGGAGCTTTAAGTTAGCAGAGAAAAACACAAAAGTATCAGAGAAAGTGACACCAAGAAGTGGGAGGCGGAGCATGAGGTTTTCAAATATCTATTTATGAAATTCGGGTTCTGGATCTGCACATGTCCTTGAATAGATGGCCGCCAGCCAAGAGCTTTAGTTTGTTGTTCTAGGGATGGGCGAGGTAAGAAATGGGTACGTGACTAAACATCTAACTTCCTCTTTCAAACGTCGTCACGAGGGCTTGCAAAAACAAATCCCGCTTTGTGTCTGCAGATTTCAGACGCATTGCCTCACCCGAGGAACTGTACGTTAAGCTGCAACCGCTTGGACCGAGTCCAACGCAAACAAATTATGGATTGTTTTTTTCCTGCCCCAATTAAGGTTAACGTACAAAGTATCCAAACGACTACTACCGAAATGTGCTGAGCTCAAATAGTAACCATACGTTCAGACTTCCCTTTCTTTTGGGAAGAGAAAGGAAGGGTGTTTGTGATCTCTCTGTACACTGGCTGCACATTTCCTGTCTCGGGCTGACAGGCTCCTTCTGTCAGGAGCGCCATTTGTAATCACACACGTGTAAACATTCCAAAAGTGCGCTTTGAACTCTGAAGGAGCTCGCATGGAGGCAATATGACGAATGCCTGCTGTGAAATGTGACTACGCAAGGCTCTGCTTCGCTCTTACACATACGGACATGAAGTGCGCATTTATACTGTTTCAGGATCCTGTGATTAAGCGTTCATGTTTTCAGATCCAAAATCTTTATGTCTATCCCAAATCAAAGTCAAATAATGAGTGGACTTTTCTTTTTTCGTTTTGTGGTCAACAATTCGCATAGATTAATTAGTTGTCTATCAACTAACAGAACTATTTCTTATGCTATTTTCTATTTTACTTTCACAATCATTCAATTATGCGTTATTTTGAATTCTGCCGAATGGTGACACGGTTTTATATTTCAGCGGTGACAGCCGTTAAGTAAATTTGCGGTAATCTCGGGGATGCATGTGGCGTTTTAAAAAAAGACCATCTGGAAATCCCCACGTACTTCGGCTGGCCGAAACCATAGCTCTAAATATTTGGCTTTTCTGTATAGTAGATGCGGAAAACATTTTCGGTATATGGAGGAAAACCGCCCACTCCCTTTTTAAAGTAACTAGGGGTGGGGTTTTTACCAAAAATGCACGAAACATACCTAGCCAGCTACTTAGACTAACTGTTCAAACTACCAAATGACAAGCTACATTATTTGTTGACACTATGCTTTATTGAAGAGCGTAGTTTTGCTTATAAAATAAACTATAACTTACAAATAATATAATGTATCCCAAAACGTATACTTGGAAAAGCAAAGCAAAACTTTCGTGACAGCTAACCATATGTTTGCCTTAACAGAATGGATTCTGTTTAAGTGTCAATTGATTAAAAAACGTGCTGAAACACAACAAGACACTTCTCCTTTAAATATCCAGAAACGGTTGAAAGGACTGAATCTGCCTTGGTAACATGAGCTGTTTAATGCACGGTTGGCTGGGGGGCAAGTATAAGGTGTGACGCAGCGCTGGCATTCTGACTGGAATGTGGGATTTGCTAAATGGGGTTCGGAGTGCCAATTACTTACAGTCACGTATTTTGTGAGCATGCGTGTTGCGGCAGGGAGCTGGAACAGGTTGGTGACGCCACCAGCAGGCTGAGTCTAGCCGATTAAAGGGTATTAACACCTTGAGACCAGGAACAAATCGAATCGGCAGAAGTTTCAATTTTTGCTTATTTTAAAACGAATTTCTACTTAAATTCATATATACAGTGTGACACAAAAATGAGCCACTTTCCTGACTACATTCAGAAATAACAAACCACGTGAAATTCCACATAAGACGTAAGATTTCCGCTTACACACAAAAAAATCAACTGAAATAACATTCAAGCAGTCCAAGGGTAGCTGCATATGCCATTCGCGCTCTTCCCTATGCATAAACCTCCAATCTTATCCCTGTGAGTGCGACAGGAAGAAAACATTTTCCGTCCCGATTGCCAGCAAGTAAATAAGCACGTATTCAGATGAAGATCCAAGATTTTACTAAATCTTCTCCGTCGCGTCGTCCATTAAACGGTGGAATATGAATAGAATATTCGTTAATCGTCAACATAACAAGACACGATAAAATAATAAACGCATCCGGACGTTCGCAAACCCTTAAACTAGTATTTTTTAAATCTTGGTCTGAGCTTGTATCCCTGGCACAAGTTCAATTGATTTAATAAAAAGGGGGCAGAGTCTGTGTGAGTGAGCATGCGCTGGAGGGGGGCCGTCGAAGAATCAAGTAAATAGAACCGGAGCTGGAACCGCAAGTTTAGTGTGCGGCGATGACGTCACTGCTCCACATTGAGCTCGCCGAGTAGTAGTGAGAGAGATAGATAGAGGCGCGCCGTAGTAAAGTACACACTGCCATGAAGTTCTGTTTGTTAACTACTTAATTGTTGTTGCTAGCAGTCAGGAGAGGAAGGCTGAAATATCTGAACTTGTTACATCGTTTTTTGCTTGTGTAAGAGTAACACAGAATCAGTGGGCATTTGGGGGAAGATTTTTTAATATTTTTTGGAGAAGCGATGTCGTCCGCGGCGGTTGCTGCTTCAAGAAGGCAGTCATGTTATTTATGTGACTTGCCCCGCATGCCGTGGGCTATGATCTGGGATTTTACCGAGCCCGTCTGCAGGGGATGTGTCAACTACGAAGGAGCAGACCGAATTGAGTTTGTGATTGAGACTACGCGGCAGCTAAAAAGGGCACATGGCTTCCAAGAAGGTAGATCTCCGGGACCGGGTAAACCTCAGCTCTCGGGGAAAGAGATTCAGTCCATCAACCATACGACGGGAGATCCCGGATCGCGACCACCACAGCCCCTGGACCGCTATCCCCTAACCTCTGATCGGCCGCCAAGACTTGGTCCAGAATATCCGTCTGGGAGGCAGGCTAATGGAATTCCTATTCCAAATGGATTCCCCAAACCCGACGATCCCCCGGAGCTGAACCGGCAGAGCCCTAACCCTCGCAGGACAAGCACGGTGCCCCCAAATTTAGTGCCTTTGGTTAACGGGAGCATGCAACCTGTACACGCTGTCAACGGCAGACCGGGACAAATGGGACTCCCTTCTGCGTTATCGGCTCCGAATCCTAACGAACTGGGCAGCAAGAGACCAGCCTCTGTCTCCAGCACGGAGCATGAGAGGGAGGTGAAGGACAAGCACAGACCAGACAGCCTGACACCGGAGATCGAGGGCCACAAGAGCAGACCGGACGAATGGATGAATAAGGGCAAAACAGTAAGGGACTTATTACCGCTCCACCCTTTCGACGGCAGGTTCAAAAAGGACCAACAGAGAGCAATGGGATACGACACGGGCGCCGTCGCCTCAAAACCAGGTAAATATTTCAGTGATAGACTTCCAGAAGTGACAGCATGGCTTTCGTTTCTAACAAAACCATTCTGAATGAGACAGACGCGCTATGAGTCACCCTCCTCCTTTTCAGACGTGCTAACGGCTATTTCCGCATGTAATAGCAATCCAGCTCATGGTGTATTGCACTGTTTCACAAATATTTTAGCTTCTATTCTTATTTCCTGTCTATTTCCAAAATGCATTTATGTGGTATTCTATAAGGCTTGAATATGCATTTCATCATAAACGTTACCTTTAAGTGGTCCTTCGTCTTTTATTAATAAGTTGTTTTGCTTCCTGCATAAACCAGACCGAGGAAAGCATCCCCGGAATATGAAGAGAAAGCCCTCTCCGGAGCCCGAAGGGGAAGGCACGGCTGTGAAGCTCAACGGAGAGGGACAGTGGGCACCACCGCCTGCCGAGGTCCTGAAGATGCCCCCTGTACCCCCGCCAAACTTCGTTTCACCGCCCTCCACGATTTCGCCTCATTCCCGCACCACCCCGCCGGAGGCTGCGCAGAACGGACAGTCTCCTATGGCGGCGCTTATTTTAGCCGCTGACAATGCTGGTGGAAACAGCTCACCCAAGGACGCAAACCAGGTGCACTCCACCACCCGGAGGAACAGCAGCAGTCCCCTTTCGCCGTCCTCCATGAGCCAAAGGAGACTGGCCCAGAGGGACGTGTCCAGTGCAGGGACGCCGCACGTGCCCGGCATAGACCAAGTGCACCCCCAAAGCATTCCAGACTCGTCGGTGCCCAACAGCATACCCCTCTGCTGCACCCTGTGCCACGAGCGCCTAGAAGACACGCATTTCGTCCAGTGTCCGTCTGTGCCCTCGCACAAGTTCTGCTTCCCGTGCTCCAGGGAGAGCATCAAACAGCAAGGCGCTACCGGCGAAGTGTATTGTCCGAGCGGAGAGAAGTGTCCATTAGTGGGCTCGAATGTTCCGTGGGCTTTCATGCAAGGTGAAATAACAACTATCCTTGCAGGAGATGTTAAAGTAAAAAAGGAGAGGGACCCCTGACTTTATTTTAATGATTTTTTTTTTTTTTTGAAAAAAGAAAAAACTAAAAATATAAATATATATAAATATGTCACTTGCATACCGTCAAAACAAAACTAACGGACTTGTACATATTCGACACAAGGGACGTGTAAACTTCGTAAACATGGCTGTATAATTTTTGATTTTTGAATACATTGTGTTTCTATATTTTCGAAGATAAAGGTATGTACTCATTATAATGGACTACTTCCTTTTGTTGATGTTTTAGCAGTTTCTGATGTATTTTTAGGTTTGGTGGCAGTTCCTGTTAAACGTAGGTGTGACTAATGCTACTCATCGAGCACTTGGCAAAACTGAAATGCTTCTAGCTGTACTTGTAATGCACTTGTTAAAAAATTGCCAAATACAGTTTCTGACCTTGTAATAATAACTTAGTGTCTGTGATTGCTTATTTTTGTTGTCAGGTACGTGGAAGCTCGGGGTAACGTGTCTGTTGCGTCCGTGGCTGCAGTTACTTCAAAGTTACGCAACTTAACATATTATCGACGTAACTACAACGATGATTAAATCACTTTGCTTTTTTTGAGTTGCTCTCAAAATGTCTTGCAAAATTTGCTTTTAATTTCTGTAGCAATAGGACGCCAATGGTTCAGTTCAATGACTGAGTTCATTTACAAATTTGCTGTCTGGGTCTATTAATCGTGTCTTGATTTAGGGCGTTAGGAACACTACGCTTATCCGAGACCCAGTTTCTCTTATCGGCTCAATGATTAATCATCCTGGAGTTTATCTACACACGTCTGTTGCCAATGTAGAGTAAGATAATACATGTAATAGTAGGGTGAAAGACCGCGTACGACCTTGTAGGGATCCTGTGAAAACCGCAGAGTCAGGTATAATCGAGAACACAAGTCACAGGGTGTCAGTTTAACTTAGACATCAAGTGACCTACGTAGCCTGCTATATCCTTCTGTGAATATTATGCGTCACGTGGTGTACCTTATTGAATCAACGCGTACCGCCTGCAGCCCGCTGGACTCTACGGCAACCAAACAAATGGTGCATATTTTTGTCTGGACAAAGACAACTATGCAGTTTATATGCGATTGTCTTGCCTGTCACGTTTGTTGGGAATGGGTGTAGTTTATTATATAAACAGAAGAACATGACGGTTTCCATCGAACATCTAGGCTACAATGTAATCATAACAAATGCAACGGTAACAACATAATGTACCACAGGGAGTCTATCACGTAATATGCACCACGTGTCTGTGGTTAAAATAGCTAACATATAACCTTCTGTCTCGTTGATCTGAAGGCTTAACGTTTGAAGCATATGAATAAATATTTATTATCTGGAACATTACGTCTTTGTTCATAAAGCTTTCGAGGTAAAAAAAAAGTAATGCATGCAAAAACCAATGTAATCAAATTAAAAATGTAAACGATATATTTCTATAACATGTTAAGGTATCATTCAGATGAAATTGTCGTCCGCACGATGCGTTTATACCTTACTTTTATGATTTTAAACGGCAATTGGTATTTTAACAGAAGCGTATGTTTATTTGCCCAATTATTCTTTGAGCTGAAACTCGAAGGTGAAGAGGGTTGAAACGTGGGAATGATAAGCACCGAGGAGCGATACGACGCACACGCCTCCGTTCGCAATGTTTACCATGGGGGGTTGCAAAACCTGATATACAAGAAACAATTTCCGCGGCCTTACGAAACACCAGGATCACCGAGAAGGCGAGGCAATCACGTGAGCCGGAGCGGAATTCCTGAGTCACCGTCCCCTGTCTGCCCTTGTGCAGGAGCCGCTCAAGATTGATCTACACATGAATCGACCCATTACGCACAACCCGTCTCAGCATTCACGAGGCTATAGCTTTGGGCACGGTTATAACCAGTAAAGAGATTGGAATGAGGTCTAAGGAAGAAAACATCGCATTAAACTTACATCACGGACAATTTTTTTTAAACTGTTCGACCTACATTTGGAAATTTGTTTTTGAAACGTTAGGTTTTCACCGATTCTGGGGGATTCTCCTTTCGTGCGACGTGACTTAAATCATGAATAAAAATAATGTTTAAAGAAAAGACTACATATACATATGTATGTATATATAAATTGTAGTTATTTTATTCTGAACGAGATCCACATGTTTTACATAATGTATCACAGTCGTTGTGGCAAAGAGGAAACACCGTGGTTCCGTTTAATGTATAGAATAAATGCCTGTAGATGGTTTACAGAGCGATTAGCTTCACATGCTATCATCTACGGGGGAAAAACGCGTGTAATTCTTCACTTCATGCTAGCGAACATGTTAACCCTCCTGACATCTTTCAGTAGGATTTCCCTGTGGTTGTCACAATCTAGTAATAGCAACTACGCGGGTGGTCACGTAAGTTAATAGAATATACAGCATAGTGTGAGTATATACTCAGAGTATATATTCCAGATTAACTAATATTTTCCCCTGGATATTCAGAATGTTTCTCGATTATCAGTCGCGTACATTCTTGCTAATAGCAATGCATCATATACACCACGTGGTAGATAAAAAAAATCAGCTTGTGGCTTAAAGAAGAGACGACGTGGGGGCTTTTTCTGTTACAAGAACAGGTCAGCGGCATTGCCCGCGAGGCAGATGTTTGAAATTCCAATCCAGAAAGATCATTTCTTTTCCGAAACACCTCTGCAAGAAAGAAAAATAACAGCAGCCACCACAAGATTACTAGGTTAGCACAAATTATTTGGAAAAGTCAAAAACCATTAGAAATCATTTTCACCCTGCATTAACACCCATGTTTTGCGTTCTGTGGTTTTCACAAAGCATTTTGTGGGTTTAACGTTCCATTTTACTTGTGCATGTATGATGCTTCTTGAGCAAAGGATGACCGTCCTACATGAATCTAATATGTATCCAAACACACGAAGTACCGACGCATTGCCTTAGTTAAGGGCTACTGCGGAAAGCAATTTCCTGACGAGAGGGGGAGACGCAACAGAATCGCTCAGCTTCGTCATACGAACCCCCTTAAAGTCTTGTGCAGACAGATTGCATTTAACTCTATCTCTGCTGTGCCTCACCCGGTTATAGTTTATACCATAATGATCGTGTTTCAGTTAACAGTAGAAGGTCCCCGTTGCCCCATATACTTAATATTCAATTTGCTCTGAAAAATCGGCCAGCATGAGTCGTTTCTCATAACCATGACCGTCCCATAAGTAATTTCTCACAGACGTGTTGACTTAAACATTTTTTCTCAGGCTCATGGTAAGCGATGCATAAAGGAGACCAGTTCTCCGTTTGACTCCCGCCCAGTTTGCATACACTCTTTTCCAGAATGTCGGCCTTTGTACTCTCAGCCCAGCGTCCTCCTCCTTGCCAGACATCAAGCCATTTGCACGCCCTCACTTTCCAAACCACCCGAGAGCCTTGCATAACCATAACAAACGTATGTAAATACGGAACTATCAAAGGGTTTTGTCGTATCAGATCAGCTGTATCGTTTGGCAAATATAAAATATTACAGGCCTACAACTGCCCGGAGATTTGATAGGAAATGTTGCAAGTGCTTATGGATGGATGGATATTTTTATTGTGTCGTTTAAGGACCAAAACTACCGCCCACTGAACAAAATCCTAATACGAGCGAGTTCATGGTGAAAAGGGGCTGTCACACTGGTGAACCCGAAACAGTCCATTTCATTAATCTGTGGTTCTGTGAAACGCCTCGTAACAACCTGAAGGAGTGAAAACGTTCCTTCTTGCATTCCAGATCTCTGCAGCACCGTCAAAGGAAATCACCAAAAAGGACAAGGAAGGGAGGGGCGAGAGATTCTCCAGTCTTACTCCCTATAATTAGACAGTAAGCAGGCGAGCCCCTGCCGCCATTAATCACTGTAGCCAAGTCCAAGAAAGGAATTTGTGTTCTGTTAACAATAGCTTTTTATCTGGGTAGGTTTATGCTAATCCAAATATAGTGATCCGACATCTTTGGAACCCGGATATGTCATAACAAATTCTGGTTGCCGGGTAACTTTCAGAACAGTGTACTGAAGGTGTCTGGATGTACCGTGTCAGTACAAACACAGCATCGCCTGTTTGGTCTGTCCTTTTGGGTAATAGAAAGGGCAGTAATGTATACAGATTTTTTTTATTTTTACCTTGGTCTGGAGAAATTGTACTCCTGAAAGGTATAATCATATTAATTATTAACAACAATTTTTTAAGGGTAACTCAGCTATAACAGCACTAGCCTACTGAATTATTGCGAAGATTTTTATAACAGTGCATGGCGACTATTATTAATGAGGTTCCTGCGCATAATCAAAGATTAATCGAGCGATTTAAATTAAAAACAAGATTTTTTTCCCCAGATTTAGACAGTGATTGAACAACATGCAAGCGCGGCCACCGTAGCATGGCTAATTATTTAACCAGTTGCCCAATATGGGTACATGGACAATAAATTGCATCATGATTTTTCTCATTATTCCGAATACCGATGTAGTCGTCCGTGGAATGAGATAACCTATCAAAATACAGATTATGTAATACCATCTGATGCACGTGTTGTTTTTTGCAAAACACCAAAGATTCGCCATCCTTATTTACATTAAAATATATCATAATTCATCGAGTTACAGTGAAAACTTATTTCAAAGCAGCCAATCGTCTTAAAGGACCGAGCGACGCTAAGCTCACTTGTTACTGCGTAACTGGCCTTATTTGACAGAGTGAATGTTTGATTACCAGTGCACGATCCCCAGTTATTACTGGGAGAGCCTTTGGACCCTGGCGGTCTTTTGATTGGAAATGACGGGTGATTGTGAAACTGGGGCTGGGGTAATTTTCCTCCCGGCTATACCTGAATAGTTTCAGTAAGGTGCTGGAGAGATCCCGCGCACCTTATGTGCCGTGGGCATGATTTGTATAACCAGCTATTTCAAGAACTGTATTAAGGTACTACAGGGTACACGATGAGAAATCTTTCCATCACAAAGTCCGCGGTCAGCAGCAGAATAATTAATTACGTCCTGCTGAAACAATACATGGCATCCAGACGCAATGAGGCATTTGTCAGTAAAGCATTTTGAGGCGAATGTGATCATCATCACCTGATTAGGGACGTTTGTAATCACATGCTCCACATCTGCTTAAGTATTTTCTGTGACTACTGTTTGATTCACCTTATACTTCAAACTGCTATGCTAGTTTTCCCCATTAGGAAAAAGGAAGCCCTCATTGGGGCAAATTGTAGTTTATATTATTATTATTATTTCCTTTCTAGGTAGATGGTTTCGTTTAAAGTGCTTAAAATATCCCAGGGATCCACACTGCTTTGGCAAAGGTGAAGAAATTGGCCCTCTGATTGAGACTGATGCTGGCAAACCATTAACTAGAGTTCATCTACCATTTAAAATAAACAGGGCCCCAGTTTACGGTTCAGCTTGGCGATTCCCGTAGTTCAAGTTGAGATGCTTTCTGCTGATGGCTGATTTGTTTACTAGTGTTTCTGCTTTCGCTGCGGGTAGTTGGGTCGGATCAAAATGCACGCCCACGCTGATCATCTCATCGGGACCCTGGGACCACGACCTGCAGTGACGGTGAGTGAACTTATCGTCAGATTTTGTGTTGCCAAACTCTGTTGAAATGCACGTTTCAGTTCCACTTTGTCAACAGCTCCTGATGTGCTGATTAATCAAACCCTTAACGAATCGTTGTCTAACTGATGTTTCTTCCTGGAGTGCAGACATTGCTATTCACGCCTTCCGTACATTCAAACGGCACGGTTCTTTATTTAATGCGTTGGTATAATGTAAGTATTGACGCGTTTCCAACTGAGGTCATAATGAAACGTGATCTGTCCTCCGGAACTTGTGTGTGTTTTTTTTTGCACATTGCTGACATGCCAATGAAGCTCACGCATTAAACAGTGATGCCAGATGTTAAACATCCCCTGACGCTGTTTGAAGGGTGCGGGGCGCTTGAATAACTATAAGCGGGGTTTTACTCGTGCACGCACTTTGGTTTATGGGGCAGAATGTTCCCTTTCACCAACAAATTAAAAAAAAAATATTTAAGCATCAGTGTTCCACTCTTGGTACCTTGTCCTGTGGGGGCGGGGGGACATTCTGTTTTTAAATTTACAAATCCACAAATGAAAAGAGCGTACTTGGATAGCAGGCTTGCCCTGGGTCAGCGGTGTCAAGCTGACACAAACACACGGGCCTCACTGCGATGCGAGTGACGATCTGGAAGCTTTTAATCCAGAGGGGCAACATTGGCTTATGCCGTCGGATCTTCCCTTCCTTCGCTGTGGACCAGCTGTGGGAAAGCAAGCCTGTGCTTGAAGAGCAGACCATGTGATGTGCAGAATTTTGGAAAGCGGAACCTGGACTTTATTAATGATATCTCTCCTTTCCAGGGGGGAGGGAGGACTAGGAGGAGGGAGACAACAAAAAAACGGGCAGACAAAAGGTGCCATTTTGCCAGGGAATGGAAAACTGAGCAAAAATAGCTCACAGCACGGGCGATGGGGAAGATTAACCTCAGCTTGGGTCTGGACGTAGTGGCTGGTGAAAACATAAACACACACACAGACACACACACACACACACACGTTTGGATTCAAATTCTAATTGCATCAATGACAGCCTTAAGCCCTACCCAGCCCTAACCTTAACCACTAGTAACCGAACAAAATACAAGACTTTTGGCATTTTTATTTTTTGATTGCAGTCACAGATTTTTTATATATAAAACTGAGTTTCCCCTTGTGGGGAATGAAAAAATGGTCCCCATAATGTCAAAATATCAGGTTTTATCATGTTGTAGGGACATTTGATCCCCATAATTTAATATATACATGACCCACACACCCATGCACTCATGTATAACCTGGACAAAATATGTTCAGATGGGAACGAATTGATGCAAAGCGTTGTGATCACGTGACTCACCCCCACCCCCCAGCCCAGACAGTGCCCCACCCCCCCAGCTTTTCCCCAGTGTACTAGTCATCATCTGCAGGTGATTGTTATTGGGCCACAGTCTGGCTCTTTTTGTAATATTTATACATTGGGATTTGCAGCATCAATAGAAGAAAGAGGGTCTGCCACAAGACATGCGTTTCAGTGGTCTAGCCCCATTAACTGGGACTGACAGAATGCACACTTGTGTAATGAACCAGATAAGTAAGCAAGCTGCCCCCCCCGCCCCCCCAGCCGCTGTCCCTCCACCCATGTTGATGTGAGGTGACTAGTGGGGTTCATGTCATGGAGGGCATGCTGGCTGTAATCGCTGCTTCTTGAAAGAATCGAGCCTCTGGTGTCTCTTGCCCGTGCGCGACACGTCTGGGGTGTTGACCCCCGTGAGGCCCCCCCGAGCCTCGAGCCAGCCGCGCTCTCCCTGGCTGTGGGACACACAACCAGGAGTTTCTGCTCCATCTGTCAGTGAGAGTGTGTGTTTTGGTAAGAGGACAAGAAGACTTTGTGTTCATTGTATGTTTGTCCAACTTGCTTTGGGGGGTTCGCGGGGGGGTTCGTTTTTGCTTAATTATTTTTTTTTGCCCGTCCTGTGAAAGCAGTGTTGTTTCTTGAAACGAGCCCTCTATATCCCCCGGACAACATTTCCAACTGGAATGCAGATGTTGCGTGAAGTTTTCCAAAGATCTGTTGATGGCAGCTCGCCCTGGTGGGGGGGCTGTACTGAGGGCGGCGGCTGCAGCCGCTCCCTTACCCAAAACAACCCCACGCGCCGCACTCCAGCTGTTTAGCTGTGACAGAAAAATTCCGGCTTTTGGACCATGTGGTGGGGGGGGGGGCGCCAGGCGGGGTGAAGCTGAGCAGCAGAATGTGGACGTTAGCTTAGCACTTAAAGGACGGTGAGATGAGATGGTTGGGACGAGGCTATTTTCTCTCTCCTGAGATCCTGCACAGTCCCTCTCCAGCAGATAGAGAGGGTCTTAGCAGAGACATTCAGCCTGACTTCCTTGAGTGTCTAGCTGCTTTCAGAGGAGTGTGATGTAATTACAGCAGTGTGATCTGTCTGCGGGGACGATCCCATATGTTGGACTGTGTGTCTGTGTGTGCGGCTCAGGCGAGGCGGCGGGGGAGCAGCTGGCTGTGATTACGGCAGCGGCCTTTACAGTCCGGTGCTGCCTTCTCCCTTGTCGGGGCTCAGTGGTGCATCATGGGAAACAGGAGTAGGTGGGGCTGGACATGGGCGTGCGAGAGAGACGAGCTGAAGCACAGGCTCATCTCTTATATACAGGGTACATTCTGGGCACTGACCCCCAGCCCACTCCAGTCACCCTGGAAGAATTTTCTAGAAGTGGATCTTCAGCTAAAACCGTAATAAAGCAATACAGTAGAAAATTATCTTCAAGAATGACACACATGCATCAAAAAGGGATAGCCATTCTGGGCACCTGCCGAGTTGCATCAGCACTGAAGCTCCAATGGCGTGAAGTGTTTTAATGGAACTGGGGCTCTGCGTATAAGTGGAGCCTCCTGATTGGCTGTAATATTCAACCTGGATTCCCTGCCAGACAGCAAGGCGTATCTTCCCCGACTGCATGCTTTGGCACTTACACCTGCCTGTACGTAAATATGCACGCAGTCTGTGACACCTTTTAATGGGGGCACGTTAAATTGGCACCGCCTCGGGAACAGACATCATACCAGCGCGAGGAACCAGATGCATCTCTTCGGCGATTCTGAATATTCAGCCTCATAAATCACGAGGCACGGATGCCACCATCGGTTGCTCTGGGGAGGGGGGCAGTGGGGAAATTGGGTGCATATGCATCTGATCCACATTTAGGTCCATCTGCCGTCTGATCTGGCACGTGGGGGGGGGGGGTGTTGGGGGCCCCAGGGGAACCGGCGAGGCGTAATTTGGGGCACAGTGGGACAGGGCAGACCGCGTGCGGCCAAGGGGCAGCGGGCACGGGACGAGTTAAAAAAGGGTGGGGGGGGTGGGTGTTTTT
>JAODLD010000069.1:5495018-5505840 GCA_026781065.1 Mormyrops boulengeri
CCCCCCCCCCCCCCCCCCCCGCCCCCCCCCCCCCCCCCCCCCCCCCCCCCCCCCCCCCCCCCCCCGGGGGTGTACAGACGCTCGCGTTTTTCCAGGAACCGGGCCTGGAAACTGGAACCCCTCAGGGTGCCAGATCCCAGCGGGCAGGTGGCCGGCTGGACCCCTGAAAATGGAGCGGTCGCCTGGCCTCAGTCGGCAAAAACCCACCTCCCAGAATAGCCATGGGGTGTTCCGTGGAGAGGCGGGGGCCCCATGGCAACCCAGACCTGTTTGTGCGTAAACATCTCCCCTGCCTGCGCTCTCGAGGGCCACTCCGCGGTCTTTCCGTCCCTGTACAGTGGAGACCTGCATGGTGACACGCTCCCTAAAGCCTAATGTGGCTGCAAAGAGCGTTACCATGGCGGCTCAGGTCGTGCTCTTGCACCTGCTTGCTTAAGTCTTCTACAAACAGCCCAACTGTATAAAATTGTCTGGTGGTCTAAAATTAGTTGCTCATCATTCGAAAACCCCCATCATCCAGTAATACGGGCTTTTTCTTGGCAAATACTGTTTTTACGACAAGTGTGCACCTTGCCAATGGCCTGACTTACCCACACACCCAAACCTTTGTGTGCGTTGTGCCCAACTAAGTCCGAGGGGAGAATGACCCCTTTAAATCTGTCCATGGCTATACGGATGCCTTGCTTGTGCGGAGTTTCGGTGACCTAACCTTTTCCGTAATAACTGGACAGACCCATTACAGACTGGTTGGAGTGATCCTCTGCCCACTGAGGCCAGGGATGTGTCGCAGGTTAATAAACTCCCCCCCCCCCCCATTCCTCCAAATTTGAAATGGGCCTCTTTTGGCTAGTGACATTTTCAAATGCGCATTGGAAAAGGTGTCAGATGCGAGAAATTCCTAGAAAAGGGAACAGCATCCATCTGTCCGTGTGGAGCCCATGACTCACTGTGTAGTGTGGCCACAAAAACACTGGAAAGAAATGTGACTTTTACATCTGTGTCCCCCCGCCTAGACACACACACACACTTTCCAGAAGTTTCTGCCCTGTTGCGGTCCATGATGTTCTGGTGGCCAACAAATTTTTCATTGATGCGAAATGCGTTAAGAGGAGCACAGTGATAGTATTTTTGGCTTATTGCATGAAGGGGGCTGCCTCATTTAGTCTTACCCTATAATTTTATTTCCTGTTGCTAGTTAGTACAAAGCTGGAGGGAAATGTAGCAAAAACATATAATTTATTCCATGTGCAGTGAATGCTTAAGATACAGACGACATGTTTTTGTATTTAGAAGGATTTGTAAAGGTGCAAGCCATGAAGCATGTACAGCGGGAAGCCAAAGAGAGCCAAAATAAGTAATGAAATGCATTTAATCCTCTTTTATCTCTCGCGTCACTGCTGGAGTCTCCGCAGCAAGGTGCTGCTCAGGGGCCCCTCACTGGGAAAGCTGGATCATGGGACAAGATAGGCAGGGAATCAGGATCTGCGATCTGTCGTCTTAATTCCCTGTTTGATGCCTGTTTTAATAGATAATTCATTAAAGTTATGCCGCGTAGGGGGGCCAAGCCAGGTGTGCGAAGGGATTTGTTGTCGGCCCGGGTCTCTGACAATGTGGCTGCCCCTCACAAAGCCTGCCTTCATTACGAGGGGCGGTGGACTGGATAGGGCTCTTTTTTTTTTTTCCTTGGAGGTGACAGCCAAGGGAGACTGATCAGTAGGCCTACTGGTGCTCAACCATCTCTAGAATATGAAAACTGCAAGTGAAGCCAGGGCACCGGCTTTGCTGTTAGCTTATGCTAATAGCATGAGTGCTGACACCGCTCTAGAAAATGTCAATGTATGGGGGAAAAAAGTACTGGCTAAGAGTGATTCTTGTATGACATACGGTTGTTACAGTCACGCGCTGACATATTTACTTCTTTTCAGTTTCCTTTGTTAGATTCCAGCACTGGGGGTTTGGGTCTGAAACCGAGTCCATAGAGTGAGCTGTTTGTGCCTGCTCCCTTTTTGTTGTTTGAAATAATGAGTCACAGAGGAGCCGTGAAAATGAGAAAAGCAAAAACGGACAACAAAAGGATTCCGCGGAGAGCCACCAAAGACCTGAGTCAGTGGCAAAGTTGCCACTGGCGAATCTCACGGCACCCATGGTGAAGATTGCCTGTCGCGTTCTTAGGAAAGTTAATTACGAGAGCACAGGTATGGGGTCTAGGTTTACCGTCGCTGATGGCGCAGCGGGATTGTGGTTTAGGAACCTTGCTGGTCACCAAGAAGTTATGATTTCCAGGAAAACTGTGGTCCACTCTAATGAGGCCAAATTGTTTCCTTAAATAATGTTGTGCGTTTAAGCGGCCATCTACGTGACCTAGAAGCTCCTCAAGTTGCCATTGGACGAAGACATCTGCTGAACGCATGGCTGCTTTAGCCCCAGCATGCTTCTTGTCTCTTGTGGCGATCCAGTTGAGTAAACTCTAGAAAGGCAGCTTTGAGGATCGGGGGGAAAGGTGATCTTTTGCTCCGCTGAAGGGCTTTCTCCTCAGACACCTAATTAGGGGATATGTTAGAGTCATAACCTTTCCTTGAAATGCCCTAGGATTTAGCTATGGTTGGCCATCGCAGTCACTGTCTATTCATTTCAAGGGTTGAAGAGCGTGCAGAAGACCGTAGCTGCTTATTATGTCGGCTGTAATTAGCATCTTTCCACATTTTTCAAATGACTTTAAAGCTAGATCCATCCGCTGATTTGCCTACTTAATTCTAGCACGTTACTATGCAGAATCTTTGGGGGCTCATAGCTGGAATACCATGACAGCGGAGACTACATTTGTCTGTGACGTCTAGCCTGGGGATCTGGCCTAGAAAGGTGACAAACAAGTTAGTTGCTCTCTAGGGCCCCCTGTTTTTGGTTTCCATCCCCCCGTGTGCTAATTTCTGTGGCCGCCGAATCGACCGGCAAGGCCAAAGCATCCAATCAACAAAGGTCGAATATCCGCTGCCCTCCACCCTCGGGGACACAGAAGCCTCTTGCTCTCCTGTGTCAATTGGGTTTCCATCCTGGTTTCCATGCTATCTCCTGCCTCCATCAGTGACATTAAATCTTGCCCTCCGGGTGTCTCTGATAAGACATCAGTGCTCAGCAAAGCTCAGGTGGGGGTAGAGGAGGGAGCGTGTGGTGACACCGTTTCCATCATGATTCTCTGCACGTAGCTGAATCCTCTCCCTCCCCGGACAAGCACTGACCCTTTATCCCCATATTATCAGGCCGATTGAAAAGCGCTCCCTGTTTTCAGTGAAGTGTTCCCCACTCAATTTGATGCCTGGTAAGGTTTCACAACCCCATTTCACTGCCAATCACGATGATGCCAAAGAGTGAGAGTAGAGCTTCACTGCAAGACTAGAGTGATGTGCACAGTGACATCATTCATTTCGTTCAATCCATTTGAATCCTGTTGGTGTATTTTCCCAGAATGCTTTGGTTTGGAAGCAAATTACAGCTGAGAGATAACAAGAGAGACACCCGATTAATTCTTGAGGGTTAAACCTCAAATCAGTCAGAGATACTTCTTGCACCAGTGGCTCCTGACAGCCACCTTATCTCTATGGTATTCCAGATTTTCCACCTTCCGTTTTTGTGCCCTACTTTCCTGGTGGTCCTCGGGAACTGGGCTAAGGGGTACCCCCCCCCCCCCCCCGCCCATCAACCATCTCCACAGGCACATTGGTCCAGCACCACCACAAAAAAACATCTTAATGCACCAAGTCAATGGGAGCCATATATCTTCCACTCACTCAACAAATTTTGAAAACCATTATGTCCCTAGTTAAACCTTACCCCACCTCTGTGGCAAGGTGTGCCCACCGAACTTCCTTAAATTTTTAATTTTGAAACCACCCATCACACTTTGGGCTGACACTAAGTTCTAAGCAATATATCTATAGCTCTTATTCCCAGAACTATATTACATTTGTTACAGGTCACTGGTTGGAAGGTCAGCCTAACAGCTCTTGCACCTTAGTTGGCTCCTTAGTGGCTATATACTTCTTAGGTTTCATTTGCCTCACTTGTATGTTGTTGTAGATGAAACCATCTACCAAATAAATAGATGTAAACGTAAGCTAAGGCTGAAGTTTGGTGTGAAGCTTAGTGTCTCTAAGAACGTCCAAACTTAATTGGTCAGCCATGTCATAACTGGTCAGGTTCAAACCAAGGCGAGAACAAAAAAAAAATTAAAGAAAAGGGGCATTGAAAGCATCAGTAGTGGCAGCACGTCAATTATTCATGGGGAGAGAAAGTTAAAAATTGCACTCCTCTTTAAGAATGCTGTTTCGTTGGATGTATGGCCAGGGATGCTACTCTTCAGTCCTCTGATGGATTTATTTTGCATCAAAGGAGCAACTGATATGAGGACTATCTTCATGAATGAAGTGTGACATGTCCCGACAGACCAGCCTAGGCGGGAAGCGGGAAGTGCAGCGCTGAACCGAGGAACTGACAACACCAGTAACACCAGTGTAATCTGCAGTGAGATGGGGTCCAGAGTCAATGGGGTACCTCCAAGCCCCGTCCCAGAAGGACCAGAACATGGGGTATAGACGGAAGCGCCGTTTCTTTGCTAATCCCAGCCTGGCTTGGTTGCATTGCTAGGGGCCATTATCAATAGATAAGAAATCCATCCTTGACCAGGATAAATGGTTAGAAGATGGATAGATGGATCGATCCATGCCTGGGATCATATGATCATGTGGTCAGGCTTCCTGGCTAGGGATGGGGAAGAAGGGGTCAGGAATGTCCAACTGCATATTCCCTGTAAAACTCCTTCGCTCGGATGAGCATTGGAAAAGGCAGGTAAGAGGTCAAAGGTCATGCCTGCTGCTATCGTCATACTGATATTTAATCAGAAGTGACTGGTGTTAGGCAAACTGGAAGGCAGCGGGCTGAGATCCAGCCATAAATCAGCTCTGCTACTCCCCTAGATTCTTGGTTGACTGTACTGGAGATGAGGTCACCTTGTCACTGAAAGGAGTAGCTGTGCCTGTGCCGCGCCCCCCCAGGCTATAAGAGGGCGTGTTGGGGCGGCAGCGCTGGTTCTAACCTGCTGACTGGCAGCTCTGCGATGACTGTTGACGGGGTTTGTAATGGCTCTGTGATTCATGCTGCCTGTTCACTAGACATGCCTTTGCAAACATTCCCTCTTGCAGAAAAACTTCTGGCAAATGCTGCGTCCGGCTGAGTGTGCGAGCATGTTGTGGGTGTGTCCGTGTTTGTGTATGCGGGATCACAGTTTCACTACTGGCAAACCCACAGGTTGACTCTTTCGTCCTCACTTGTCTCACCCGCCAAGCGAGTCTTCTGAGTTCTGTCTGCACTTGGCCTGCTTTTTTTTGTTTGTTTGTTTTTTGGTCCTGTTTTGCATGCCGTCATGTGTAATTTCCACCTCGCTGAGCTCTGAAAGGAGGTAAGGTCCCAATGCTGTGACCTCTCCCCGCTGTCTCTGCCAGAGTGTCCGCTGAGAAAAGCAGGGGGTTTCAGGTGAATGGAGGAGGGGGCACATGGCTGGCCATCAAATGCCTGATTATCGGGGGCTTTTAAAAACACTGTCTTATTTGTTCCTCCTTTGACACAGGTGGCCCTAATTTGCCCCAAACAATGCGCCTTTCATTTGCCTGCCATGGAGTGACCCAGACCTAAGCTAATGCAGAAAATTGCCGCTAACCTGCTAGCTTTGTCAAAGGCCCATCAATCTCGGAAGGAGATGAGGTCGGCCCCCGTTTGCGTTTGTCTTTTTCAGCTGAAAAATAACCCAAGCGCACATCAGGCACAGGAGTCCAAATGGCCCTTGTGCTTTTAGCAGTGGGGGTGGAAAATCCAGGTTAATAGTCTTTGTTTATCATCAAGTGAGAACTAAATATGTTCCAGCTCGCCGAGACTATTTTGAGCATGTTTTTACAGCTGTCCACAGAACCTTCTGATATTGCCCAAAAGCCCTAAAATCCAGACAGAGGAGGTACAGAATGCAAACTGGGGGAGACAGGTCCCTCCTCAGGTACCGATGTAGGTGTCGGGGGATTGTGATCACATTTCACTCCAGTGTATGACTCCATCTGCTCTCTCTGTTTGGGGGAATTCCAGAAGGAAGCCCTCCCCCCCGGAGCTGTAAAACTGGGTTTGGGGAAGGACATAAAAGGACACCTTGGCTTAGCAGAGTGACAAGACTTTGAAGGGCAACATGCAAACTCGCCCGTCCTTCACAAAAAGTCGGGGCATCTCTGCGGTCCCCTGGAGGTTCACTGTGGAATTTGGTCTGTTTGGTGTCTTCCCTGCTGCTCCTCCTGCATCTCTCTCGCTGTTACCCCCCTCCCCTAGCTCAGCCCCCCCACACTGTTCTCGCATTAGCCACTTCACGGGGGTTGACTTCACGGGGGGGCGTTGGGACGGGCTCAGGTGGATTTAGCGAGAACATGAGCCGATGACATCCTTGCGGGAAATAATACAAAGAATGCGGCCGAAAGGGCGCTCACACGCTAGCCCACGAATGACGCACGGGCCAGGCAAGCAACACGGAAGCCATGAGGCAGCAGGTGTTCGACGTATGACTGATCCCAGGCGTGTGACGGGGAAACTGGCAATTTGTACTGGGTTAAAGGTCAGGGAGTCTGGCTCTGCATCGTTTTGTTTAGCTGTTAGCTACAATGCTAATGCTTCAGAGGGTTTGTGCCTCAGAAAAGTCAGGCAGTGGCGATGGGGGTCGGGGGGGGGGAGGCTGGCTTTGATCAGCCTCCCCGGCGCCCCCCCACAGTGCTGAAGAGCCTTGTGTTCTGTTTTGACAGCTTGCACTACTGAAGGCTCCCATTGGATACAGTGCCGACTGCCAGCTGCTGTCCTTATTGCAACACAGCGGAAAACGTGGGGCTTGTCCAGCAACCCCCCCCCGCCCCTCACACTCCCCTCCCCAGGCTGATGTGCATATCCGTGAGAACAACCTCAGGGTTGTGGTGTGGGGGGAGGGGGGGGGGCGGGCAAGCGCTTGAGAGTGGTGAAATGAGAAAAAAACAGAACGAGTGAATCACTGTTGAGTTGGCCATGACTAAACAGGACTTCTCATGTTTTATGCCATGAGTACACACACACACACACACACACACACACCCCAGCCCCGCAGGGGACAGCGAATTAGGGAGGGGGCTTGCAGGAACAAACCAGGGAGGCGTGAATGTACAGTGCCGAAACAGCGCGAGGGAACACATATGAAACCCGCTTGCTTTTTTTAGTTAATGAATCATAACGAGTACATGTGCGCATTTGAAACCTGCAAGAAAACCACCGAAAACTGACTCGCGAGAATGCATGAAGCACACTCTCTCCCTCTCTCTCTCTAAATGGCGAGGGTTTCCTCTTTAAGGGGAAATTCCCTCTAGACAGCAAGCATGGCCCCGAGCAGAACGGGCCGGCCCATGGCGCTCTCCGAGCCCGATGCGCCAGCACATGTAAGCTCCGAAGGCGTTTCTCGTAGATGCCTATCAACAATGCCTCTCTGTTGTCATGGCAGTTTTTTTTGGAGGGGTTGGCCTGTGAAATGCCCGTGTGAAAATATTGTGAGGCAGGAGTCATTTGTGTGTTCTGTGTGCGTTGCATAACAGCAAAATGCAATCAGAGGCAATGGCGGTGACACAGACTCTGGAATGCCAGTAGTCATGGGTCACGGTAGCAACGATTTAACCCTATTATGACGAGGCGGCAAACTGAACAGACCTGAAAAGCCATTTCTCTACAGAGGATCCTCCTGTAGGAACTTTCATGCAACAGCAGAAATCATGGCAGGGCATATACTGCCTGATGCCAAGACAATGCATTGTCTGGTTTCATATCCTCGTCATTGTTCTGAAAGTCCGCCCCCGCCCCCAACTTGGAGGATTTGAAAAAAAAAAGGAGCAAGGACTTCCTTGAACTTAAGCGCTGGCAACCTGAAAAACATGAAACAAAAGCAAACAGAGGCCTCCCAGTCTGTGGCAGTTTAACCGAAGAGTATGAGACCCTGGCAGCCGCTCAGCGGAGGGAGGAGACTGTGAGAACAGGCATTTTCACGCTTTCACACTAAGTCAGGTGCTTCTGGGTTGGGGGGGCATCCCTGTCTGGCTGCTGACGCCGCCTGCTGGCATTCGTCCTCCTCCGCTGCATCCTGCATGTCTGCGGCCTGCAAGCCCCCACTTAAGTGATGGGGATGTCCATTTTGAACTTTCATATCCCTCTCTAACGTTGGGATAGACCTGAAATTGTATTTTTCTGTATATTTGTTTTACTTCTCCATCCATATTTCATCTAAGACATCCACATAAAAATACATTTTCACATTCAAAATCGCTGTTTTGCATATTACAAATACACGTCTGACATTATTTTCTAGGCTCATCGGATGCCAGATACCGGGGCTGACGGACAATTGTGGAAGAACAAACAGGTTGTTATCCTCCGTTTTACAGTACAGACACTTGAACAGTCGCCAAGATGCAGAAATGAAAAAATGCAGAAGTCCCAGAAAACTGGCACACCGCTTCCTGAGTCACATGACTGACCCCAGAGCGGAAGTGTAGTCATGCTGCGGTTTGTAACTGATTCTTGTTGATTTTTTTTCTTCTTTACTAGAATAAAGGGAGCCGTGTGAAGCAACGCTGACGGATGGAAAGATTTTTTGAAAAGGACACAAAGAAAAGACAGATGGGGTGGATGATGCGTGTGCTCATGCTTGTTCGTGGGAGCATGTGGGTTCTGTGGCGCAGAATCAAGACGTGAACTTACCACTGGATATGGGCAGTAGTGTAGGGGTACAGATGTGCATTTGTGAGCTGAAATCGATCCACCGAGGTTCCGGGAACAGCAACCCCTATGGTGGCCAAATAAAATCGCTCTTGTGACAACCCTGCTAGAGACTGCGTTAGCGGAGAACGTGTGTGTTGCAGGTGAAGTGGCATTCAGGTAAATATCGGGTCTCCGTAGTCATCAGTCATGCATCTAATTGGCCTTCATCACGGACAAGGACCCCGTCACCCTCTAAAAGCGGATCCCCCTTAAATAAATTCCTGCCTGCTCAGTTTTCGGACAGAGAGGAGTGGCAGGCGGCGGCGGCAGATGGGTTAGAAGGGCGAATGAAGGCTACTGTTGAGATGGATTGTGACGAGCCAGCAAGCCACAGGCCTGTCTTTGGGATACCTGTGAATTGCATCCTCATTAATCAGTTAGTTGGCAGAGCATTGTGGGTAATCACACCGCCATGTTTATTGCGTGGCTCGCATTTAGCCTCACTTTACTGTCCACGCAGTGCCTCTGGTGCGTGTCATGGGAACACGTGTTCTGAACACTAATGACCCCCCCACAGGTTAATTACGCAGTCGGCGGACACCATGAGGATTACGGGTGGAATCGGGGGGGCGTCAGTGTGACATGTCAGCCCCGGAGCTGCAGGTTGACAGTCTTTCTGTGTTTGCCGCTTTTAATTGGTGAGTAAATGAGCCTGACCCCATTTGCACGGCTATCCGGCTTAATCCTCTTGGCTGGCTCTTGGTGTGACTCCGCCGCCGCTATCCTCGCGGTGTGGATTTTAAAAGCAGAGCACGTGGCATCAGAACCATGCGGGAAGAAAAAAACACCACTTATGTAAGCCATTTTGGTCTCCATGGCGACCCGCGGCACTTCAGCGCTGGGGGTGTTTGATCCGCTTAAACACCCCCCATGGTGGGTGGTTTCTATGGTGACACTGGGAAAACACTCCCTGCAGTGACCCCTGCCGCTAACACCTTGGCACCTCGAAAGCTATAGATGACGATCTCAGGAGTGCAGGTCGCATGCTTCCGGAATGTTCTCCTGAGCTAATCAGAGCACCAGCTTTGCATTTTAAGCCAATGTCTGACCTTGTCTTGAAAGCCTCTTTAGCCTGAGCTGTCTCTCTGCACATGGATGCCCACCGGTGGGTTTTAGGACCTTGGGGAGACTGAGGTTGCCATAGATAACATTCAGCCCACCGCTGCTGCCGAACATCACCTTAGTGACGATTCGAGGCTGTTTAGCACCCAGCTACCCATGTCTGGTGCTGCCCAGGGGTCACTGCAGTCTCCCCAGCGGCCATCGGCGCTAATTAACAGACCTCATGTGTCCTCCCCTTTGGGCTGTTTTGCCTCTCACTGGCTCCTCTGCATCGCCCCCTGCTGCCTGTTTATGCTGACTGACCACATTCTCTTCCCTTATAAGTGAAGCCCAGAACTTTAGCAGTAAGTCATATGACTAACGTATAGCAGCCGTGGAAACGGTGCTATGTACACAGGTGCAAGCATGTCACTTCCTGTGGGTGCAAGCATATCAGTTCCTGTGAGTACGTTTTTTCGACTGCAGCGACAATAAGTGACCATCCACCTGGCAATCTGGTCGCCCCAGAAAACGCCCAGCGCGGAATGAGCCGGGTGCATTAGCAGGCTGAGTGGTTCAGCCGCGGGGCATAACTCATCGGCGTTGTGCAACCTGCTCAAACGTGTGGCTGCAGGCCGGCCTAACCGGAGAGCGGGCTGTCGAGGGCTGGCTGACTCACCTACCTGGCAGTTTCTGAGGTCATACCCTGTTTGCTCTCTCTCTCTTTCTCTCTCTCTCTGTTAGCAGCTGCTACTGATCGCTCTAACATGGCTGCTCTCTTGCTTTCGATAGCTGGTGTGGTAACTCACTCCCACAGAGAACAGAAAATGAGACTGGCACCAGTAAGCAGATCAAAGCAATTGAGAAAGTGTAATTCCCAATGAGTCAAGTTGAGCTCTAGGTGGGGGGAGGTGAGAGGGTAATCATGGGG
>JAODLD010000069.1:5528684-5545813 GCA_026781065.1 Mormyrops boulengeri
ATTAACGTTAACTTTCGGTTAAAAAGGTTGGATTTTTACGCCTATTTTGAATTTTACTCGAATACAAATACAAATACAATACTTTTCCCCCCTCAACAAATACAAATACAGATACAAATACCGGCTGCTTTGCACACCCCTAATATAGATGGCGGAGATTAGGGTGGGTTACTGAAACAGATGCTCACTTACAGTATAGGGATCTTTGCAGCAGCAAGCACTGAGGTACTGCCTGCATTCAAATGAAATATGTATGGTAAAATATACATTCAGATCACATGATGTTGAGCTGTTTGCTTGAGGTTCATTTGATTGGTCCTTATATGACAGGTCTCCTCCATTACTACTCTATGTGTGCATTTATGTGTCTGTGTCTGTGTATGTAGTCATGTATATATTACATTTTGGGAACCAAATGACCCCACAATGTGATAAAACCTGTTGTTTTGACATGATTTGGTCCCCATAAGGGGAAACTGAATTTTATAAACATCTGTGAATGCAATCAAAAAAATGCCATATTTTGTTTGGGTTAGGGGTTAGGGGTTAGGGTTAGGGTTGTCATTGTTGGGATTAGGGTCATGCCCATAGAAATGGATGGAGAGTCCCTGCAAAGATATAGAAACCTAATGTGTGTGTGTGTCTGTGTGTGTCTGTGTGCGGGTGTGTGTGTGTGTGTGTGTGTTAGTGGTGAAAGGGTACCGAGCATTTCAGTCCATGTTTATCATCATCTTCAAAGATTCACATGTATACCATGACAACCACAAAGAAAAGTACAGGATGCTTCTTTTTAAGCAGACATAAGATATGTAACAAAATAATTATTTACAGTGGTGGACAAGCCAAGAGGCCCAGTCATAGCAAAGTAATAACTAACACTGACAAGTGTTGCCTACTGGAAGCAGTTGTCAAAGAAAACCCTAACCCCCCTCTACAGGCTGACTTAAGCTAGCCTGCCCTACCAATGACGGTGGGATCATGGGTTAAATGATGTTAACTCACGATTCTGCTGAGTCATGGTCATTGGGAGACTGCTGGCATGAGGACGGTAGCCACTTTGATCCAGCTAGGCCAATTTCCCATATTAATCACTTCCTCGACTGTACATTGTTAAGAGAGTTTACTCTGGGCCGCCCCTTTCGTGTTCCATTCCCTGAGGAAGCTTCCGTTGCCCCGGCGATCTCCATTGTCCGCTCAGAACGTGTTATGCGGTATTGAAACATAATTCCAGTTTAAGGTCCTGGGAGCTCTGTTATTGCTAAGGGAGCCACAGGATATCAACTCAACTGAAATTCTTTCTGTTCCCCTTGGTGACGTAAGTCTACTGTAACCTTTCCGTTCCCTGCAAGGCTTGAGTCACGACAACCCTTAACTCTTGGTGGAGTCTTGTATGCAATCAGAAAACATGGGGGAGTTTGTACGTTCCAAATTTAGATTTGAACATTCTTTCAAATGTTCTGCTGTGAATAGGGCAGTATTCTTTGTCGCTGTAATTTAAAATAGCATTTTTTCAACATCGCATTTTATTTTATGAGTGCATATCTGCATAACTTCCCTCCTTTCAAGTTACAAATATGAAGGGTGCCCCTTTCAGCTCAGAACTTTCTGGCTGACTACAGACCCTGGCCATTGAATTCTCGAGCCATCAGTACGCTTCATGCTGGGAAACGACAGATGGGGTCACCACAGGTCAGATTTCGTCAGGAGGCTTTGTCGCGTGGGCACAGCTTCTCCCGAGCACCGTGGGTAAATGCTAATGGAGATGTTTCTGATTCTGATTATTGATGCCCGTCTTTCGTCGCTGAACATGCAGATTTGCGAGTGAGTGTGATCATAAGTATTACATTTGTTTTAACCCACAAATGTATCTTGCAGACAGACACACATATTTCAAAAATAATCCAACTGTTTATATCCCAGTCATCATCCTAAAGTCATTATGTAATATGCACAATGACATCAGGATTCTCTTGTGCTGTATGTTATATATATTATTTACGTTGCATATATATGTTGGAAAAAGTCATGCATTATTAATATATGTTTTCTTCTATATTTTATGTGGCATTTAATGTGGTCAAAGCACATAGGAACAGACCTTTTCGAAACCAGGTAAACCATAACATTAAAGAATGTCTTCAAATGTTTGCAGAAGCTTGAGAAGAGCTGCAACCATAATGCCGGTGAAATCAAGCATCCGCATTCTCACACCGCAGCCTTTTTCACGTCGTTCCATTTGCAGGATCGCCGCATTTAATTCAGAACATCGCCCCGGTAGAACATCAAGTACAAACGTACAAGGGATGAGTCACCGATTCCATGTTGTTCTGTTGGCCACCTATTACTTGATCGTTACCAAGAACATGGACACTTGCGTGTACATATAGAGTTCCTGATCAACGAGTGTGTCAAACCATCCAGAAACCTTATATTGGAGTGTTGCCATGGCAACCACATTGATCCTCCAAGCGGGGATAAAAAAGTAGCTCTTTTGGATGACACTCCCTAATATACCCTGTTCAAGCGAGCGTGGCTTCCCCGCCGTTGCCTCGGTGAAGGACGAAGAACCGCAACGTGGCACTGTTGAGTGGCGCCCAGAGGTCAAAGGTCACATTCTCATGCTGTGAATCATACTTGTAGCAGTGCAGCTCAGCTGACAGAGAAGGTTTTACTACAGGAACTGACAGAGGGGCTTAAGCAAGAGGAAAGAAAGGAAGATATAATTGGTGCCATTAAATCTCTCATTAGCAGTGATACTGCAGGGCACAGACATAGAGAGATAAAATCCCACCTTATCGCGATTGTTAAATGGTTCCCTGTTTCATCAGCGGTGCACTGCTGATCAGTCACCACCAAATATAAGTATAGATATTTATTCTGTTAATAATGGCATTGCCTCCCTTTTCTGCCACTTGACTTTTTACTTCAGACCGCACAGTTGGGACAGCTTAGCTTTTTTCCTTCAGTTTCGCGTATGGGAAAAACACACGCTTGATACATCTCTGGCAGAGGGACTGACTAATTTGGGATGGCATCAGACGGACATGAGACTGAGGGAAGGGCTTCACTTGATGCATCCTCTTTAATTAGCAGTGTGGACTTGAAAAATGGCATCCGACCTGAAAATCAGCCATCGCGTTACGTGTGTGAGTCATTTCTGTGTGTTATCTGAGAACGCCACTCATTCATTGGGCCTCCATTTAATCTGCCCTGTCAGGACGGCCAGCCGTTTCTGGCCTTTGTGCTCCTGTGATTGATACCCGTGGGACATGCCCCCCCCCCATTTTGGCTGGGCGTAACTCAATTCGTCTGAGGACAACAGAGGAGGAGCCGGAATGAGAGTACAATGGAGGACATCCCCGCTATGGGAAGGAGAGCAGCGTGCGCTGTTCCGTTTTTGGACTTCAAAGTGGAAGGAGGGCGATCGCATCCCGCACTTGATGATTTGTAAAGAAACAAGGACTAAAAAAAATGGCTGAAAAAAAACTTTGTAGATCATATTGGATTGAGTGGTAACCAGATTCACCTGACGTCTTTCCAGGATGTTTTTGTACGAGCTATTATGGGATGAGCACATGATAGACAGGTTCAGTTCATAACCACATGTGTCTCAGTCGGGTTGTAAACACAGAACGGTGTCAAGTGCACACTCACATTCCTGTGTCTTAATCACCGCGGAAACCTACCCTTCGGAGAGTCATGCAATGGATGAGAAATGACTGGCGTCCTCCACCCCCCTGGCCACCTTGCATCATCTGCTGCTTCCGTGCCTGAGCTAATTCGACGTGACATTACCGTGCACCAGTATTAAGGTTACATCGAGCGCCTCTTGCAGGATGATGCTCTGCTTGTTGTGTCTTCCCTGACACGCATGACTGGGCATAGAAACCAGACAGACCCAGTGGGTACACACACACAGACACACACAGCTATGTAATTCAGCAATTACAGAGGGCCAGCATCAATTTTACATGCTTAGCCTGGTTTTAATGTTCAGTTTTACATTATTGGTCTTTTTGACAGTGGTCGGAACATAAGCATGGTTTTGCATTGTTCTTGGCTTAATTGGTTGACCAGTGACACAGAACTGTTTATAAGCAGTTGGCTTTTCTGGAAATTTCCTGTGACAACATCATACCCTGCATGGTTACACACTGGACCCTCATTCTATGTAAATATCTGCCACGCTATTTGAAGAAAACTTTCTTCATCATATAGACTGATCGTAAGACTTTGAGTCTGTGCTAATGCTGTCGATTTTCCATACTGTCTTACATATGAAGGCCACATTGCAGCATCCATTCTGAACCTCTGTCTGCTTTTTTTCTGCTCGCCCGTGCTGTCCTACTGATCCAGAACTGGAAGATGGTACTAGTTACGCTTCTGTTTTTAATAACACAAGTAAGGTCACCATGTACATGAAGGCTAGCATCCCAAAAAGCCTTGAACAAATGTTTTGTTTTGATATTGATTGTAAGTGTTCTGTGTTGTCTTCTGGTTCTGCTGTCGCTCTCACATTAATATTGTTAACACAGTCATGTTTGTCTGATAAGGTGCTGGATCATGCTTGTAACATTGTTTTTATTCTTTGTTAATCAGTTTGCGGCAATTTCATTGCAAAGGGCCCTGTCTAAAAATATACTGAACTTAGCTAAATTGAATTGACTACTGTATAGTACTGTGCGATGCATTGTGGGAAATGGTCTCTTGGGGACTTTGTGTCAGGTGGACTGGGCCGTCAAAGGAGACACGGTAGATGGAGCAGACACTGGCTGTTATATCTTTTCTCAAAATATGGTCAATGTTCAGGCCCTAAGGGCCGGGCAACTCTTGGGATCTGTCAAGGCAACCTTAAAGGAAGGGGCTAGCAAACATTACTGAAATAAACCCTCACCAGCCCCCAGCCTCATAATATGTGACAGGAGGAGTTTGAGAAGCTTTTTAGTTGCGTTGGATAGTGTAGGACAGAATTCATACCCCAAAAATTTGAAGTCTTGAAATCCATCAGCTACTTATTACCAATGACTAAATTGAAAGGATGTGGCAGAAATAATTCTGATGCAAGCGCCGCTTTGAATGCATTGAGTTATTTTGCCGTGTCTTCATTGTCTTATACACACAAGATAAAACTTTCCTCTTGATTTTCCATTTCAAAGGGAATATATCACACTTGAGCAGAGTCGGTACAGACATCATGCAAATGTAAATTGACTCACAGCTTTAGAAGTCCTTTTGCTAATCCATTAATGAATATTAAAGCAGGACTATTTTTGCTTCCCTTAGTTAAACACCTGAATTTTTAATTTGTATCATCAGCATTTAAGCTGATTTGTGCGCCGCCCCCGACGTTGCTGTGCTGCGCCTTTGTGTCAGACAGATCGGTAAAATCGAAGCACTTAGCAATCTATCATTTTTTTTTTTTGGTTTTAAATCCCTGATGCTGCGTCTCCCAAACAGAGACGGGATGTATCTTTCCTATTTATGCCACCTCGACTTGTTGCAAAATACTTCCATCATTTTTGTTCCATTTTTTTGTTTCCTCCAGCCATTGTACGTATCAGGAGATTTTAGATGTGGGATCTCACCTTGCCGGAGAGGTGGTTCAAAGGCAGGTGGAGCAGCAGTTTATAAACAGATAGGAGGCGCATTAAGAGGCGAATCACTCCCCATCCGTGGGGGGAGGTATGATATTACCGTTAAAAATTATGCGATGTCGTCTTGGAATTTCGCCAGCGAAATCTCGCGCTTCGCCCGCGAGTTCCCCAGAGCCGTGGTGCCAGACGGCAAGCGCCCTTGCCCCTCTGACGTGCGCACCTGTCTCCACGCATCTCCCCTCTGCGAGGGGCATCAGATGTGCTCGCTCTGCTTCCCCCCGTCGCCATGACGACAGTCAAGTTGAATCAGAGAGATGGGAAAAAACCTTGAGAAACAGGACGGAATGTGGGTGAACGTGAATGGCGGGGAAAGTGAAAGTCAGATATTTCTTTCATTTCATTTATTGTTTCGTTCAATGAGCTTTTCGCTTGAGTTGTTTTGTCTGAAAGTATAGCTGAGTCATGTTGTGTTTATCGGTGATGGGGACCAGTGCCAAGGAGCAGCTTTGTTGTCTCGAGGTAATCTGACGGTGCGATGCCGCTGAGCGAGCCGTGGCTCGGGAGTCCATCTGAGTGTTTGAGGAGCGAGAACAGCCTCAGCCTTGAAGTGCTGTGTGGGCCATATGACTATTTAAGGGGCCACATTTAGCTGGACACACAGGTTGCTGTTGATCCCAAATTGCATAGAAATCTGCTTTTATTAGAGATTATGATAGTGAGTCAAGCTCAGGAAGATCACTTTGAGTCCATGCAAAAAGCTTAGTCGCCTGGCTCCTTCTTAAAGATAATCACCAATCAGGTATTAAAACTCGCTAAATGCCAATTTGCTGCAACCAGGAGAGTCATGCAATGATAGGATGCTGCCACCCCCGTGGAGACCAGCCTGCTGAGAAAGATCCCGCATTATCTTGATGCGAATTCCATAAGAGCCCGTTCTTTAATGACATTTCCTCAGAAATGCCTCCCCTCCCCCCCCACTGATAGCGCCCTTGAAACAGGCTTGGGCTTTGCTGTGACGGGGGTGTCTTTGTGCCGGGCATTCCTGGAACAGGTCTTGTGATTGGGCGCAATGCCTGCTGGCACCTCACTGTCTGATGCCGGAGCAACTGGGGATGCTGGGTGGGAGAGAGACCCTGGTCTTTTAGCTACTGAAGAATGGGGATGCTGAGAATAGGCGACTGGGGAGAATGGTAATGATGTGGCCACAGGAAAATGGGGATCGGGCGAGATTTGGCGGCAGAGAGGTGAAAATGCCCATGTGTCTGTTTTTTGTGTGCCTCTCTGGACCGAGGCTCACAGAAATTCGAAGCACCTGGCCTGTTGGCAGAGACAGACAAGCTGGATGAATGATCACAGCACTGGGTCGCTACAAATATAATGAAACCGTGGGGCGGGGGAATGTTTCAGTCCACACTGATTCAGGAGCCACTAAGTTCATATAACACTAGTAAAGAAATCCTGGATGTTATAGAAGATGCCTTCCCAAACAATGAATGATCACACCAGAAGCAAACAGATTCACTCAAACACTTGGAATTCTTGTTTTACACATCATTTTAAAATATATTTTATATATATTTGCTCTCTGAAGAACATCAGATTAGATTGGATGACCATTACTGATATGTTGCAATCAGGCAAGAATATCTGCAGATTATCCCCATGACAATTTGTTCAACATAATACGAGCCTATGGGATGTAAAAAGTTTAATTTTTTGACCCAGTTATTTCTGAATCACAATCTGAATTGAAAAAGAACTCTTTTTGGTCCCATTGAATTACAATAGAATGAAAGGTACTATTTTTGTATTCCTGTCTGGAGGAATTAAGACAGCTGGAACACTATCTGAACAAAAAAAAAAAACGCTTTATAAAAAAAAAATAAGCATGTGAAATTGTCACAAATAATGTGTGTCACTTTAGCTTTAGAAGTGCTGTGTTTTTAGGCTCCTGATGTTGAATGTCGCCCAGGAAATAAGCTGTTTAGTGTGATAAGAAAGATCAGGCTGGGCTGGAACGGTCATCACCGATTTCATGTCCTGCCATTCGGACTGGCGCCGGCTGCCGCAACGGTGTCCCAAGTCTCAAAGGATGCGGCAGTGTGTGTCCCACGCCATGTAGGCTCTGCTTTGATGTCCCGCCGACTTATGTCACACCTAGCTGTGTACCAGATACATAACAGCACCGCGGCTGTCCATTCGTTGACACATTTCCCCACAGGTTTCCCTGGGACTTCCACGCATGACCCTCATTCCCTTGCGGGGTGTCAGACAGTCCTCAGAAGCCATGCTACGAATTTCAGAAATGAGCCCTGAAATGAATAGGGTTTTGTGTGTGTGTGTGTGTGTGTGTGTCTGCCATGGAGCTTTGAGGCTGGTGACTGCCGTCGCCATAGAAACACCATCCTAAGGGGCGAAAGCAGCTGCAGACAGACAGCTGACTCTGGCTGGGCACCACCTCTGAAAAAAAACAGGGGGCGTTGTCATTTTCCCTGCAAGGAGAGCCAGGGAGTGGGGTGAGGCGGAGACACACTTTGCTGCCATCTTGTCTGCAGCTCCGGTTCGTAGATTTTCCCATCCAGTTGACGTAATGAAAGTCAAATGCTTCATCTTAGCTGACAAAAGTGCATGCCAAGGTAACTATTGCGTACTCAACCCAGCTGAAGATAAGCATATGGAATTCAGTGAACACTGCGCCCAAGCTCATTGCTCAATAAAACCGTTAAAAGTCCTCATACAATTTTCTGAGAAGGCTGTTCCAGGTGACCACCTGTGTCCTTCTCATTCCCAGCCTGACTCTAACATCATCCTTGACTTCTGTTTTGGCTAATATTCTCAACATTTTCTTGCTGCTAATATTGTTCTCCAGTTTTCTTGCTGCTGTGAAGTAACTGTGAAGTCTTTGCAAGCCATGAAAAGTGAACTGCTGTTCCCATAAAACTGTTCCTCCGTCCCTCGGTACCCGTGTCACATTGTTCAATTTGCCACGCCTACAGGTGTGAGTCACACTTCCCCTGAAAAGCTGCCAAACAACTACCATGGATAAGAGACACGCAGAAGATATTGAATGTTTTCTTTTCCCGCTGTCAGAGGTTGTATTGTTTTGTTTTTTTTTTTTTGGTTTCACAGTCTTGCAGCGTAAACACGTCACTGCATTCTATGTGTGTCCTGTCCGGCCTGTCACGATAACCTGCACCATCCTGAAACGAAATGTAGTCCGGCCTGTCTGTTGCCTTCTCAGGCCTCGTGAAGCAACTGAAGCCTGGTGCAACAAAAACAAAGCCTTTGATTTCAGTCCAGGAAGAGACTCTTTCGTGCTGTGGGGCTAATCAGTAGTGAAAGATAAAAACAACACGGTGAGCCTCCGCTGTGTCAGCTGCATTCTGGGAAAAAAATGAGGGGGGGAGAAAAACAGTTGGCATGAGTCATCACAGAATGTGTGGTTTTTCTTTTTTTTTTAATCAGAACACGCCTTGTTTTTGCAGCGCTTGTCTTCTGCCACTTTCAGAGCCCCACCTGAGACAAGGCTGATCAGCTCCTGCTAAAGGCAGTGATTTTTAGATAGAACCATGCAAATTGTGAGAGGGGTGTAATAACGTGCAGGTCCTCCACCATAGATTTATTTGCGCTATAATTTGGTTTGATGTTGCTTTCTAGGTCCCCACTCTTTCTTCGTGGTTCTGCCTTAGTCCCCCCCCCCCCCACCAGCTCTCATTTGCAGCATTCATAAACAAACGCCAGACATGCTGCTAATCTTGGTTGCGTTCACCCTGACCGTTGGCAGTAGTTATTCCAATAGGCTACATCTCCAAGGAGAACTGGTCACCGTGCATAGGGAGCACCCTCCGCTAAGGTCATGTGGGCTCTCGTGTCTTAACGTCCATGTGGAGAGCCCCTGCTGTCACACTTTCCGAGATCTCACTAATAGACAACAAAAAGTGCAGCCAAGGCAGCTGTTTTTTAATTAAAATAAAATTACGAATGGAATGCTGGATGGTTGCCGCAAATCTAGCCACCTGCATGACAGCAACAGAAGAATTTATATCCTGTGCTGTGCGGTCACCTGAGTGCTTTCAGGAATTTTCTTAGAAAGGAACCGTGTGCAGACACGCACGCATTTGCACGGATACACACACAGACACAGACACACACACACACACACACACACACACACACAGGCGTGCTACCAAGCGCTCGTGTTTCGCTGTGATACGGCCTGATAACATCTCAGACAGTTAGGTCATGGTCTTGCTGCAACCGCATAGTTTTGTGCAACGTCGATGAAATTATTATAATCAACTGCCACTGTTCAAGACCACATTGGTCTGCAAGCCCGGAAGCGCCTCCCCCCCCATTCTTGCAGCTTTGACGAAGACCCAAACCCCACCCATGACCTTAAAAGGCCCAACACTTCGGTTTCATCCAGTGCCGCGAGCTTTTGGCAATGACACAGTAAAGTTGCCCAAAATAATAGGGGCGGCTCGTGTATTTTGGGTTTGCTGGCAAGGGACGCACATATCGTAGCCCACGTAATAGGGGGTTAGGGTGCCATGTGTTTTATTGGTCACGTCCTTTGTCTGAGGCGTGCAGACAGCGCCAGGCAATGAGGTCAAGGCCCAGCGGTCCGAGTGCAGTCTGGGGTAATGCAGTACGGGATTGCTGGACTGAGACGGCTTCAAGCTGCGTGTTTCAATCGCGTGGTTGGAGTGTCTGCGGCAGGATTTACGAGGCCCTTAAACGTCTCCTGCAAATTAAAGATTTACTCAGAAAAAAACATACAAACACACAGGATGGCACAGATTGGGTCACTCAGGTCACGCTAGTATATCGCGAACAGGCGCCACCTCTGTGTAAGGTCTCTCTCCCCTTTCTCATCCAAAAGACGTTTCATACTAAAGATTTTTCCCTTTGCGAGCTCTGAAAGTCATGGATCATTATGCAAGAAGGAAAGACTTTATACACAGGCATGTAGCATATGTCTTATAGCTTATAATGTGAGCAAGGTGGAGCTGCTGACTTTTATTTGTAAGGATTTTGTGATGTTTCTTTATATTTCTTACCTTAGCATCTATGGGACACTTGCAAGGGGAAAACCCTGGATTAGTGACTTACTTATTCAATCTAGACAGAAGGAGACAAGTATGTGTAAATCTTTTAATCTCTTTAACGGTCCATGATGTAGTTTGTCAGATGAACACATAAAGCATTAGCCTCTTTGAGCCTCTGAAAGTCACTGAGTGACATCACAGGGCCTGTTTTCATAACGTGACCTGGAATGACGCTTCTAATGACCCACTGTGTGCAAAAGGTCTCCCGGGCAGGAAGGGTGACAAGTGACATCATCACTGTCATGTGGCCCTGCAGCATAGAGAACAGGCACACTGAAGGTGAAAATGTCACGTGACTGGGATGGCTCAGGGTGCCTCACTTAGCTATTACACCAGTTCTTGGTGAGTGAGTGCGGGCAATAAACATAAGGCCCAGCCTTGTGTGTCACATGACCCAGCAGTTTTCGGTAACAATGTCATCCTTCGGGTTTCTCCTGAAAGACCAAGAGGATCCTCATGTGGTCACAATACATCAGACAAGGGAACCGCATAAGATGTCATGGATATTTTAAGGTTTTTAGCAAAAAAGTATTTTAAGGAAGTGTACTGGAGTTTCATAAGCAGGTCCCTAAACAGCAACAACAATCTGAAGCAATCTGGTAGTCGTGAAGCATTTTCTGCACCCCCGTTCACCGACAAAGCTTGGCAGCAGTCCAAGCGATCTTAGAATGCTGTTATCTGCCATAGCTACGGAAGCAGCTCCATTTCAGTTTTGCCTTTCCCCATTTCGACACAACGTGCGAGCGAGAGCAGCGAGAGCTGCTGGTAAACATCACGGCCCTCAGATCAGCTCCACTTTTGTTTCTCAGAAGCCGAGGCGGTGTGGATGTAAGCTGCATTTTACCAGTCGCATTCCCCATGGAGATCCACGTGCATCCACCACCAAAAGTGAAAGGCAACGTGAGCACAGATAAATATGTTTAACTGAGACTCGGACAGATATATTCACACTTCTCTGTACAATCCGTGAAATCTGGGATTCAAGATTCTAGGTCTTAATCGGTCATGCGCAACAGGTTCATTGGAGCGCTGACTATTTCAGCCATGCATGGTTACAAAGGGGATGCAGGTACGGAGACAGGGCAAAATAGTACAGATAGTTAAAAAGAATTTGAATGCTTTGAAAAGCGCTTCTTCCGTGTGTCCCTTATTGGCACACAGGGGTGGCGAGAGGTTGGTTTGGGGTGGGGTTGGGGGGGGAGTTAAGCTTCTGGGGTGGAGGGGACTTTTTGCTGGCGTCAACGGGTGACCGTTGCGGTCTGAAAGAGGAACTGAGGATTTTGCCTCAGAAAGAGGAACCAGTGCATTGGGTGTGGGAGGGGAGTGTGCGCGCTCCCAGTACTGCTGCTTCACAGACAACCCTTTGGGGACACCCCCGGTCCCCCCCTCCCCTTTCTGGGTAAAAGGCGAAAGCCTGCCCTTGTAGTATAGCTGGCCCCCCAGCAGAGACAGCAGTGCGGTTCCCATTAAATGAGGTGCAGCAGTGGTTGAGGTCAGAGGTCACGGGGCTCTGGAACATCTTGTTTTTCTCATGTTTTGTAACGCCTCCCTGCTCATTGCCGTGGGCCGGGAGGAGATCGGTTTTGTGCTAATAGACAGTAGAATGAGAAAAAGACTGTGATTTGCATGTGAACAGATGTGTTGTGTTGTTCTGTTACAGGATAAGAATAATAGATTTAGTCACCAGTCAGGTTAGCGATGATAATTTTGCATCACTTTGTACTACGGCTACATTCTGGGATGCCTTCCCAGTTGTCTGGCTTTACTGGGTTAGTTTAGTTACCACAGAAACCACACAGCGGGGTAGATGGACCTGGCCAATCAGGTGAACACTCACCAGTATGGCAGAATATAAGCCTTTGACCACCAAGAAGACCCTTTAAACCAGGAGCGTGTTTTATTGAATCTGCACTCCAACTTTTCAAAACATGCCAAACCACGGTAAACCTTCCAACTGGAAGATATGATGATATGCTTTTTTTTGTCCAGCTCCTGTAAGGAGAGACATTACAAAAACTGACTTTCCTGTAAATGAATTGTGTGTCTTTAAGGGAAAACTTACATATGCATAAAAACTTGTTTCATTAGCAACAAAACGTCAAGGAAACAATATTGTATGTAAGTATGCATTAGAGCCATGGAAGCAAAACTCATTAAAGCTGTTAGCCCTGCAATATAGACAAATCTATTTTGATATTTTGGCATGGAGACTCACCAGATGGGAGGGTACAGACCTGGGGGACTGATTTGTTCCCATTTGGCGAGTGTGAAGTAGGAGGGGCATTGTAGTGTCTGACAACCAATCAGATTCAGAGCTATTTGCCAAGGTCTCTGCACACAACAGGAGGAGGCTTGTTATAAGGATTCATATGATATCTTGTTGATGAAAATGAGTGATGTTACAGTTAGAAAGGTTTAGGCGACAGATACAGCAGGTTGGTCACTCTGAGTAAGATGAATTAGAAGCATTGCTGATATATAAATATATAAATATTTTACTTTCCAAACTTGGGATACCTTTTGCTTTTTTTGTTTATCTTTGTGTTGCCCTCATTTCTCTGCTAGAAGGTTACGTGGTCATGACTCTAAATTCTAGACATAATTAGACATCAATGGCCTCGCACGGCTCCTGTTATCTAGTGTTTTTGAAAGTTGACTGTGTCACATTTCCACTTTGGATCTTATATTTTGAATAACTGTGCTGGAATGGGCTGGCTAACAGATCTTCGAAGGATGCTCTCTATTTGCATGTGCCGGCTCTTCCCCCCGCTCATCGAAGAGGGCGGCGACAGAATTCCTACATATGTGTCAGATTTTGGCTCGTCTCATTGGCTAGTTTTCCAGATACGTCTCAGGGCCAGGCTCGCCAAAACCTGACAATGTTTTTGACGCGATGTCTGTCTTCGTCAGCATCATGGCTTGTCTTAGCACGGCCGGCGTTGCTAATATCCTACGGTTCTTTGTAATAAGGCGAGAAGCTGCCTGCAGTCTGGATCACATTTGAGACCTGAAATCATGCATCATGCTTGGTTGTGTGATTTGCTGCAGACATGATGATGCACAGAACATGAGTAGAGATATGGAAGGAATAGAGATTTTATTTTTTTGGGCACATGGGACTGTAGAAATGGGGGGTGCCAACATTAGATTGTTGTTTTGGGGTGAGCAGAAGGGGACACGAAAATAAAACAGATATTGGTTGTGGACAAGGCTACAACTGTGTGTGGGATCAAGATATTTTTACAGCGTTCTTGGTCTTATATAATGCTTCGTAACAAAAGCACAGCTGAGGCCAGCGGATGTGCACCTTACCCAACTTCACCCCGGCGCGGGACATCCCCATCTGTTTTTCTTAAAGAAATACTGTGACAGTCCCTTAGCAGATCTGAAAAGCAGGATTCATTTTGCTCTATACTCCCTCACTCAGCTACAGTCTGGGTGGTTTTTTTTAAATTATCCTCATGTGATGACTGTCCAAGCCTGTCTGCTTCCCTGTCTGAGTTCACCTCTCTGTCTTAGCTCTCCAGCTTGGGAAAATCTGAAGCCCTTTTATTCCATCCATCCATCTTCCCCGGGCGAGACTCGCTATCGCGTTATTGCTCAAGCTCAGCTTTTTTTCTGGTACTTTCAGCATAGGTATCACCACCGTCATGATGTAATGCACCCGTTTAATCACATTAGTGCAGCGAGGCATAAATCTCAATAGATGCATTTTCAGTTATTATGTGCAATATCATGCCATTGCTACCAGGAAAGTCCTCACAGATGGTCTCCATTGTAAATCACTTGTCTATAATTGGTAATAACTATGTGTTACACTGTGTGGAGGAGATTTTCTTGTAAGAATTTGGTGTGTGTGTGTGGGGGGGTCATGTATATATTACATTGTGGGGACCAAGTGTCTTCCCAATTTGATAAAAAACCTGTTGTTTTGACATTATGGGAACCATTTTTTCATTTCCCACAATGGGAAATTAAATTTTATTAAAATCTGTGACTCCAGTAAAACAAAAAACTAAAAATGCCAAAATTCTTGTGTTTTGTTAGGTTCCTCATGGTTAAGATGGTTAAGATCACTTCCCACAAAGATATGAATACAAACGTATGTGTGTGTGTGTGTGTGTGTGTGTGTGAATGTGTGTGTGTGTGAATGTGTGAGTGTGTCTGCACTTGTGTGTGCTTGCAGTCATGTTTGTTAAAAGTTAATGATGAGCAGTATGGATTCAGTAAGCCCTGTCTTCGTGAAGCTCATTCTGACAGAAGCGCAATGTTCCGGAAATTTTGCCCAGGAGTGCTTACAGTTCCCCCATAGTCTGGTGCAAACGGCACTTCCTGGGTGTCACATCGCAGGCATGGTAACACGAGAGCTGGACCTGAGTGTGCCTAGATGTGCGTGCGTCACAGAGAACGCTAAGCTCCTGCAGGACGTGTGCTTGGTACTGCTCCCTGCTTAGGGGTTCCCATACGGGTGGCACCGCCAGCCCGAGCTACAGTGAAAAAGTATTACTTCTAAGAATGGTTATTATTACTGTACATTATTGCTTATTTTTCTGAGATGTCAATGTCGATTCGGCGCGTGAAAAATGTGCACCGTAATACCATGAACAAACACGAGATGTTACATAACAGCGAGAACAGAAAATGGCCTTATTGTTTGTGTGAATAAATCAAACCCCAGCTAATGGGACATCACAGCCCACCATAAGGAACGTTGCTAAGATGGGGGGGATCCTGCTGATTATTTTTACGTAACTGCGATACAATCATTTTTTTTATCTCAACTGATAAATAGACATTGTTACAATAACACAGGCGTTGTATAAGACAGTGAGAGTAGGTCTGGAAAATTTAGGGGTTCTGTCCAGTGAGAAGAAGTGCAGGTGATTGTTCATCCAATAGCAAGAAGCACAGTTCATGGTTCATCCAATGACATGATGCATGGAGCACAGGATTCTACAGCCCCTGATTAATAAAGGTCATGGTGTAAACACTGGCCCACGGAATGTTGGCCAGTGCACTCAGGTGCAAACAGCACTTCCTGGGTGACACACCGCAGGCATGGTGACACGAGTGCTGGACCTGAGTGTTCTACATCCCAGGATTAATAAATGGGGCATCCCTTTCACAGTCCAGGAGAACAGGATTCAGACATATAGCTGTGTGCATCTCAAGTGTAATTATTGTAGGGAATAATTTAGAAGATTAAAAAAAAAACAGGCCAAAAGCAAAGATTTTAAATATGTCACCATGTGTTGGGTCTCCATGAAGCCTTTCAGACCTGGAGTGAATAATCTTGTTAGGCAGCTGTTATGCACTCTGCCAGAATCTTGCTCAATTCTCATTCTGTGAAAGCTCTAGGCCAGTTTCATGGGGTGTTTGCCCAAAAACCAAACAAAACTGAATTGTGTGACTCACAGACATTCTCACTTTGCTCAGGGGAATGAGGCAAACTCTGTCAGTTTGGAAAGAGGAAGGACTGCACTGCACTGCTGGCAGTGTCTGTTTCGGGGGTCCTTTCATTTCTTTAGCTCTTAGCTTTTTTTTGACAGCAAGGCTTATTTTTTCTATATTATTTCACCCTTGATATACATTGCTTGGAATGCATTTAGTGCATTTTTTCCAAAGTAAAGACCAGGATTTTTTAAAATGACAACCCTTTAATTTACTGCAGATGTTGAGAGCCTGGTTTTCCCAAGTTCTAGTACTACGTTAGTGGAAGATCCTAGACTACTCTTTCCGAAGCAACACTCTAGGTCCACGAGGAATTTACCCCGTATCATTTTCTGGTCCAAATCTCAACAGAGAGATGTAGTAATCATTCTATGCAGCCAATAAAGAGAGATGGGGCAGACAAGGGGTGGAGTGTGTTGATTCCAGTGCCCCAGTTAAAAAGTCACTTTGAGGTCCCCTGCTCCTGTAGTGTAGTGACTGTTTCTTACCAACAGGGGGCACGCCAAACCATAGGGCCTTGTGCAAATCAATGGTTAGAGGAGTGGCAAACACTAGTGTTGGATACAGAAGATAGCTGATTGAAGGGGCTGCACTAGCTACACCTGAAGCTCCAACATCAATTCATCACCCAGCTGGCATCTAAATGCCAGTCCCTCATGGATGGGTGGACCATGTGGAACTACTTCAAGGTGTCTGTGATATTTGGCACCAAGGTGTTGGCAGCAGATCCTTTAAGTCCTTTAAGTTGCGAGGTGGGGCTTCCATGGATCGGGCTTGTTTATCCAGAACATCCCACAGATGCTCAATTGGATTGAAATCTGGGGAATTTGGAGGCGAAATAAAGACCTTGAACACCTTGTTCCTCAAACCATTCCTGAACAATTTTTGTAGTGTGGCAAGGCGCATTATCCTGCAGAAAGAGGCTACTGTCATCGGGGAAACCATTCCCATGAAGGGGTGTACATGAAGGGGTCTG
>JAODLD010000069.1:5559049-5571243 GCA_026781065.1 Mormyrops boulengeri
CCCCCCCCCCCCCCCCCCCCCCCCCCCCCCCCCCCCCCCCCCCCCCCCCCCCCCCCCCCCCCCCCCCCCCCCAACATCAGTGTTCGAGTCATGTGACGCATCCGTTTACGGTTTAACCCATTCTTCAGGTGTGCACCAAGCTTGTTTTTCCAGTCAGGTACCGTTGACCTGTGAAGTCGCCTGTTTCCATGATCAGCATCACGCCAAGTCTCATGACAGATAATAAAACAATACCCTTCCCTTATTGCATAGGTACAAATATCGTTTACGGCTGCAGGAGTGTTTGTGGCACCTGCGAGATGGAATGAGGATTCTGGAGGGTAAGTTGTGTTGTCATCCACAGTGAAGTAAAATGAGTGATGGAATTCATGATTGAGGGGTATGAAAGCTACCTGGGTACTTATCTGATGAGAAAGACAATAAGATGTGACATTTGTCAGGGGTGTATGAGTTCATTCAGAGGTTTTCAAGCACAGATCCAGCTTACGTTTTTGCAGCTGGAGGTCCGTGAAGCTCACACCACAGATGCATGATGGAAAGAGCATAGGAGGACCCGACCCAGCGACCTATGATCTCTCCCAGCACCTCTGCGATTCTTATTTCGGCTGTGTATTCCTAATGGCACAGCTCTCAGAACCTTCTGAGCTGAAAGAGGACAGTGTTTGGAGATGGCAAGGCGGGGCGGGTGAGGGGGCCCTTCATTTTAAACCTGAGGCTGGCCTTTGATAACTGACCTGAGGAGGACCCCCTGGTCGTCCCGCCCCAGCCCACCTGACAAAAAGCAGATAGAAGACAGCTTATAAGCAGTCTCTGAAAGAGGTCCGTTCGCCAAGAGCTGCTGTCCATGCTGACAAGCTGCGTGCGGTGTGATTTAATAGGTCCGGCACAGAGCACGGCGCCCGCTGATTTCAGGTAGCATTCTGCGGGGCCCATTCATGCGTGTGGGTTTGATGTGGGTGGTGTTGGGGGTCGCAGATGCCACGCTTTTGCTCCTTACATTCCCTGCCTCTGCGGGGAAAAAAGAATATGGCTGTCAGCATACTCGAAGTTTTGACTGCCTAAGCAAGTCCATCAGAGGGGGGGTGACATCAGGGAGCGACACTGAGAGCGAAACAGGGTCCCTCCAGCCTCCTCCCTGGGGTGGCGCCTTTTTGCCTAGACGAGTGGCAGTGGAAAACCTCCAAACGTGAATGGCGATGTCCAAACACCTCTGAGAGGCGCGGGGTTTCGGTCCGAGGATGGCGTGGGAAGAATGGAGCCGTTGTTTTCCGGTGTTTTCTTTAACCATCCCGGGAATGTGAATGCTTAGCCTTTCACTCTGCATCCTGAAACCCAATCCGCTCAGGGAAGACGGGGGGGGGGGTGATGTGCGCCAGAGGATTGGGCCGGCCCGTCGGAGCTTGGGTCTCAGAACAGAACTCGCTTTGTGCAGCACCCTGGGCCGAAATCGCTGAGGGCCGCTGTTAGTGGGCTGGGTCCTGGGGAATATCTGATGACTAAGGTCCATGTGTTGCACCGCGCCGGGGGTTTTGATTAATGAGTGCCGCATCACTGCAGACCGCGGACCCTGGTGAACCTCTATGGTGCTGTTTGGGGTATAGCAGGAGGGCTGCCCCTCCCCCCTCACTCTAAACGAGACCACTGTGTCAGCAACACCCACCCTGTGCAGTTCACGCTTGCGCTCTAGGGGCTATTGCCCCATTGGGACACCAATCTGATCCCCCCCCCCTTTCTGAAAGCATTGTCCTCTCATAAGGAGATAGTCTGCTATTTGTGCTCTACTGCTCTATGATTGGCTGCCCCACATTTGCGCTACAGTAGGCGTTGACTCACACAACCCAAAGTCAGCTGACCCACCGGAGGCATTTCACACGATCGTGCAGAAACTGAGCCCCCCTTCCACCCCCAACACTGAGAGGACGCTTGGGGTGGGGTGACATCATTGTGTGAGAGGCAGGGAAGCCAGTGCCCAGGACTAGAGGACTTCATGGCCTGTTTTTGCCCCAGTCCAGACAGTGTATCAGATTACCCCCCCGGGGAGGATATGGCCGCATTAAAGACAGGAATAATGGGAGGAAACACATAAGCGTCACGCAACACCGGCTGGTGCAAAACTTTTCGGTCCCCAGCGAGCCTGATGGGAGTGGTCTCTTAAAAAGGACTGGAGTTAACCACTGATTGCCTGGGTGTAGGGCTGGCCGATTATAATTGATGGGGGGGGGGGTCATTTTCCAGAGGGAGGAGCCATCACACCCTAGTTACTTCCCCAGGCCCGTTCCACAGGTTGGATTGCATCGCCATGCACCTCTTTTGATTTCTGTCACGTCATTTCAGGAAAAGCTCCCCCCACCCCCAATTCGAGTGCCCCCCTACGTCACTCTCACCTGTTATGCTATCACTGCATTGTTGCTGCTGTGGCTTGTGGGGTTTGACTTATTTATTGCAGATTTCAGGAGCTGAGAGGGTCCGTAGGTGACATGACAGTCACAGACTGGAGATTTGAGCTCCCAGTTGGGGGGCCTGCTCTCCATACGCTTCAGGCGATCTGAGTCGCCTCATTAAACAAATGGGCATAAACGAGAGGCGAGCTTTCAATGGCAACTCGGACACGTAATACTGGGCGTTTGTCTAAATGTAATTTGCACGTCTATGAAGCAGCGTGGCCCCTCCTTGTAGCTTCATGCCTTCTCCACCACCACGTGACGTTCAGAAGCTAAGAGTGGCTCATCGGCGGGGGTCCTGTGCTGCAGTATGGGGATATGCTTTCTTATGAGAGGAGTTATTATTGTTTATTTGACCCTGGCTTTAATGGACAGAGCTTGTTTATTCCCCCTTGGCCCTGCAATGAAGCCATCTTGTCCCCGACTCCCCGACTCTCATTATTGTGAGGCAAGAAAGACATTGGAGGGCCTCATTTGCACGAGGCCTTCCATGTGCACACCGGCCTACTAGCCCGTTATTGTGGTCCCCCTGCAAAAGTACAGGCTGACTCTTCTGCTCCTAGCTTGCAGCAGAATCATCGTTCCCTTTTTTCAGATCAACGGGAGGCCTGCTGACCCAGGCCTAGATAGTAACCCAGATCGAAGCCACGGGGCTCAAGAACCTACCAATCAGGGGTGTTTATCAATAACAAGAGCTCAAAGAATGTACTTGTATTCTTGGCAAGAGTGTTCTTGCTAACTTACTTCACGAGAATCTTGGGATGCAATGAATCATGGGATTGTTCTCATTGGCGAGGACGTGACTGATGCATCCCTGATATTTGGAGCTGGCCGAAAATAATGTAAGGCGATTTTTACCGTCCCCATACGGTACTTCTTGAGTACTGGGACAGCAATGGAAGACGACGTCAAACGGGGACACAAGAGCATAAGAACAATCAAGTATGCATATAAATAAACACCACAAGTGTCATCTTTGAAGCCTTCCTAGATGCAACGTTGTTCCTTCTTTCCGCCAATTGGAATCATTCCACAATGCAGCTCTGACCAATCAATATAAAGTATCTGTGAACTAGGCAATAGTAATTTTTATGTGAATACCCCCCCCCCCACCCCCACCCACGATTGGTGTAGCCCCTTGCTGCCAGATAGCGGCTGACGGCAGCAAATCTGTTCACTGCGGTTTAGGGGTTTAGGGATTTTAAGGGGGGGGTGGCTGCTTGCACAGTGAGAGAATGAGGTCATTTAGGTGGTTCCCCTTAAACAACAAGGTGCATGTGAACCGAGGTTATATTGCCCGCAGTAGATTGGATAGGGGGCATGGGATGGCGATGGAGCACACCTGGACCCCCAGAACAGGAATGCCCAACAAACTGACCTGTCAACATGACATTTTCTACTGTAAAAGGTTTAATACCTAGTTTTGTTTTTTGTAGCTCGATAAGTAGAGCATTGCACTAACAGCACGAAGGTTATGGGTTCAAATCCCACACATAAATTGGATAAATGTGTCCAGTAAATGTAGGGGTGTACGACAAGTGACATTACATACATAGGGGCCAACCTTATCATCAGCCAATGATACGTTTTGCATCGGTGAGTGATAGGGGAGGCGACTCTCCGGGGGCCAATCAGTTTTCAGGCGGGGTCAGTGGCCCTGTGGCCCCACCCCTGTATACATACCTGCCCTACACCAACACCAAAACCAATGGTTGTGTTCTGGCATATGTAAATGAGAATGTTAAAACGTAATTTAAATGAGTAAAATCATTTAAAGTACACATGTGGGGTGGAGACTGGAAAATAGCACTCCTTAGTTGGGAATCCACCGGAACCTCTCCCTCTGCCCCCCCATGTCTAATAACCATTAACATCTGTTGAGGCTTAACATGTACTATGAAACATTAGCACTGTCAACCAGGAAGATATTTTTAGCAAGGTATTCATTAACGGTAAAAGACCATTTCCCATGGAGGAATGTGGACTGACCCGGTGGGGAGATATTTTTATTAAAACCAGCCGCCAGTAGGTGTGATGTGGGCGGGGCTCTACTGGGCGGGGGGATCAGCTTCTGCTCGTGACTTTGTGTTAAGTACAAGTTCAAAAGGGGGGCATTTCCTTTTTTCTTTTCAGGGCATTACATTTCTCATGAGCACCTCTCAACGATGCCCTCCCGCCTCATCTTACGAGTTCAGTGGACTCCTCCACAGTGCTTTGCATGTGATTTCTCCTATGCGCATAAATCCTGAGAGGTCAAAAGGTCAAGGGGTCAGGAGGTCAGACATGGCATTCTAGAGCACCCTGATGACTGGAGGCTCACATCCATTAGTGAGTCAGGACTGTCTCCCTACACAAAAGCAGAGCGCCCAGGCCTTTTTTAGCATTCACTGGGTTTGGGGGGGGGGGGCTGGTTTGATGTCCACTATCTGAAAACAACACTGTTTGGGAGCTACTTGAGAAGTATGTATTACACCAGGAATCTTTAGCCTACTTCTTTGGTCATACGCTAGGCCTCGTTTTAGCCTTTGTGGCTGTTCTCCAGTGCATCCTTGCGATTTCCTTCAGTGCCCTCAGAACAGGACCTCATGGGTCTGTGCTTAGCGGAGAAATGAGGCCGGCTTTGGCTCCTTTTTTTTCCGATCTGATGGGAAGGCCGTCGAAGCAAACCTCCGGGCTTTTCCGAGGCCTCGTTACCCCGTGCTGTTAATGATTTTCGCTCAAGTGTTCACCCCTCACGACTCATTAGCGGGGCCCGCCACCAAGCCGGGGTTAGTCAATGTGCGGCACCTCTTATGCGTGGCCAACAAATGTGCAGCATTTGATCCCAGAGCTGCATTTTTATGATGTGCTTTGGTAGAATTTAATGTGGATTGCTTTTGGCGTGACATCACCAATGTCCCCCAGATATTCTTCTCAAAAGCAGATTCATAGTATTTTCTTCTATGATGCATCATGCTCATTTGTGTTTAATTGTATCAGAGTTTTACCAATATGAAAGATTTTAATGGCCTTCAGTGAACTAAATGTAATGAAGCTGTGGGCATATCGTACATCTTTCCCCTTAATATTTGAAGAGGTGAAAAGGGTAGGGGTCGTGCTCAGCATTCATAGCAAGAACAATCCGGAAACAAAAAAAACTTCAGCCGAAGCAGTCATGGGTTTCTTGCTCCCCTGGCTTTCCAACTTGGTGCAACAGTGCCCCCTAAAGGCAAAACCCCTGTCATTCAGGTGTCTGTGCCCTCAGGGGCGAGTGGCGAATCTCAAGGTTTAGCATCAGAGTTTTTTCATAATCAATAAAAACATCACTATTAATCATCAGTCATTTAGAATCAATGCAGTTTTGACTGAATATACATCAGAAAAAGATTTAACAGCCATAAAACACTGTCCTCTCCAAAGAAGAGACCCACTTGACAAATAGAACAACATTGAGGCTATTATTTTACTCTGCAGCTCTGCAGTTCCTTATTGTAACATTTACCTGGGTGCCTGAAACTGGGCCTCCCAACTGAATAAATGTAAAGACTCTGCTATATTGTGTATCTTCTCATGTATAACATACATCATGTAATTTGCCTATGATACATACTGTATCACTGCACCTGTAACGTGCAATTTATCACTGCGGCTGTAACATACATTGCATCCTTGCATTCGTAACGTACAGCATATCACTGCACTTGTAACATAGGTGGTTTCACTGCATTTGTAACACACACTGTATCACTGTACCTGTAACATGCATTGTAGCACTGTATCAGTAGCATACAATGTATCACTGCTCCTGTAACATGCACTATATCAGTGCACTTTTAAGAAACACTGTAGTACTGTGATTTGCAATGCATTGTTGTCACTATAGCACCTTGCCAATGACGCACACTTCTCACCTATCCTATGCGCCATCTCTTTTCGCCATTGCGGTACCCCGCATCATTTCCTCTGAGCTGCGAGCCGCTGATGTTGCATCCCAGAATAACTGTTCCGGCACATTCTATTTCCGTAATCTGAGCATCAGCTGGGCTCCATCTTTTAACAGCCAGCTTCGCGTAGGCAGAGGCACAGAGCCGACCAGGGGTCTGGACAGACTGACAGTGTGGCTTGCCCCCCCCCTCCCCCCGGCCCTGTGCCATAGCCCTTCAGAAATGCTGCCTGCCGATGGGATCAGGGACAAAACAGCATTGTTGATATCATTGTTACCAACAGCGCACAGCAGGCTTTGTCTCTGAAGAAGTATCCCTCGTTTGACACGCGCCGCGTGGCACTGCTTACTACAGGCAGTCATTCTGGATGGTTTGTTTTTAATTCCAAAAAACATTAGGGGAAACAAGTTTGCCCTTTTTTTAATAATGACATTTTTATTTAAAGTGATACAAACTCTGTTGCTCAAATCTATCTTTATGAAACACTAGAATGCAATAGGTAAAAGTTTTTCTTATTCTTTTATTAATGAAGCAAATGGTTTTAAATGTTAATCTCCTCACTTGTGAGTATTTTAGCTCTTGCACCAGAGCTGGCAAAGAGCATTAGTAAAACACACAGCAGCCGTGTGTCTGCTGTTTCGTTGACAATGGCCCTATCTCTGCGCCCTGTGTCATCATCACCTGGGCGTGGTACAGAGATAGAGGGGGTGAACCTGACATGCATGTGGGGTACGTCCTTGAGGAGCAGCCGCCAGGCCGTTACGCTGCTTGGCACTGGGGAAATACCCAGCTGATCATTTGCAATCAGTGCCCATCGAAGCCAAGGCCAGCTTCACCCCCCCATTTTCACATTGTCCTGGATGCAATGTGATGCAATGCGCTGCCCCCCCTGACCTGACCTGACCTGGATGCTACCTGCGGTGGAAACAATATAATGGGTGACAAAAAGTCCCGCCCTCCCCCAGAAAATGCCACCCCAGGCAGTGGCCAGTTGGTTCCCATCGACTGCTGTCATACAGAAGAAAGGAACAAAAAAATAATCAGATGGAATCTATTATGATTCATATGATTCACCACCTTTAGTTGAGCACAGATAAATAGGGAATTTATTTTTTCAATTATCAAGTAATTCAAAATTATGAATTTCAAGTTAATTCACAGTAGCGACACAAATGACTGCCAAAGGTGGTTGTTGTTGAATACTCACAAAGTCCATACGATAATATTCACCCTGGATATAACAGATGAATGTGGTATGAATGGTTATGAATGACCAACAGCTCTTTTAATCGCTCGTAGTATAACAGACCTACAGATCCCACTAACAGGAATTTTTTTGGGATATTTATCTCAAAGTGTCTAGGAGTCACTGTGAAGCCAAATCACTGGCCGAACACAATGCTGGGACTCTGCCCCGCTGTCTGAATGCTGCGATACACGCTGTGAAAAGGCTTTCAGCTTACAGGCTTAATCTTATCAGCCTTCCTCAAAAGGGTCGTTTACTCTGTATCATCTTGACGCGTCCGGCAAGATTACGTTTTTTTGAAACTTTTAGAGGTGAAACGAAAATGGTTATTGAGGTCTGGAATCCTGCAGATGTCGTATACTACCGTGACCTTGGCTAGATAAGCAGGTTTTCAAGATGGATGGAGGGATGGACAGATTGATGGATGAATGGAAGGGCATTTCATGGGCCAAGGTTACTTATACATTTGCCTTTCTGCCCTTCAGAAAGACTGCTCACGTGACATTGTCCTCAGCCCCAAAATAAAATAAAAACATAAGAAGCTATATACCATGTCATAGCTAAAAATATTTTTTTTTCAGGAAAGAACAAACAGCCCCATCACCAGCCACAAGGAGGTTTTTTTAGGCCAGAGAAGGAAGTGGTCGTGCTGCTCAGCTCCCTGTAGTATAACACATGCTCTGTTTACCCTGAAACCATCCAGCTTCTATTTACGGTGCACCTTGTTTTGCTCTCCCAGGGTTACTTGGTAGGGCCGCTATCGTTCATTTCAAAGCTTTCCAAGACTTTCATGAAGCAGGTTCATTCCCTTTTTGATAACCAAATAGGGTTTACCTGGGAACGCAGAGGGCCAGGGTACGAGGTGCAGGGGGCGCCATTCTATTAGCAGGAGGTTCACAAACGTGCATCATAAGGGCCATTTAGAGTGACTGATCCTCTTGAATCACATGATTTGGGGTTGTGGGGGGTCGAGTGAAGCATCCTGTACAAGGAGGAGAACATCTAAGCTCAGGATTGAGGTGACAGGTTCCTTTGTCCCTGAATAGAGGAAATACATTTAGATGAGAGAGGCACATGTGAGTTGGGGACTGCTGATGAGAAGCCTGGGTAGATGGTGCTGTTCTCCAAAGCTGGCTAGCTGCCCTCAGTCCCCCCATCCTCCTTCAGCCCCCCCATACACCACGTCAACTCAAGGTGACGGCTTAGCAGACCTATGTAGCTGGCCAATTCGCACGGCCATCTGAGGGAACTGATTCATCAGGCTCCCAAGGGAGACGCCGACCGCGCATCAGCGCTCATGCGTCCCGCCGGTCTCCTGAGCAGACTTGAGGAAAGGTCTTTCCTGAGCATGTTGCCAATCAATGACTCATAGAAGCCCAAGCGATGTGCTCACTGGCTGGCGCCTCATCTGACCTGCGGGGGGGGGACCCTCGGGGGGGATCAAAGGGCATCTCCATGGACGTAAACAACACACCAAACAGTACGAGCACACAATGCATGTCAGACTTATGGAATAAATTCTAGAACATTTTGTGATCCTAAATGGACTAAGAGTGAACAGGTAAATGGAATTTTAGATTTTTAAGGTAGAATAGAAAATGAAATAAATCCGTGTAGCAAAGGATAAGTCCATGTGATAATGAGGGTAAGATGGCCGTAAGCACCGTGACTTTATTGACATTCTTGGCACATCTTCTAGACCTTTTTAAACCACTAACAAACGTAAAATGTCTCATTAGATCTGTGCATTCGTTAAATGTTCATACATCCCTTTGTGAACCTGGTCCTCCCCCGTGTTCACTGCCTCACCCAGGAGCGGCCTTGTTCACTCTCAGCCAGCACCCCTGAATAATGAATGTGTCCGAGTCGCCCTTTACCCGCAGTTTGGCCTTTTGAGCTGTTGTTCGCAGAATCGGGAGCCAGGCGGCTCACAAAGGGAATTCAAGGCAGAAGTTCAGGGGTCAAAGGTCACGGCACAATAGGACATGCTGACTCTGAGGTGATGATGGGTTCTCTGTGATATACTATCTTGCATAATCTTGGCATCCATGACGATGAATCCGTTCTGTGGGGGTTTGCTTGGAAATGCCGAAACGGGAGAAAATTCTTCGAGACGCACTTGATCTCAGGCTCCATTTGAAAAGAAACTCGTATAAAAGCCAAAGTGGATGCAGAAAGAAAGCCAGTGGGTTGGTTGGGTTTTGTGTGTGCTGTGGCCCACTTGGCTTGGCTTTCCAGTAAACTAAAGGATAGTAGGAGGGGCCCTGATCTCCGGCAGCTTGTAACGAGCCCGCAGAGTTCAGGCACAGACACCGGATCGGGCCAAGTGCGGAACAATGCAAATGCCGCGGTCAACCACAGGGGATGCCGGCCAAGTCGGCTCAGGGGCCCCCAGAACGCCCCCACTTCCTGTCTGCTGACTCTGCCGGCGAGCGCCTGATGAGTCGACGTGGAGGATGGAAGGCATGGGGGAGGGAAATGCCAGCATCACTCTAGATGAGTGAATGCAAGGCAGCGGACAAGACAAGGTGGCCTTCTGATGCCTTCGGGGGCCGCTGCGAGCCACGGCCAATCCGCAGCATGAAGGGTCATGTGGTGAAGGCGCCGTCACATACGTGTCTTATTTTGTTTCAATACGTATCATTCTAACAGAAACTGGACATATTTCCACATTAGCTGTATTTGTGCTGGATAGCGGCATTATGGGCGTGTTTTTCTCTGTGCATCCATGGTTTTTTCTTGTATTACCCAGAGCGTAAGTATGCTCCCCATTTTTCTGGTGCTCGTCGATGTGGAAATGACATGGTGCGTGCAGATTACAGCATGCCTAATTAGCAATTCCAAAATGATTCTGCTCTCTTCCTTGAGTAATAACCATTTGTGAGATTTGTGTACGTTTTTGGAATATGATGGCCTCTCTTGCCGTGCTCTTCCACCCACACCGGAGAGGGACAAATGTATGCATGGGACTGTTTGGCCTTCCAGGCTTCAGTGCAATCCATTATTATCTACCCCCCCTCCAAAAAAGGCCAAACTTCTGCAGATCTGAGCAGTTGCCTGCTCACAATCCTTCTACCCACTTCTTCTCAGACTCTCTTACTGCTGGTCAGTGCACCCTTATTAGAGGCTAATCTGAAGCTTTCAGGGTCTGTCTATTGCAGGACAGTACTGCTTTCACAGGCTGAGTGCTGAGCTAAGACGCGTCAGACGTAGACTGGATGTCATCAGGTCGGCCCAGATGGTGGGACATGAACCCTCCGTATCGGAACCACAGCTGCAGGTTGCAAGCCCTGTGTGCCGACAGTAAGGTCGTCCTGAAAATCATCGACAGGAAGACATGCAGAGATAATGTGTGAATGTGTGGCCTACCTCATCCTGAACAATGATCCTGCCATTTCCCTTGGGATGAATAAAGTATGTATGTATGTGCGTATGCATCCATCCATCCATCCATCCATCCATCCATCCATCTATCCAATCGTTTGATTCCATCCAGTTATATAGCGCCCTTCTGAACATGGTTACTAGGGGGGTAAGTATTTAGCACCTTAAATGGACATAACAGCATTTATTGTATTATATTGTTAAAAGTTGTGTTGGGTTTTAAAAAAATTAATCAGAAAACAGGAAAGAAATTTCATCTGGTGATTATATGAAGAAAATAAACTTTGGGGGTTCCAAACAACCCCCATCATTCTGGTGAGGGCTGGGGGGACTGCAGACTGTATCTGGGCCGAGACTGCAGACTGTATCTGGGCCGAGACTGCAGACTGTATCTGGGCCGAGACTGCAGACTGTATCTGGGCCGGGACTGCAGACTGTATCTGGGAGTGTCTGGCTGATTTGTACATTATTATAATTTGAATGGAAATAGGATACAGAGGAAGAATGACACAGCTCCCTGTACCAATACCGTTGGGAAATGCTATGTGATTTATTCAGTTTTTGAGCATCATGGAAATGATTTTTGTTGCTAACTGGAAATCCTTCCGAGGACAGGTCCACACCAATCAGCATGCAGCTCGAGCCTGTGTGTTAAAAGGGAAAAGTCCATAGCAATAAAGGCAGCACTAAGATCTAGGTCTGTGAGTTTAGTTGCATTTCCTATACTGGAGAACGACAGAATCGATTGCTGTTGAGCTCGTCGGCCTGGAAGCACTAGCTTCAGCTTCTTGCTGGTGATGAGCTTCAGCTTCATGCTGGTGGTGAGCTTCAGCTTCTTGCTGGTGATGAGCTTCAGCTTCATGCTGGTGGTGAGCTCTCGCATGGCTCAGCAGATTGAAATGCTTATGCTTTGCTTATAGCAGAAACTGGCAGAGTGAGCTGGAGTGACAGGTTCTGGGATTAGGCAGGAGTGCAGGCCTGGCGGGAGGGCGCCCTCAGGCCCAAAGCATGCTGACGAGGGTGGCGAACAGGGCAATTAAACGGGACCTGACAACAGTGTGACCGTCACTGGTTTTGGGGCACTGCGCAGGGAAAGGCAGCTGGGATCGTCATCACCTTGGTGGCCCCAGGAGAACGCAAGAACCATGGACGGGGTGGGGTGGGGTGGGGGGGGAGTTCCTGCATCCCGAGCCAACAGAG
>JAODLD010000069.1:5609738-5626420 GCA_026781065.1 Mormyrops boulengeri
GGATTCCCCCAGAGGAGCTGGACGAAGTGGCCGGGGAGAGGGAAGTCTGGGTTTCCCTGCTTAGACTGCTGCCCCCATGACCCGACCCGGAAAAGCAGTAGATGATAGATGGATGAAATGCATACATTTACAAACTCAAAATGACAATTCATTTTTGTTTCTTGTAGATTGAGTGCATGGTCATGTGTCCAGAAATGATGAGGGGGGTCCCTCAAAAAAATGTTTCACTGCAACCCGTTATAAGAAGCGTATGCTGCTGACGACGTCATACTCCTTAATCTCAATTCATTGTTGGTCGTGTCAATCACAGACGGACTGATGGTCAACATGATAGGACGTCAATAAGGGTAAAGGAGAACGTGACAAACACTTCGGCGAATTCTAGGGGACAGGGTGAGTGACGTGATTACTTTTGGTCGTAGGTTCCTAGTATAGTCCAAAATTTTCCTTTCCGAATTTCTGGGGCAAAACTATATTATTTTAATATCATTAAAGGGACAGCATTCACAAGTCATGTCTTTTCATCTATAAAATACAAAAATAAAAAGTAAATACATATTTCTAAACCACATATGATTCATTACAACAGTTGCCATAAGCACACTTGTTATATTTCACCACAAAAAAATTATAATAATGAAATTAAAATTTTGTTTTTGCGGTTGCTTGGTACAGCAAACAATTCCAAGCATCATGTTAAACATGCTAGACATTTTTCCTTGTTTGAAATTGTTAACGTGTCCACAATCTTCACAAAGAGGATTGCATTTTGTAACATGAGTGAAATCTATTCTCTCTCCTTCGCTCAGTCGTGGTCGGCAGCTGTGTCACCGGGGCAGTTTCCTTTTAAATCATCCTCATCTGCAGGTTTAAAAGGAAAGTTTACCTGCACATCAAGTTTCAAGGCATGCAGCGAGCTGATGACCAGCTCAGTTGGCTTTAAGTGACTTACCACTGTACGCAGTGCCGCACCAAATGCAATACAAGTGCACACCCCTCAAATACGACGTGAGGATCTGCAGCTTGTCCAGCGACTAGACAGAGAATGGTGATATGTTACCATCATAGGCGACTCTAGGCTTTTCTCCCAGGGGGTGGAAGGTGAGTCAGGCCAACCAGTCATTCATTACAGGCTATGCCAAACTGAGCTACACATGCACATTTGTTTTTTGTTTTTTGTTTTTAAATGAATGCATTTACAATAAATAATTACACAATGATACTGAACTGTTCAAATAACATTTTCATCTGATCACTAGGGGGTCAGATCAATTGCACCCACCTGCACCCCTGGTTGAATCACCTATGGTTACCATCTAACAAGAGGAATTCAAATGTGTATTTCATAATACATTTTTTGATGCCTTAAATATTGTTCGGTATTAATATGGCTTCACAGAAATGCCAATAAATCAGAGATTATTATTACTATTATTCTTATTGAGGAATCAAGGGGAAAAAGTAAATGGACTTTTTGAGCTTTTACACCCAAAGCCCCCAAGCCCCCCTGGAGAATCCTGGGGCCCATCCTACATGCCTTCAGCATCTGCAGAAATGTGTAAAAATCCCCAGTTCACTCAAACCCATATGGTGCCTTTTCAACAAATATTGGCAAAGGAGATTATGAACTAACAGTTAGTTGCTGGCCTTCATCTTCCTCTTCCTCTTCCTCTACTTCATCTTCTTCTTCCTTGTTTGTAGTGTCAGGCCAGTACCAACTCTCCCGGGGAACTCTAATGTCCTGACACACAAAACCAAAGTTACATAGCAGTCATAGATTCCATTTATGGCTAGACAGGTTAAACTGTTGCTCGATTGTATTAGCATATTGAAGCATGATAATTACATGTGCTACTAAGTCAGTGGACTGAGATTTGACAATGGACCCCTGGGTTTGTAGGGCATCTGTGCTGACCTTCTGGTTGTCCAACTGCTCACAGACACGCTGGCTCTTCCGCAGGTCCCCCTCCGTCTGCCGCTGCTCCCTCTCTGACCTCATCCTGAATCTGAGGTGCATAGAGGGCACACAAACAGAATAGGTCCCCGACATCTAAGCAGGAATGTTTTCAGTGCCACAACAAGTTGGAACATGACAAACTGAGGGGCGAGACCAAGCCCTGCCCTGGCTGCGTTGAGACCATGTGGAACTCACCTGAAGTCTTCCAGGGACTGTTTCTCTGCCTGTTGCTTAATTCGTACTTTCTGCTGGTGGTGCTCCAGCTTCTCTTCTGCCCTCCTCTTCTGGACAGCCTCCATTCCAATGCCCCCCCTGTCTGATCCATTTGTAGTAATACGTCACCTCAAGTACCTGCTTTGAATTTGGATGCCCAAGCTTCGTAGTACAAAGTTACAGTGCTTTAACAATATACACTCTAAATGTGACATTGACTGCAAACATTAAATTCATGTGCCAATGAGGAGGTAGAAAGCACACCTGTTTTGATGTTCAGTGGAATAGGTTCAACTCTTCCAGCCCCTGTAAAAAAAAAGAAAAAGTCAGTTATTTTAATTTAAAAAAGTTAATCACACTGATGCCCATGTACATGTAATTACGTAACCACATGCTTTTTCTATTTACTATTGAGTCCCATGATCCTGACCAAAATAAGAGGGTAAAAGAGGCATCGATTTTGCTTGAGAGAACACTAGTAGTGTCCCTGATCTGGCTTATGGGGCTAGTTTCTTTGAATACACTTAAACAAAGAGATGGTGCCTAACCTTCCTTCCCCAAGCCTTGCCCTGCTTTGTATCCCATTTTCTGTAGAAGCGCAAAGCCTTTGTTCTCATTGCTAATGGAGCTCTGCAGCTTGGCTTCCCGACTCTCTTGCTCCTGCTCCTTGTACGTCTTCTGGCGGTTCTTCAGATTCTTCTCCTTGTGTAGCTCTTCTTTTTTTATAGCTTCCTTTACACGTTTCAATATGGGCATGCCCGGCCTCACATCTTGACTAAAGGAAGGGATGAAGTACATGGACGAACATAGTTATCTCAGTCAAAAACAGCAAGTACAGCCTAACCAACAGAAGAAAATATGGTCTTTTAATTAATTATATCACCCACTGTCCTTAAAACTCTAAGTAATTTTTCAGAAACTCTCACCAAAACACAACCGCGACCATCCGAAAACCAATGCCATAACCAATGTTTATTTATTTAAGATGTCACTTATAATTAACGTCATCCACACAGAATTCCGAATCCTTACATCGTATTAAGAAATGCATCCGACATGTAATCATCATCATCTGCCATACTTTAGAGGGAGTCAAATACTATAAGATGCGTCAAATCAATATCCCTGCTTCTTTCAGTCAACTTGCCGTAATCCGTACGCCTTTTAATTCCGGGTTACTAATAGAGCAAAGAACAATACGTTCCGGAGAAATGAAACATTTTGAATATTACGTGCAGGAAGACAATGTATTATTTTACTTAGGCTAAACATAAATTAGCATGTTTGTTACATGTGAAATTATTAATATTACGACCTCCTTTAAAAATACTCTAAAGCTATATTTTATAGTATCACAGTCGATGTTTCCAGTCGGAATAATTTTCTTGTCCCGAGCTAGCTACCGTGAACGTATCATTATTATTGGAGAAAAACAGGTAGGGGGAAATGAACCTTTGATATCTTATTAGTACGATTCTTATTGAACTGTCACAAAATGCTGTCATGGAGATGAAATGATTTTTAAAAAACCCTAAAGAACCCGTACGTCATTTAAATAGAAGAAACGACACAGAAACATGTTAGACTGATTCGTGTCCTCTAGCTACAGTGAATCATAGTATTTTGCCTGGAAGCTTAACATTTTCTTGTATGTCTGGAAGTTGAATTGTCTCGTTTCAGCTGGGTCATTTTCGGGCTGTTCCTCTTGTTCGGGTTTTGTTTCAGGAGCTGGGGGTGGCTGGTTGGTCGTGACTAGCTTAGCCGGCCGGTCAGATCGGGCTGCCCATGTTTCATCTAAGTCTTTTCCGGCTGATGTTACGATTTTATGCCACACTGAGGTGATTTAGCCAATTTATTAGACACGTAAAATTAGCGTACTGGGACGTGTTTCTGTCTGACATCCCAGCATAACTGGTGCATTTGTGTGAAATCTGACCGAGGCTCACATAGTGGACTACCTGGGTGATAAAATAGGGAATTGTCCGAGAAAGATGGCAATATTGTGTAATTTTACGGTGAATAATTTTAATAACTTAGCGATAATATATCGTTTCATCTGTAATGAACTTCACTGGCGCCCGCTTTTCACTTCGACCTGTCTGTATTGTTAGCAATGATTACAGCCTGCCTGCGGTAATATGTATTATTGATTATGAACAATTTCTGAATTAGTCTTGAATTTCATTCTGATTTTATGATGTTGGTATTGAATTTCATACATTTATTCTGATTTCACCCATTGCCATAACTCTTGGTTTTTGTGTTCTTATTTATTGATTAGGATTTTCATATGTTATTGGGGGTAATTTATAGGTTTCTATTAAAAGTTGCTGTGAAATTGTATTTCATATTCGATTTAAAAACATTTAGTTCTATTCAGACTATTCCTACAATTTAACGATTAATGAATCTGATTTGTAAAATAAACATATCTTTATGTCATGAAATCTAGGTCTTTGTTTTTACAGTAATTTGAAGTGTCACACAAGCCAGTGGGACAAGAAACACTTGAATTTTGAGGAGAGGCACTGCCATAGGTTAATTTGGTGCTGTTTTTGTATAGGAAGGAACTGTCATGATGGTGTCCAAAGTAGCTTCTGTTTGTACATTATAGTCCAAAGTGTTCTTATTGGGAGTTGTTTTTTTGTCCTTGACATCTCATTGGGTGTTCTGTCTGCTTGTTACAGTTGTGGCCATCTCATTGGGTTTCTAAGCAAGAAAGCCCATAATGGAGCTGGCTCACAGTCTGCTGCTCAATGAAGATGCCTTGGCACAGATCACTGAGGCCAAGAAGCCTGTGTTCATCTTTGAATGGCTCCGTTTCCTGGACAAAGTCCTTGTGGCTGCAAACAAGGTGGGTGACCTCTGCTTTGCACGCTTGCCGTACACTTGGAGACCTGGAGAGGTGATTTTCTGCAGTCCTCGGTTCCTGTCTCCCAGGGCTGTGCATGCACGTAACCTCTGTTTTCGTTTGTGTGTGCACATGTGTCTGTGTATATGTGCTTACTTGAGTTGGGGTGTACATGAATGTGCACGCACATGCAGGTGGATGTGAAGGAGAAGCAGAAGAAGCTTGTGGAGCAGCTGACGGGTCTAATCAGTAGCGCCCCCGGTCCCCCGACCCGCAAACTGCTGGCCAAGAATCTGGCCACCCTATATAGCATCGGCGATACTTTCACCGTCTTTCAGACCCTCGACAAGTGCAACGACATCATCAAGAGCAAGGATGACACGCCCGCCTATCTTCCCACCAAACTGTGAGTGGGCCGGGTCATCCAGGGGGGGTTATGATGGTGGGTGGCCTGGTGCAGTGTTGCTTGGTTATAATAACAATCACATTCAGCCTAATCATTAGGGCTGGGTTAAAAAAAATCGATTTTCTCGTTAAAATCCGTCTTCATTTCACCATATCGATTCATAAAATCCCAAGATCGATTTTTAATATATGCCTTGTACAGTCTATGGCCTTTTTCTGTGGATGGGTTAATGTGCAATGAGATCTGGTGAACAAAAACAGATAAACACGGTGGGCCCTGCTCCACAGAATGCACCATCAGGCCAAACGGCAGATGTCTGGATGTATTTAGGATTTCAGAAGTGTGATGACAGTGACAAGCTGGACAAATGCAAAGTTGTACGTAAGATATGTAAAATGGAGGTGAAATACTGCGGAAATGCCACAGATCCCTGGAACTGTTTAACGAGACATCATCGATAGGAGCAAATGTCCAGTCTGAAACTTATTAGTCATGTTAAATAAAAAGTTAATCAATGCAGCTGCTTTGGGGTCAATTCTTAATGCAGAGAGTAATATTTTTAATAATGCACTAGGCTAGAAGGTTCCTTGTACAATTTACAGCATTAGTACTCTGAGAATCTCTTAACTATCTGAGCAAAGTTGGTATTGTAACTGAAGTATCCCTAGTAGAATCAATATTGAATCAAATCAATTCGGGACTTTGTGAATCATAGTTGAATCGAATTGGGAAATCGGTGGCGATACCCAGCACTATTAGTGATACCCTGGATACACTAATACATGTCAGTTCAAGGTTCTTGCTAGCTCTGTGGTTAGCCATACAAGCCACACTGCTCCATAATGGGCTGACAGGATCTTCCAGGTTTCTGTTTACCTGTCATCCTCCTGGCAGTGAGTCCACATTGTTTCGTTAGCTAGCAGCAATTGGCCCTCACCCGTGTCTTTATCTCCGCAGTGCTGCCGTAGCTTGTGTGGGCGCCTTCTATGAGAAGATGGGCCGGATACTGGGCAGCTCCTTCCCCGACACCATCAACAACCTCCTGAAGGCTCTGAAGAGCGCTGAGGTATGAGCGTGGTTCGTGTTATGCTTGAGACCGTCGTGCGTAACAAGAGGAGGCGGTGGGCACCGTCATGGATGCTCATTGATGGCTCTTTGCTCCTCCCTCTGATGGCTCTTTTCGACTTTGCGGTGTCAGTCACAGGGGCGTGGGGAGATCCTGCTCAGCCTTCAGAAGGTGCTGAGTGGATTGGGTGGGGCTGCTGCCTCTTGCCACCGGGACATCTATAAGAACGCCCGCTCCTTGCTGACTGACAGGTCCATGGCTGTCCGCTGTGCTGCTGCTAAGGTGGGTCTGTTAGAATGCATGCCTATTTTTTAGGTGCCACAAACACCCATATTCTCCTACTTTAAACAAATGATTCCACAGTAAATCAGTAACCCTTGCATAACTGGCTGATTAAATCTTTCTCCCCCTCATGTCAGTGCCTGCTGGAGCTGCAGAATGAGGCCGTGTTCATGTGGACCACAGAGCTGGAGAACGTGGCCACGCTGTGCTTCAAGGCCCTGGAGGGCTCCAACTATGGGGTTCGAGTGGCTGTGTCGAAGTTGCTCGGCACTGTGATGGCCACTGCCCTGATGCCCAAGCAGGCCGCAAGTGAGTCGGAGCCTCTGCTCTGCCAATCATTCGCTCTTCAGAATAGAGGCTGTACAGTATGCCATTGGTTGGTTGCTGTGAGTGACTGGTTGCCTGTCCAGTATTATCAGTGTATGGTGTGGCTTCCTGAGGCAGGGCACAAGCTTGAGGCATTCAGAAACCACAGGGTATTGGAGGCGTGGCTGATAACTCTTTGCTCCATTGCAGTCATGCGGCAGAACGTGAAGAGGGCCACCCTGGAGGAGGTGCTAGAGCTCATGAGCACCGGGTTTCTCCGGGGAGGCTCCAGCTTCCTGAAGAGCGGCGGGGAGATGCTGAAGGGCGGCGGCTCCGTCAGCAGGGAGGTGCGGGTGGGCGTCACGCAGGTTCGTGGAGCCGCCGACGATCCTAATGACGTAACAGTATATAAATAGTGTTTTACTTTGTGGAATTTAGCATAGAAACTGGGTTACTTTGCTTACAAGGTTAGAATTAATCTTAATTAAAACAAGCCTTGATTCTGTGGCTTCTGCCTATGCCAAGGAGGCTTGCTGTTAGCATGGCGCTAGATTTGAGTTTTTTTTTTCCTTGTGCCTTATTGTCATCTGTGTTTCATGTGTTTTTGCCTCAGACTAGAGGATGCCATTGCAACAAAATGACCATTAATTAATTTATAATGTGTGAGATTGGGAGCTGTTGTAGACAGCAGGTGTTGCTGTGGTCAGGATTTGCGATCAGAAGTGTTGACTTTGAGGAAGGGGAGGGAAGTCGGTTAGATATTTCCCATGTTTCCTTTTATGAACTTAACAAATACACAGAACAAATAGTTTTTGTGTACGTAAATCTTTTTTTACCTGCTTATCCTTCACCCACAGGCCTACGTTGTGTTTGTGACCACGCTGGGCGGCCAGTGGCTCGAGCGTAACTTCGCAGCCTTCCTGTCGCATGTCTTGGAGCTGGCGTCCCACCCGCGCGCCACGCAGACACACGTGGAAGCAGTGTACTCGCGCCGCTGCGTCTCCTTCGTGCTGCGCGCTTCGCTGGGTGGCCTGCTGGGCGAAAAGGCACAGATCGCTGCGGGCCGTGAGATCTGCCAGGCCATCGCCAAGCAGACGAGGGCAGTGGGTAAGGAGGTGCTCGATGGGGGGGAGCTGTCCGTGTTCAGAGTGTTGCAGAGTAAGTACTAGCTCTTGCCATTGTTTTGGTTTTTTGTTTGCTTTTTGTTTGCTTTGTTTCGTTTGCATACTTTTGTTTGCTTGCTTACAGTTTGTTTGATCACAAATTTGTCTTGCTTATTTAAATGTTTTTTCCACACTGCTGTCCTACTAGCCGATTTTGGTTTGTCCATCTTCAGTGGTGCTGATGGACTGGTTCATGATGATTCAGTCACATCTAAAGAAATTAAATTTAAAGTAGATGGACAAGGCACCTATTTTGTGGTACTGAATCCAGACTTTTGGTACCACTGAATAAGGGTGTGTGTGTGTGTGTGTGTGTGTGTGTGTGTGTGTGTGTGTGTGTGTGTGTGTGCGTGTTCTGATCAATTTCTCAAAATTAGCCTCATGATGGATGATGTTCATGATGATAAGGCAGCATAATATTGGGCACAAGATTGTACTGCTGTTTTTGTACTTACTGCAGACAAATGCTTTTGGCATGTTTATTACCCACAAACCCAGTATAAAGTATTATAAAGTTTTTTTCCTTTAAGTTTAATGCTACTGAATACTAAATATTAATACTAAACATACTAACATCAACATTAGGTCTAGTAAAGCAAGTATTCATTATTTTTCTTTTCATTAACTGTTTAGCACCAGATTAATTTATCATTTTTGACTAAGGCATGTACCTGTAGTAGTTTTTCTGTCTTTATAATTAAGCATGCCTTATTAGTTTTGTTTTCAAATCTGACTTTCTAAAAATTATTTTTCCACATCCAGTTATCAGGTGAATTTTTTGTTCATTTTCAATGCTCTTACCCTGTGATTTGCTTTGAACTGCAGTGCAGTGAATTCTGGCAACTCATCGGGCTTCCGGGGGGGGCGGAAGAGCGCAGTCACTTCCTGTTAGCTGCTCATTTATGTACATGGGCCTCACTGCTCACCCGTGTGTGGAACGAGATGTCAGTGGCGACTGCCGTATCTTAATCTGGTCATAGTGAGCGTAGATGGGGGTTCGTTTACCGTCAGGCCGACCTGAACCCCTGCCAAACTCCAGCCTCGCCGTGTCCTCCTCCCCCTGCGCTGCTGAGATAGTCTATAAGAACCGTTTTCCAAGCCTTCTGCGCAAGCCAGTGTTCAGATTCAGCAACCTGGAATGCGTGTCGGCCCACTGCCTGTGCTGTACCACTCTTCCTCACTGGTCTCAGTATCGTGGGGCTTTTTTTTTTTTTACTGGTTTAACTGCATGTGAAAAACGATGTTCAAAAACTCCTGCAGTCATAATTGGGATTATAGAGCAGAGAAATGTGGCGCTGTGTTGAAAGGCTCCAGAAAATCTGCAGCCTGCGATGTTCTCCTGTATCCAGGGTCGTATCTAGGGGTGGAGCCACAGGGGCACTTGGCCCCAGCTGAAAGCTGATTGGGCCCTGGAGTGTCCTTTCCCCTGTCAGTCACTGACTAAAAGCATATCATTAGCTAATGATAAGTTTGGCCCCTCTGATGTGCCCCACCTTAAAAAAAAAAAAATCCTATAATTGCCCCTATTTTTATAGAGTGCCTTTCAAAACACAGCTGCCCCAAGGCACTTGATGAGAGTGTGTGGCAATCCATTGTTAGTTCATCTGTTACTGAATGGTTCATGATACAGGGAGAAAGGGAAGAGGGAAAGAATCCCAGAAGACAACGGAGGAGAAGAACCAAAAGCTCTCTAGTAAGGAGAAAATAAAACCCCTCTGGCTCTCCAAGGTGGGCTGGTTGCCCACTGCCCCTGGGAATGCTAGCAGTATAGAAAACAAAGAGGATGATCATGCTTCAATAGAAGCAAGGTGCAAACTGTGGTCAGGATCAAAGTCCATCATTGAGCCAGTTCTTCATTGAGTTTTAAGGCGTGGGTGAGCAAAACTAAAGTAATAGATCTTCGGCTTAGATGTAAAAACTGAGATTCAGTGTCGTGTACATGAACTGGCAGGCTGTCCCATAATCTACCTAAAGGCTTCAGTGCCAACAGGTATCTTTTCATATGTGAGATAACAAGGAGACCTGTGTTCTGTGATCTGAGTGTAAAATGCAGCTTTCAACATCAATCAGTTCTGTTAGACTGGCAGGTGCTTTACCTTTGAGTGCCTTGTATGTAAGTAAAAGAACTCAATCCTGTAGCTTATAGGAAGGCAGTGATATCAGTGTATGTATCTGCAGTGTGTGGTGGGTGATGCTTGAGTGGAGATAAACCAGTTTAAATCTGGTGTGAAATAATCACTGTCAGCACAGGTGGATGTCTGACATAGCTGAACCTAGACTGGTTAGTGACAGTAGGCTGGGTTAATGGATCACGGATACTCAAGGCTGCCCTGTTCCTTCTCTCCCATGTCGCCCCCTGCAGAGGCTGTAGTGAATGACAGCAGTGGGGAGAGCCGGGCGGGCTCCGCAGATGTGTCGGCTAGCCAGCACGTGATGGTGTGCGCGCTGAAGGAGCTGGGCAGCCTGGTGCAGAGCCTGAGTGCCACCGCCTCCCCGCTCATCCAGGAGCCGTCCATTGGTAGGCTTATGGACCCGCCCAGTTTTAATCCTGCCCACTCTGAAACCGAAGTGGGGGCGTATTCATTCTTTCATTGTACTTATAGGTGAATCTATGCTCAAGATCCACCCATTTCTTTATTGTTGGCCAAAGAGCCTTGTTAACCTTTGACCTCCTCCTAGAGAGGATGCATTTGTGATGGGCTGATGTTTAGGGGCTCATTAGCCATTATTGAGGCCCAGTGAGATTTTGCAGTTGCTCCTCCCGTGACGTTCTGCCCTCGGGTCATTTCACTCGGGCAGGCCTCCTGGAGACAGTGACATCAGTGTTGCTCCACCCCAGCATGGCGGCCCGTCTGGCCGCGGCCTGGTGCCTGCGCTGCGTCGCCGTGGCGCTGCCGTACCAGCTCACGCCACTTCTGGAGCGCTGTGCCGAGCGCATCAACAGCCTGAAGACGTCGCCGGAGGCCGTGAGCGGTTACAGCTTCGCCATGGCCGCCCTGCTAGGGGGCGTGCACCAGTGTCCCCTGGGGATCCCCCACGCCAAGGGCAAGGTGGGCAGCAGACTGCCGGGCTCTGACAGCTTGCCCTGTCAGCATTGCTGATAACAATCACTGGCACCTGTTACTGACAACTGTAATTAACAACTCTTCGATGTCTTCGATGACCATTACTTAACCCTGTTTCTGACTCCTCCCTGGGCTGATGGCTCAGCCGGTACAAATTACTAATTTCCTCTTAAAAGTCTCTTTTTCCTTGAGCTGAGCTGTTAGCTGATTCAGATTCCCCCCATCCCCCAGATGATGGTGAGCATTGCGGAGGACCTGCTGCGCACGGCAGCCCAGAACAGCCGACTCTCGCTGCAGCGCACACAGGCCGGCTGGCTGCTCCTGGGAGCCCTCATGACGCTCGGTGAGCCTCCTGTTCAAGGGTACAAGAGCGATTCCCTTCCTGGGATTTGTAGCCATGTACCTTCTTCCTGTACTTCCTGAAGTGACATGTAATCCTACCCATTTAGATAGCTGGATATTCTGGATGTTTTAACATAATAGCTGATGAATCCACCTCCATGTTTGCCATTTCTGTTATCTAAAAGTACTTGCAGAACAGCTACTCAGCTTTTCTTGGAGTTCAGGAATACAACGTCTCTTCCTGAGACTCTCTCTGTGTGTCCCTGCTCGTGCCCCAGGCCCCTCCGTGGTCCGGTACCACCTGCCCAAGATGCTCCTCCTCTGGAGGAACGTCTTCCCACGCTCGCAGAAGGAGCTTGAGGCAGAGAAGGCCCGGGGCGACCCCTTCACTTGGCAGGTGACCCTGGAGGGCCGTGCGGGAGCACTCTGCGGTAAGCTGTCAGTCCAACTCCTGACCAGTCTGCAGTACAGTGTTCAGATCCAATTTCAGTCCCGTAGAGCCGCAGGGAATCTGTACTTTGGCTCTGAATTGTTAATTGATCTTTAAATTAGACATGAAATAAACTGGTAATTCAGATTTTCTGAAATACAAAACACTGCAGCTACAATAAATCTTTGTTACTGTCACAGAGACTTTGATCTAAATTAGCTGGGAGCACAACGATGACCTTTGACCTCTCCCTTCCTTACCAACCAGCTATGCGCAGTTTTGTGGCCCACTGCCCCGAGCTCCTGACAGAGGATGTGATTCGCAGGCTCATGATGCCCATCGAGTGTGCTATGACCATGATGTCACAGTGAGTATGTGTGCTCTGGGGGGGTCATGTGACTTGATGGAGCCAGTAGGAAAAACCTTAAGCATTTAGGCCATGAAGCGGTTCTGTAATCACTTTCCTGGTGGGGTGTCCTTACCTCTGGCTCTCTTCTGGTTTCCAGTGTCCCGTCGGTAATCAAGGTGCATGGAGCTCATTTGAAGGCCAGTGCCGCCATGGTGAGGCTGAGGCTGTATGACATCTTGGCCCTTCTGCCCCCCAAGACTTATGAAGGTAGGAGACACTTTACACCAGGGGCATGCTGGGAAGGCCTCTTCCCAGCACCAGAAGCCTTGTCTCATGATGGTGGATGTTTATCCCCCCCCCCCAACATGTAGGCAACTTCAACGCCCTGCTGAGGGAGCTGGTGGCTGAGTTCACCCTGACGGACAACTCAGCCAACACCACCACCTCCCTGCTGCGATCCCTCTGTCACTATGACGACAGTGTGCTGATGGGCTCCTGGCTGCAGGAGACTGACCATAAGTCCATCGAGGACCAGGTGACTCGGGGAGGGGTGTGGCCATGGCAGATGGGTGGGGTTAGTGGAAAGAGGCATGCATTTTGATGGGTGGAGTCAGATTATTAGTCTGTTATTGAGGATTATAATGGCTGACTTGCTCTTTTATGCTTATGTCCCCTCCAGCTGCAGCCCAACAGCGCGTCAGGGAGTGGAGCCCTGGAGCATGACCCCTCGTCCATCTACCTGCGCGTCCCTGTGGGTGAGGCCATCCCAGGCCCGCTCCCGTTGGGGGTGTCTGTCATCGACGCCTCCGTAGCTCTCTTCGGGGTGGTCTTCCCCCATGTCTCCTTCAAGCACAGGTGAGCATCATGGCTTTGACTCGGCAGGGTCTCAGCTATCTGACCCTGATCAGCTGCCAGGCCTGTGAGCGTGTGGCAGATCTGTGGGGGACCTCAAGTTTATAGGTCATGTAGTGCCCCTGATGGCCGTTTGGGCTCTTTGTGCCCCCTGTGTGCATGAGACAGGCTCCAGATGTTGGACCACTTTGCTGAATGCATCAAGCAGGCTAAGGGAGTGCGGCAGCAGGCCGTCCAGCTGAACATCTTCACCGCGGTGCTGAGCGCACTCAAGGTGAGTCCCCGCCCCCTCGCTTTGATGCTCTCCCCTCATGTACCTGGGTCCATTCTTGGGTGCCTATAGAAGCTGGGACCACCCTTAACTCTCATTCCCTGCATCCCTCCATTCTCCCAGGGCCTGGCGGAGAACAAGAGCAGTCTAGGCCCAGAGGAAGTGCGGCGTTCGGCCCTGGCACTGGTGATGGGCGCACTGGACAACCCCAACCCCATCCTGCGCTGTGCGGCGGGGGAGGCGTTGGGTCGAATGGCCCAGGTGGTGGGTGAGGCCACCTTCATCGCCAGGATGGCTCAGCACAGCTTCGACAAGTAATGCCTCCCCCACGTCTGAGTTCAGCCTCCTCAGCTCTCTATAAATCGGCCATTAATTAGCTAATCCCCCCCCCCCCCCCCCCCCCCATCCTCAAGGCTGAAATCGGCGCGGGACGTGGTGTCCAGAACCGGCCACTCCCTGGCCCTGGGCTGCCTGCATCGCTACGTGGGAGGTATCGGATCTGGTCAGCATCTGAAGACCAGCGTCAGCATCCTGCTGGCCCTGGCCCAGGACGGCACTTCGCATGAGGTCCAGGTGAGAGGGCCAGGTCTGGTTCTGGAAGGGTCTGGTCATCTCTCATTGGGTGCGTGGATGCATAATTTGACCTTAGAACGGAGCTGCATGGAGGGACGAACGACAAAAACAGCCATGGTCTTCTAATAAAGTGAAAGCTAAACTGCAGCATGGTAGGCTATATACACGGAAGCCTGCAGTCCGTGCCCCCCGCTAAGCTCCGGAGCGATACAGCCATCATGTGACCTGACCTGCACGCCACTGTCCCCCCAGACGTGGGCCCTGCACTCACTGGCACTCATCGTAGACTCCAGCGGGCCCATGTACCGCGGCTACGTGGAGCCCACCCTATCGCTGGTGCTGACGCTGCTGCTCACCGTGCCGCCCTCGCACACAGAGGTGCACCAGTGCCTGGGCCGCTGCCTGGGGGCGCTCATCACCACCGTGGGGCCCGAGCTGCAGGGTGAGCCCCCTCCTACACAGCATCCAGCTTCGCTCTCTGTCACATGGCATCCAGGCCCAGGGATCGCCAACCTATCCTGCGTCCGTGGCAGAATGCATTGATGAGACAAAAAATTTATCTAGGCTACATTTTTAAGTGCTGTGTTTGTGGTAAAAATTGCATTTTGCCCATCGTGTTTGACCCCCTTGCCAGTACTAGTGTGGAAACATGGTCATTTTTCTTTTACCATAGCATCAGTGGTCTAAGCCCGAATGCTGTACTGAACCTCTCACACGTCCCTGCACTCTGTCACCCTGTCAGTATTAGATGCCTTTACTTGTTTCAGATGGTGGCGTCACCTGTGGTTAGTCGGTGGTTGTGGTTAGTAACCGTAGGGAAAAACCTGTCCTCAGGTCTAAACACTACAGCTTTGTTAACAAAGAAGATCAGACCGATACTTAAAGGGAACTGCCCTCCCCCCTGCTAAACAGGAACGAACATAAATCTGATATGACAATTTCTGTGGTTTATGTAAAAAAAACAAAAAAAAAAAAAGGGGAACGCAAATATAATATAATGGTTCTGCAATTGCTAAAATAAGTATAGAAAATATTATGAGGCCTCAGACAAGTTGCACAAATAAATTCTTAACATGAACCACTGATAGTTTGTGATGTTGCTTTTTTTGCAAATAGATTGCCATACCACAAGGGGGCAGTATAAAACTAATAGTCACAAAGGGTTACAATGATTCCCCATATGTTAGACTTAGTACTTTTACCTTAGACAGTGTGAAAGGGTTGCAGTAAAGAGAGTCAGTAGTACCTGTCGTTTTCATGCAGGTCTGTGTTAAGGGCTGCTGCGCGTTACATTGTTGTCCGTACTGAGAGACTAAGACCGCACTTACAGAATGACGCGTTCCGTATGTCCGTCGCCAGGCAACAGCGCGACCATCTCTACCATCCGCTCTTCCTGCCTGGTGGGTTGCGCCATCATGCAGGACCACTCAGACTCGCTGGTGCAGGCCGCTGCCATCTCCTGCCTACAGCAGCTGCACATGTTCGCCCCTCGCCACGTCAACCTGTCCAGCCTGGTGCCCTGCCTCTGTGTAAGACCTTGAGCCCCACCCTGATCTAACACGCCAGCTCCTCCTGGCTGCCCCCTGCCATCTTTCCTGCCTGTGCCCTTACCTTCTCCTTGTAATACTGTCCCACTGAAATATTCCATGGTTACTTCTATCTATACCCAGCCCCTTTCCAGCCATACGTATCTCTTCTTAACAAAGCATGACCACACCCACTTGACTTGGCCACACCCCCATTATTTTTGCTCCTCCCCTAATCAGTCCACATGGGCTCGTGACTGGAGCTTGTAGTGAGACGTGTATTGAAGGTTCTGTTTGCCCACTCCCACCCCCCCAGGTGCACCTGTGCAGCTCCCACTTGCTCTTGCGGCGTGCGGCAGTGGCGTGCCTCCGGCAGCTTGCCCAGCGGGAGGCAGCCGAGGTGTGCGAGTACGCCACCAGCCTAGCCAGGAAGGCGGGTGACGCCAAGGACAGCGCTACCATCAGTACGTCGCCGTCGTACATTGAAAAGCAGTCGTTAGAAGGTGCGGATTCTCCTTCCACATTTACCTGTGTGTGTGGTGATCTTTATAGCCATCACTGTAAGAGCATGAATGGAATTGTCGTAGACTTGAAGGACGTGCTGTATTTGGACACCCAGGCTTCATGCCTCACTCTCTCTCAGACCTGAACATCACCGAGACCGGCCTGGAGGGCGTGCTGTTTGGCATGCTGGACCGTGAGACAGACAGAAAGCTCTGCTCCGACATCCACGACACCCTGGGCCACATGCTGTCCTCGCTGGCTGTGGAAAAGCTGTCCCACTGGCTCAAGCTGTGCAAGGACGTGTTGGCTGCCACTACAGGTAGCTGACTTGCTCTTAAGCGGCTTCAGTGTATCTCCACTTGTGATTTACTGGGGAGGAAGGCAACGACAACAAATAAAGTTTGATTCAGTCTCTCTTAGTCTTCAACTCTTTATGTGGTCTATTGCAAGACTGATAAGCTTACTCCTTGTCCTGGTGACTTCATGTGCATGATGTATATAAAAATGGATATCAGAATTATTATAT
>JAODLD010000069.1:5633534-5646003 GCA_026781065.1 Mormyrops boulengeri
AAAGATTTCATGGAGGTATAAAAAACAAGCTTAGGAAAGTTCAACCTCTTAGAACAATTTCATGTCACTAAAGAAAGGTCCATGCTCTGGCGCCGCCCGTAGTGGAGAAGCTGAAGGCAGTGGAGCGGAGCCGGCCCACCAGTGCCAGCGAGCTGCAGGCCGTGCAGGAGGGCATCAAGGTGCTGGAGAACCTGGTGGCCATGGGCGAAGAGCAGAACCGTAAGATGCCGGCCGAGAGACCCAATCATCCAATATGGTAGCTAAGTAAGAGAGCAGAGTGCTGACTCACAATATGGAATATATTTTGGTGGTTCTGTTGTATATTCTTGGGTGACAGTGTTTACCAAGTTGGAATCGTGATGTGCAGCTTGGTTCTGTCTTCACAAATAGCAGCAAACAGCTCAATGAAGGTTCATAACTTAGTTAGTAGCAGAGCTGTGGCTAAGTGGTCCTGCTCCAAACAGAGAACGGATACCCTTTATCCAGTTCATTGATGTTCTTGACATCACACTTTCCAAATTGGGGAAGGATCAGTGTCTTTGTGTCTCCATAAGGATGCTCCAGTCATGCTTCTTGTGCCCAGCTGACACGTTATTGTGGACAGTTGCTACTTGATCTTTGTCTGAGATTTCCCAGCATGCACTTTCCTAAAATCAAGGGTTGTCCAGTTGCAGTTTTTTTTCTGAAGCTGGCCTCTCAAGGTCCTGGCTTTTAGCCTCATCAGAAAATAAACGGAAAATCCTGAATTTGGAAACAGGCCTGTTAGAACTTTCTTAAAATGATTAAATCAGAAAATTACAGTGGATGTACTTATTGGGATCATGTGCTTTGATTGATGCATATATTTGACCTCTATTAAAATATTAATGTACTGTTGTGTAATTATGGTACATTGTTAAGTATTAATGCAGTCTATCTGAAATCTGTAAGCTTCCAGAGTATTAAATATTCTTCTGTTTCCTGACAATGGATCTACATGAAGGTTTGGTGATAAGGTGAAGGTCCTTAATAACATCAAGCTATAACTACCGAGCCTATAAATTTGCTTCAGTGAAAAGTTTCTCCAGGCAGAGGAGTTGGAGTCGGCATGCTAATGTATGTCGTGCATAAGGAGTTTTTTCTGTGGAATGGGGTTATGCATCACCACTGTCACCAGTGAATGGTCACATTAGGCACCAGCGTGAAGCTCTGTTTTTTTGTTGTTCTTGTTTCACTTTAATGATTTACACTGATCTAGTGTTCTAGGGTACCATGGTGTGTTGGAGTGTTGCTTTTTAACTAGCTGCTGTGTGTGTTTGGTGAGCTGGACCATCGATGTCTGACTTAACCAGTGTAACTCTTCTCTCCCCCCCCCCATGAAAGGTGTCCAGCTTCTGGCTCTGCTCGTGCCCACGCTGATCTCCTACCTACTGGACGAGAACGCCTTCTCCTCGGCCACTCCTGCCTCCAAGGGTCTGCACGAGTTTGCTTTGCGGGACCTGATGCGCATCGGCCCCCTATACCCGACCGCCTTCAAGATGGTGATCGGGGCCGCCCCAGACCTGAAGATCCGCCTGGAGACAGCCGTCCGGGCCAACCAGGCGAGCAGTAAGGCCAAGGCGACGGCCCGGCAAGCCCAGCCCACTGTCCAGGCAGTGCCTACCATCAAACTGAAGACCAGCTTTTTCTAGTCTCTCTCTCTCTCTCCCCCCACCCGCTCTGTTTCTGCAGTCATTTTTTTAGAAGCACTGTATGCCATATATTAGAAATAACATCATGTTCCCATCATTTGTTTTCAGTTTGCTTTTTTGTCTGTGAATCAACCTTATTTTTTGTAGCTGTAGTTATTTATAGGTCCAAATGCAAATGTAGTAGTCAAGGGTCATGTAAATATGAAATCCAGGGGTCTCTGTGTTGAGATTCTTGGAGGTTAGTCTGGAAATTGACTTACTATACTGCATTTTAAGGTGTAGCCTGTTTCAATTCCTGGTGTATAAGGCGGTGAATCTGTAAAGGAAATGATCAAAGTTGACGTTGCAGAACTGATTGTTGTTATTATGACCTGGATGGTCTTTCTAATTTCTTTCCCCCATTCATTTTCACATTTCCTTACCCCTCATGACATGCACTTTACTTCAATACAGCCTTCAAGCAAAACTTAGACTTCCCTACCCCCCCATAAGACATAAATATGAACCCAGGTGCCCAATGGCCCCTTTGCTTAATATGATCAGATAGTGTTGTGTTTGCAAATGAAAGCATTATGTTCAGTTTCGTGTGTGTGTGTGTATTTTGTAAGTCTGGATAAGTGTGAATAATGACATATGGGCTGCCAATCATGAGCTGTTGTGCCCACTGTCAAAAGAGGAGAATCTTGGGTAATCTAGGCTTTGTTATTGCCCCGTTACTCTTCCCCTTCCTTCTGTCATTTTGGTGTTTCTTTTGGTTGTTTCTCCTCAAAGTTTGGACCTTGCACCTTTTTTGTAGCCCATATTCATTGTCTGTCGATACATTAATACATTTAAACCTTTTGTAGATCTGTGTAAATAATTTAACCTGACACAAATTAAACCATCTTCACACAATTTACACCCTGAGCACTGCAAGGCATGAAGACATGTTTGTAAACTCACAGAAACATCAGTTACCAGGGAACTGTATCACAAAGCCAAATTGCTTACTAAGCTGGATCAACAGTACTTCATTATGAATGGACTGTATCTTAGGTCACTTGCATCTAGCAGAGTTCCTTAAATCCAACAAGTTATCTAGCTGACCAACATATCTCACTTTGTGATACAGGTCCCTGGTCTCTCGTCACTGTCAACCAAAGCTAGTGTCTTGTTTTATTTCCTGTGGTGATGTTTCTGTGGCCGTTATATTCAGTGGTACGGGACTGCTTGTCAAGTAAGTTTGATGACAACAAACAAAATGTTGCATATAGCACTTACCAATAAGCCACAGAGGGTCCTGCGTTTGGGTTTGTTCTGAGTCTATTTGCTTCGTCTACAAGTCTGTAAGTTTTATCATCAGTCTGAATAAAAGCAGCAGGTTAATGAACAAAAAAATCTATTCAAGTGTGTTGTGTGTCACTACGACATAAGGGTAATACACTAGGAATAGTGAATTCAGGCCATGCGGACCATACCCATTTTAATAGGGGTAATATTCAGAGATGGCAGCTACCAAATCCATAGGGCCGCATCTGGAATAAAATGAGATTTGCTGTGTTTCTTGTCTGGAGTAAAAACCGGTACTTTTTCCAGTGAAAGAATGTTTGATCAACTGTAGTACCGGTTCATAAAAAACCTGATGAGAAATCATAATGAGGCTTCACTCTACTGAACATCACCCTGAGAAAGATCTCCCATTCCTTCGTTATGTCCCATAACTTCCCCTGCAAGGTATAAAAATATGATTGTTATACATGAACAAGCTTAACCCCAATTACATTTTCACTTTCCTACACATGATACTAGTGTTCAAGGAGACTTAATGCCAGTGAAATCTTCAGTGAATCTGCTGCTCCGTCATAAACAAAGCATGCTGGTGTAACACTGGAATTTTACTAGATGAGATCATCACTTGCCTGGTGGTTGGAATAGCTGGCTGCGTGGCTGTGACTGAGACAGCAGTAAAAGGCAGTGATCCTACAACATTATTCAGCAACAGGACAGTGCTTTTCCCGCACCCAGAAAGTCCTGGCGACAAGCACACTGGACTTTCAGTTCGTCCTGATGGAGATGCCAGGAACAGATATTTCCCACAGTCTGCACTATTTAAGAGCTTCCCTTCTCTGATCAGACAAAGTTCATAAACATTCTTTTCCAGGGGGAAGAAACTGCGGTCACACCAAGATTATTCCTGTGCTATGAATGTCTCGTCAGTTGATTCACTCACAAATGAACAATAAAAATAAAAGTATAAAACAAAATGATATTAAAGTAACAAATACATTTACATTACCACTTAACCATAAAAAGAAACGTCCAAAATACAGCCTCTTTAACAAGTGTGCATTTCCTACGCCGGCTGTGAGTGAGGAATATAGGCTTATATACACTAATAATTTGTAACGGCATCTGTAAGGTGCATCTAGTCTACGTCAGGAACCCGCCCGTGCGCTCCCACATGAACATAAAACAACCGCTGACTGGTAGTATCTACGAATCTAAGCTGTCCTTCAACACTGATTGAATAATTATACTCGGATGGTTGGCTTTAGACAGCTGTCTTCTTTTTATAGGCACGGGATATAAATAAGATACTCAAGATTGCAGAAAAATGTCTGTCTCACCACTGGAGAATAACAATGAATAGTTTCTCTAACTGTACCCCATGTTGTTGGTTTTTTATGGTAGGCTAACTTGAGTCAGAAAAATGGTACTTTAAGAACGTCGTATATTTCAAATATTATTAAATATCACATCTGGCACGACCAGCCTGTAAAATATTTTCCGAAAACAACAAATCCCGTCATACTTTTCTGCACGCCGTGGGCGTTACCCGGAGGTGTGCGTCATTGATTGACAGCTAGCTGTCAGAAAGGAGATTGCTTGCGATGAGAGCGCTGGTATTTTTGTTTTTTTCATGGTGTAACGGCGGAGATCGCAGTCAGCTCACAGGCGGCGGAGAGGATCCCCCGACAGAGAAGTTCTGCCGGCTGTCCTAGATCCGACCCCCTTATACCCGGTCATGGATGAACAGGCGGGGCCGGGCGTCTTTTTCAACAATAATAATAACTCGGTTTTGCCGGGTGGTGGAAAGGGATCTCTGGCCGAAGGCGACGGTGGGGAGGCCGTCAGGGCTCAGTACAGTATCCCCGGGATCTTGCACTTCCTGCAACACGAATGGGCCCGTTTCGAGGTGGAGAGGTCGCAGTGGGAGGTGGAGCGGGCCGAGTTACAGGTACATAACTATCTGTTTTTATGTCTTTGTGGGCTTCCGTTTTCTTTTTCTCTTTTTTGTTGAGCGGGAAACATACTTCGTGCTGCCGGGGAGGGAGTGTGCGCTGCTCAGCGTCTATACTGCGAGTCATCTCTCCGCAGCGTTAGCACGATGCTAACGTTACCCTGCCGGGCGGGCAGACCGGTCTCTGTCCGGATGGGGCTCCGTATGGCCCACAACTCTTGCTCTTACTCGTTTAAACAGGTTTTCGTTTTTTTGTCACAAAAAACCGACACGCGCAGCGTCAGGTTTTCGTTCGATTTTTTTTTCTGAAATGTTGACGTTACTGGAATGGTGAGAGTTCACCACAGCGCTTTGCCAACGGCGTTAAAAGGCGCCGCGCGGGGTATCCGCGAACGAGGTGGCCGTCGTGTTGTGAACCTGCGGCTGAAACGCCCCACAGCCGTGTTTTTCTTACTTAACTGGTTGCTTCTGTTCCGGTTTCCCCACTGAAGCGTAGACCGTGCGGTCAGAATATGACCGGCCGAAGTTAAAATCTCTGTCAAAGAGTTTACAAGGTAATTGCATTGCTGGTCCCAGACCAAAAACTGGACCAATTTTGTAGCAGATCTGCGTTTTATTTTCTCACGGAATGAGTTTTGCTCTTGGCAAACCGGTGCTGTTTTTTTTGCATACGTATCAGGTTTCTACTAGCTCCTGCAGATGTGTTCTATTGTGTTGCTTTCAAACCCAGAAATTAATATTATTAAATGACGAGAGATTCTGAAGTCTGAAAAAGATGAACATTTTCAAGGTTTGTTTTGGTATTAAAACGTAAAGAGAACAATCGCACGTTGTTTTATCAGTCTTGGTGGCATATGGCTTTATGACTGTATACACCTAAACGTCACTTAGTCCTTTTGAATCTTATGGTCTGAAGATAGACTTTTGGATTTAAACGTGACACGTGCATAGAAATAAACGGATTGCAACATTTAATGCCTCATCTGGCTCTGAGCTGATGGTTTAAAGGTGTCATTTCGCTTCTCTTACCTTGCAGCATGAATGATTGACGAAGTGTTAATAGTAGTTGATGTGATCAGAATGGAACGTCAGTGAAAAGGATAGATATTTTTAGTGTAGCGGTATTTTACCCCGACGCACTTTGGTTTGTAGAATTTTTAGAAAAGATGGCATTTTTTTACAGCTAGGCTTTTAACTTAAGTGATGTAGGGCAAGAACCCGGAACGGATTTAAAACTAAGATGACGATTTTTTAAAAATACGTGCCCCCCATGCGCTGCGTTTGTTGTGGTTGAACCGCACACTGTCATTTGTGTAGTTCAAACCGGCAGCCGTAATCCGAGACGCATTTTAACGCTTCATGGGCTAAACGTGATTGTGAGTTTGTGTTTTGGCGATGGCGCCGCACACGAAATCACTGAAATCAAAATAGAAATCATCATCAGGAGCATGGTTTATAGATACGGTTGAGCGTGATATCAGTACCGTCAGCCAGACCCCGCATCATAACGCCTCTGGGAACTGGATATGTGTAAATCACTTAACACATGTGGCAGTAATCTTGAGGCCTCTGTCGTTACACATTGCGAGGAACAAGTCTTTTTTTGTTGTGTGTCTGCTTCTCATTTAGTTGCCTTTATTGCTTTGGACTGTTCATACAAAATGCGCTGGTGCCTTTTCGTATGCAATCCTTTCCCCAGCTTCTTAAATCAGTGCCAAGGGGAGCCTTGCTCTGATGTGCCTGAGGATCTACCCAGCGGCATAACGGTGGTCTTTAAACCATAGTGCTGCCGCTCTGGTTTTGGCCTGCTGCATTTCTGATGGTGTTTGCATGTGGGATCACTTAACTATTTCTGGCATGGACAAAAGAATGGACTCATGCTTTTCCTTTTCTCATCTTGATTTGAAGGCTGGTTTTCATGGAACAGTACATGGTATAATAGGTATTTTTACATACTAAGTGACATAAAGTCCCCTTGTGTTCTTGCGTATCTCTCTTGTTGGCAAGTAAGTTATCCAAGAGGGAGTAAATGGTAATGCTGCCCCCCTCCTCCAAAGCAAACTCACAAATGTCTAGGGACTGTCATGAAGCATGTGGGATCACCTGCAGTTAGCTCTTTTTTATGTATTAGCTCTGATTCTGCTTACTAAGCTTACCTGTGATTGGTCACAGGGTTTGTGTTCATGATGTTCTGCGTGTCCTAATGGTCCTTTTAATAACACAGCTAGGGTAGGTGTACACACCGTGTGCCATGTATACATCATCTCGCAGGTGTTGCATAGTAGCAAAGTGGCAGTAAGGTTTGATTTCAAAGTTTAGAGCAGGGGTGGCCAATCTTATCCGCAAAGGGCCGGTGTGTGTGCTGTTTAAACCTTGGTGTGAGGACTCTTCAGCCAATCAGTCCTCTAATTAGTAATCTAATTAAGCAGTTGCAGCGAAAACCCGCAGACACAGTGGCCCTTTCTGGATAAGATTGGCCACCCCTGGTTTAGAGGCACGCAGAGTCGAGTGATTAACTGTTGAAGTAGAGATGTTGATTAAATGTGAAGAATTGAGGGATTTGAAAGCACATTGGGAAAATCAAGCATGATCCCAGTAATTTAGTGGAGCAATAACTCCAGTTAAGTGATTTAAGATTTTGCAGTGAACACACATTAGAAGTGTCATGATTCCAGGATGTTGTTTAGGTAATCTTCGTACCATTGCCCTTTAACAGTCCAGCTTCTAAGTTTTCTCCCAAGAATGTTCCTCTTAAGAAGGCCACCTACACTTGTCCTACAACCCAAAGCAGCCATTTGCCCCAAATGCCTGAGCTTTAGTGGTGTTCCTTGCAGGAGCTGTTTTGCCTGGAGTGACAGCCACTGCAGAGTAGACGTCGAGGCAGTAAGTGGTGGGCGTCAGGGACAACGTTATTGCTGCGGCCTAGTTACGTAACCTGGTCAGCAAATACCAAAGTACATGTGATAAGTGAGGAATTTTGCTAAAGTATCCCTGGCCTGACCCATCGCCGAAAGCTTGGTCTACTAGTGACTTGTTGACGTTGCTAGTTATCCTGAGCCAACATGGTAGGATAAAGATAAGAGCTGCGCAAAGGAATGTTCAACAGCGTCTGCAGCAGCCATACCACCTGCAATTTGGACCAGGTAAGCTAAGCAGGTTTGGGCCTGGCCAGTACTTGGATAGGAGACCAACTAGGAACTGCTGGAAAAGGTGTGGGGTGGCAGCAGTTTATCCGGGTGAACCCTGGGTAACTGTTACTCTGAGCCAGAGAGAAGGTGGGGTGGTCAAAATGTAGTGGCAAAGAGTGTGGGCAGTGCTCAGAAAAGTCATTCTTAGCTGAGTGCCATCATGTCCTCTCCGACACTTAAATGATCTTGCTGAAATGATCTTGCTGAAATGATCTTGCATGCGTGGAAACACCCCAATGCTTGTATTTCAGGCAGTTAAGTTATTTCAGAGGAAATGACTGAGTTTGCTTCCTCTGGAGCTGGTTGCCTCTACTTTCCCCTGCTCAATGTAATTTCTTGAATTCCTGTTGTCAGTTATGCATGAACGAATGAGTGAATCTGTCCTTTGTGAGATAGTGCTTGCGTGTTTTGGTCTGTGCTCTCCAGGTTCTCATTTGCCTGACATCACGAGACTAGTCAAATAATGTTTGTGTTTTCTCAGAGCCCCCGGGGGGGGGGGGGGAGAGAGAAAGAGACTCTTGTCTTTTTATTTTGTAATGCTATTCTTGAGTTTCCAGTGTCAGCCTGAAGCGGTCATGCATTCACACCGTTTATTTATAGTGTAAGGTTTTCTTCATTGGCTCATCTGGGTGATGGATCTGCATCTTCCTGGTCATTAGGTCTTCTATGCCATAAAGACAAATTCTGCTTATAGTGAATTCTTAGTTTTGGATTAGGTATGTTGGCACTAAGCGAAATGGCCACCTGACATCATTGTACCATTTAAAGACTAGACCTTGTTGTACAGTGTTTGGAGCTGGAGGCTTTGCACAAGGCTGCATATGGGCTTCCGGGCACTGTCCTCTCAGGCTGCTGGCACACCTTATCAGCAGGAATAAGTGATCCAGGAGTAGCTCTCATCCAGCTTGTCACTGAACCGCACTCTGTGGAGGTGTCCTGTGACAGGAGGACATTGGTGCCTGTGGCAAGATGCTGACAGATCTGTGATAGGTGGCTTGTTGGGCCTGCTTTTTTCCTCCTCCATTTTCCCCAGCTTATTTTGCCCAAGCACCATTGCTGCTCACACTGTCTTGGATTCCCTGCTGCGTGGAACTTGGCCGTTTCTCCTCTGCAGTCCAGAGCATAGAAACGCTAGTGTTCCAGCTGCATTTAACATCAAGTTGAGATTGGTAAACTCTTGGACGGGCAGCTGTGTGAGGTATTCTAGTACTTTATTGTTGCATTGTCAGTATTCACACCCCTTCAGTAGTGCGTTCTTGGCTTCTCAAGGGAGCTTTGTCCTGTGATTGGTTGTTTCCCTCTGCTGTGAACCAATAGGAATTTGGCTGCAGTGCCACAGTCATTCAAAGACCTTTGACTATTACAGGTCTGTTAACTACAGTTGCTTCACTACCAGCCAGATAATAATGTTAGGCTTATAAACGTTGTGGGTGATGTACTGATAGTAAGCTGCATGCCGTATAGTTATTCTCTCATTGCTGACCCCTGGCCCCGCCTCTTCCCTCTCCTTGGTCCTGTAACTTCTTCCTGCAATTGTGCCTCTGGCATCAGCGAAGGAAATCTCGACATTCCCAAGCGGCTTCTCCTTACACGGGACAAAAAAAGAAGCTGGTGCTCACGCCATTGGGATCTCCTAGCTCTGTATTTGGTGGGGGGTGGGGGCGGAGAGGGTGTGTAAATCCAACCTCACTTCTGGCTTCTCTCCATGCGCTAATGGAGAAACATCAGAGTCATTGCCATAAGATGTCGCAGTTAATTTTATTTTTCCCTGTCATATTTAGTATTATTGTCTTTAACCGTTTTAGGAGTTGACCTGGTTTGCAATGTGAGTTCTTTAGTTTGTGTTTAAATGGCCAAATGTTGGGGTGCTGTGTTGGCATTGAAAATGTCAAAGTGTTATATCCTCCCCATACACTGTCAGAAAAAAAGGGTTACATCCCTGGTACAGTTTTGTTCCCCAATGGTACAGAAATGTTCATCAGAGTTTATGGCTGTACCTTAAATTAGACTAAAAGGTACATTTACCTATAACTAGGGTACGATTGGCAGACCCTTGGGAGTACAGCCCCAGTGACAAGTAATTGTACCCTCAAAGATATAAATTGATGCGTTTTTTTTCCTGACGGTGTAAGGCTTGCCTTTGGGGTTTCTTCATGGATCCTCTCCTGAGGGGAAAAATAGGGGGGAGGAGTGGTCGGCTGAAGTCGACTGCACCAAAACTAGCTAGTTTTGTTAACAGGGACTCCTGGGTGTCATCTGTGCTGGGATATCATTCGCAGCAGCCTAGCTTTGTTGTTTCCTGAAACCACCAGCTTTATTAGCAGGCATGCAGAACGTAAGCTGGGCATTGTGGGATAGCGGAATCCCATAGAGCAGATAAGCGGATGAGCTATTGTTGAGCTATGTTTAGTTTTGTTCTTCAGCGGGGTGAGTCTGGGGAGAGATGTTCGTTCCTTCCTTTGTTAACCGCTCATTGCCGTAACCCAGGCCCACAGACGCCCTCCCCGTCAGTGACATCATGCAGCTTCCTGCCCTGGTACAACCCTCTTTGGTCTCGAAGTTTGCGGTGAACAGCTCACATGACACTCGCGTTGGGTTTTGCCTCCAGAGCCACGAGCCCCTCAGCTAGCTTTGTTTCCACCCGATGCCTGATTAGCGATTACCAGTTCTAATTGGGGTAGTAGACATGGGGATTGTTCATGTTGACCTGTGTGTGGTTTTGACTTTGGGTCTTTTGGTCTCCTTACGCGTGAGTAAGATGTAAGAACAAGTCGATAGATGGCACCCAGAGGGTTGGCAGCGAATAGCATGCCCACTGCTACGAATCTTCCTTGCTGCATTTTGGACTGTGTGTTGGGTGGGGGGGTGCAGGAAGTCATTTTATCCCCCCCATCTCTCTCTCTCTCTCTCTCTTTCTCTCTCTCTCCCTTTCCTCTACATAAAGACAAGCCTGTGCTCTGTGTTAAGTTGTGAGGCTCTTCCTGCTGAGCCTCTGCTGTGCCAGTAGGACAGTTGTGGCCAGGCTCTTCCCTTCGGTGCCCTTTTCATTGGACCAGTCACCCAGATTCACTTCCAGCTTTGCAGCTGCGTACAACTCGCGTGAACCATAAGCAGCTGAAGCTTCCTTTTCGTGGGATGCTTTTATTTATTTCTCCTGCTCCCGAATAGCACTGGCCGGTTAATTAATGATCTGGTTTTCTGGAAGGCAGTCCAGCATCTGTAGGAGGTGGGCACTTGGTGTTGGGCTGTGGCATGGGATGAATGGCAGGGAGGAAGGGTTCCACCTGCCAAGGGTTTGCCGAGAAAGCAATGCTAGATTCCTTGTTAATGTGCGAGAGAATCGAGGGTTTGGCTGCTTTATTCTGTGCCTGTGACTTTCTTTGCAGTATTACTGTTTGTAGTTGTTTATTATTCATGTTTACTCTCTATTAATGTCTGTCTTTTTTTTCGGTGTGTAAATGTGTTCAACTTCATTGATCCCAGGGGGACATTATTGTGCATACAGCTGTAAGGTATATAAAGTGCAAACAAACAAACATACACCGATCAGCCGTAATATTAAAACCACTGAAAGTGAAGTGAATAACATTGATTATCGCATTACAATGGCCCCCATCAGGGGAGATATTATATATTAGGCAAGTGAGCACTTCAGTTGATGTGTTGGAAACGGGAAAAACAGGCTAGTTTAAGGATCTGAGCAACTTTGACAAGGACCAAATTGTGATGGGTACCACATTGTGATGGCTAGGGTCAGCATCTCTACAGTGGCAGGTCTTGTTGGGTGTTCCGGGTATCCCGTGATCAGTACCTTCCAAAAGTTGTCCAAGGAAGGCCAATGTGATGATGGTGTTAATATCATGCACCATCCAGCCCTATAATATACTATACCCATTTTTCAAATTGAGTACAATATATCCTACCTCACGTCATCATTCAGCGCCAGTGCTAGTTTTTAGGCCAGTGGAATATCAACACCCTGAAGTACCGTACTTTCATGAAGTACCAGAAATATGGTACCTGGTGGAAAAGTCCCCCTACATTGTGGCAACCAAATGTCCCCACAATATGATGATAACCTGTTGTTTTGACGTTTTGGGGACTGTTTTTTCAGTCCCCACAAGGGGACACTCAATTTTATAAAAAATTATGACTGCAGTCAGAAACCTAAAAATGTCAAAAGTCTACTTTATATTTTATGGCCTATATTGTTTGGTTGCTTATGGTTAAGGTTAGGCCTGTGTAGGGGTGAAGGTTGTCATTGTTGGGATTAGGGTTTTGCCCATAGAAATGATGGTTCCTACAAAGATTTCAATACGTGTGTGTGTGTGTGTGTGTGTGTGTGTGTGTGTGTGTGTGTGTGTGTGTGTGTGTGTGTGTGTGTGTGTGTG
>JAODLD010000069.1:5646103-5663405 GCA_026781065.1 Mormyrops boulengeri
GTGTGTGTGTGTGTGTGTGTGTGTGTGTGTGTGTGTGTGTGTGTGTGTGTGTGTGTGTGTGTGTGTGTGTGTGCGCTGCTGTAGTAGATACCCCTCGGGGCATTGCCAGAAGTTAGGAAGACTGTTAAAGCCCAGTGTATCACATTATTTTACCAGGAACAGTGGCTCGAATGCAACACCACATTTATAATACACTTGTACATGCTGAAGATTATAACCATGGTTATTATTGTCTGGCTTAGACTTTTGCATATGTATGGCAGGCTGCACTCTTACCAGAATGAGTCGCATTAACATGCCACCTGATGTCCCTTTGGCCATCGCTGTACAAATTTGTGGAAGCTGGCTGCAGAGTTTATTCTTTTTGTTCTTGTCCCCAACTCAGACATAAATACAATAATAGCTCGTACAGTAAGCGGATTATCCCCGACCATTGTTTTGCTTTTCAAAGCAGAGGGTGTTTACCCAGTGTTAATATTTTTAAGCACTGTGGAGTACAGTTGTGACTGCGCCTCAGTCTCCCCTCTGCTAATCTTTAGGCCCTGAGGTGTGGGGAATATACTTTCCTGAGGTTTTAAGCTACCGATTTGAGGTTCTGTCCCCCTGTAGTGTTTAGTAACACCACAAGGTCGAAACTTCACCCCATCGCAGTTAGATATTCTTGAATTGCATTCTGGAGAAATCTGCAGACACGCCCATGCACGCTAGCACACAAATAGCCAGGTGCACGCTCCCACAGGCTCATTAACGCACACCTAAGTTGCCCTTCCCCTGGCTTTGTCTCATATCGTATCTGCAGCTAACGGCTAATATGTTTAGCTGATAGGCAATTTGAATTTTGAACATCTGCGTTTCCCGCAAGTCGTATACACGGCACATGCACATTATATGTCTGTCAGGAAGCTTTATCAGGCTACATATTCTGCTTTATACTGTCAATAGACTTTCATAATAGAATGGGGCTGGACAACCACACATAACAATGCACCCATCTGTCGTACATGGCCAATAAAGTTGAATCTTGAGGATCCTCCTCCTGGTTGTACGATCGGCACTCTTTGTGGCCCATGTTTTTGGGTGCTGGTGTCATCGCTGTTGGTGAACTGCTGGGCCCAAGCCACTTGGCAGTGAAAGGGTAAGATCACTCAAGGGGACAGTGGCCAGCAGCAAACTGTGACTGGCCAGAGCGACGTAGGCAGTGACGCATGGTGGGCAGTAATTATATGTGTGCCATCTATTGGGGGCACGGCAGCTTTTTATTTGACACGGATGATCATGTTCTCCACGGTGTTGCTTATGCCAAAGCCCAGGTAGTTACTTGCTGCCTTACTGTTTAATTTGTGAGGTAAACTGGCCCTTTTGTTAAATGCTGATTAGTAAGGGTCAGCTGAATTGAGGCCTGGAAATAATCCAGGGGAGTTTGCCAGCCTCAGCTGCCACACAGTCCTCTCTGAAATAATTAAGCTAGATCTATCGTAGCCCTTTTGCACCCCCCCGTCCTGCTGTGCCTCTTCACATAGATTTGGTTTGATTTTATATTCAGGGTGTGAGCTACGCAGCAGCATGCAGTGACTTGTAGCATGACCTTTAGGTGAAAATTCTTCTGAGATCTAAGTAAATACGTCCATCCAATTCCTGTGAGGATGCTTTGATCCCGCCCTGTTGGGGTAGTTCTATCTGAGAGAAGCTGGAAGGTGGCCTATCAGCCCAGATGTGACAGAGATTTCTCGCAGCTTTAATTACAGAGATGGGATGGTTTTGGGATGGTGGAACGAAGGAGGAGGGGGCAGGGGCTGAGGCTGGGAGTTCCGGGGGGGGGGGCTCCTCACAGATCAAGAGATTCCAGATTCCAGTGAGCTCTTTGTGCCAGCCGGCCTTTTCTTTGCATTTAATTCCGTCCCCTCACTCAGCTGCCCTGGGGAGGCGGGTCAGTCCCTGCCTTCATTACCAGCATGACAAAAATGCGATCGTGGCAGCAGGAGTGGAGGCGATTCTCGACCAAGTGGGTTACCTAGTTTTACCCGCATGTAGGCCACTCTCGCCTGCACTGATCCAAAGGGCGGTGAATAGCAAACACTGGAACATTGTTTTGATCTTAAATGGGCTTGGAAGCCCAGCGGTTTACTTACTCTGATTTTTGAAATTCGTCTGCTAATACTAGCTTGCTGCCCATGTGATTTTTCAGTATTGTCAGCGACTGGTAGTGGGTTAAATGCGTCACACCAGGTGACATACCATTGTCTAAATTCCACCACTCTGATGGTGATAAATTCAGACGAATATACAGGGTTTGGGATTCACAGTGTCCCTATTCTGAGGAATGGGATCCAGTTTTCTGGAATCTGAGACTTTTTCTGTCTGGTTTGTTCCTTCCTTCTCTCTCTTCTCTCTCTCTCTCCTGCTCAATTACTCCAGTTGTAAATCAGCAGCCCCCCCCATCCAGAACGGCATTCTCCACAGGTCAGATTGTTTGCCGTGCTATTGTAATTCCTTGCTCACTCGCATCTCCACTGAGCCGCCCTGGTAACACGCGTGAAGGGCAGCTGGATTAATTGCACAGAAGTAATCAAGTTATGAATCTAGAATCTTCTTGGGAAAGTGGCACATTGGAAAATGAGCTTGGGGGCAGTGGGTTTAAGTTTTGAATATTTTGTTCCCCTGTTTCTTTCTCCCTCAGTAGTTTATTTTTACCAGTTGGCTCAGATAACACATCTGACATGATATCCCATAGTGCACTTGACTATATTTAGTGGCAGCTGTGTTTTGGGCCTATTAATAATCTCCTTATCAATGCTTTTGCTCTTTAACTCCTCCCAAAAATGGGTTTCAAGTGTCCCTTTATTCCATCCAGGCATGATTAGTGTAATTGGCTCAGTGATTTAATGTGTTTATTTGGAGGATGTGCACCGTGTTTATTTTTGTCTTCCTTGAGCGGTGATATATTCTTGAAGGCAGTGAGGAATGAGCTTGAATTGCTCTGAATGTGAATATATGGCCTCCCACTGGTCACTTACCAAGCACTTCAGAACCCCCATATCCAGATCTTATATGTTGCTTTCCCAATATTGCACTGAGCAAGATCTAGGGCAAACGAGGCCCTGCCAAGCTGTTTTTTCCCCTTGAAATTATGAATCCGCACATGGACAGCAAAATATTGACATTCTAAAGCTGCAGTAAGTCAAATGGGGGGAATAATGTTAGTACTGCAGCAACTCGTGTTCGAAATAGTTTGATTTTAAAAATGAATGGCAGCTAGAATTATCAGCATTGGTTCAATTAAAAGTAGCCTAATTAGCCAGTTTTTAGGGCTTTCCCAAGCTGAATAGCATTGGGATTTTGATCCATAGATGATGTGGCACAAGCCAGCTGCAGAGATGTTGAATGATTAGGGCTTGTAAAGTCTGATTTTGACAAAAGGTCTCACTGCACAAATTGGCTATTCAACATGCCTTGCAGCAGCATTTGTTTGCTGATGGTGATCAAGCAGCAGTGACAAACAGTCTGTTGCTTTTTTTACCTGTTTTTAAGTCTGCGGAAACTAAGCAGACTTTGGTTGTTCTAAACACAATGACACCCCCTCCTAATATTGGCAACAGAGAATGCTTAATGGAAATCAGTTTTGTCTGAAAAGCATGTATTGTTAGCCAAATTTGCCTTGTGCCGAATAATCCCTCGGCCAGTCTCCTGGAGGGTGTCCAGGTACACGATCTGTGTTTGTGGCCCTCTGGCTAATGTCAGTGCTGCTATATACCAGGTCTCTCTTTCGGTTTGAAAAACATTCAGAGTGATGCGCCTGCTCGCAAGGGCCAGGTTGCGTGACATGGCCAGAGGTGCAGGAACACTGAAAGAAGGAAAGTTGAGACGGTTGACATCAAAGTTAGAGCAGCAAGATAGTGAGCGGGCCTCCACGGTCTGTCAGCCCTGGAGAACATTAGCAGGCTGTGGAATGCGGCTCATTCAGGACCCAAGAACAAAACGTCTTGGCTACTGTAGGTCTGCTGCTGCCAGCTGGGCAAGTTTTTCATCTTTTTCTCCCCTCCCCCCTTTCTCTCAACTTGTCCTTCAGTTGCCTGCACATGTCAGCTCCTTGTCAGCCCATATATAGCTTTTCAGCTGACATGTTGGTTTTGTTCTACTGAAAACTTACCCAAAAGCTTTATTATACCCGCTTAAGTAAAATCACTGCAGTATTTCGTGCTGGTTGTAATGTCCTTGTTACTGGTCTTAACTGGAGAAGCTTTCCTCTAGTAACCTGTTCTACCATGCTGACAGACAGAGGGATCTTGCCAGTAGAGCTGTTAATGCAGTTTACAACCTGATGGAAATGCAATAAAATTTGATATTAGCAGGTAGCTGAAAGTAAGCATCTCATCACTTATTCAGAGGCACTCTGGACCTGTTGGGGGGTTTTCTTTGGGAGCTGGATAAGGCTCCAACGTAATTGACTTTTTTAAATGAGTGAAATATGTTCTTCATTGATTACTTCCAGGTTACGTCGGAATTCAGCTGGCATAAAAGCAGGCTCTGGTTTCTTCTGCTGGTTAGATGCCGATCCAGAGGAAAATGAGTTTCATTGAGCAGTTTCAGCCCTCCCTGAGCCTCGTACGTGATCAGAGCTGTGTTGCATGGTGTTGTTCATTGTCTGTTTCCCTTGGGGATGGGTTGGGGGCTAGACCAGGACTGCCAATGTGTCAGCACCTTTCCTAAGACGAGAACAAACTAGTCTTCAAGTGTGTCTGGGGATAATGAGCAGCCCTCCTTAAGGAACGCCTGCACCAACATTGCTGTGGATTTGGACTGTCCTTTGTGGGAAAAGCAAATGTGTGCACTTCGAGTGATGACATGCACTATGGCTGCCATAGCAAGAGTCAACAATCATGCTGGCTTGTGCCCTTTATTCCTAGAGTTCCTGGCTACATGAATAACCCAGTAAGTGAGGTGATTCTCCGGGATCGTGCTGCAACAACCAACTGTGTGATATATTTCAGCAGTGTGTTTATGAATCTGGCATTACAACTGATCTCATAATCAGAAATGAGACAGTATAGGGATTTTCTGTGAAATGTGTTCCTCAAAGATCTGTATATGTGCTTAGTGATTAGTAAGTGATGTATTCTCTTGTGGGGCAGTCATTCAGTTCTTCAGGTCAGGAGCACTCTCAGTAGTAAGTCAGGGGCCATGCAGTTCATACAACGTCCTCTAGTGGAGGTGGAGAAATGTTGTTCAGTTTAATTGGCAATTAGGCTGGATCTTGGAGATAATCTTTCTGGTATTGCTCTATTAGTCAGCTCTTGCTGGGCCGCTGGTGAGTAGGGACTAGTGTAATCTTTCTCAAACACTCCACTTGAATGGCTGCTGCGATTAATGTAATTCTCATCGTATGTGTGATGTGTTTAGGTTGCCTTTGATTAACCATCTGTGAGCAGTATTAGTAGGACATTCTGTTCATATGGCCTAAAGCGGGCTGAGGGGAAATAGTCATCAGTATGATTTAAGAGATCTTTGTGAATTGAGGGGCTGACAATAATGCTTACATCAGGGATGAAATATAGTCTCTGAGTCCCTACATGTACTCATTTACTCAATAACATTTTACAAACTTGTGTAAATTGGGTGTAAATCGAATCTAAAGCGCAGACGGTGCAGTGTAGGTACGGTTGTGATGCAGAACAGTTTTAGGGTTCTTGCTATGTTTTGAAAGGTGTTATACAGCTATTGCTCTGATACCATTTACATTTATAACTGGACATTCACTGGAAGCATAGCATAAGTGAACTTTAGTCTAGTTGGCCCCTGACGGCTGTATGCTTGTAATGGACCAGATGCCTCAGTTGTATGTTGCTTTTTTCAAAAGCTACTGCTAAGTAAATGTAAATATTCTACATCCTGCTTACTATAAAACATGAATTAGACCCTGTATGGATGTGACACAGACTGCAAAGTGTGGTCTGTGTTGGGGAAAGGGAGAGGGGGGTAGTAGGCAGGAACTTTAGTAGGTAGTTTGTTTAAAGGCCGTTTGAGGGTTTGGCACAGTTACTGTGCCCTGTAGGAATGCATGGAATGTGCTGCTGGTTATCAGGCAATGTGTGTGTTCTTGTTCGTAGGTGGGGAGGAATACAGCAACAGGTCACACATATCCCAGGGACACTTCTAAGCCTTCTTTTACTTCATCAGAGGTCCAATGAGTGTGACACACTTCTATAGTATTTTGGGTTCCCCAATCGTCTGCTGTGTATGTATTTTTAGAGTCGTCGTCAATGACTGCGGAGCAGTGAAGTGGTTCTTACAGTCAGTCTTGTGTTCGGCATTTCCTATGCCGACTGAGGCTCTCGTTGTGTAACGCCAGTGTTGCTTTTAGCTGTACTGGGGGGCAAAGGGTGAAAATGCCAATTTAAGGAGAAGTGCTGTTGTAAAAGTTGAAAGTTGTAAAAGTGTGTAATGGGACAAGTTCTCCAATGTGTATAATTTTTTTACTTCTTCAAGGCATGTAGTGAAATCTGTGACTGATTTAATGTATGAGGCAGGATGGTCCATGATATCTGATCTTCGTGTTTGCACAGCTTATTTGTGGATTTTTTTTCTCTCCTCGTCTTCATCTGTACTATTTCAATTTGATTTCTATTTTGAAGATGTTGTGGTTTGTTAGTGTGTGAATGTGAAAATCAAGGATTGTTTACAAAGTGCTTGGTTGTGGTGTAGAAGAAAGCCAGGTAAGGGAAGAAGGCAGGAGATGTCCTCAGGGGGAGATCTGTGCATCTAAACAGTTGCCCTGTGGCTGTTTTTGTTCCATCTCTGAGGGAAGGTCATACTGTGCCACTCTCTCAGGGACCTTGTCGGCTGCATCTCACCCTGTCATTAACTGGGTTGGGCATTAATCACCTGGGCATGCAGCTGGGTGGCAGAGACTGCTGACGTGGTAACCATCAGCTTTTGTAGCTTGCTGCCATGTTTACAAGGAGAATGAGGAAAGACTGTTAGGATTTTGTTCTGTTTTCCTGTGACCAGGTAGGGGAAGGGCTTTCCTGCACATGTCCTCACACAGCTGTGAGCAGCTAAATGAGCTCTTTAGGATTCAGATTGACTCTGAAGCTGGATGCAGTGGATGCTTTATGATGCTGAGTCACTCTGTACGTGGGAGGCAGAGCACGACTCTGCCCGTCTCGCTGGAGCAAGCTGTTTGTTCTTGCTACATAGTCACATTACTTGCCAATCCAGTTTGTCATTCATCCCGCCCATAGGGGCATGCCCCAGATGATTTGTTTTTCAAAGGATTCCTGGTTTATGTAATGCAGTGCTAACCCCCTGGCCAAACACCCATGTTTTGCCTCTGTAGGAGGGGTCTGACACCTGAGCCAGGTGAGGTTCAAGGGGTCACATTTGGGACAGGAATTATTTGGGCTCGATGTGTAATGTCTTTGTAGATTGCTGTGATGTGCTTGGGCTTACAAAAGCTGTTCTAACGCCGAGGCATTATTTGTGTCCACAGGCACAGATTGCCTTCCTGCAAGGGGAAAGGAAGGGCCAGGAGAACCTGAAGAAGGACTTGGTGAGGAGGATCAAGATGCTGGAGTACGCCTTGAAGCAGGAGAGGTCTGCGTCCCAGCTTTTTTTGTCTTTCCCACAGAAGCACATGATGCGAGAACCTGTCTGGCCACTGTGTGCTTCTGGGAAATGTAATTCTGAAATTCACAATACATACATTTACTTCTATTGCTCTTCCCCACCCAGTCCTCAGTCACTGTATGTGCAGTGTTTCATTTTCTTCTATGTTTTAATAGCCCTGCTTAATGAGTCACAGTGTCAGCTTTAATATTCAGTAGTGCACTTTGATCAGATCATGATCTTGAATCAGTTATATAGTGATCTTTATTTGTAAAATGTAATTTTATTTCCATTGCACAACCACAGCTTCAATAACTGAGGTGCTCTTGAGGTAATGTGCTAATATCGTAGTAGTGTTGTTGTTATTATTTATTTCTTGACGATCAATAGATTTTGTCAGGTACCCTTAAGATATTGCACCATTGATTGGAATGGTCACTGTAGTTTCCTGAACTGCTAAACCACTTGCTGACCCATCATTTAAGCTGAAAGCCTTGAATCTTCTCTGATGTTCTCTCAGGAGTCTAACTATCAAGGATGATTTAGAGCGCTCTTCCCTGTATGAGCAGTAGCTTGCCAGAAGCAGTTAGAGCTTCACCTGCCGTTAAAAGCAGATTTCTCTGTCCACTGCCTCTGGCATAGGGGCCCAGGGATTATAATAGGCCTGTTCCACTCCCACCCAAAAAAAGAGAAATGACATTGTCACAAGGGAACTGGCTTCCTGTTCTGTCTCCTAGTTTGCCCACTTCTCGTTGTGCCATGCTGAGGGTACGTAAGACGATACTGGCCTCTGCATGGAATCTGATGCCCTCAGAGGTGACAAGGTTCTACCTGCAGAATTATTTACACCCATCCAGGTCCTGAATGGTGCTGTAGGTGTTTTTTTATTGTTTTGTTTTGTTTCGTTATCTCTGCAGCTTTTCCCCTCAACGATGTTGTGGCTTCAGCCAACTGTTTTGGAATTCTTAGATAGGGATAATACTGACAGTATCAAGACTCACTCTAATTGTCTTTACTGGAATGCGTTCTTTCCATTCTGACCATTGAGTGACACATTGTGTAATCCTGGGTCACTTAGGTTTTAATTAAGGATGTGATTTAAGGCTCTGTATTTTAGAACGTCTGACAGCTCAGAATCTGCAGTTTTCTCCCTTTTTATGGGAATCATTTTCTGTAATTACCGACATCTCATTCAGGGTGTACACCAGTCTTGTGACCGTGCTGTCTACAGAAAAGGCCCCGACCACTCCCTGACACATTATTGAAGGATTCACTATGATTTTCCTGTGAACATGGAATTCTGGGAGGTGTAGTTCACGCTGTATGCAGCTACTGCATTGTTAGCACACTTGCAATGTGCTCCCGGGGGTTTGATAGTGGGGAATAGGTAATGCAACAAACACGGGAGGGACAGTTTAGAAAAAAATATTTCTTTGGTGTGTGGCAGGATGCTTGGCGTTGTGATGGAGGGAAAAAATGTATAAAAATACCGTGGGGTGGCATCATAATTAGAAATACTTGCGTGTGTGTGTGTGTGTGTGTTTGTGAAATAAATGCCTTGCCCCAGTTTCCTTCACACTGCATTCTTACCAGATTGCCTTTGAAATTCTAAGTTGGCAGGAGGAAAAAAAGCACCTTTCATGGTACTTTGCGTCGGCATGACAGGCGTTCTGCATTCATACGGAGATAGGAGCGTCATCACTGAGCCTCTAGCACATCTGTTGGTGTCTTTTGGCTGCCTAGCAACCTGTCCTGTATTTTTGATTTTTTTTTATTTATTTATTTTTAAATCCTTAAGGGAGTACAGTGCATCAATGGAAAGTAGAACATGCATAAGTATAGCCGACTAGTGCCTGGGGCGGGGGGGGCGTCCCACAGGCTTGTGTGGCACTTTGTGTGTGTGTGTATATACACGTGTGTGTGTGTGTGTGTGTGTATATACACGTGTGTGTGTGTGTGTGTATATACACGTGTGTGTGTGTGTGTGTGTGTATATACATGTGTGTGTGTGTGTATACGTGTGTGCCGTCACGCTGGGCTGCCAGTGTCTTCATAACATGCCACTTGATATCATCAGTCTAAGCTTTAATTCCTCTTAAGTGTACTTCAGCGTTACTGGAAACTCAACAGCTTATACTGCTACTGATAATTAGTGTTCAACAGCATAGGTTATTGGTATGAGCGTTGATATGAGTTTGCTCTTGGTGTGTCTTGCATCAAACACTAGACATGTCTGTTTGAAATGTCTGACTAGAAGGTCTGTTTTTAACAATCAGACGTCTTTGCTCTTTGGAGGACAATTGGAACATGCAGCTCTGATCCTGAGGTAAGATTTGCAGTAATGTGGCTTTGGTGGTTCTTGTTCCTTCTCATTTTTTTCCCTCATTTCCTGTCATTTTCAGGGCAAAGTACCACAAGCTGAAATATGGAACAGAGTTGAATCAAGGAGACTTGAAGCCCCCAAGTTACAACTCTGGTAGGTGCTTATAGTGCTTCTTTAGTTTGGCGCTTTTGGAGCATCCTAACGGGCCAGTGTGTGTTAGCAGAGTGGCTGTGCTAATGTGCCCACAGCGTGGTAAAAAAATGAGAGCGCTAGCATGGTGAATATGCTAATGAGCTGAAGCGTGCTAGCTAGCAAGGTGAATATGCTAATGAGCTGGAGCGTGCTAGCTAGCGAGGTGAATTTGCTAATGAGCTGGAGCGTGCTACCTAGGGAGATGAACATGCTAGCAATGTGAGTCGGTGTGAAATTGAGCCAGCACATACTAGCAGCTTGAATTTAGCTGACGCTGCTCCTCAGTATTCCTGGTATAATGGATCCTTATTGTATAGCTGTCCTGAGCACATTCTAGCAACCTCAACTAGCCTCCTTTTAGACTGCCTATATGGCACTGTCTGTCCTTTTTATCCCTCTGAGGATTCTGCTAAGCCCCAATAAAAATAAGATATTGCTTTGTTTTAGGCTTAGTCTCTGACTCATCCAGGGGCAGAGTCAGACTGTGGTGGACGTGCCACCACCAGCCCCTCCCCCCTTTTCTTGTCCCAGAGGATGTTGGAATGTGTTTAACATTCTTGAATGCAGCTGTTATGGAGCAGCAGCACCAGCAGGGGGCGCCAGTAAAAGGAAGAACAGTCCAGACCGGATGACAATGAATCTGCCTTTGTGTCTCAGTGTGTGACGTCTGTCCCTTTTGGCCCTCCAGTGTCCAGTACATCCCCTACTGACCAGAGAATGCTAACCCACTCAAAGCCTTCGCCTCTTATTCTGAAGAGCTTGTTCCAGATTGAATTGCAAGTGCTGTGTGGGCTCTCTTGCGAAGATACACTCTGCTGCTTTGCGCTGGGAAGCACACACGTGCCATAAAACTACTGGCAGTCCCATGGTTTCATATTTAAGTGTCATTGTTTTTAAAATACAGGCAAAACCTGGTATTGGGTCTCCCTCCCTTTCACTGGTGATATTTGTCCCAGTAGAACTTTCATTTAGTTTGGTATGTTTGAGTTGTTTGGATTCTGACATTTTTGTGAGTCTAAAATACAACCCTTGTTGTTATGGGCAATTTTAATAATTGGCAGTCGAGTGTTTTTTGAGATCTGTTCTTACAGTAATATTAGTCCAACGACCAAAGCAGTTAATGGTTTATAAATCTGAATTAGTACTCCACTTTCTGTTAGAGGTGCACAGATAAGCTCAGTCTAGTGTTAAGAATCTATGCTCTTAAAAATGAATTGGACAGAGTATGGTCGGACTATAGCCAGCATACATAGCTGTTGCCCTGGAATATGTTGTAGCCTGAATGGTATGATTTTTTTGTGTCATTCAACATAAAAGGTCACTGTTCTGTATTAAACGTGACTGTAAAAGAATTGATTGAATGTTATTAGCCCGGATTGACTGTGTAATTTTCTGTTTGGATGCCACCTTTTGATATGTGCTGGTTCATAGTGTCTCTTTGACTTAGCAGATGACGGGAGTGAGAATGAGAATGAGGTCCAGGGCACACGCAACAACCAGTTCTCCTGGAAGCAGGGCCGCCAGCTCCTCCGACAGTGAGTCCCGCCTCTCTCTCTCTCACTAAGGATGTTAAATTAAATAGTCCTTAAATAGTCTTATTAGGTTCTTGCTTTGTTACCTGTTGTGTGGCTCCTGCTCCAGTCTTGCTTACACTCGTACCTGGGCTTTCACTGGAAGCTCAGCCTAGCTGCCCTTATCCCTCATTGACTCCTTGACAGCATGTATGTTTGTAATGTGCTATTTGCCTCACTTATATGTTGCTTTGGACATAAACATCTGCTAAATATGTACATGTATATGTGTAAAGCTGTATACAAGTACCATGTTCAGGCATAGAATGTGGAGTTTATCCCTAAACTAGAAGTGGAAACTCCTTGTGCTGTCTGAGCAGGTCGTCCAGATACCCAAGCCGTTCACTTCTGGTTCTGAGGTGTTGGGTGAAAAAAAATTACAAAAAAACAAACTCATGTCTATAAAAAGGACTGCTGTTTATATGTGGAGGAAAGCCTAGAAGGCACGTGTGGGTCAGAACAGTGTCATGGGTACAGGTCAGTAGCCAGTTGTTCCTGGCATACAGCGATGTGGGGAAAGTGTGCCCCCTGCAGGGCAGAGGTTGGAGTATAACTGGAAAAAACAAGCGACAAAGATTTGTGTATATATTTTCTCTATTTGGGAACTGAAATGCATTTCAATAGATAGGGAAGAGGGAAAGTGTGTTGTAGGTGTTTTTCCTACTCCAGTCGGTTGGCCTTTTGGTGTGTAAGTCAAGCCAGAAATAGGGCTGGTATCATTTATGATGACTGCGGGGCTTCAATTTGATTTGTGCCTCTGTGAGGAATGATGTTGACCCAGGGATTGTCTAAACTATGTGCCGATTATGCAGAGTGTGACGAGACCGGCTGGAAATGCATCATGGCTGCTGTGCTTCTTATAACGAATGGGGAACTTGTCCGGAGTCGCAGATCAACAATAGCGGACTGTTTGGACTGGGTTACCTTCATTAACGTGACCACTGCCAGCTGTAGTATAGGAACTGTGGTTGAGATTTGGTTGAACAGCGGGCTGGGTTAGGTCTTGGGTGCAAGACACCTTCGCATAGTCTAGAGAGCTCTTGGATCTGGTCTTTGCGCACGGTGAACAGTGACCGTAAATGTAACTTTCTCTTGTCTTTTTTGAGATACAGATTGACAAATTCTGACACCCATAAATTAGTCTGTGTGAAATAATACAGCCCCTGGAAAGGTTAAGATAGTTGCCCTGATGCTGTGCTGATTGGCTTCAGTGAGGCATGTTGGAAATCTTCCCCATCTCCAGCTGGCCCCAGAATGGATCTTCAGTCATGGACACCTTCATAGTGCCTCTTGTCCTGCAGAGGTGGGACCAGCGTGTTGCTGGGGAGGATTAACCGTTTATGATCATGGGTAACATTCACAAAACTGCTCCGTAACACCTCCTGGTTCCGGGCAAGTGGCTCCATCAGTCAGGCTTGGTGGAGCATACACTGAAGGACCTGTCGGTACCAACACCTCCCGGCCCAGCCAAACATATACACGCTTAATAAACACACGACCTACATGAGCGTGCCACGTCACCTTTGCCAATTTGAGCACATCACTGTATTTAAAAGTTCCTGTCACACCAGTTTGGTTTATTCGCTCAGTACTAAAAGTACTTAAAGGACCTTTTCCCTCCTAGTCTTGATAACACTTCATATATTCATATGTTACAGTGAGCTTAATGTGTAAGTGGTTATGGGAGATGTTGGAATGGATATAAGGGGTGCTTATGTGTGCCTGAAAATGCTTCTGCTCGCCTCTGGATTACCTTCCTCTGGCTGTTTTGCTCTCGTTACTTGAGGTATTCACACGCAGCCCCGTTTTTCCACTAAGGACGTTGGCACCTGGATGCCCTTGGGCAGGGCAGCAGTGGCGGAAACGAGCAGCCATTGCAGCTTTGCCTGTTGTGAGCAGTAGGCTTGCAGTTGGATCCGCGTTGGGCTTCCTGGGTTGTTCCCACGGTTTATCTTTTTAGTTGCTTTCATGCCTCCATCCGGCAGTATGCTACATCATTGCTGACGTTCACGGCTACATTGGCTAGTACTCTCTTGGCACTCTGGCTTCTAGCTCTCCCACTAGCTGCTTCAGGAGTTTTATCATGAGAAACTGTATTAGCATGAGTGAACGGAGCTCCATTCTGGGACCAGACTAGCTAGACACTGAAGGGTTCCACTGCGATCATGTCTCCCACGCCTCATCTGAGAATTGGCGTGTTAACAGCAGCAGCGCTGTTTTTATAACCTTTCCCAGACCTGAATTACTTCTTGGCGTAATTTTGAGAATGTCAGAGTTCATATGTTTCGCATATTAAATTCGGTATCCAAAACCTGTAGAGACATGTTGGTTTTTTTGCCGATGCAGAACATTTATGTTAACAGCTGGTGTTTTAATTGTCCCCTTTAGCCTATGAGTGATATTATTTCAGTTCAGTGTAGGATGAAATAATTTTGCACTGCATTATAACCGAACTGCCCATCTTTGAGATGCATCGTACGTGCAAATGGGCTGCCTCCCAATACCTGCCCTTGTTGTCCTATTCAGATACCTGCAGGAGGTGGGATTCACAGATGCTATCCTTGATGTCAAGTCTCAGCGAGTCAAAGCCCTCCTGGGTCTGACCAGTGACAATGCAGAGAAACCCAGTTGCAAGAACCTTGAGCGAATGGTCAACGGCACCAAAACGTCCCACAAGGGTGGTGGCATCTTGGGGTAAGGAATGCTCTTTAATGGAAGTTCTGGAGGAAGATGAAGCAAGACTGTAGATCAACTGAATGCAGAGGAATCTTAGGTCCCATCCTTAGATTGGTCTTTGGCTCATGATCTCAAACTGAATTCACTCGTTACTCATAAATTTATTTGGTAATCACAACAGGTCTTTAAACACCTCTCAGCTTCTCTTCTGTCTGAACTTTGCTGTATAGCTCCACACTTATTCAGTTTTCTTGCTACAATCTTTTTTGTATGCTGTCAGGAAATCTGATCTGGCAGACTCCTCGTCCTCCGTGCTGGATGCTTTCAAATTCATTGAGAATGCAGCGGCGGAATACAGCGATGAGGACGATGATGACAGTGAGGGAAAGGACAGAACAATCATTGACTCTGCAACGGTGAGCCATTGTTTGTCAAGTCATTTTATCCAGATGGCCGTTTCTGCTTTGAACAGCCTGTCAACTCTTCAGAAGTGCCTCCTTACACAGGCTCTTTGGGAAGGAACTTTGTAGGGTGTGGAGAAGCCGATGGGGTCTTCTTCAAGAATCCAACCGAGCATTACTTAGTGTAACTGTGATGTTTCTCATGCAGATTGTAAGGAAGAAGCCATCTTCCTCCTTGGTTCCACCACCTTGTCCCACTGACGATCCAGATGCAGAGGAAGCCTTGAAGGGTTTTGACTTTCTGGGCAGTCCCGAGGAGATGGACACATCACCAGACTCCCGGAGTGCTGGGGATGGCACTGACTGGGGTGAGACTGGGGACGGCATAGGGCTCTCTCAGTGTCTAGGACTCCATGCCAACAGATTTCTATGAACGCCTTGTCTTTCTTAGAGCTTCGTTCCGTAATTAAGGCCAAAGACAGCCAGATACACCATTCATTTCTGTTCCTGATGTTATTTTTGTTTTTGTCATTTGTTTATAGTACATATCGTGGCTTTTTTGTATCCGTAACCCAGATCAATTATAAAGGGGAGGGAAAAAAAGCCTGTGTTAGGACGTCCCATCCGCCCTTACATGCCAGAGTTTGCTCCGCTAAAACACACCCTTCCCTCAGGGTAGTCCTGGGCAGCTTTTGTTTGTTAGGTAATTCTCTCCTGTTGTGACTCAAGTTATGCAATGTTATTGACTGAAAAGTCACATAATCCGGAGTAAAACTGCCTTGGTTACTAGTGTAGGGCCAACCCCCTCCTAGCAACTAAATGTTTACCATAAGGCTTTAATTTAAGGCCACTCTCTCTCTCAACTGTTCGAATAGCATATTACTTTGCCTGATAGTAAACAATGCCATATAAATAGTGAATCAGCTGTATCGACATGCTTTCTGTTACTGTTTCTGTGACCAAGCCCCCACCTCACCCAACATAGTTTGAGAATGGAGTGATGACACTTAAGATTTCTCAAAACTTTTTACCTTTAAAAGGCAAACGGGTATGGTAAAGCTGAAGCATTCACCTCAAATGGCTGTTACCCAAACCATATTCGGTAACCAGCAGTTCCTGAACTCGTACTACAGTCAGATGCTGAAAAGGTTCACTCATGTAAACTGATTAATTTATGGAGCATTAATCTGGTTTTTGTGAATTTTTGGTGTCATTTTGGCAGAGCTTGGTGCTTTAAACTTTGCATTAAAACAGATAAAGAGCTTCTAGTTTCTTCTGCATGGGGAGAAGTTATAACCAGGCAGAATGTATCACGTTAGCTTTTGGGGTTTTCAGGTGTCTGTTCGTGTCCTTCCATCTGCTCAGCTCAGCTCAGCTCTGCTTAGCAGTGACCTGTGCGGTCGGATTTGGCAGCACAAAGACCTGGCCATGTGCATTATCTTAAAGGCCTGCATGTCTTAAACCGTGCCTTATCACTGTGAGATACTAAGCACCTGTTCACTCTGTCCTTCAAACCTACACAAAAGGGAAAATGTTAAAGTATTCCCTTCTGTAACTGGTTAATCTTTCACTCACTCCATCATGACACACACACACACACGTTTGTGGCTGCATTGACGTACTAAGCCTATGAATGGATGCTTTCAGCGGTCATTCCCCGAATATGTCTTAATTGTCTTTTTCCCTTAATTGTCTGTGGTTTACATTGGTGTCCTTCCCCAGATTTGTAAAGCTGTGGTTTATCTGTTCTTCATTTGTTCTGCGCTCACTGGCAAATTCACGTAAGACTCAGCCATTGTAGCCTTGCCTCCAATGCCAGTTTGGCTCCTTGTGTGCTGGTATCTTCCCTTCCTTGCACAGTGAAATTGACACCATTTGGTCCACTGAGAAACTCATTGGTCCTTTTTTTCTGGTCCTAGCAAAAGCGGTTACCTCTGTGTGAGGTACCTGCCTGCTAAGCTGGGATCAGTCTCTTCTGTCAGTTCACAATCTCTTTGGGGAGGGATGTTCTGGATGCTCGTCTTGGCAGTGCTGAACGAGACTGAACAGCTTGTCGATCTGTGTCCCCCCCCGTTTAGAGAAGGAAGATCTGTGTCCCATGACAGAAGCCTGGGATGTGGACCAGGGCTTGATAACCAAACTCAAGGAACAGTACAGGAAGGAGCGCAAGGGGAAAAAGGGGGTGAAGAGTAAGTCCACTAGGGGGCCACGAGAAGCATTTCCTGAGAAAAAGGCAATCTGAGAGAGGCATGGTCTCCCTCCTCCCCGTCCCTCACCTTCTCTCTTTCTCACCGATTCCTATACTCTCCTTTCTGTATTTGTCTCCACATCCCCCACTGCATACGGGTGATTTTAATTTCCTTCAGCCCTGCCATCTGACATGGTTTCCAGCTGATTTCTGGTCCTTCATCCTGTATGATCCTACATCTTCCCTTCTGATTCTTCAGCAGACTGGGCTTCTCTATACCTGCCTTGTTCAGTTTCATGCTTGCTTGGGCGAGTTGGGGGGGGGGGGGGGGGGGGGGGGGGGGGGGGGG
>JAODLD010000069.1:5677629-5700660 GCA_026781065.1 Mormyrops boulengeri
CCCCCACACCAGCCTACTCTACTACTTGGTAACTCCAATTCACCTTAGTATGTTTTTAGACTGTAGGGGAAAACCAAAGTGACTATGAAGTTCACATCTATAAATGTTATTTACATATACTAAAGAACTCAACCAAATAAGTGCAAAGTTTGGGTCATACTGTTTACATTAATGCCTGTGTCGGCCCACAAATACATTGGTGGTTTTGAATATGGCTCTTTCAGTGACTTAGGTTGACACTACTGCCCTGTAATGAAAGAAATGCCTACTTACAATACTGTCCATAGCCAAAGCGCCAGTCAAGATCAGAGGTGTCTGGTCTGTGGTTCCGTACTGATGGGGAAACAGCAGGTGGCTTGGTAAGCATCAGCAGAGCTTCCTGGTGCATTCTGGGAGGAAGCCCATCTACCTGACCGTGATCTGCTAAGCCTAAGCCAGTCAAAGCACTTCATGCATGACACATTCCATCTCACCTTTAACTCCTTGCAGCTTGTTTCATGACCAACATGTTGACAGAATCAAGAAGGCAATGGAAATAATGCGCAAACATATCAGCAGGCAACAGAGGGTGACTTGCGACAGCACCCCCTGCTCCTCACCTCACCTGCAGTCATGCGCGCGTCCGGCTGGCTCCAGGTGTTCCCCCTGTCCAGAGTCGAGTGACTAACATCTGAACATGGAGGCAAACGATTGGGCGGCAGAGTTAATGATCCCTTTTTACTACAGCCAGCTGTGACACCGCATAACAGCTTATTACTCAGCAGATCTTTGCAGTTTATTTGCATTTAATCAGAGGTGGAAAGTTCAGGTTCAGAAAGTAAAAATCCAGACCAATGTTTTGTTTCAGCCAACCAGTTGCACTGTGTCACTGTGACAAAATATTGGTCTGGATTTGTACTTTCTGAACCTGAACTTTCCACCTCTGCATGTAATATAGTAGTATTCTCTCTTTGCTTGCTACTTTGTGTTCTTCATCAAAAAGCTCGGCAATTAAAGCCACATGGAGGGGTTTTAATTTGGCCTGTCATTAACTGTGTTGTTATTGTTAACTGTGTTGTTATTGTTAATTGTGAAACACTATTTATAATCTATACTAGTGGCCAAAATTGTGAGCATTTCTGGCCTTAAAAATTGCTACACAAATATTGGCGGTAATGTTTATAAATAATCAAAGAATGTCACAAATATCATACACTGGACGATTAAGTAAGTAACTAACTGGAGCAGCAGTTGAATGAAGTTCTGCAAAATTCTAAGAATTGGAAGTGTTTCCTCAAGTTTGGTCACTAGTGTATTAAATTATTTTATTATTAGAAGTAATTATGCCCATTTTATTAAAGTAAGTGTATATTTAATTATGCATTGAATCACTCCTGCATTAGAGCAGACTTTGAAGTGATATTATGCAGAGTCCCGAACTCTCTGCCTCACTGTCACATGGACTTTTCTTCCCTGTGCTTTTCCATTGCATGTGATACCTGTTGGGCGTCTTGGGGCAGCAAATCGATCTGGGTGCTGGTGCGAGGAGGGTGGCCATTCCCTCCTGGAAAAAGCTGTGTGGAAGAAGTATAGAACAGCTTTTTGCAGAAAAAGATACAGAGACAAGCAACCGACCATCAATGACCCCTAAGCGGCCGGCTGTGGTAGTGGACTTCTTAAAATTTCAGAAAGCAGGGCTGCTCTTTCAGGACTACAGTCCAGATGGGGCATCCTCCGTTAACCAATCGGCTCAGATTGGGAGTCCCCCGTTAACCAATTAGGGCTCAGATTGGGCGTCCCCCGTTAACCAATCAGGGCTCAGATGGGGTGATTCCAACACATGGCTTAGGAGAATCTGGTGGTTCATTGGTTAATGGAGTGAAAATCTACAGCCAGATGAAGACCAGCCGTCTGGGACTTGATGTCTAGGCTGTTTGTAAGGTCAAAAGCAGGCAGGAAGGGCTTTCAAGGTTCAGTCATAGAAGACTATAAGCAGGCTGCATCCATGTTTTCTGAATGATAATGTCATTATTTTGTTTTTAAATTTGTTATAAAGCAGAACTGAAGCTGGGCCCGCATTCAAGAGAAGGTTCTGTGTCAATGGGAAATGGATTTTTGGTCTTTGTCTTATGAGCATAGCAGACACCCACTGAACCCTGTATAACTCTCACAGCTATTAAGGTCCTTTGAATAGGCCAATCAAAACACCATCAAGCTGTGTTTATACAGGGTGTTCCCAAACCAGGACTTTAGATTCCATCACTGCCAGCTTGTGTTCACCGTGTTGGCCATCAAAGGTGGGAACCATACTGCATTTCCCCCCAGCTAATCTGCTGATGACACACGGAGGCTGGGGGATCATTCACCCAGATGATCACGGGGGGGGGCTAGTTAAGAATTCACACTCATGACAGAAACAGCCAGAGCTGGTTTTAATGTCCAGACATGAGCTCTGTGTGCTACAGTAATGGCGTCCATCTGTACGAGACTATCTTGGATGAAAGGCTCTGGTAGGCAAATAAAATTTTAAATTATAGCACAGATGAAAGCACAACTGTCAATAGGGGTTTCTGGCTCCAGCACAAAGGACAACCGTCACCTGGCTGTGCTTGTACTTGTGGGTGCGTCATCACATTGACGGAGGGATGTCTATTTATGCGGAAGATGGAAAACACATTTCCCATTTGACCCCAGTTTGCCTGGGCCTTGATCTTCTCAGGGGCTCCAACCATGCAGGTAGCCTCCATTGTTACATGCAGAAAGGGAGGGGGGGTCACCTGTCACTCATTTTTGGCAGTGAGCTGGAGATAGTCAGGATACCCGTTAATGTTCGGGCTCAGTCCTTTCACAAAATGAGATTAGCACGTCTGCTTATGAAAACAGTGCTGCTCCCCAACACACTGAGAGCTCTGCTCTGTAGGGCATCAGAGGGACTATGGCCAGATTGAATGGATCATGAGCCCACGGGCACGTGTGATCTGCAGGCACTCACTGGGGTTGGACTGCACCACTTGCTGCGTCCTCTCAGGGGGGGGCAGCAGCACTCGGCCTGCAAGGCAGAGGGGTACACTTAGCTCTTCAGAAACATGTCAGACACCCACGGGCTACTCCAGACACCCACTTCTAATTTTGAAATTATATTTAAATATGTAATTAAAATAGAGATTAACCTTAAGCGAAATAAGCCTGTACACCACACTAAACATAACTCTCTGCGATCTATAGACCCATCAATTAACCAGTTACTATTAAATTGCACCAGTATCATGTGCCTTCTTATCTCCCACTCCTCCCCACTGATTTGGGATCAGCACAATCGGTTGAACGTGGACGGGATGGGAGTGTCTTGCGAGATGGAGGCTGACCTGGGCGCGGGGCAGGGCCTGCTGGCCGCCTGACAGCAGTTCCCGACTCCTGTGTGTGTGGAGCTGCGTGGTGTAAAGAAAAAGCTCAGGTCTGGTGAGTGTGAGACCCACGTGGCCTCAACTCCCCTCCTCCCCCCTCCACAGGGGCACCTCTTTACCAAGACATTGCCCCAGGGACACTTCTAGGATTTTTCTAAAGGTGGGGGCATAAGACGGATCATAATTCATACAGAGAGGCCAACCTTTTCATTAGCCAATAATATGTTTTGAATTTGTGAGTGACAGGGGAGGGGGCCAATCAGCTTTCAGCTGGGTTCACCAATGCCCCTGTGGCCCCACCCCTATATACACCCCTGCATCTCCTACCAACATAAGGTCGGGAGTCTTCACCCGCTCATTTGCTGCTCTTGTTACACCCACATGTCCTAATGCAGCCCCGGAGAAAGACTTACCACAGTGAGGGAGCACGTGGGCCGTGTCGATCAGGTGTGTAAACACTGCGCAAGCAGCTGTGCACATACAAAGCAAGGAGCACCATGCGGGGAACGGGGGAGGAACAGCAGTAAAAGGATTGGCGCAAAAAACACCCCAATCCCTGTACAGCTGCCCACTTCCTGTGTGCGGTGCTGCCAAGTGGCCGAGGACAGACGACACGCATCAGGATCGAGTTACCTGGGACGATACGAGGTGCAAATCTGCTCGTATGGGTAGAGCTGCCCCTGAAAGCTTTGGGGAACAATTTTACCACCGTTAGTTGATGTTTCCCAGGCAGCAGGATGCACGTCTACCTCTGCCCATCCCACTGTAGGAAATCCCTTACCTTGAGATGACCCATCTCTGAGACCACTCTGTGCCTGTCCTATAGCCAACGTTGAGAACAAAGAGAAAGTTCATATGGTTTAAGGATTACTGTAAACTAGGGTTTCCCAACCCAGTCCTCAGGGACCTACAGACAGTCCACATTTTTGCTCCCTCCCAGACAGTCCACATTTTTGCTCCCTCCCAGACAGTCCACATTTTTGCTCCCTCCCATCTCCAAAAGCATGGACTGTCTACGGGTTCCTGAGGACCGGGTTGGGAAACACTGCTGTAAACCATGGTCTGAAGGAGTTAGTTTGGTTAAGCTTCCCACCAAGCATGACAAGGAGAGGCAGTTTAAATATCAACCTTCACCTAAAACTGAGACTGACAAAGAACTCTGCTTAATACCCAAGTGGCAAATAAACAGATACAGTTTCATGCATATCTACTTTTGTGTAGCAATTTCCATTACTGTTAGCAAACAGATTAAATGAAAGGAAAACCTAAATCTTTGAAAACAGAAACTCAATACTCAGCATGCTACACAATGCTGTGCTTTTGTTAATTTACCTTTAGTGGGTCTTGTTCACAAAGAATCAATTTTTGAAGGCATCTATCAGGCATTCAGAAGGGACTTCGTACACAGAGATGCTAAATTTCGTGTAGTCAGGTATATGAAAGGACAGACCCAAGACCCCACTGTTGCACCCCAAACTCTGCATGCTCATGAACCCCTCTACCCAGGACACTAAGGTGCAAAACTACACTTACTGGCACTGGCTGCGGCTGCCACAGAGGCAAAATACGGGTGGTTGCTGCCTGGATCGGACGACACAGAATTATACTTCAGGTGCGTGGGTTCTGGTGACTTGACTGGGTGTGGCTTGTTTCTAGGCCCCTCCCACCAAGGCCCTTTGATTAACACCTTACCTCAGGCTTGCGTTCACTGACATACTGTATCCAGTTCCCAAATAGATCCAAACAAAGGCTTTGAATTAGAGAGTAGGGAGAGCCGAAATTCCTCTCTGTGACACTGAGGCAACGTGGCACTTCCACCACTGAAATGACTCATATCACTGTGAATTCCCGAGAAGCAATAGCACAGCAATCCAAAGCAGATGGATCCATTGGTTTAGCTGGACATAGCCCTCTGACTATGACAACCGTATGTCGTGGTTACGCAATGATAGTTACTGTAGCACCGACGGATCCGCTTCTCATCCAAGTGCTAATGCATCCAGGAACCATGCAGGACTCACCAGCGTCCCGGACCTTGTGGGGCACAGCACGGGGCTTGGCTGTGGTGGTGGTGGTGGGTGGAGGTGTGCTTGAGGTGGTCGTCAACTCGGATGTAGTCATGGTGGGCTCTGCTATTGTTGTCACTGGCAACACGGTGGTCGTTAGAGAGGTCTTGGCTTCTTTCTGAGCTGTGGGAGGAGCTGAAAAACAGTTCTTAGGATGGCTTGACCCTTTTTTAGCCACTGCTGAGCCAGAACTGGCCCACTTCACGGTTCTTAGCAAAGCCACCATTCCTGGTACACTAACCAGGGTAGGACCTCACCACAGACATGAGCAAGAAGTACTCGGGCCATCTCTGCCCTCCGACATAAGCGACACACCGCTCTGAAGAAATTTATACATTTCGAATTTGGATCGCTTAAAGTTAACACATCAAATTATATCCAGCAGCCATGCTATAACAGGAAAGATGTAATTCACGACTGGCGCGGAGATGGCCATGACATAAATACAGTCTAATCTGAAAAGCAGCAGCTGGTTGACAAATTAAAGTCATACTTTAATCAGGGGCTTTACTTTAAAGAAACGTGGTTCCTTTCCCGTGACAACATGATGTAGCGTGGATCTTGCCTTCCAGATGTTACATACGCATTCATCGGTATGTGCCGAATGATTAATGAACCAAGTTGGGCAAGTCGGGGGAGGCCAAGCTGTTAAGTTTCCAGCTCACCTATTTTCACCGACGGGGAATGTAAAGGGGTGTAGTCCAGGGTGGATGGGTAGATAACTCCTCTCTTTGGTTTACCCACTATTAAGAAAGAAAATAGACTGACATGTGATCTCTAGCAAGTTTTTGAAGACTGGTAGCTGTATGACTATAAGCCCATGAAGCTGCTCAGAATAAGTGGACGAAAGATGGATGGGTGATCACAGCAATGCAATGTGCTTTGGGCACAAGTGTCTGCTACAGCATAAATGATAAACTCGCAGGGCATTGACCTGACACTATGAAGGACTCCCTCCGCCTGGGCAAAGTCAAGGATGACACCCCGTTAGAGAAGCTGCCCTTGTAGACAGTCTGGCCTGCCATCTTTTTCACAATCACTTTCCCTCCTGAGTTGGTGATGATGCCCCTGCAAAACCAACAGCAGCATGTCAACACAAAGTCTACTAGCACTGCTGTGACCTCCTTGGTACTGATGTTTTGGTGAACAAAAGCCTAGTTGTTAGTCCTTCTTGAATCCAACAATACAAACATCTCTTTAATCTGCTCATAATCTGCAATCTACTGAGATCCAGCACACTGCTGCCAGAAAGATCCGATTGCCTGACACTCAAAGGTCCCAGCTCACCCGTGAATGGCCGCATTGCAGATGCTGGAGATGGAGGCATAGATCCCTGTTCCATATACCGGCTGCTTCGTCTCCCTGCAGTTGGTTGGGCACTTTGCAATGAATTCTGCAATATGGACTTCTGCAGCTCTCAAGTCACAGTCTATGGTAGGGACCACTGCAGCAGGGAAAAAGTGGCACAGAGAGGTCAGCATCACGCCTCAAGAAAACCTGGACCCGCGACACGGCGTTTACTCGCCTTGTTTTGGCTTCTTGGTTTTCTGGACGTCCGGGTCAGCGTCTACGCCACAGGTGAGCAGCAATGCTGGAGAGATGGTGGGAAATGGGAAAGGCTTGCTTTACATGCAAATTCCCCCATGATGCTTTGAGGCTGACTGCTTTTGGGGGGCTATACAATTTGAAATTGATGGGGGGAGGGGCACTCTCAGTCAATCCATCCCAGGAGTTTCCAACTCTTCCAACTTTCCAAGTCCAACAGGTTCATGTCTGTTCTCTTCCACCTGACCCTTACCTTCCAGTTTCTTTTTTCCATTTGTAATCCTCAATAAGCATGGACCTCAGCTATATTTTCAACACATTGCATGCCCCCCCCCACCTAAAATCCCATTGGTTCTGTCTGTGAGCATAGGCAGATTTCCCACAATTACTGTAAATACCGTGCGGCATGTGCTGAACATATCAGCCCCATGTCATCACACCTTACTACTTCACGGCTCTCGGCACATGGCGTACCCCCCTCCGCTGTCTGACTGATGCATAATAAGTGTTTATTCCCCCCGATCCCCATCACTTTCTCCATACCCCACTTTCCTTTCTGAAAGTTCAGCAGTAGTTTTGTTATTCATGATAACAGAGCAGCTTGCACCCTACATTTTGGCTGAATAATCTCTGACTTTTCCCTTCACTGTTCCCCAGTAAGAAATCCAGACTGCCACATGGAAGTGCTTTGATCTTTAAATCCAAGGAAGAAAAATGGCAAGATGGCAGCCCAGTATACTGTGCTGCAGCTCTGACCATAAGAACATGACTCCTGTGTTTCTGTGACTCTCATTAGAGACCCTACCGATGGAGATGGTAACTAGCGACGCCGTGTACATGATGGCGGTCTGGTTGGTTCCACTGCCCTGTTGGAGGAGGTCCGGCTCTTGTCTTGTCAGTCACACCTGCAGAAAAAGAGGTGACGCATGTCAATGCACGTCCAGCCACCCTGCAGGCCGTCAGAAGCAGGGAAGGGAAATCCCAGTCATCAAGGATCATGTGGGCTGGCCACTTTTTCCTGCCACTCGGGGATTACAGTGTTTAACAGCTAAATGATGGCCATTATTATTAAAAGTCTAATTACCTGATGTCATCTGTAAATGGGACACAAGCTACTAGTAACACCTGCTGTATTATTAGGCATGTGAGATGTGGGGCAGCCCAGGCCTGCGCTGGAATGTGATCACTGCATCATTACAACTGCACAACAATTATATCGTTCAACAGAGAAGTTATTTTAATGTGACCCCCCCCTCACAAACACACACACAAACATAGACACAAACATACACAGTGCTACCTCATAGCCACACTGGTAACACAAGAATTAGATTAGAAAATATACAATTACCAATTACCAAGACATGTCACAGACAACTACTATCCAGTAAAAACCCCGATAAACCACATAGACTAAAAGGTTCTTCCGCTGCTGTGTGACCTTTAGGCCAGAGCACTTAGCCACCTTGGTAATTCTATAATCCTGCTGTTCACAAGTCTCAATATTCACCCCACTTCCTATTCAATTTTTACTGTTCAAGTAACAAGAGGATCAACAAAGCCTGAGGAGCAACCTGGGCTTCTGTAACAAGATATCCAGCTTTCGGTTATTCATTTCAAGGTGCCATAATGTGATGACACCCAGATCGGCCGCATCTAAGATGACTATGTATGAGCTCCAGACGGCCAGGTGTAAACGGCTAAATGTCAATGATATTCAGTTTCCCAGGTGTTGTGTTTTGACAGCCAATACCCTCCACACATCCTCTAGAGGTTCCTGCAGCCATAGAAAAGACTCTGCGCAAGCTGGGACACATACAGGCTTAGATTAGACCTGCATCTTGATCATCAAACAGGGCTCAATTCCAAATAAAGGCGCTAATGCCAAACGTCTGTCAGAACTTCACCAGAATGCCGGCATAATCCTCCTCTAAGCATTCATATCTGCCCATTCCTTGCTTTCTTTTGAACCGAGATGAGTTGTTTGGAGACATTTAGGAATTTGCTCCTTGTTGAAGGGAGGAAAATAGCATCAGGGTAAACTGAATCAAGGCTATTATTTGTCAATAAATCATGGGTGCCTTTTAAGGTCCACAATGGATAGAGGCCAACAAGATGATTTCCTGCCACAGATTCAGTCTCGGGAAAGATTGACCGCAGCGCACAAAGAGTAAAGAACCCTTCATAAAAACACAAAATGAGCTTCTGTACAGAAATGTACAGAACAGAAATGTTCAATGAAAATGTGTACATAAGCATCATTGTTTAATGATGTTGAGCAACTGCTCCAACAACGGTGGTGCTCCCGCTCATACATGTTCACATTCATTCAACTGCGACTTGGTTATAGCTGAACATGACGCACACTGCTTAGCTGAGATAGGACATCAGACAGATGACTATTGCTCATTTATCTGTATATTTTTCAGAGGCTTATTTGTAATCCCCAATTGCTCAGTAAATCCCAACAAAACATGCAAGCCGGGTTCACTGACATTTCTGAAGAATGTTACATGATTAACTAGTTTTGAGGTTTACAACTTTTTAGTCTAAATGATTTTGGATGTTGTAAATTCCCAACTCTTCCCAACTCAAAGCAGTATCAATACTGGGATAAATTGTTTTCCAAAATAAAACCAAAACTAGTACACAACATTAACGCCACCCACACACACCTGTCCACCACCATGAAGCTGCAGGTAAATGCTGGCATGCTAAATTAGCCATACAGAAAACATGATCTAAGATCCAGAGAGCTGGCTGAGTTGTTCTCCCTCTACAGATGCATAGCTTTAGTGCAGAAGGTAAGATGTGTTTATGTTATACATTTTCATTACATCCTTCAGGGTCTTAAACCTTGGGTCAGATGTATATTTTAGAGAGAAAAAAAAAACACATCAAGCTCACAATGACATAGAACATAAAAAAAATAATAAAACACAAGAACTTAATTCATTTTAGATGAATTTGGTGCCCATCACAGCAAAGCAAAGCACTTAAATAATACATAAAATTAATTCACTAGATCACAGATGCTCTCCAAGCATCATGCATCTCTTAAGTTCAGTATCCCCTCGAGTCAGGAACCACCACATGCATTTTCTGTTATGGTCATGTTAAGTACTATAGAACCTATCACACAATGCTTCTCAACCAACCACAGCTGTAAGCCTGCAGTGTCAGCGTAAACTCTTTCCCCGCGGCAGACCATCGAGTTCACATTTGTTTGGTGTCGTCTACAGATAAGCCTTCCAAAAACAATAAACTTAAGAAAAAAACACAATTTTCCCCTGCAGGGCTTGTACGAACATGGCACTGAGGTTTGGAGCAAGTGCATGCTTTCCAGAACACCCATTCCAAGCAGCAAAGCAAAACAAAACGTGCATTTAGTAACGCAGAGTCTCAGACGGTGCAACAGTTTTGATAAAATGACTGAGAAGCGATGGATACGTAGGTGCCGGCTGATGGCTGGAGCCATGGCGGAGTTTCTGTGAAGAAAGTCCACTGTATTCACAGACGGAAAGCACCACAGTTTGGGGAGACGAGGGCGCAGACCTATTGGGTAAAGTAAACATTTTCTCCTGGGTACCTCCCGCTGTATCAAACACCTGTATACCAAGTCTGTAACTGAGCGCTAAAATTAGAGGGCGTAAACGTTCGACTTTCAACTAAAACCGTGTCATAGAAACAAAACGTAAACAAAGGTGACCACAGAAAGATCAGCAACATGTTAAAAACCATGCATCTGTCGGGAGACTATGAGCAGAAAGCTGGGTTGGTATCTGTACATTTTTAAAGTACAATCAGATGCGTAAAGACGCAAAAAGCAGTGACACGTAGTTTGCGTTCATCTTTCGGCAATTCACGGCGTATAACAAATTCTTGTTGTAATTGCCACGTTTTTTGGTCGCCTTGCAGGTCTCACGTGAACGTATTCATTACGCAGGCGTGTCTGATTTTTAGAAACCCCGTAACAGTCTGTGATTCTCCCAGTCAAAGGTACTGACAGTTTAAATAAATTTAATCAATAAGTGTAATAATAAAAGAATTAATAACTAAAGAACTGTGATATTTTCGATAACTTGGAGAAGGCGCTTCCGTAAGTACTTTGCAGATTGATTTAGAAAAACCTGGAATAATTTATCTGACATTAAAATGTATATAGCTTGAGGCGTCTGGTTCAAGTCCGTACTGGTTTTCTGAGCTGCAGAATTCTGGCAGTATCCTAAAGCTAATGTTAAAAAGTAAGCTGTTAACCTACTGTTTCGAATAGAATTACAGAATGTTATTAGGTGTTTTTACAGATTGGGATTAAACAATCAAATATACTGCTTTATATACCACACATAATATCATACCACGTGCGCGGTGCTGAATAATCACAAACGAGGATAAGACTCAAACATCTAAACAGACACTCAGTGAAAGTGGGTTAGTTTAATGAAAAACACTGATATACACTTACGTTTAAAGACTGTGCCAGCCGTCTCCTCGAAGTTCTGACACTATCAAGGAGTGTTTCCCCGAAGCTCAAACTCCTCATGCACTCATAAGGATTAAAAATACGAGAAAGTCCTCCGGGGTCCCTTCAGTGCGCGCTTGGTCTGTAGGAGCGCGCATTCTGAAGTTCACAGCGAAGTGGTGTACGGGACGGGGCCAAGCCGCCCCCCTGTGCCCGCCCCGCTCCTAGAGACTGTCAAGTGCAGTGCCAGAAATCCCGCAAAGAGCGAGTGACGACCAGCTTGCTTAGTTCTAGTGTTTTGGTGTTTTATTGCAGTCTGGTTTGCCTAATAGCAAAAGACAAAATGTGTAAAAAGTAACATATTTGTCTTTGCCAAGACTACACAGGAGTTTGATCTCATGAGTTATCAACATTTTATTTAATGGGTCACTGGACAAACCCAGTTGCATTGAATCATTATGCACCTAAGAGTTTGTCTGCAGAAAGTTCCAGGACTTAGGATGGTGACTGGTTTTAGATCCTTACACAGAACTCTATATTCCCAAAGAGGTAGCTTCCACAGAGCTTTGGAGGATTTTCAGGTAATTTGGGCCTGGGGGGGGGAGTGGGGTTTCACACTGAGTGTTTGCTCTGACCTTTCAAGTCCCACATTACTTCACAAAAGCACTGTGTTGGCAGTGACACTTAGCCAAAGTTCAAAGAGCGCCGCCTACACAAAACCCCACAAACTCAAACATGGACTGTGCAGTGTGATCTCCCTTACACTGCCAGTGAACCTTGGGTGCCGAATACTAACCTGCTACCCCGTGGTCTGACGCAGCAACCAGAAGGCCACAATGCAATTCACAGAAAGGCAAGGGATGCAGTTGATAGAATTTACATTTTATCCAATTAACAGATGCGTTTATCCAAATCCATGTGCAGCTGACTAAGCAGGGTTATCCAGTGCTTTAGAGAGTTACTGGTTAAGGGCGCAAAAGTGACATCACTTTGCTGACCCAGGGATTTGAACTGGCAACCTTCTGATCAGAGGCACAGCATCCAAACCCACAGAGCCACACCCGCAAAGCAGGTAAGTGAAACGCCAGTCAGGCCCATACCAATAGACAGCAGGCACATCTCTCCAGCTGCCAGCGACTACAGGTGAGCACTGCATGCACTGCACAAAGTGTTGCCTTCTCTCAAGAGAGGTGGGCAGCTAAATTTCTCAGTCTTATATTTCTTGTACAAGCTGACAATAACAGGAAAGAATTCCCCCCCCCTCCCACAGAAGCCTTGTAGGGCATGGAACTGTGGAAGTCACAAAAGAAGAGTGTAAAATGCTTTTTTTCGTTATCTGCTATTTGGAAAATATGTAGGAGAGCCCTGAGTTCCTTTGGAGGGTTTCGACTTTGAGAACATCATAAATATGCAAAGGCTGAGGCGATATTTCTGCAAAATGACAAATGTCAGTTGGTGGCATTTTGTAAACAAAGGGCTCTTTCGTACATGTCGAAAGATGGGCGATTAAAAAAAATGTCTGTTAACCTAATAATGATTATGTTTTTAGTAGAAAAAAAAATCAGATGGTGTGTGGTAGTTTGGAGAAGTTATGTTATTGGTCACACGTAGTACGTGACGTTTGGCTCCCGTGTGTCTGAGAAGAAGCGAATGGAAAAGGAAACAACTCCTCAAGGGCAAGCATTTTACTGTTAGGTATGAATTCCTAATCCGGATTTTTTTGCAGACTGTAACTGTACTTCGCCTGTCTCACTGCAGTAGGTAGATGTCGGGAATATAGCTTATTTTTGTGGTGCCTCTTTGCAAATTACTGACCAGATATACACTGACTATTACAGAGAGATGCTTCGATCGCATTAACTAAATTCATTTCAATCAATGAATTTCCTCAGAGCATAAATAACATAGACTAGTAGCCTAAAAGTGTCTGGTTTGTTGGGGTAATTTCTGATTCCTGCAACTCAGGTCCAGGTAGCAATTCTTCAAAGGAGCTGCAACCATTTGTTGGTAAAACATCATCTCTATATATTTATCTGTAATATATTATTAATGTAATGTAATGAAAGTAAGGTACAGAGAGATTTCCTTGTGTAAATTGTATGATGAATACTGCCCATGTGGTGCCCTTGGGAAGCCTCACCTCCCCCCCCAAACAAAGTGATTTTCTGGGCTGGCTCGACCCTGAGAGGGTGCCATAGGTAGGTGGGTTGACCAGCACTCTGTATGATAGATTAGCCCTCAAGTGGGGGGTCAGACCTGGCCTTATCTCGACTGGGGGGGCACTCTATCATACACGTGGTGACACTGATTATGGTCAAGGTGGCCAAGCTGAAGAGCACCCTGATGAACCGAACCAGCTTGGAGCCAAAGCCGAAGCAGCTAGAGGTCAGAGTGGCAGACAACAGCTAAAGGTCCTGATGGGGGCCTCATTCATCCAGGGACACGGTCTCCAAATAGACCACACTGGCTTCTTACCTCCTTTGGAACCTTGAGGATGAGGCAGACGATCCAGTCGCAGCCATGTGGTCAGGCCTGTTGGGAACTGGCGTGGTTCCTAACAGCCGCCGAGCACCTCGGTGATACCCAGCCGGTCATGTCCTGTCATGTTGCTGTTCTGATCTCTTAATGTACTTCACATGCCTGTCCGGGTTCACGGAATGCGGCCAGTTAAGCCTGTGCTACTCACTACGGCACTGTAATCTATGTGTGTGTGTGTGTGTGTGTGTGTGTGTGTGTGTGGATTATGTTTATATTACATTGTGGGGAGCACATGTCCCCCACAATGTAGTAATAACCTGTTATTTTGACTTGTGGGGACCATTTTTAAAGGTCCTGATGGGGTGTTCATGTGTGCGTGTGCGTGTGTGTGTGCGCGCACATGTGGGAGTGTGGAGGTTTTTTGGTTTGCTGAGGTGCATTTCTCACAATTCCACATTCACCTGGAGGCCACAAAGGGCCTGACATTGTAAAGCACTGTGCTAATATCTATCACCAGGAGCAACGGAGGGTGATATTCTCTGACTTTTCATCTGTGGGATTGCTGCTGGTAAGGTAACCATTTCCCCAAGACTAATATATTACTAATAATACTAAATACTAAATACTAATAATTTCCAGGATCCAAAGCAATATAAGATAATTTCGTCAGGACAAAGTACCATAAATGCTTGAATAATAATAGTAAAAGAAAGAAGAGGTCTTAAGAGGTCATGGTTGAAGGTATGAAGGGTGGGGTTTTACAGGGAAGACAGGAGGAGGTATGGAATTCTTATGGAAAGCAGTGACATGATGGAAAATATGAGTAATAAATAAAGGCTCCGGAATGCCATACCTTACTACGGTGTTTTTCCCAGACTCTTGGAAAGGTCTAAGTCGTAGCTCCATTGTGAAACTATGTCATTATGAGTAAAACTGGCGGCATATCAAGCAGAGGTGCTATCTTGAATTCTGAGATAAATTTAGAACGGATTTTGTCGCTGATAATTCCTCAGTCTGTGATCTTATTTTTCGTTCTGGAGTATTTCTTCCACCTTCCACTATTTCTTCCAACTTCCAGTCAGCCAGGTCAGACCTCACCTGGCATGTCCATGCAATGGTGATCAATTACCCCTTTATCATGAAAGCTGCTGAAGACCCCCAAGATTCTTCTGGAGTATCTGAACATGAATATACTGGTGGAGAAATTGCCGGGTTGAAGGTGAGCGAGTCCATGGGCTAGAGTGATGATCTTTGCTTGTATAGGCTTGAAGGTGATGTGTCTGTCTCCATAGTGTCTTCAAAGCATGACAGACTGCCTGTAGTGGAGATACACAGAAGGTCAGGAAGCACATACCCTAACTTTACCTCCATACAAGCATTTGCTGAGTTTCCTTAAAAGTCCAACCAGGTTAAAAATATTAATATGTGCAGCAGAGACAGAAGACTGAAAATGTTTCCCAAAGGTTAAGAGAAAATAGGAATTTGCAATGTGGAATGACTAACTGAACTTCTAGCTGGCTGTTATGTACACCTGAGTATTTAAGCCCACATGTTGATCTCCTGTGTCATGTTCACCCATGCAGTTACTACGGTGATGGAGTGCTTTAATTCTAATGGAATGCAGTGCATCCAAATCTGGAAGCTGGATGACATTAATGTACCTAATGCATCACAGAAGAGGCCCTGTAATTCTGTATTTTTAGCCCCATTTCTTGTTCCAAGCCAAATTGTGATCCTATCCTGTGTGTAATGCATAGAGCTGCTCCTGGTCTATAACCCTTTTCACTTCCTGTCCAAATCTACTGGCTGCAGAGCAGGTGAAAATGCAGATCTTCCATCCGCTTATCCAATGGTCACATGGTGCCCGGAGTCTATCCCAGGGTCCAAGGCTGCGGCACACCCTGGACGGAATGTCAGTCCGTCACAGGGACACACACATGCACACACACTATGTTAATTATGAATATTTTCCTGATATTGCTTTTTCAGAAAGCAAACATGGTGTATGACCTGCCTTCCCATTACAAGGACTGATTACAATTTTGAGGTCTGTATCACGCATTACTGACATATGTACGTGTAGGACAGGATGTGACTTACGCTTGTGTAGTTTTCTCCTGGTTTGCATTGTGGTACATCACAGCCTGTAATTGCTCCATACCAATTCAGAAGGGAAAACAAGCACCTCAACAAGCAAGGAGTAGATGGATTGTGGATCTAAACTTCACTTGTGCATGTTCACATGAAAATTGGTTTGCTAAAAAGCACAGATGTCCCACAAGTTATAACATCTAATATCATTTTTAATATGATAACATTAAGCATTATTTTAATGACTTAAATGGCATCTAGAGTTGGCCTGGTGGCGCAGTGGTTAGCCCAGCAGCCTTGGACCTTTGGGACCTGGGTTCTAAGTGCGTGGAGTTTGCATGCTCTCCCTTTGTCATCGTGGGGATTCCTCCAGGTACTCTGGTTTCTCCCCATGGTCCAAAAACATGCTGAGGTTAATTGGAGTTACCAAATTGCCCATATAGTGCAGATGTGCCCTGCGATGGCTTGGCGTCCCACCCTGGGTTGTTCCCTGCTTTGTGCCCGTAGCCTCCAGAACAGACTCTGGACACCCTGTGGCCCTGAATAGGACGAGTGGTTACAGAAAAGGGACGGATACATGGCACCTAAATTAACTTGAAAGCTCTTTCTGCAGTGTTATTAGTAATTTCTTAGACAACTGGCTGAGGATTTTCCATCTTTGCATATTCTAAATTTACAAAACATTACAGCATTATACCCACCTTACACATGCAGACATGCTCCGACAAGAGATTTGTCTTCTTCTGAAAGTGCGGGGGGAGGGGATCAGTCATTGTTTGAGAAAATAAAGTCATTATTCTGCCCTAGTAGGATGATCGGTTTGCATGGAGTCCCTGGGGAGCTCTGCTGCTGCAGTCTGGGAGAGCCCTGATTCCCATTAGACAACAAAGGTGTTCCGTGGGATTCCGGGAGCCTGTGAGATGTTTGTGGTTGCATCCAGGCTAAAAAAAGACGTGGGCTACTTCCCCGACGATGGGCTGGATTTCCATAATCAGAGAAACAAAGCAGATGGAGAGGCTGGGAGTCCAACTGCTAAAGATTATAAATTTGCATTCTCAAAATTTTTGCAGCTCCTGTTATTCCAGACTAGCCTACAACTTTAGTAGTATTGTATGTGACCCCATTAAAACTGCATGGATGAAAATAACATATAACTAAACCATTTAATACAAACACAGCATATTTACACGTTTTTGATTAACTTACATCTATTTTTTCCTTCACGGTCCATTCATATATCCATCTTCTACCTGCATATCCCAGTCAGGGACATGGACGGTCTGGAGCCTGTCTCAGGTAGCATAGGGTACAAGGCTGGGGTAGGGTTGAGTCTGAGTGGGATGCCAGTTTCATAAATCATGCAGGTTTGAGATGTATGCAATAAATCATTGAACATCACCTTGACTCTGTACAGGATAAGTTGTATGCCAGATAGACTGATGGATGTTTGGAACGGTTGTAGAATTTGGTCATTGCACATAATTATTTATTTGCCTGAATTTCCGCATATTGCCCATTCTGTTTTTAATGTTCTTAAATAGAACCTATTCTATGTTGCTATTATGCCAGTTTTTCCAAACTAGAGCGATATGATTCAGTCAAGACTTTTTGTGTTGATAATAATTCAAAGAATGGAAGACTGTCCGAGGTGCTGAAACACACGGCATGTTGTCGCCATATGATGCAGCTATGAAGACGGTCATTTACCTTTGGCCTAGAATACTCCGGCACTGTATACATTTATGAACATAACTGGGTTCAAACATGTTTGTTATGGACGATCTGTTGCTTGCACAAAAGTCAAATAACAATTCACCACTTGGGCTCTTGCCAGTCATGTCCCTCCAGGTACCCCCATTGTTGAAGCAGGACCGCAGAATCCATAGACAGCACCCTTGGGCACTTCACCCACCTTCTCTGAGAAGGCTGGATTCTTCAAACTGCTGGTACATCTGCACAAACCACAACAGGTAAAACTCCCAACTCCATCCCGAACTGAATCCTGTTCTATTCTCTTAGTAGACACGTCACCTATCGAGTTAATCCTGTATTAGCTGTTATTCTGTAGAACTTTCCAGAAGCAGGACAGATCCAGATTAGTTCTGAATGCTGCCTCTGAGACTCCAGATGCAGAACTTGGGGGGCCAGCAGAGGTGTTGGGTAAGGGCCTTGACTGGAATGGAGAGTGTCGTGAGGTTACCATGGGCTCCCCATGCCGACCACCACCGTCGTGGGACTGTCAGTCAGGGGCCTGTCAGCCTCATTTATCTCGCAGTGGAAGCCACTTTATAAACCAAATGATTTGGACAATTCAGAGCTCTCCCGTATCCTGATTGGAGGGTGGCTGTCAAATTCAATAACAGCTGCTGTCCAAAAAGACACTGACGGCCGACATGAACTCGGTTGCTGTTTCTGCACCACATGAACGGGTCATGTTCAGGGGGGGGGGATACTCTGTGCTGTAGGTTTGCCTGGAAGAGGGAGCATAAAGAGGCCTGTGTTTTTTGGCTGACAAGGAGGTACCTCTATGCTCAGTATAATTGCTGCAAAACCATTAACAGGGAACGGTTCAGCAACAACAACGAGTGGCCTCCTTTCCCCATTTAGAAAGGTGCTGTAAAAACTCTTTATCCACTTTGTTTTCTTTCATTAGGTTGGTTCGGTTCATAGCCCGTTTCGGGGGGGGGGGTGTGTACAGGACCTCTGCCAGGCCGAGACGGAGGAGGGATTGTGCGGTGTCGTTTGTTTAGCCACATCGATTCCTTTGATCGCTTTCAGCTGCGGGAATGAACGTTTTGTAAAACGTTTTATAAGAACCAGCACTTTGAAAGAAGAGGCAAATAAAATAAGTTCTAAGGTGCTGTAAACGCCAGCCTGATTCGGTCCATGGTATTTCTGACGCTTCCAAATATAAAGACGAGCAAAACAATTCAATTAAATTTAAAGGAAAACAAAGTACAATTTAGCTGAACTTTCCCCCAGAAGTAATAAAATCTAGTGATAGGGGGCAGCAGAAAAGCTCATTTGCTCCCTAAATGATAGGTCTGTGTTTAGGCATTGCTAATCTGAGCCCCCACCCTTGAACCTCCACCCCCCCGGGCCTGTAAACCCAGACTGAGGTGCTCTGTAGAGCATTCCTCTTGGCCTCAGCCAAAACTCCCTCACCCTCACAGACCCTGTCTTGTTCGGAGTCCATAGGAAATGACTGGGGCTACTGCCAGTCGCCTCCTGAGCTTCCTGCCCCCACATCAGGCTGCAGTTGTGTGCTGGCGACGCTGTGAGACCCTGTTCTGTGGACCTGGTCCCCTGACCCCAATCTGGGCCTGGCCCAGCCTATACCCAGACCCCAAGCCCAAAACCGCATCCCGAGGTTTGCTCACCAACATCGGTTGATACCCTGGTGCTGTTCCTGTCAAGTCGCCACATGAAGGTCATCGAGGGGATCGAGGGTCACGGTGAAGCAGGCTGTCTGCATCCCTTGAAACAATTATTCCTGCTACCGTCACAAAAACAGATCATCTGCGTCTTTCATGCGTCGAGGGACCCTACGGAGCTGCTAACGCCTGTGCCTCTCTCTGGGGAGGGGTGGTCATCTTGTCTCTGGCCGCCACGCCTTACCGGTCATATGTGTGGAGCAGTGACACTGGCGGTACCCCGCCGAGAGACACGTGGTGGGCCGGCAGAAGCAAAACAGAATCCCTTTAATAATAAACAGTTTAGAAACTGGGAAATTATGCCTTCCCCAAACGCCCCCCCCCACCAACACTTCCCGGCTTTCAGAATAGAGGCACCTGGCAATAAAACAGGGCCCTTCTGTGCTGCTCTCTCCTACAGCCTCCATTCGTAATATGGGCTGCTGTAGGAAAATGTAATCATTGTACCGTGGGAATGACTTTATAATTGGGGTGGTCAAGAACCCATGCCTGTGGTCACCAGTTCGAATCCCGACGTCTCTGTTGGATTTCTCTGACTGACTCAGCTTTCAATTGTACGTCACTTTTGGCTATAACTGATTGGAGGTTGATAATGACTAATTATGTGCTTCCTGGTCCTGCTGGTTGAAGAAATGTGTCCCCAGTGATGAGATAGGTGTCCCAAAACCCCCCACAAGGGCTCATTACCTTCCCTGTACTCACCCTCGCCCTTGTTGAGTTTGGTGTTTCAGGATGTTGGAGGTGGACCTGAATGGAAGTGAAGTGACGGATCAATTCACAAGTAAATCATCATATTTTTGGAAGGAGGGGAGAAAACCTGCGGTTTTATTCAATTAAAACTTGTCGGAAAACCTGATGGGTGTGGAACTTTCCAGATATAGCTTCAGGTCTCCTTCTTTCCTGAGCTCAAATCCCCCTGTTCTGTCTTCCATTTCCTGTATTCTAGGTCCTCTTTTGTGTTTCATCTGAAGTGAGGGTTCTGAGGTTTGTGTTCAGGTTGTATCTGACCAGGATCAAAGGCTGGTCAGTTTTACAGAGCTCTTATTCTGATGGAAGAAACTCCAGACGTAAGTTCTGCAGCCCTTCTAAAGAAAATAGACCGAAACTGCACTGATCCAGTCTTGGAGTCCTATCCAGCATGGAATCATATAGCAGAACTTCCACTAGGCAAGTCCTGGAGATTGTTCCTTCTTGGCATTATCCTTCGTAAGGTGGGAATGCCCTTGGTGTCCATACACCATGATTACCTGTGATGAAAATACGGAGGTAAATGCATCACCTTAAGGTCACACAAGGAGCTCCCTCTTTACTGTTTGACTTGATGAAATGAAAACAGAGCTGTCACACTGTAAGACTGAGGGGCAGTTATTAACCATCGCTAAAGGCTGCTGGCAACAGATATATTTAAACATTTATACAGGAATATCCTTCTAAATCCCAAAGTTTATTTAAACTGGGAACGTACATAGAGTAAAACTCATTTATGAGAGGCTAAATTTCGGTCCCAAAGGAAGGTAGATTGACATTTTTAATAATGAAATCTTGTTTTGCTAAATTCATATTATTCCTTCATTCATGCTAAATACTGAAATGATTTGCACGAGGAAATTAGAAAGTGGACATTCATGTGAATGTCTCAAAAAGGGAGAAAGAATTCTGTTATAAGGACTCTTTTGGCCTGTTTGTGTGTGGGGCCTTCGCACACACTGCAGAATGTCAGTGGATGCCCGAGCCTGCCCTCCTTCCGTCAGCCAGCCTGCTCTCGCCATGCTTATGTTCCAGCTGATGATCTTATCTACGCATCTTTCATATGAAGGCAGGGTCTCCTGAGGACACTGCTGGCTCAGTGGACAACACAGTGAGTGGTCCAGCAGGCTCTTTAGGACTGATTTAGGTTGGGGGCAAACCTAAGTAGTTTGGTGCCCCCTACTATGATGCTCTGAGGGAGGAGGGCTTCCTTTTGATATGTTACAGGAGGTAAGTTCATTCACAAGCCCCCCTATCAACCAATCACTCCCACCCTCACTATTTCCTTGTCCTTCCTCGCTTACAGGTGGGGATTTAGGACCCATATCAATACATCACTGAGTGACATATACAGTAATATTTTACCTCCTAAGCCCCTCATCCATCCATCCAACCATCCATTCATCCATCCATCCATCCATCCATCCATCCATCCATCCATCAATCCAACCATCCATCCATCCATCCATCCATCCATTCATCCATCCATCCATCCCTTTCCCAAACACTCATGCAATAAGGATGAGATACACCCTGGGTAGGATGCCCATCCAGCGCAGGATGCATACATACATACTTCCACATCCAGCCTGGAGCTCTGAGAAAATAGTGCTACCTAAGTCCTAAACCTGTACAAGAATTTCAAACTGTAAAATTGTTACCAGCTTCCGTAGAGAACAGTTCAGGCAGGCATTTGTTTTGACCCTTCTGTAACCTTCTCCGAGTTATCTTGGCTCTGATATGTCAAATGGTTGAGGAGTTCCTCTCATGTCTGACCCCGCCCACGTTGTTTGCATGCCTCTCTTAATAATTTGGTGATGAAATCTGGAGTATTAAAGCAATAAAGAGATGCAAATGCAAGCCTCTGCCCCGAATTCAGAGGTCGATTCCATCCAGGGGACGGGCCTTGTTGACACACTTATCACAGCCAATGGGGTCATGCCAGTAACTCTGTGGGCTCATTGTATATTGCAGAGACTCCAGGATTCGCTAGAGTGTAAAGTTGTGCTGCTGGTACCCATGGCGGGCAGCATGGGACACGGGAGGCCAGTCCCTCACAGGGCACACAGACTACAGGTAATGTAGAGACACCCATTAGCCTCACTGTAGGACTTTGGACTGTGGGAGGAAACACATGAGACACGTGGAAAACATGCAAGCTGTACGCACAGCACAGACGCCAGATTTCAACCCTCAACCTTGGAGGTACGAGGCTACAGTACCACCCTGTGAGTCACCATGCCACCCGCAATAGCAAATGAAAAATGTTACAATAGCAAGAACATCCATCGATTTTCCATAAACTTTTCTTCACCTCTTGTGCGCTCCTTTGTAAGTCAATGCACCATGAGCAAAAAAATGGAAAGTAGCGGTCTACTCCGCCACGGCCACGGCATCAACAAAAAAAATAAACAAATACTGCATAATGTGAATCAAGCCACTTTTGCAACAGGTAACACCCACTGCCTCCATTGTGAGGCAAATTTGCTCAGCAAGCAACTGGCATCTATTTACATTCTCTGCTTCTATCAGACCCTTTGATCTCTTGGCTTGTTGTGCTAGCGGTTGCTATGTTGGCCACAGTATAAAGAAACCATGTAGCAAGCAAGATTGGAAATGCTGTTGATTACACACTGCGAGTGACTCTGTGGAGCTGTTAATGCCTGTAGTTAGTGCTCAGTAAATGGGCATCTGCTTTAAGAACAGGTTCCTCCAGGTCACCCGCTTTCTACAGTATTATGAGCGTCTTCCTGTTTTCCAGGTCGCTGACGTCCTTAAATCTATGTTTAAGTTTCATAGATGCTTCTCTTTCAATGGACTATACT
>JAODLD010000069.1:5723094-5751884 GCA_026781065.1 Mormyrops boulengeri
TGTTTGGTTTTGGCCATTGGCGTTGGCCCGGGGGTCGCATTCTGTAATTAACCCCCGGCCGGCCGCCCCCCCAAACAAAAAAAAAAAAAAAAAAAAAAAAAAAGACCCGATCTGTATGCATGTGAATGTTGGCGTTTACTGTGTGGCTTCAGTCAAAGTATTTTACTTATTTCGATTTAAACCCTTTTGGCTCCTTGATCCATGACTCTTCGTGACAGCTAAGTGATTGGCCAAGTGGGGGTATGTGGGGGGTGGGGGCAGCGTTGTGGAAGGGCGAGTTGAGCTTCCTGCCTTTTGCTTTGTTGGGTCTTTGGCTTGGCTCTGGGAGTGTGGTTTTTTTACAGTTTCCCCGGCTGTCCTCTTGGCCTGTGTGGGCTGTGGGAGCCATGTCGGCCCTTGTGCTTTGCTGGATCAGCGTTTGCTCCGTCTCCTTCCCAAAGGCACCTTCCTGCTGCAGTCAAGCACTTAAAATGGTTACCAAGCATTCATCAGTACAGTGCTGAACTCGAGTTTTGTACCCCAAGACACTCAAGGCCAAAGAATTAAATGGAGTGACTGAGGCAGGTAATGTGACACCCCCACCCCCCCCTTCCCCCCAGCCCGGAGTGATTATTAGTAAGCTCGATGTGAGCTTACCGAATGTAAGGCTCTGATATTTTTACAAGCTCCTTCTGGCTGGAATCCATGGTGATCCTTAGTATGGTTCCGTTGACAGCTTAGGTGACTTAGGGGTTCTTAAGGATTTTTTTGTGTGGTTCAACAAAGGAGACGGTAATTTTTTCACTTTGCATCAGGGGTCTCTTTTGTTCTTCTGACATGGCAAATCTCGCTATTGATCACGCCTCTCAAGATGCGGCCCAGTATCATCACAGTATTAACCAGATAACCGGTTAAAAAAATTGCATTGGAGACCTCTCCGCCAATGGTGGAAACTGATATCTCAACGCCCCCCCCCTTTGGGTGGGATTCCCTTAAGTCTTCATTCACCATCTTGTTCAGCACTCCATGAGTTGAGTTAAACTCGGCAGTGATTGATGGCTTGTAATGATTCCCACCCTCACCGGCTTCCGGAAGCCGTAATTTTAGCCATTTGTAAATTGCACCTCTGCAGAAGCCTGCCAGGCTGCACCCTGATGTGTGGATTTCTCAGTGCCTTGGGGGGGGGGGCACAAATATTAAGTGTTGCAGCACATGCTTTGCTGAAAGGTGCGAGAGACATCTCCCCCGCAGACTTAGTCATGTGGTTTCCACCGATGCATGGCTGTTTGTTTATGCGTTTGGCAGTGACATCGTCTGTGTTGCCCGAGTTGGATCTGTGCTTTAGTTGCTAATGAAATTCTTCTGTGTGCTATTTTAAGAAAGTCACACACACAGTATCTCCCCTCCCAGACCAGATAAATGCCAACTGCTTAATTCATATTCCCTTGCTAGTAGGGAGGAGGGAGGGACTGTTTTGGAGGACCTGGATGTGAAAATGAGTTAACAGCACAATGGCAGCTTTCTCTTGGGGATGGGGGGGGGCTAGTGCCTCCCAGTGGCAAATTCACAAGCCCTCACGTGTGTTTTAATATCAAAGTAAAGCATCTAAGATCACCTCAGCACTCAAAATAACAGGCAGAAGAAGATAAAAAAAAAAAAAAAAAAAATCTGGTTACTAATTACACTTTATATACTTTGTATGCTGTACTCATTTCTGTTGCCTATTTAAACTTGTATATTCACATTACATTTTATATTTCAACAGCTTTGTTATTGCTGTTGTTGGTTGTTATTGTGTACACGTGATGCATTTTTTTCTACAGTGGTTTGCATTCTGGTTAGATGCCCACTCCATTTTGTTGTCAAGTATTTGTACTTGTCAATGACAATAAAGTTGGACCTATATCTGCATATCGGCTTTTGTTTCTGTAGCTGATCAGCCATATAAATTCTCTGCCCTTTCCCTTGTTCCCCATTGTGGTTTGTCCTGTGAAGGGATGTAAATGCTTGTAGATGTAGATAGTCGGGATCTTCGTTTTCCCTGGCTTCTGAAAAGGCCAGCAAGATAACAGGAGTAATATATATGTCTTTTTTTTTTTCAGGAGCCCAGCTGAATGCACAGTTGGAGGGATGGCTGTCACAGGCGCAGTCCACTCTGCGGCCAGCTCGGGCCGTCATAGTGCCGTAAGTGATGTGGAAGGTCTTGCCCATCTTCCTGTAGCTGGAAAAAGACTATCTGCATGCAACTGGATCATCTGCTCTCATCTTTGCTAGCATTTTAATGGTCATTGGTACCCAATATGCTACATGTGGCTAATGCTATGGTAGGGATGATTCTGGGGTTTCTTAAGAGGGGCCATAATTCATACAGAGGGGCCAACCTTATCGATAGCCGATGATGTGTTTTGGAATGGTGAGTGATTGGATGGTGCCCTGCAAGGGCGAATTAGCTTTCAGCTAGAGCCAGTGCCCCTGTGACCCCTGTCCCCACTATGCTATAGGAAAGTCAGTGTGAGGCAGATTCCCACGTACAGTCTCTCAGGCCATGTCTTCCGTGTTTGCAGGCATGCTGGGTACACCTACTGCGGAGCGTGTGCCGCACATGCCTACAAGCAAGTGGATCCAACAGTCACGTGAGTGCCAGATTTCAAGTCTGTTAGCTCTGAGCTTTGCTGCTTTATCATATTGTTGGGATGAGTGCATTATGGGTAAAAAATAGTGCAGAATTAAATTTTTGGCTCAAGGTAACAAATAAAGCTGCGTTATCTTTATTTTCACCTTCGGCATAGGTCATGGGTGCCATGTCATCTGTCCTGCAGGAGACGAGGTCTAAAATTGGTGATTCAGGGAAAGTTTTATTTACCCATGTCACCTGAGACCAAGAGCAGACAAAGCGAAACCACTGATGTCAGCGTCTTTGGGCGGGGCTTACGACTCAGGCAGCCTGGCATGCGATGCCGCGTCAGCCCAGCCACATGACATTGTGGCACCTGCAGTTTTGGATTATGCCGGAAGCATGTATGTGTGCCTGGGCGCGCTTGCTTGTGTGCCTATGAGCTGAGTCTCTGGTTCCCCCGCAGCCGGAGGGTTTTCATCTTGGGTCCCTCCCACCATGTGCCCCTGTCCCGCTGTGCCCTGTCGCCCGCTGAGGTCTACAGAACGCCCCTGTACGACCTGAGAATTGACCAGAAGAGTAAGAGCCCCATGCCTCACTTCACAGTCCTACCTAAACCTGTGTTGGTCTGCAGTACCAGTTAAAAGTTTGTACACACCTACAGATAGAAAGGTTTATTGACATCATTCTCTACATTTTTGAATAAAGACATCAAAACTATAAAATAACATATATGCATTATGCACTGACCAAGTATACAAAAAAATGTTTTGGGGGGTCAGCTCTGTTGGTTGAGACTCAGGTAGAAGGTTGTTGGTTCAAATCTCATAGTCAGTGGAGAGATTCCCCCCATTGTGCCCTTGACCCAAAGCCCTTAACCCCAATTGCTCCGGGGACTGGCTGACCCTACTGTCTACTTTTTGCCAGTTTCATGAGGTTTCCTATTGGGATGCTTCTCCAGCTGTGAAGGAGGTCCCACATATGCTGAGCACACATTGGCCGCTTTTCCTTTACACTCTTGTCAGACACCTCCAAAACCATTTCTCCTGTGTTTAGGTCAGGTGGCCAGGTCATGTGATGTGACATCACTCTCCTTTGTAGGCAGCTTGGCGTGTCCAAACTTTTCACTGGAGCTGTATATGTTCGCACTACATCTGAATCTAAGCGGGTTGTTTCTGAACCTAAGTCTTGTATACTAATGTCTGCCGCAGGATGCTTGTGATGGAGTTTGTAGCGATATTGTATGGTGGCGTGGGCTCTGGACCTGGGACTGGCTGTTTTTAATGGCATGTGTCAGCCTTGGTTGTGGTGTGAGACAAATGCAAGCTGAAGGCTCTGAGAGGCATTTTAATGGGGGAATGCAGAGGAGCCATGACAACTCGGGCATTACCGAGGCGATGAAATGGCCGAGGTCTGCCTGCTGCCTTCAGGCTGGTCGTCTCATTCTGGCAGGAAATGTGAAACATTAGCAATGTTTGTTTTTATATTAATTAACCATCCCTCCACTTGTAGTTTATGCTGAACTCTGGAAAACGGGTATGTTCGAGAGGATGATTCTGCCGACAGATGAGGAAGAGCACAGCATTGAGATGCAACTCCCTTTCACCGCCAAAGCCATGGAGAGGTACCATCTCGTGTGGGGTGGCGGTGTTGGGCTGCCAGGGGGCAACTCATGTATTTCAAAACGCAACACAACTTTCTAACAGCCATTTTCACAGCTCTGTCTCGCTGAATGGATTAGAATTGCTTATTAACACGCTGCTGACATGTGATGAGAATCCTTGTTTTTTTTTTCTTTGCTTTTTTTAAAAAGATTATTTCGTCACTTGGCTGGCACTTTTTGTCCAAAGTGACAGTAATTTTACCCTTTTACAGCTCTTTTTTTTGTTTCGGGCATTTGAGGAAGACGACCACACAGCAGGGGCTTAGAAGCAGCTACCCGCTGATCCTGGTCCTTAGTGCCTTTGTCTATCATTCTGTCACTAAGTGCACACTGACGAGTCTCACATTTTGAGATGTGTACATGAGAGAGATGCCAGAACGAAGCAGCTGCCCGACATGTTTTTTTTTGCCGTTGGGCAGCTTCTGGGCCGGTCATGTGGCCTTGGTACAGATGTTATGAGGTCATCAGCTAGGGCGGGGGCCAGGTAGCGTGATGGCGTGTTCCAGCCGGCCGGCCTCTGTAGTGGTGATCCTGTGTCAGGTGCTTGGCATGGGGGGCTGGAATCTATCCCACAGACTACAGGGTATAAGGCAGGGGTCCACTCCGTATTGGATGTAAGCCCACTGCAGATCAGTCATGTCAGAAAGTCACTGAAATGATTGAATGCACTGCGAGTTCCTTTGCCAGATTCTCAGTACAGAAGTACAGGGGGTGCCAAGATTTCTGCAGTTTCTGTGCCAAGGACGGCTCCCTTTTTTCTTTGGTTGGTATTTTGTGCTAAAAGACTGTGCCATTGTTCCCTTAATCGCGGTACGGCCTTATCTGCAAACAGCATCTTAATGTTGATGTGGCGCTGGGCTATTTTAGTTGTAAGTAAGACAGAGGGCCAGTTGTATTCTGTTCTTACCTTTTTTTTCCATGTTAGTAATATTTAAGCTTCTCCTCTCCAGCTCGTGCAGAATTTGAACTGCACATGTCTTGCAGCTGATTGGCACTGACGGGTGAACATCATTTATAAACGCTGACTTCTTTAAATCGCTTTGATTTCAGTCAGATATAGTTCATTTACGCTCTTATATTTCCTGAAGCAGTTTAAATTGTTTTAACTTGTTGGGAATTCCAAGGTCCTTAACTGCTGCGCCCTCTGTTGGCGTGTTGGTATTCTAGTGTGCTTAGGGCAGTCTCGTAGCATAACTGCCATGCACGGGGGTGGGGCTATGAGGCCACCTCATTAGCAAGTTGCCCGAAAGCCTGTCCTTGATTGGCTGCTTCAGCCTCAGTGCTGTGAGGCACTCAGGGTTGACTAACGTGCACTGCTGATGCATCCATTTTATTTGTGGTTTCTTACCATCATAGGGTAGCCTTGCTGATTGATGTTTTCTTTCTTTATTATTATTATTTGGAACAGATTCAGGTCAGGTTCCCTGCTGAGTGGGTGTAACTACTTGGTTATATATTCCTCCCTCCTCCCATTTTTGTTCCCAGCCATAAAGATGAGTTTTCCATTGTCCCAGTGCTGGTCGGCGCCCTGAGCGAGTCCAAAGAACAGGAATATGGCAAGCTTCTCAGTAAATACCTGGCGGACCCAGCAAACCTGTTTGTGATTTCGTCTGACTTCTGCCACTGGGGTGAGTTGGTCGAGGCGTCTGGTGCTGCTGGTCAGTCTGATTCTGACCGGACAGTTAAGGACCTGTTATCACATGTTGCCACCTGGTGTCTGTTCTGACAGGCTGGTAAAGTAGAAATGATAATCTTCAGCGCTTGGATAATACTGTCAGTTAACCACTTAATCTAGGGATGTCACTAGAGATTTATGAAAGGGGAGGGTCTGATGGAAAAGCCCAAAATGAAAGCGAAAATAACACAGCCGAAATCCAGCCCCTAGGGACACCACTGCAAAAAAAAAAAGAAATATATATATATATATATATATAATTTTAATAATTTCAAGACAAGCGGAAGTATTACCATGTAAGAATAACAAAATTCATCACTTCCAACAGGAGAATGTGGCTTATTTGAGATCCGTCTCTAAAATAATTCTGTGTTCAGTATAGCATCACTGAAGCGAGCTTCGTTTCGTGTTTACTCTGTTATGTGAGAAAGTATCGTTTCCATGCGTGGCTTCAGTTGACCCAGACTGTATACTGTGAATCGCTTGTTGGGGCATGTGCTCACCGTGGCGACACATTTCAGGAGCAGTCGGATTTAAATGCATCTCTCTTCCTAAAGGGCAGCGATTCCGTTACACATACTATGATGAAACTCAGGGAGAAATATACAGATCCATCGAGCATCTTGATAAAATGGTAAGACTGTTGACACAGCTGGCTTTGTTTGTCCTTTCAAGTGTGACTGAATACATTATTCTCCAGTGAACCATTTGAGTGAATATCGCAAATGCAAATCTTTTATTTTTTTTTTAATGTACTCTGTAATGATGGTGGGAATTTCTCAGATGTGATCTCTGCCATCCCTTGTTTTCCCTCTTAGTCTTTACTCCTGGAACCTTAAACAGTCAGTCAGAGTGCATGTGATCCAACTGGATGCTGGTGGATGGGCCCAGGGTTAGGAGAGGTGCCTTTTGACTGTTTTTGTTGTTACACATCCCTGTCTCAAGGTTTTTATCACTAAATGAAATTTAACTTGTCTGGAATAAATGTCAGTGAATAAAGGATAAAGTCCATTTTAACTAGGGTGCTGACAGGTTTTCTTGCTAACTCAGACACCCAGCTTCGTGGTACAGGCCCCAATACTGGCTATGCCAGTCCTCTATCATGGGGGGAGCAACCATCCAGATTAACAGTTTTGTTTACATATTGATTTCTCATCAGTTGATATTACTTCTTGTTCAACCCCCACGCCCCCAAATTTAAAGAGTTATTTCCTGTACGTACAATGACTTCTAGTTGTTGGTTATTTAAATAATAATAAAAAGGTCATATTGGTTTCTCACATCCAGTGAGATAGAATAGAGCAAAGAAGGAGTCTCCGCTGTATTGGAAGTTCCTGACAGTCTTTTAAAGGTGTGTCTTCCTCCTCTTTCCAAGGGTATGGGCATCATCGAGCAACTGGACCCTATACCATTTAGTAACTATTTAAAGAAGTACCACAACACTATCTGTGGCCGTCACCCCATCGGAGTGCTGCTAAACGTAAGTGTGGCCCTGGCACTGTGCGTGTCGACATTTGGGCCCCTGCCTCAAGGGCCTTACACTTTGGCTATCAAGTAAGAAGGGTTTGAGAGGGGGGGCCACACGTGGTGTTGAACTTCCTCTCTGGTGCAGTGGGTAAGGTACTGGCTCCTAAATCAGGGGTTCTGGGTTCAGATCTGCTGAAGGCCTTATTGTGGGGGGATGGTTTGTGTCTGAGCGGGTTAGGATGCTTTGCCTGTCACAGGGAGGTTGTTGGTTCAAATCCCAGGGTCGGCATAGTGATGCCATCATTGGGTCCCGGAGCAAAGTACTTGACTTGCAGGGACTGTCTGAGTTGGCTTTTTTAGAAATGTATAAAAGTGTGTGTCAAATAAATAAAATGTAAATGCATTGTAACAGTTCAGCACCACCTATGACTGTAGGCCAGTATTTTGTACACATGACTGAAAGTCTACCGGGCAGCTTTTGATTTTGAAGACTTTGTGTAATGTGTTTACACTGTGTTTGAAGGAGAAGTGAGTAAATAAGCTAGAGTAAATGCAGGAACTCCAGTACCTCTGGTATAATCCACTGCCTGACTGGAAAGCCCTGACCTTTAATCACTGGTGGCCATTGGTCACCTGAGTGGATCTAGCCGGTGTTCAGTTTAAGGCTTGTGAAAGTGCTGCTTGTTCTTGCTCCAGGTCCTGGAAAAAAAACACTCCCTTAGCTATGGGCCCAGATACTTTGGCTAATTTGAATCATGCCCCCCCCGCCTCCATCTACATGGCCCTCATTTATGTAATCCAGGATTTCCTGTCATAATGGTGGAAATTTACAGGCCGGGGCTTCCAGTCCAGGATATCTGTGGCCCAGCCGCTGGATGCATTGACTTGCCCTTTGCTTGCTGTGCTCACCCAAGGGTTTAATGCTGGTGTGTGTTTTGCGCTGCAGGCTGTGACTGAGCTGCGGAAGAATGGCACAGATATGAGCTTCTCCTTCCTGAACTACGCACAATCCAGCCAGTGCAGGAACTGGCAAGACAGCTCTGTCAGTTACGCGGCGGGGGCCTTGATCGTCCACTGAGGGGGAGGGGGGCCCCTATCTCTTCACTCCATGTTGCCCTGTTACCCAACCCCACCCCCTCCTTAAAAAAAGACTCCCTACTTCTCCAGGGAGTCATTTTCCAGCATGGGAATTTCTAGCCATGTGAGGTTTGTCTGAGGAATTTGGCCTCCCCTTGGAATGAGCCTTCATCCTGTTGGGTAAATCTGCCACTATGATATGCATTATGATGCTATAAATTGTGTGTGCTGGAATGTGTGTGTGTGTGTGTGTGTGTGTGTGTGTGTGTGTGTGTTTCTCTCTTTATGGTGGAGCTGGAGTAGAGTGATAGAGTGGTACATGGGGGAGCCTTGTAGGAACATGCCGGGGGGGGAGTCAACTTGTATATGTTTGCACTCTGCAGAACTGTGCTTTAAAATGCGTGGAAAATTATTTGTGTTGGTACTGGGCGTTCTTCAAATGGGTTGGATCTGGAAAGAAGAAAACATTATTTACTAACATTATATCCTTTTATAAGCCAAGAAGAGCAGTGTAGGTAGCCGAATTGTACCATATAGACTTATGGCTGTTACGTGCTTTTCAGAGAGAAGCCCTATAACGCTGTGCTGTATATGTATATTCCATATACCAAAAAAAAAACATTTTTGACTTGTCATTTTAATCCATTTTTATTTTCAATTCCTTATTTTCAATTTTTCTTGTTTACAATAATTAACAATTAATAATTAGCAATGGTATCAATCTTAGCCTCTCTAGTCTTCTCCCTTTTTCATTTATTTAATACATTTTTACAATACATTTTATTTTTAAGGCGCCTTTCAAGTCACCCAAGGACGCTGTACATGAAACATTTAACATTTGTGGTGCCCGTCATTAGTCCTCCAGAACTGGAGGGTGTGCTGGTGTTCACTAAGCAGGCACTTTATTGACATACCAAGGCCATGATTTCAGGCTCATGGGGGTTTTACGTGTACAAAAATGTTCTGAGGGCAGAATGAAAAAGATATGGATCCAAGCGACTAGAAGAGGAGGGCCAACTAATCAAATGTCTTGGTCCCATCTCGACTAGTTGCTTGGACCCACCTCCTCTACAGTCTGATTGGTTATCTCTCTGAAGCAATCATTTTTCGTTCTGCCCTCAGAACATTTTTTAAGTAAAACTCCCACAAGATCATTGTAGATGTTAGAAGAGCGGTTCTTTTGGATCAGAGCGGGCACCACAATTTTAGTTTTATGTAATTGTGTGAATTTAACAAAGAAAATGTGGAGCGTTGTTGGTTCCATGCACTGAGATGGGGCTGTGACTGCAAGGTTCACCGCATGTTGCGTTTCCTCTAACCAAGTTCATCCTCTGGATCGATCCCCTTGTATGCCAGTGTTTGTTGACGCTGTCGGTCAGCTTTCTTTTGGTGGGCAGACAGCATCCATCAGAATGAAGAAAATCGATTGTGAAATTTAAAAACGGATAGTGCGTTCGTGCCTTCAGTCATCGTTGTATGTTCCACTGGTTTCCTTGTTGGTGGTGAACCGGTGACTGTACCACCACCAGTCATCTCACTCCTCTGTGATGTCTGACCGTCTATGAGTCTTTTTGTAAAATCCAGTATGCTCTCTCGTCCAACGTTTTGAAGACGCATCTGACCGGACAGGGACTGCATCAGTGACTTTGATGCGGTGCAGGCTGGGATTTCACATTGAACATCCTGCAGGGGGACCCCTTGTGCTCCTTTATATTTTATTTGCATTTTTTTTGGCTAGTTAAACAATGTAGTCTGTGCTTGATGTCAAGAACCTCCAGGTTGTTACCGTCGACAACAAACGTTTCTGAAGTGCTCCAAGGTGGAGTCTTATTAACTCAGGTTCAGCTGATTCAGCCTTTTTGTTTACCCTGCTGATGTTCTATACAGCTCACCACAATAAGAAAAATGAGGGGAAAAAAACAGTAAAACTCTGAAAATTCTTCTTTGGTCTTTTTGTGTCTCTTTGTTCTGTCCTCTGTTGACAAACTGGAAAGCTCAAATTCCTGCATGCCATCTAAATTGTTACATACTTGTTCTTGAAGTCTGAAGTTTGTCTGTGTTTAGTCTTTCACTTCAGTTATAAATGTGTCAAACAACTTTAGCAGGCGGAAACAGTCTTTCGCCAATGCTTGGGTTGTCTATATACCGACAAAAGTGGTTAATTTTCTCCATTTTGTTGCAGCTTGATACATTACCTGGGTCAAAGAGCTTGCCCTATCTTAATGCTTAAACCAAGCATTTCATGTTCTAGCGCATAACTGCTGTGTTATCGTGCTGATCTTAGTTATATTCTAAGCACAACATGAACTCCCTGGTTTTGCAAGACTAGTATTTCTGGTGCTGTTAGTTTTTTTTGTTTCTTTTGCCCTACATACTTCTGGTGCTGCGTCAGCTTTTCGGTACTTTTTGTTAGCTTAGTTGTTTCTCCAGTGTAATCTGATGGCTATGTCCAATATTTTAAATGGTGGTAAGTGTATTTTTCAGCTGAGTACTGGGGCGCTTGATTGCTGGCTCTTTCCTTTCCACTGCTCTGGAAACATCTGCATAAGAGAAGGGTGAATATTTTTGGTTTGAGGTTTTGATGCATCCCCCAGCGGGGACTCCACACAGAGTAGTTCTGGTATGACAAGTTATGAATTTAGAACCCTTAGCTTCTACAGTCTACGGAAATCCTTTAATGGATGGGGCAGCTAAGGCTTTTAAGAGCTTCTCCACTTTAAAGTATCTGAAAGCTGGTTTTACATTGGCAATAAGATACATCCCGCACTGGTGTTCAAGGTTTCAAGGTGCAGTTTTACCTAATTACCTATAAGAGTTTTTGGTCTAGTAAAAGATTCACAGAAATGTTCTTGTATGCAAATTAAATCTAAAATACCCCTGGAGGCAGTTGAGTTGATATCAGTGGAACAGTTTATATCAATGGAGACTTTTTGTAACTTTTTTTTTTTTTTTTCCCCTATGGGTGACTGATTAATGGAATGGCTCAGTATAAAGAGGGATAAATTGTCAAAACTAATGCAGTGCTATGCAGCAAGGATATTTTGAGAGTGCATCACAATTAATTAATCTGTATTCCCCTTCTTGGGATGTAGTCATTCCAGATCAGCTTCCACAGGAACATGATTGATCAATAGGAGATACTGAGAGTGTCATCCATTTATCTTGAGTTGCAATGTTGATAATGTTGACATTATTTGCTTACTTGGAACGTTTTCCCCCTTTTTTAAAACTGCAGTTGTTGGGGGTGTAATATGTCCATGCTGACATTAAGTTATTTTGGTGAGTACCTTACTGCGCAATACAACAGTAGGTTTGCTCCTTGCACCTCATTGTGAAACTTTAAGGAAAACATTTGGGAGTCTAGTATTATTATCAGCTGCTGCAGACTTTCACATTAGAAGCGCAACCTACCACAACTGCTTGCTTGCGAGATCCTGACTGTGTCTCTGGATCGCCATCCTTGGCCAAATTGCATTTATCTTTATGCAGTCTCTCAGAAGTTGTACATGTTGGGCTCTGAGTGGACTGGCTGTTGGCTACACTGAAGGAATTTGAACCAGTTCTGCCCATGTGGTTTTGACACATCCATGTCAAGGGGTTATTTAAAGTACAGATGCATCCAGAGGTATTAATGCCTTGGATGAAAGTGAGCTAAATACTATAGAAATTCATTCATTGATAGGCAGCAAAGGCCACATCCTGGACAGACTGCAGAGTCATTGCAGGGCACATGGATATTCACACACACTGCAGCCCGTACGTACAAAACAGTGAAAACTTCAACTAGGCCTTTGCACTGGGTTTAATTTACAGTGGATGAAAGGTGGGGGAGGGGCAGCATATGGCAGTTTCCCATTGTCATGTGCAACTGCTACATGAAGTGATTCCAGATGGATGTCATTTCCTAAATCCTGCCCAGGATAAGCAGTTAACTCTGGAGAACCTTACAAGACTATATGTATGTTTTTAAATCTGTGTTTTTAAATCCTGCTTTAATCCTGGTTCTGCTGGCAGTAGGCTACACGGCAGGTTATTTCCAGGCATCAGAGACACTGGGAATGATCAGAAACCAGCCAGGTAGATGGCGGAAGCGACTTTCTAACGCCAGAGATGGCGTCAACTTTTCCGACAGTTTTCCATGAATCGAGGATGACCTCAAGTGACCTTCAAAAAGAAAAGAAAACATTAAGTGGGGTGAAGGGCGCTGCGAGGACAACTTCAGGCTCCTAGAAGCAGGACCGAAGTCCCAAAAAGTAAGAAAAAAGTCCTTCATTGATGAGGAACAGGGAAGAACCAGGCTGCAGGCACAGACACACACCCATAAATTGAGAAATGAGAGAACTGTGCTGCTGTCTCTTAATTTTTTCCAGACCTGTATTTGGCTGTCATGGTAATTAGTGCAATTCTTTGTGCTATTCATCTTAAGAGCGCATGGATTTCAAACAGCAAAATGGCCCCAAAGCATTGATTCACATCTGAATTCAATGCACCAGTCTTTCAACGCATGAGTCAATTAGGCGGAATGGGTAAAACAATAAAGAAATGAGAACTGCTGTGTTAGAACAAATTAAACAGTCCCTCATATGTTTGAGCTTAAAATTTAACTCATTAGCAGTATTTATTTCAGGCACCCTTTTTTGCTCATTTTCATTATGGCAGCAGAGTAATTTAGGTCATGATGGTGGGGTATGTATTACGAAAGGCTATTTTAGACTCTAGGATGTTTGGAGGGTGGGGCAATGGGGTTATAAGAATCCAAAACGTCTTTAAGAAATTGGCTTCCTCCATACATCCATATATATATATATATGAATGAGTAAAATGTTTTTTAAATCTGTGATTTGCCCAGGCATGTGCGAAAGCTGTGATTGGTGGGCTGGTTCCGCCCTGCTGACTGAGCTCATCTGCAGCTGAGCTTTTTTTTTTGTAGACTGTTGACTATAAAATTCCATCTGATTTTCTCACAAAACGAATATTATACAGGAATATCCTGGAGGAACCCACTCCCCTGAAGCATTTTTATATAGGAACAACCAATGATTTTGGCACAGACAAATGCCAAGAAAACAGTTGCATCATTAATTTAGCCTCAGTACTTTGACTTCAAATATGTTATCCATTCCAGGATCCTGAGTAAATTTACTACCAGGAAAAACCAATGAGTGCTTTAATTTGTACAGTAATATGCTTACAACTGAGAACATTGAACCTGGTCAAAGCCAAGATGCACTTATTAGCAATTTTCAAACAGTCGTGTACTCCGAGGCATTTTGTTAATAAAAGCCCAGTGCAGCTGCACTCTGGAGGTTCTGATAGACAAAGCTGAGTCACACAAGTTTTGTTTAACATATACATATACATTTATTGTTTTTCTCCCAAATTCTGTGAGGTGTAAGAGCTGTCAAATCCTGAATCCCATGGACTTCTCAGATTACACGTTCAGAATCGTGCCTCTTGCCACAGAGTTGGACTTCCCTGAGGGGAGGAGCTTGAGCTGCTTGTAGATGGAGAGATAGTCATCCCAGAGTGGAAGTAGACGATTAGTTGAGGAGCATGTCGTGTCAGCAGGACGTGGTGTATTGGTGCAGCTGGGGCTTGATCTTAGCCTCAGTGGCCTACTTCAACAGGCAGAAGAAGATAGAGACTCCTTATGGCCGATATTTGGACACCTCTAAACCAGCCCTAATGGTTCCTGCCAAAGTGGCATGGTTCTTCCAGGAGCTGCCTTCCTTCCTGGTGCCAATGGTCCTGCTCTACACTGCGGATGAAGTCTCTATCATAGGCCGGAACCTGCTGCTGTCCACCTTCTGCTTGCACTACTTCCAAAGGTACTTCTGAACATATCTGATGAGGGCTGGAACCCAGAAGAGTGAGCATGAGAATGTCCTACCAGAGCTCTATGGGGCTTTTACAATGATGTAGCCAAGAGGCAAGAATGGATTACAGGATTGTGACATCCATTTTAGTGGAGAATGATTTGCATCTGTGATATTTTGCAATATTTTGCATATTTTAAAAGACTGGTAAAGCCCATAGCACCATAGTTTGGTAGAAAGGTGCTTTACATGTATATAGAGGTATCATGACGAGAGATGTGTTGCTATAACATGCCTATAAAACTGCAGGTAGCCAGGTTCTGGGATTGCTATAAGGGGCGATGATACTCCATTGAAAGTCCAACGGGTGAAACAGAAACTATGAGATGTAGCTGAAAATGCTGCAGGAGCTGTCCATAGGAGATAAGGGCAAAGCATGAATGTCAGCCGTTTTGCCGGTTTAACTAGCTTGAATGTGTTTTTAATTCTTATCCCTGCCTTTGTCACCTCGTGACAGACATTCTTTGATGCAAAGGTCAGTATGTGTTACTTGCTCTTTTACAAGCATCTGTTTGTAATAACATTCCTCATCGAAGTGGATTTGAACTTCCATCACTGCCTTTTGTGCAGTGTTTTTTTTTTTTTTTTTTTTGGCATGTCATTTTTCTGCCAAGATCATGGAGACTGTGGTGCGGAACCCACCAATCTGGCCCCCACAGCACTGTGCGGCTCATACCTGCATCTGATGACACTCCGTTGGTTACTTTGCAAGACCAGCGTGGAGAGTTTCTACCCCCTTGCCAGAGGAACTTAGGTTTCAGTAACTGAATTTCTCAACTGAAACCTCTCCTAAGACTTCATACTGTATCCTTCAGATTACATGGTTGCATTGGCAAACAGGAAAAAAGTAAAGTGACTGATCAGCTGAAATTAGTCATACGAAATGCCAACTCATAACAATGCTTTGGTGTGCATTTTTTCGAAAAGTTACCACCTTATCTAATCTCACATCTGTGCACATTAAAAGCCCTCTGTGGTTTTCTTAAGCAAGACTGGTGCAAGGAGCTTTAAAATTGCTTCCTCGTATTTTCTGCAGGACCTTCGTATACTCCCTGCTGAACAAGGGCCGGCCCACCCCTCTTCAGATCATGATCTCTGCCATGACCTTCTGCTCTATCAACGGCTTCTTCCAGGGCTACAACATGCTCCACTGTGCAGAATATGAAGAAAACTGGTGGGCAGATGTTCGCTTATGGACTGGTATGTGAAACCAGTATGTAGCATGGTGGTCAAGGGTATTAGTTATGTCCGAAACATGGGCCCTACTTTTTTCTCAGTTTTTTTTTTTATTGGTGTTTTTATCAGAGAAAAAGAAAACATTTCAAATCCTCATCCCGTGCCCAAAGGGCCCTACTTTTATACCTGAATCTCATCAGTGCACAATTCAACATATACACATTCAGGATTTCAGGTAGTTTGAGAAGCTAAAATTTGACTTGCAACCAGAATGTTTCATGTTCAAGTCCCAGTGGCTAAGAATATGGACAAGCAGAGTTGTCATACCTCTGAGTTAAGTGCTTAACCTGATTGACTCCAGTCTGGCTGTATGAACTGGCAAAAGTGTCCAATTGCAGGTTACTTATGCCTGAAGTACAGCAAGCCATATTTACTTGCTCGTGGGAATTTTACTCACACAAAAATGTTCTGAGGGCAGAATAAAATGTGATTGGTTCAGAAAGATAACCAATCATATTGTAGAGGAGGTGGGACCAATATATCGGATTGGTTTGTGCCACCTCCTTTAGCTGCTTGGACCCACCTCCTCTATAATCTGATTGGTTATCTCTCTGAACCAATCATTTTTCATTCTTCCTTCAGAATGTTTTTGTGAAAGTTTAACTCCCATGAATTATTCTCAAGTATGACAACCTAGGAAAGGCCCTTATGCCTAAAATATCTTGCTTGTTCAATTTGTAATATTTCCCGGCTGTGACTAGAGCCTTTAGGTTTCCTGTGGAAAGTGGCTGTGCGAAACCGAAAGCGTCATTTTTCTGTGGAACAAGGGTGCTGTTTTTTTCTCTGCTTTTCCTAGGACTGATGATATTCTTTGTGGGAATGGCCATTAATATTCACAGTGATCATATTTTGCGAAAATTAAGAAAACCAGGAGAAGTCACCTACAAGATTCCAAACGGTAGGGTAGTACTATAATCACTGACTAAACTAAGAAATGTCTTGACTCCATCTGTGTTGCTGGATTGTCTTTTTACAAATTTTTCAGGGTGGCTGTATTCTTTATAGGCATTGTAATGCAGATGTAAAGCATCCTGGGCATTTTTTGCTGACTTTGCTAAAGGATTTAAGGGTTTTTTCTGATAATCTCACTATCAATTTCCAGAGTGGGTGGTTAATTCAAGGTTGTAAGGGTGGGTGAGGGATTAATGTTTCTGGTAAAGCAATCCCAGATTTCTTCTTTCTGGTTTATATTTCAGGGGGCCTGTTTGAGTACATCTCAGGTGCCAACTTCTTTGGGGAGATCTTGGAGTGGATAGGCTACGCTGTGGCAACCTGGACTATGCCCGCGCTTGCTTTCGCCTTTTTCACCCTGTGCTCCATTGGACCAAGAGCCTGGCACCATCACAGGTACGGGATGGATTTTTACAAGCTGACCCCTTAGGGGGCGCTATGTGACCATATACTAGTGGTTAGTCATCTGTGGTCCTGGAGGGCTACAAAGAATTTGCATAAATAGGATTTATGTAATGCCCATAAGTGGTCAATTAGACTGAAAACCTGCCTACAGAATAACTCTAGTCCACCAGAACAATGGCTGAAGAATGAACTGGAGAAGTATGTACGGCGTGTACAGTAAAATACTGTAAGGGTGCACTCCACTACCCTAAAACCCCTCAAAGATATCTGATATGTCACTGTCCACATACAGCTGTACATTTTTAAAAAGACTCGATGTTGAAATTTCCTAGAAACAAATTAAAAATAGTAAACCGGGGAACTTCTAAAGCCACTTCACTGGTGAAATATTGTAGTGCTCTGCACAGCTGTGTTTACATCAGTCACCTACATTTGATAATGAATAATGATAATGAAAACTCTACATACCGATGGCCTTTCGTTATGAGAATACCTTCCCCATATGTTTCCCGTCAGGTTCTACTTGAAACAATTTAAAAATTACCCCAGATCCAGAAAAGCTCTGATACCTTTCATCTACTGAGGGCTTGAGAGAGGTGTGAAGCGGGGGACACCCACAGCTAACAGAGTGCTCTAAGGAACAGACCAGCGGGTGACACAGGGACCGAATCGTCACGATTTTGAAGCTCAACTACGCAAGCCATGTTGCCAAGTCTGAGGAATCTACAAGCAGTAGTGGCGAAGTCCAGGGCAAAATTTTCAGTTTCAGTGTTCAGGTTTCCTTGAATTGTACTTTCTTTTCCTTCACAGTCCTCGGGGTCAGGCTTCCTGTAAACACTAAGGCGTTCCACATCAGCGTTCTGCTGTACTGGCTCAGTTCACATTTCAACATGTGCTCTACCAGCACCACCTGCATAATGACAATGTGACAACCTCTTTTCTACCTTTATTCTTAATATCTCCCTGATGTATTTGAAAGTTACAGAACAAAGTGATTGAAAATGTAACGCAATAAAATGCATGCATCATTGGAACGTATTTATTTAGGCGCCACCCAGTGGTAGAGTGCGAAAGCTCATAGAGGACATCCACTACAGTCTGCCAGGGCTGCTGATGTAAACATGAGCCATTGTCTTATATTACCCAGAAAAATCAAGACATGAAGGTTAAGGCCAAAGATCTGCAAGGCCACTACAAACTCTAAACAGCATCAGCCACATTTCTGTAATTAGAGCAAGACTCTATATGTAACCTCTGTATTTTCCCAACATTTTATTGAACATATTTCACATATGGTCTTGTACATTTTACAGTTTTCAGTGAAGGATTACACAGAGTTTAAACAGTGATGTAAATACGGTGGCACTCAGACGTGCCGGAGTTCCAAAGGCCATCACCCTGTGCTCACCGGCATTTTACGGCCGTGCGATTTTTGCCAGACGGGGATGAGAGAAAAGTGAGGCCGCAAAGCTGGGCACTGAGCCACAACTCTACTACGAAGCATGTAATGTCACCCTCACCACCATCTGCAAATCAGACTCGTTTAAAGAAATCTCCTCTAGAGAGGGATGTCACCCTATTAATAAGGCCTGGAGCTTATTAATAAACTTAACACCCTAATAAATTATTGACTTTACCTACAATTAACTAAATAAAGTAAATTAACACTTCACACGTGGGAAACAATAAAAGTAATTATTCATCAATTATTAATAATTAACACTCCTATTAACGTGTTCCAAACAGTGCATCGTTACCTGGGGATTAGGTAATATTCTCCATTAATCCATCACAATATCACCGCCAGTGATTTCATAAACGGTGTATAAAGAGTGGCAAGCTGTACTCACTACTATTACAGTTTTTAAAAGCCCAATTCCAGTTGATTAAAAGAAACAAAATTGTCAGATTACATTTAGGACACTTAAGCCAGTGCTGTTCATTTTAAAAAGCAGCATTATCAATTCTGTGTGTTTCTCATAGGCCCATAAATTGTTGGATTAATCTTCCAGCTGGTAGGATAGGCTTATAGGCAGTCGACTTTCAGGCAGATGCAATGCTGCCACCTGGTGCTCATTTATAACAATGGATTTGGGATTACAGCAATAGCCAAAACTTAATTTGCTTCATATTTACTGAGGATCAGGTTACAGTCACGGAGCTCAGACCAGTAAATTGTACGGAGATCAACAACCCTGCTAATTTCGGTCTTGAATCACATACTTCAGATCTAGTATGAGATTTGCGCTCTCCACAGCAACATGCAGTGCATTGACCTTGGCAAAGAATGAGTCCAGTACACATGGAGGAGGCCCTGTGCCCAGATTAAGTGCTGGAGAAAACGAAGGGTACTCTGTGCCTGTGAGGTTCCATTCCAGGCCTGAGTGGCCACTCATTAAACCACACCCACAAGACCGCACCAGCTCCACCCACGGGACATCAGCAGGCGGAGCAGCCGGTATGCCCCAGCAGTGGGCGTGGCATAGATCAGTCAGGGTCACTCCACCATCATGCCCAAGTGCCCGGGCCACGCTCTCCAGAGAGTGGCAAAACGCATCCACCACCCGCATGTAGTCGAGGGAAGAGCAGCCCAGTTCACGCATGGCTTCTGTGACATCGCTGCCGCTCTGTGAAGCAAGGAGGTCAAATTAATCCACCAGCTAATGCCAGAAAAGGCCTTGCTGGACTGCAGGGCACATGCCGTCATTTTGACTTGCTCCTTACAGAAATGCTAAAGCAATTAGCTTAATCTCCCACTTCATCTCACTCATCCGCCATTCAAGCCAAACTGGGTCTGCACTAAACAGGACGGGCTGCCCACCTCGTGCCTGACAAAAGCCCCCAGGTGCGTCTCGGTGCACCCCCCTCCCAGCAGCGCAAAGGGCTCCTTCAGCATCAGCCTCAGCACCTGCCCTGCCCTCTCACATGATACCTGGAGGAGGACAATGACATTATGTGATACGGGCAGTGTGGCATCAATATTATACAGAGAAGCTAGAAAATGGGTGGAAATTGGGTCACTTAGGGCATTAATATATAACTCAAAACAATATGCTATGTTATCCTAACCATAAATTCAATCCAAGACAAAACGTGAACCTGTGGCTTAAATGCAGTGTCACTGTGCCACTAAGCTGTGCCCACCGCTACAACCACTCCACCATGGCGTTGGCAGCCCACCTTGAGTTCAGCAAGTGCCGTTTCGTTCCTGTGGCAGAGCACCAGGGTGCATGTCGCCGGTTCTCCGGCCGGGAGCAAGTGGAGCATCTCTCTGGAGCCGCACTGGTGCACACTAAGGCCCCTCAGCCACCCGTAGGAGACGGCGGGGACAGGGACCTGGAAGGTGGCCAGCGGCTGTGCATCTGCAGCAGCAACCCAGAACCAACACGTAAACCAGAACCAGAAGTTCAACAAGTGGATTTCCAGCGCAGATGTTTTACTGAACATTACAACCAACAAATTAGAGAATCCTGAAAATAAAACTCAATCTAGCCATCCCATACATCAGTTCTATTACTCAGTTTGATTATGTTAATCCAATGTTTCTCAACCCAGTCCTCACGGACCCACAGCAGTCCACATTTTCGCTCCCTCCCAGCTTCTAACATACCTGTACTAGGTATTTGGCATTCTTGATTGGCTAGGAGCTCATAAGGAGCAAAAATGAGGACTGGCAGGAGATCTCTGAGAACTGGGTTGAAACCCAGTGTGGCACAGGGGAATTATGTGTATGGATTGGCTGGAGGTGCGCCAGGAATAGTGATTACTATAAGAACAGGTTGATCACAGTTAGCTCAACAACAATTAGTGGAATTAAGCATGTCTGGTTTGAGCGCACACCTGTCATCTGGACGAGGGGCTCCATGATGGCGAGCCCCAGCCTCTCCACTACGATTACCCCATGCATCCTCAGGTAGTGCTGCAGCACAGGGTGCACCACCTTCTGGCAGGCCAACAGCCGCACGCCGTCGGAGACCAGCTGGCCGGCCAGCCTCAGGAGCTGCTCCAGCACTGCCTCCTCCAGGCATGCCTCTCCGTGCAACTCCAGAGGTACGTCTCCTGTTTCTGGAAGGTCTCCCGCCAGTGAAACGCTAAACAGGGCCAGCCGGATCAGTGTGCCACCCTGAGGCTCCAAATCGGCGGACCGCAGACACTCTGGCATGTCCAGAAGCAGCCCCTCCAGTGCAGCTGAGGCCCAGGGGGGCTGTCCTTCCACGGGTACCACCACAGCAGCCCCCAGACGGTCCCGTCCCTGGGTGCCGCACGGGACAGTCATCAGGAATGCCCGCGTGACCTGCAGGGCCACGTGATTGACCTCAGGGGGGGTCAGGGCACAGGCCGGCTTACTTGCCAGCAGCCCACGCACCAAAATCAGCAGGGCCTGCGTGCTGCTGAAGTCCACCCTGATTTTGCAGCCACAGTTGTCCCGGACCAGGTAGGCATCACAGAGGCCCAACAGCCTCCTGTACACTCCCACTGCCACAGCCTGGACCACGCCCGACCGCAGGGCGTTTTCCAGGAGACACAAGCTCAGGATCCCGGCAAACAAGCCACCATCGCCAAAGCGGGAGGTGTGGTTGAGGATGCTCACAACCAGAAGCTTCAGCACGGGGTGGGAAACTTGGATGGCCTTCAGCAGCACTGATGAAGTGGAGGTGGTCATCACACCGCCCCCAACGTTATTGTGGACCTGCTTCAGTCTGCCCCAGGGGCCGAAGCAGGACGTGAGGACCTGCCGCAGCAGGGCAAGCTTCTGGGAGACGTCGGGGTCTGTCAAAGGAACAGCCGTGCAGATGGAAGGCTGCTTCTTAGACATACGAGACATTGTCCTCCAGATGCAAAGCAAGACCAGGACGCCCAAGATACCACTGAAGCCACACGGTCATTAAAAATGTAGGGAGAATGTTCATCAGGCTCATAGAGAATACACAATCTAATGAAAGTCCATGTCTAAAACAGAATGTTCCCAAGGGACAAAGAAAAGATGGCTCATTTGCAGCCTCGTTCCATCGAATCACTCATCCAAGCTCCTCTTTTTTATAATTTTCTCCGAATGAGCTGAGCTCTTCATTGCCTGCTGCATGAGCCACGTGCCAAAGTGGATGCCGACGAAGGCTGCACCCGCAACCCACAGCCAGTTCTTCCGCAGCCAGCTTGGCTTCTTCATGACTGCGGCGTTACGATGAGTGGTCAGTCAGACAGATGTCAGTGCTGAGATAACATGAAAAGTATTAAAGCAATTGTCCAAAGTTCTATTTCATTCAACTGCATAGGTGTGATACAGAAGAGCATCTCATACATTGCATGCGGGGGTGCTGAATTCAGATACCTCGCACCCTTTCAAGGCCACGTCCTTGTGCAAAATTACTTGAAGAACGGAAATCGAACGTCCTAAATTTGAGAAATTACCTTAATATGAAATAACCGTGGAGCATGGATAAACACGACTGACTACAACTACGATACTATATAAGTACACATATAAAGGAAATAGGACATACCTCAATACCGCATACGAACTACTTTCTCTTGGAGGGCACGTCAGGGGCCACGTAGGACACTATTCCGGGTTCTGGGATGTACTCTTCTTCTTTCCTCCGTAGTAGTGGGTGAGACTTCAAAGTGTACCAGCCCCAGTGGATGAGTCCAAGGCTCGTGCCCATTACAATGAGAACTTTGTACCGTTTCCAAATACTTGTCAGACCCATTTCAGCATGAGAACCAAAACCAACTATACCTGAACGTATGAGTACAATTACTAACCGAGCACATATGCTCCGTCTATGTACTTCAAATGTTCCAAATTAAATAACGGAACCGAATGTGTTAACAAAAAAGGTGGTTTTTATTCATTAAGATTCACTGAAGATGTGGCAACCTCATCGTGCTATTTAAGTTAATTTGTACGCAAATCTGTTAATGTTGCTAAATTAAGCACTAGATACGTCTGCAAACTATGACAATTACAAAAATTAGCTCCAAATAAGTCTTGCAACAGTCGTAAAATAGATGTATCACCTTCAAGCGGCAGCCATCATGGGTCCTTTTTTTAGTACAACCAAACCTTTCCTTTAAAGCGCCTTTGTAATCGGGCTAAATATAAACTATTAACTATGAACAAAAACATATATTGTTGTTTTGACTATATTCATTTAGCTCTCGATTCAACCACTATTTCTTTTCATTGGAAATTATAAAAGCTCTTTATTTTTATGTGTACGATTGGAAGGAAACGCGCCAATTTTGTCCGGCTTCCACCAGGGCAGCTATTCAGTTGGGGTCTTTCAAGCACGTAATACATTCAAATCATACGGCGGGTGAAACTGGTAGGTTGAAAGTAATGGAATAATTTTCATTTTATTTGTTTATTTATTTTTGTTTGAAGCTTTATGAAAGTCGACATTATTTGTCGGCTTGAGATGGGAGCTGGGATGGGATGTTGTAAACATCTTTTGGTGTCACTGATATATGTGTCTATATCTGCATGTGTATATGGTGGTAACTTTGTCGTAGCAAAGGGATTTGGTACAAAGAGATGGCTTGTTTGTTTAATCTATTTTATTCCTGTACTATCGTTCAAGCGAATTACTCGAATTATCAATCCGGGTTGTCTCAGATAGTTGAGTAGTTGAGAGGTTTTTATTCCTCCTCCAGTCGTACATGGTTTTCTTGCCGTTATGTCGTGATGCCTTATGTATGTTTATGTGACCGCACTTGCCGAGCTCAGCAACATACCGCTTATTTGTTTAAACCAGGGTCTCACCGCATGCTTAGATTTCATCCGTGTAGGCGCATACTGCGCACTTTATGATGATCAGCAATAGACATTTATAAGGTTAGCGCTTAAGTTACTATAAAAGGCGATGGGTGGATATAAGGGTATAGTGCTTTAGTTTGTTTAACAGCGCTGAAATTAACGTTATTGCGATTACATCACTTCATTTGGGCAAACAAAAACCAAGAATAGAAGTATGGTAGAATTGAAAAGTGTTCTGGGAGAGAAGCCTAATTTACTGTTTTTTTCTGTGCTCATTGGAATTGATTTATTTTGATAAATCTAGTCACCTTTCCTGTCATGTAGATCGTTAACCACCAAGCTAAGATGCATGTAGGAAAGTTTTTCTGTTTTTTTTTTTTTTGTTTGTTTGTTTAAGTAATTTGCTTTTTTTCTTTTTTTTCTAGGTCGTACCTCCCTGTCATCCCCAGAATGTCAGTCAGCAAGTTTGTAGTCAAGGTATGTTGTAAGAAAGCAGAAGCTTGTTTTTGTGCTGATTATTGCGTGTATTTTTATTGTACCTTTTTGCTCTAGTGAATCGTGTTTTAAAATGGTTTTGAAGGGCTGTAACATTACATATGTCCAGTAGGTGTCATTGTTGGTGCAATGTTGTTTTTGGCCCTTTCAGCAAGTTTACCACTGCACCCACAAAGTTAATTAAATAAAGTCAGTTTGTGTGACTTGCAGAAACTATTTGTGTAATGCAGAAAACATCGTCGGAGCTTGTTGTGCCAGTGTGGATGAATATTTGTTGATAACCCACACTACCTTTTTTTTAGGTTAAAATTCTGCTTTCTATAAAGCTCTCCTAAGATTCTCATCCATAAAATACAACCAAGCATCAAATCCAGGGCTGTTAATTTTACTCTTTGGCACCTCTGCGAATAAATAAATGAGACTGGTGGCAAATCTCCCAGAGATGCAGTGTGGTTAACTTTGCCAAGGAAGCCGGTGTTGTTTCTTTTTTTGCCGAACATCAGGAAATCTTGAGAAGGGATGCATGGGGGCGAACAGCCAATGGTGTGCTTTAGCTAATATGATTTGCGAGGCATCCTTGTGCCCGTACAGCTGAATCACCGGAGTGCCTTTTCGTTATAATCCAATTAACATCTTTATCCCAGAGGTCATATTCCACTGGATGTGAACTCGGGGTCACTTACTGTATATTGAGAGCCCGACTACCAATCCACCCCCGCCCCCCAGCCTGAGACAGGCGCTGTCTGGACGGCGAGGCCCATTCCATGGACGCCCTTCGCTCTTGTAGAATGCCAAGAGTAATTTACATCAGATGTGCAGAATGAAGCAGAAAGCTGAGACTCTCTCCATTACAGTTATGGGGGGAGGGGGGATGTCTCGCCTGCACTTTACACTCATGCATCTCCTGCATCGAAGACATGGGGGGGGGGGGGTAGTGAAAGGCCTGTGTTAATTCTTCATACTGCTAGAGGGTGTTGGGGAGGAGTCACTTTGCCAGCAGGTGGCGTGGTGGTTAAGGTGAGTCCATAAAATTGTGAAAAGATTATTACTATATTGTGTGGGTACATTTGTGACCAGAAGGTCACTGGTTCTAATCCCAGAAAGAGGTGCCACTTTGGCTGGCCGCCGATCATAGGCCATCACCTGCGGCTGTTCCTGTCCGCTCTTGCAGTGGGAATTTCACTCCGGGGCCGTTTACCGTCAGACAAGCAGCACCCAGGCATGCCAGCAGCTCGGTAACTCCCTCTGTGCACTGAAGCAGGCCTTTGGTGTGTGTGTGTGGGTGGATGCCAGAGTGACGTAAACAGCGTCACACACTTGCCTGATCTAAGGCCGTATTTGTTGGGAAAAGGCAACTGGACCCTAAGTCCAGGGCTCTCCCCAGTGCTGGCACCACTGCATCCAGCAACGTGCTGGGAGTCGGGGGAGCTTTTATGGGGCAGGGCGGTGTCTTCCTCCCAGTATAAACAGCAGCAGCTGGATAATGTCATTCTTGGAGCTGGAGTTTAGGACCCTGAGCACCCCACCCGCCATCCCCAAACCCCCACACTGTAGATAGTGACGGAAAAGGCAGGCTGGGAGGTGGTTGCCTAGTGACCGTCATGGCAGCCTGCATGGGCTTGTGGGCCAGTCCGGGAAGGGTTTGGGAGTTCTCACTTGGGAACTGGCCATGATGTAGACCAGACCTGTACCCCCTGGCAGCAGCTACGGAGTAAGATGAGCTGCCCCCTCCCTCCATGCTTACGTCACCGTTCAAGCGTGAGTTAATGATGGACACCCCCTGCCTGCTCTGGCGTGACCCTGCTCGCCATCGCATTTGCTGTTTTCGCTTTTACATGTAAGCTTTCCCCGCTTTTGCATGATGGCGCTGATTAGTTACATGCATGGGCTAAGTGTCGGGTGGTGTGGGGAGAGAGGGGGAGTGATGTTGGAAAGTTTTAGTACCATGTAAAATAAAGCTAAATGATTCTGCTCTAGCTGGCTGGTCCCTTTACATGGAATTGGCACTGAGAGGAAGATGCATCTTTATGGAGGAAGTGTAACCTGGCAAAGGGTCGTGTTCCCGTCTGGCAGGAGTTGACCTTGGGCCTCGGATGCAGCATCTGAGGGCTGCTCTTCTGTCCCCAGGGCCTTGGGAAGCGGCCTTCATTCTCATTTGGTGTACGATAACAGCGTTGAAATACATTTGCTGTTTCTGGGATGCGGCCGGCTAATTTTTGAGAGCGGGTGGGAATGGAGTGAACTTCACCTGCACTACAAAAATTTGCGTAGGTGGGGGTTTGCGAGAAAGAGGCCTTCCTGGAATGTCAGAAGTGGGTCACCGCCTCCCCTCAAGCTGACGCCTCTGTCGAAGTGTATTTGAGGTCATTTAGGATTTTTCCAGAGAATGAAGTGGAAGTGTGCAGAATCTGACTCGGTTACGGTTTGCTCTTGTGGCTTGCTCTTGTGTAAGGCTGTGCTGTTTTTTGTGAAGATGCCCTCTTGCGACACGCATGCAGTCTCTGTGTACGATTTCAGTGGAGGATTGGACGGCAAGCACTATGGCGTCCCTCCCAAAGAAGTGGCAGTTTCCCACAATCCCCTTCCAATGTCACACTGCACACCTCTTTGGCTCTTCAGTCTGTCCATCGAGATCTGCAGGTGGGGCTGTGTGGCTTGGGGCCGTCTGGCCACTGGCAGTCGCGGAACCTTAGTTTCAGTCTAAACATCCTGCGTCGATAACATACATTCTTTTTTAGCCAATTTCACAAGCACCCCCCCCCCCCATGTTCAAATCTTAAACGTGGAACTTTCAAGCCTGACTCAACGAGTGAGAACATTCCTGTCTTCAGCTGTAATGAAATATTCCAGATATCCATAACGGGACACCAAGATTTTTGTAGAGGCTCAGGGCAAGGGCGTCTTGTTGGGGCCATGTCTCCTTCTCACCCGGTGATTGACAGGACTGGCACGGGCCTCAGTTCCCACGGCTCCACGATTGCCAGAAGCGCTGCTCTGAGACCACCACGCAGGGCTAGACCACCAGTGAGGAAAGAGGATTCCGGCGGCAGGCTGCCATCTTGGTTCGGGGATGTTCCGAGTCGATTTCACCGTATTTGTCTTATTTTTTGCTTTGTATAAACAGACCAAAAAAAGAGCATAGCAGTTATAAGGAATGTTTTATACTCAAGTCACAGTCTCCTTTCATGTTATTGGGCTGAAATGTGTGATGCTCAACTACAGTGTTTTTGGAGGATGAAGTGGCTTTAAGCAAAACAACATTCTCTGTGCATGTTCTCTTAAGGTATCCAAATTCAAGGTCCATTTGAAACGCAAAAGGATCAGTCTAAGACAGGACTCAAAAGTGATCACATTATGTCAGAATGTTCATGTTTGGCACAAGGGGGCGCCCTCCACATTATTTCCCCTTGAAGGAATCTGTCTAGGCCAAGTTCCACCTCCACTAGAGTTCAGCTTGCATTTTTGTTTACAGAACAGTCTATTAAAAAAGATAAGTGATTATACATGGAGAAGTTAAGAAAGTGCTGAGACTGTTAAGGTTTCCATAGTAACATTTTAGCTTTTAGCTCCTTTATTAAAGTGATTTTTTGGCATCAGCATGACATGTTCCACTCGGGAAGGGGAGCAAATGACTGTTTCGGAGAAGTTTACTTCGGAAGGGAAATCCCACCATCCGCCTACAGTAGATTAAGGTGTTGTTTTTGGTTGTTAGTCATCCTGAACTCGGCTTCCCAGGCTGACAGCTGACAAAAGGAGAGAGAGGTCATTTCAGACATGAGTTTTTGTCTTCTGAGTGGTGTTACCTTAGGAGGGTCGAGACGGGGCCGTTAATACTGTGTGGGGGGGGTGGGGGGCATGCAGGCAACGGCTCCAGTTGGGTAATGCAAATCACAATGTTGAACTGTGCGTACTCCTCAGAGCGTACCTGTTTAATTAATCTTCTCATGTCAGCCATGGCCACCGCTCATGCCTGCTGGGAAATGTGCCTGGTGCTCTTTCCTTCCTGGATGTGTGGCTGGAGAGAGACCCATGTTCCGACATGTTCCGGCCATTGTAGTTCTCTCGTCGACCTTTAGAGGGCACCTTTAAAACTTCATATAAGCATCTCTTGCTTAGCCGGTGGTCTTTGCACGGCCTTGCCCATGAGGGAAGGTTTACACGAGAGGAGTCTACTCCCTTTCTATGGTGAGCTGATTTATTCCAGCGTGCGTTACACAACCGAGGCGGTTGCAGAGACTTGACTGTAACCTAAGTAACTGTGGCGTTCTTGGCCGCCCAGCCTCTTCTGAATGATTGGAAGTGATGCCGTATCATGGCTCCTTAGGACCAGGCTGCAGGGAGCTCCTTCCCTTGCCCAGGTCTTTGGGGGGGGCGGGGGGGCGCGCTGAAATGTCTCCCAGCGTGCAGTCCGCACTCCTCTGGCTGCTGTCTGCCCCAGTTAGAGTCAGGCCCACGGTCAGGAGGAAAATGACACACAAGGATAAGGTGGCCATTTTTATTCCCAATTAAAGTTTATAGGATTTTTCTTTTTTTGGGGGGGGGGGGGGGGGGGGAGGGAGGGGTTGGATTGCAGGGGGATGTAGGCTTGCAGTTCC
>JAODLD010000069.1:5765028-5777141 GCA_026781065.1 Mormyrops boulengeri
GGGGGAGAGACCTCTGGGTTCCAGGACCAGGGGGTGGATACGTTCAGCCTAGGGCATACCATGAGGTCATGGGTTCCACACCCCCAGTTTCCCCAGTGTTGGCTCCCAGTACCACCCTGTGGCCTGACCCCCACCAGATTGACGTCCCCAGGAACTCGTCTGTGCACCAGATGAGACAAGGGGACCCCCCTCCCCCCCCACTCACCTTGGCGCAGACATCAAGGGCATCTGCCATGCCTGTTCCACGATCACCCTGCTCCTTCTTACTGCTGTGCTTTTTCTGTTGTTTTTTTAGTTCTTTTTGTTTTTTTCCTTTCTTTCATTCTTTTGGCCTTCAATGAAAGCGACAATTGTAATATTTTTAGCACGCTGTAGTCGGTAGTGAAAAGTTCAGATTGTGTAACCGATTTTTCCAGCTGAGGGGACTTTTGAACCCCACCCGCTCCCCACTCTATTCTTCTTGGGATGTGGTTTCCCTGTCTTGGGGACAGCAAGGATGGGTGGGGGGATGGACGTGGTCAGGATGGGGGGAGGGATTGTGGGGAATGCTGGTGCTTTGATGGGGTAGGCCACCAGACCAGAGTCCTTTGCATGACTGAACAATTATCTGCTCACCTCATTCGTTTTGTTCTAATTTGTTTGAGGGCTCCACGACTTATTAGGGGAGAGGGAGCAGGAACAGGGGAGGGGGGGACATGGTGACGGGGGGACCCGTCCAGCACAGAGTAAGGGATCTGTCCCTTTCATGTTGTAATGGATCGTGCACAGATGCGTCCTTGGTTGGCAAAGCTTGCCAATGTGTCCTGCACTAGCCAGCAGTCCTGGTTCATCCACAGCACAGATGGGCATCTTTCTCAGCAGTGCTCCCTAGTTCAGTGGCCCGGGCAACATGGGGGTTGGCCTAACACCATTACCACACGGTGTTTGCAGTAAATATGCCTGTCGTGTTTCCATCGCTCCCGCTCCTAAGTCGTGTCTTTCCTCACAGCTAGCAGAAGCCTTAGTCACATCCGGACCCAGAGCTCCAGGGAAAGGGGATTTCTTATTATAATTATTTCAATTATATATTTCTCTTGTAGCAGAAATGATCCAGGCTGCCTCCAGGAGACGAGGTGGTCAACAGGTCCCCTGTGAAAACATCAGGAAAATAACAGAAAATGTAGGCAGAGGAAAAAAGAGCACTTTTACTTTATGTAACGTCTTGCTAAACCCCATCAACCGAGAGGAGGGGGCAGTGATCCCAGGCCCTCCCGGCTCAGGCCTAGGCCTCTGGTGGCAGTGCCAAACACTGCCCTTTGCATTTGCCCACGTACTTCCAAATGAACCGTTTCTCCTTGAGATGTCAGAAGGGTTGAGGCATGCCATACATGGTGGGGTCTTAAGGAAGGATTTGGGCTCCATTGGCGGCAACCCGTGGGCGTCTGGTCTGACGTGGCAAACCGTTGCAAAACAAACACGGTGTTCTGAAGGTGTACTCCGGGCTGCAGGCAGCCAGAAGCGATACTGGCGGATTTGCCCGCAGGATATGAAAACAGTCATGGCGCTCAGGAAGTCATGGTGCCACCGACTGGTTTTTGACTTGGACAAGATGGAGAAACCCAGCCCGAAGCCAAGTCCGAAAATGACCTTGGCTGTCCCTGGTTGCCCTCGGGGAATGTTGCCTGGTAACCCAGCTTAGAGGATTGCCCAAAGTGATGATCCTGTTTCCCCCATTAGAACCTGTCCTGGGTCTGGAACATACAGCTGGTTCCTTAAGCTGCAGGCCTCTGTAGGAAAACAACTGTTTTTGTAACCGGCTTTTATTTTGAAGTAGGACGGGATCCCTTTCTTGCAGTCTGTTATCCAGGCTTTTACTGTCCCGACGATTGTTCACAAACATTATTAACATTAACAGAACGCTTTCACCAGCAGCACCAGCCTGGCTCACTGTAAAATCGGGCACGTCACAGGAGTCCCACCGCTGTCAGTAGGCCGATGACACGGCCAAACGGGTCTGGCATTTGTGTCCCCTGTTTCTGAAATTCCGTCTGACCGAAACGGGACATGCCCAGCCCCCACCGTGCTCTGGGTGGACATTGTGTCTCTATTTTGTTTCTTTTTATTTTTATGTACGGTTGAAGAGGTGACCTCTGTGTAGTGCCGGGCATAAGCTAACCCCAGTCCTTTGTTTACACAGCTTAATTTGACTATATAACAGGTACATATGGATGGCCCTGTTGTGCCCTGTGAGGCTGTCGAGTAAACTGTCGCCTTTTTTAATTTTATTTTAAATGGCCTGGCTTCTCTTTTTTCCTTAGCCGTTTTCTTGTTTTGCGGTGTTTGTATCTCTGCTCTCGCCTCTTGCAGTTTCTTCATTTCCCACAGTCCTCTGAGTCTGACTCATACTCCCCACGTTAATTGTTCAGCTTTCAAAATAAACTTCTCCTCGCTCCCAGGGCATGGTGGCAAGGAAACTGGTCGCCATACCTTCGTTCTCACAGTTTTTTGCTTTATTTTTCCTTTGCCCTTTTTTGGGTCTTGGACATCTCACCGTGTTGATGTTGCTCGGCGCTGTCTCTTGGGAGCCGGGTGCTGCTGTCGGGGGCCCAAGTCATGGTTCTGGACCATGTGCTGGATCAGCCGGTTTCATTCACGTGTGGGAGGCGGTTTGTGTGCCACGCCCCCTTTGCTCAGGTATATCTCTGGTGGTTGTGATGGCCCCTGTGGATTCTTGTGTCCGTGGGTTCACCCCCATGTTCCTGTGACCAGGGAGGTGCATTGGCATGGATTTTGTTGTTTTTCTCCCGCTGCCCCCGGGTTCCCAGTGCCGCAGTACCGCCTCAAGGCTGCAGATGTCTGGCGGCGCGTGTGACTGTTAACCCTTTCCTCCCTATGTCCTGTTAGCGTCAAGAGTCCTCTGTGCTGCTTAGGCGCAGGACCTTCACCTTTTTATTTTAAAATAAAATCCCCTGACAATGTGTAAGGATAAGTAGCTGACGCTTCATAGGTTTGCCCTCTGATGTGCACGGGAGGGAGGGAGGGACAAGCAAGAGAGAGAGGGGTCATAAAATCATGTCTACAACCACCTGTTTTTGTGAGACGTCTCTGGGAACCGGGAAGCAAAACCTGGGAAAAAAAAAATGAAAAAAACTAACAAGAAGGGAAAGTTCAGCGTGGTGATTTCTGGAAGCCATCCGGAGCCACGGGCCCAGAGCCATCACGTTCGGCACAAGGGTTTAATAAAGCGAGCGATGGGTCCGGAATGTTCTTAATGCTTGTTAATTCCCTTCATCCGGTGTCCCCAAACTGCAATGAATGCGATAATCCTGGTTCATTCTCCCTGGGGCCGGCTCTGTCGGCTATCCGGATCGGCTCACTCCGGAACAAGTGGCCCTCCTGCTGACCTGCCTCTGTCTCCGGTCCACTCTGTATCCACGGCGCTCTGTGAGAACCAAGAGAAACCTCCTTAACACCCTCCCCGCACCCACCCAGTTCTGGGAACAGTGTCATAGAGCACACGTCACACTCACTAATTAGTAAAACATGGGTGGCCTCCCATTCCGCAATTTCATGCCGCTCACTGTATGTCCAGGTTCTGCCAGCCCTGCTGGCACTTTCCACTTATCTGAACGGTGGTCACGATTTAGGGATGCAACGAAAGTGGCTCTATCTTTAGGAATCAGTCCTCGCTGCCAGGCCTTTATGAGAATTGTGGGTATTTTGGTGACGTGGGTCCCTTTTTTGTTCATTGTTTTGATCAGCAGTGTGATAAAGGATTCGCAACTACAACTGTGATGATTATTGTGGCCGCCGAGTGTTGGGCCAGATCCTCAGCACCTGGGAAATAAAGGTGAATTAAAAGATTTGAAGTACAAGAGTCGATAATGGGTTGAACAGCATTATAATTTGTCTTGTGGTATCATATTCGTGTGATCTGTCAGTGGCACTGTTTTTGGACCATGGGTTTCCAGAGGAAACTCTTTCTCTTTCTCTGTCTCGCTCACACCATCCACTGTTTGTCTTTTCAAGATGGTGGCCCATGGGCAGAGCAGGTCAGAGTATTTTCAAGGGGCCCGTGAAACCGAAAACCCATCCGACAGCGCTGCGATAACAAAGAGGAACGCCCTTCAAAAGATGTGAGTGCAGCGTGCCGCGCCATGTTCCGTGTGAACTGCGGGGGGTGCCATCGCCTCCACTCCACACCCTGTCGTCATACTTGTCCTGTTATCTGGCAGCGTCAAGCAGGCGTATGCCCGAATCCAGGGACACCGGGACCCTGGAGGAGAGCCGCCGCCGATGCTGCCGCCCCCTGCTGCTGCTATGACGACGGGGTCGGAAGGCTGTGTCCCGCTGGCGCTCGCTGGAGACGGCCGGCTCGGGGTTCAGGCGCCGGGCTGGGAGGACAGTCGAGTTCACAGCACTCCTCGGCTTCCCTCCATGGAGCCCGGAGAGGCGGGCAGCCTGAGAATGCTCTGCCTCTCCATGCCGGCCCTCGGCCACGCCGGCGTCTCCTCGAGGTGTGACTCAGCTCCACCACAGGCGGGGCATGGCCCAGAGAAAGGGGAGAGAGGCAGGCATAGTTCTCAGGAAGATGGAGACGGTGCCAAGAGAATGTGCCTCAGATGGGCTTCAAACTCCCCTGGTGAGGCAAAGAACGAAACACGTTTCCTTGAGTCCCTCGCGCCAGTCTCCATGGCAACATGTCCGCGGGAACCCGAGCTATACCAAGTGGCCGGATCAGCTGACACTGTGGCAGAACTAGTCCTGCTGACCTCGGGGAAATCATACTCGGGAGTGCTCCTGGTGGAAGACGACACGGGGCTGATGGGCCAGGACTGCCCCGTCGTGGATGCTAAAGGCCCTTCTGGGCGGGCTGAGGCCCCCCCTCGTCCACCCGTCAGCTCCGGGCCTGCAGAGATTGAACGAGAGGAGAATGTGCCCAGAAAGTCACGACTGAGGCGGCTGAAGAGGGCCTGAGGGTGGGGGGTGTCTGGGTGGAAAGGGAGACACCCACGCCATAATGTTGCGTGTGATTTAATGAACACGCCGCGCTGGCACGTGTCCGGCGAGTGCATATACACAACGATTCCTGATGTCTGAATCATTTTTGCTGTGTGGTTTTCCTGAAAAGGGCCTTATTGAGCCAAGTTTGGTCGGGTTTTTAAAAACACGCGGAAGTCTGGGAGCATACAAAGCAAAATGGGGTGGGGAGAGGGGGTGTTCATGAGGATTTGTTTATGCGTATAACATTGCCCATATTTCAGACGAGCTGGAGCCGTGGCCCCCGTCAGCTTTGACGGAGGCTCCCGCACGTCTGGGCTTTGTCAGAACGTCCCAGCTTAGACTCGTCAGCTTTGGGACGCCCCCCTGCGGCTCCGAGCGCCTCCAAGGCTTCTCTCACCACGACCAGAATCACAATATTCGTTTCCCAATGGTCGTCATGGCAATTTAGGCAAACGAATGGGACTGGGCGTTTGTAAATATGTGCACTTTTAATAAAAATCCTTTAATGTAGAAATGGGCACAGAACTTGTTTAAGATCCGGGGAGTGTGTTATTTATGGGGGATGGAGGGTCCGCTATTCCCCGGTGCCAAGAACCGGGCCTCGCCTGTGCCATGGGGACCACCCAGAACCAATGGGCCTGATGGTTAGCGAATGCAGAGTCCTGCACGTTCCAGACCCAGTTTGATGCTTCTTTTATATAAAAAAAAAAAACGTTCATGGTTTTAATAAAGCTGTTTTTCTGTCTTCCATGCGGGTCCCCCTGTGATTTATAAAAGCAGCTTCAGTCCGGCTCACATTCGCCACGTTACACCACTGAAATGAGTCTGATTACCCATCATCCCCGTCTGCTGCGCATAACAGCGGCGAATGTGCCGTAAGGCCCGTTATTGAATTCATCTTCCCTTCATGCAAATATGTGCAGGAACTCTGACATTTTCGCAGTGGGCACCGGGAGAGCAGGGTGTTGCAGATTAGAGCAAAAGTTTTGCATGTTTAGTTTTGTAGTGTCCCTAGTGCAGGGCGAGTGTTTCCGGACCAGACTTTTCGCCTGACAGGATCCACATAGTGCCGCTTCTCCGTTTCCTCCACCTAAAGTGAAGCCGGTTCTGCATGTGCATTATGTGGTCCCGCTTTATAGAATAGAACCTGGGAACTGGCGGTTTCTGGACGTGGATTTAAACACTGATATCTGGAGCCCATTTATTCATAGAAGGCTCAGTTTAATGTGCTGCAGTCATCAGGATGTCAAGCAAATTTTTCCTAACAAAATGCAACAGTAGGCTGCCCCTCCCCCAGCAGCTTGAAACTTTGAGCATAAAAGAGCCGTCTGCTCCATCCTGTTATGGCTGGATGGGGGCGACTCATGTCTGCTTCTGCCCTTAACGGAAAACGAGCAACAGGCCACAGAATGCTTAACCGAGCCATAGGATTCCTCTAATCCAGAGAAGAATCCAGTATATTCGCCGGTGTTTTGAGGTTTTTCCAATGTGGCATTCAGTACATGTGGAGGACGTGTCCGTACTTCTCGTCTCGTTCCTGCTGGCCCTGTGTCTCGGATGAGGCCCCGTCATTTACGCAGATTCTCTCCGTGTGGCTGGAGGGACGAGGGGGGGTCAGAAGCCCATTCTCATGTGACTCCCCACAAGATCGCCTACGATGACCTCACACCCTTTGTCTGTGAAGACGATTGGCCGCTCCCATGCATATTCCCCCCTCCCTGCATCCCCACATGATTGCGTAATCTTCAGCGGGGAAAGAACGACTTGTCCCCGAAAAGAGTGATACCTTCGTATGTGGCCCTCATTGCCTGTCCTTTCACCTTGATCATGAAAAACAGGATCGCTTCAAAGAAACTTTCCACCTCTTTTCATACAAAATATTTAATAAATACAACTTTTTTAAAAATTGCCAGGTACAACACCTCAAAAGTCTGTCCTCAAGTCTGACGGCAAAATCCAAAGTACGCTCTGGAATCTCCAGGGTTAACGAACATGAACATGCTTTTTAAAGCCTCGAAAAAACAGAAAACTGCGGACAGCAAAAGCACAAACTCCTGTTATTGGAGGCGGGGCCTTGCGTCTCTCTTTCTGCAGCTTCCCCGATGCCTTCCTACCGTTCAAGTATACAGAGGCTAGCTTATCACGTTACGCTAAATCATAGCATGTATGCATTGAGAGATTTGTCTTAAAGTTTCATTTTTTTTTTTTACATAGGCAGATTTATCGTTATCCTCTGGTCATTATAAAGTCTTTGCTCTCGTTCTTGTCCTTATAACCATCAGGGTAGTCCCCCATGTTTGGCAAAAACCTAAGCAGCAAGACGATATGCCCCTCACCCCTTTTTCTAGCGCGCCTTAATTAAAGATGTCCTGGCAGAAAAAGATACTTCTGAACTCGTTACGCCTGACATTTGTACAAAACATTCTTTTTTTTTTTACAGGCACAAAAATGCCCAATCTATTGTTAAAAAATAAACTATTCTTTCTAGAGCACTTCAGATTTTGGCATTTATGAAACACGGAACAATTGTCACCAAAAATATAGAAAGTCGTCAGCTCACAAAGCCATCAATACCTTCAAATCTAGACGATACGTTTAAATAGAAAGGGAATGGTGTCTTAAGGCTCCTGATTATTAAGTTAATAAATCAAATATACACAATGATTAATTAAAAAAATGTACATATCTATACAGTGTTCTAAATTGACACTTTAAATTCTTCATTTCGACAGCGACCGCTGACATCGACCCAGCCCTCCCCAAGAATTAAAAATAAAATAATAAATAATAAAATTTTTCTTTTTGACATCGATGTGGTATGGAGCTGCAAAGGCACTTTCAAATACAGAACTAGTTGCTCAAAAACCACCGCGATCCGACTGCCCTGTCTGCTGTCTTTTTTGTTGTATTCTTAAAAAATAATAACACCTAAAGCCATTTTTGCAAATTTTTGGATTGTGATTTAAGGAAATCCTCGGACGGAGCCCGCAATTACCGTCCTGGCGTCCGGGGGGGGGGGGGTTAATATGCAGGGCTCCTGGATCTAGTTCTGCATAGGTGTGACATGCAGCGCCTGGTCCTCTCCAGTTGACCACAGACACTGCCAGTGTGAGTCAACTTGTCGAGACTTAAATTAGCATAGGGTTTCTATGTAAATAATAACCTTCGAGTCAAAATATGACAACAGTTTAAGGACTACGTTCATAGCCCTGCCCCCCGCCCACCCCACCAAAATAAAAAATGTGAAACGGAGCCCGGTTGCATGGCAACCCCACATCTCTGCTATACAATATATTCCATTCGGTTCAGGCTGTGTGCTGTTTCCAAGTTTCTGTTGTCCTGTTTGTTTGTCCAGTTTGGGTTCTTGGAGGGCGTGGCCTTGTCCTCCCTGTCGACGAGCGTGTAGACGGGCTGCTTGGCAAAGCGCGCCCGTTGCAGGTGCTTCTCCATCTCCTCCTCCTCTGCCTCCGTGTTCTGTGTCCTGATTTTGGCGATGATGGTGTTTTTGCCGCCGTAGTCCTTGGCGCTGGGTGCCACGTGCTTCTCGATGGGGTTCTTGATCTGGTTGAGCTGCTCGCGCACGTTGTTGGTGGCCCCGGCCTCGGCCGGCGCCATCCCCGCCGAGCTGCCGTGGCTGCCCTGCTTCTGCCGCCGCCGCCGTAAGCACCACAGGAACGCCACCACCAGGGCCAGGATCCAAATCACGATGAACACTGAACTCAGCAGCGGGACCAGGTAGTCTGACCGGGGGGGTGAAGAAAGATGCCAGACGTAAAAAAAAAACACTAATAAAAGCTGTAATAGATACCATCTTAAATTTCCTTAATTTTACTTTGGAGATTGATTCTTTCTTTCTTTATGTCTGTCTGCAGTCAAGTAACTGGCTTCTATAATTAATTAGAACAACGCAGAAGTTATCACACAAATAAAGGAATATGCTGGACAAGCATTTGTTATGAAAGACAATTATGTGCCTCATGGCCGTGTGTCAGAAAGGTGCGTTATGGGGTCTGAAAGCGCTATGGGTGGGTGGGCCCGCAAAGCTTGGCGTTATTGGGGACACGCCCTCCCTGCCGTGCTCCGAGGCCTCTGCATTCCTCCTGTAAAAAGTCTGCCACGGTCTCTAAGGATCCACACCCGGTGTTGTGAAGCAGGAAAATAATCGTGTCAGAATCGTTCGTTCCCATGGATTGCTCGGCGAGCCCCGATTCCCATTTACAGCCCCCAACATCCCCCAGGCTCGTCCTGTACCGGATCCTCAGCAGTCAAGTCACGGCATGAGCATGTTTTTTCTATACGGGACAAAGAAGGAGGTGATTCCCAAAAATAACAGAGGGAGCGCTAATGTGTGATGGGGTGAGGGGCACACTCCTAAGCCAATCAGCTCTTGGCACCAGCAAATAAACAATCCTCAGTATTACAGAGACACGGACAACCATAAATTTGACCTCCGGACCCCAGTACAAGTACAACTAATCTAATTATGTGGCTTTCACAAGTAGTTGGGAGTGGGACCCCCGCCCTGAAAATGCCCCCCACCCCCTCTGTTCCAGACACCCATGCTGGAATTTTCCATGGTACCTGACACTCATATTTCTTGGGATGACAGCTCTATGTGGAAACTGGTGTCCAGGCTGGGGTCCAAAGGCCCCACCCCCTTCCTGCTTCATGCCAGCTCATGCCTCTCACACAGCCACCACCCCCCACACACCCCCTGTGAATATGCAGCCTCACCGGTTTTGATCAGGGGGGGCCTTTGCTGTACTCGCACCCCCGCTATGGCCGCCACGATGGTGCTGTTTCCGCCGCGCTTGCTGACCAGGTCGATGATATTATCGGTGATCGCCTTCACGGAAAGTGTATCTGATCTGCGCTCATCTGTGGACTGAGTCGGAAGGCGGTGCATTAAAGAGGGGTGATCTGGCATATGTGGCGGCGGCTGTGGTGGGATTGGCGTGGAGCGGGTACGCACTATGGCTATGTGGATCTCATTGCTGGCACTCAGGGATGGCTCGCATGTGATGAACACCGCATGGTCTGCCGAGAAGTTCCTTGCCACATAGAGGCGACGCAGCCCCCCACAGATGTGCCCCACAGTTACGCCCTGGGAGACAGGAGAGAACACGTCAGTGGAAGATTCCAGAATCCATAGGATCTCCATGCTTGTCCCCCACAAATAGTTTTCGGCACAGTCTACTACATATTTTTTTTTTACTGCTTCAAGAAAAGCAGGAACGCTTTCAGGATTTTTTAAGGTGGGAGGCATCGGAGGCCTTCCAGAGAGGCCATCAATATCATTGGCCAGTGTTATGTTTTGAATCGGTGAGTGACATTAAGGGGGCTCTAGGGGCCAATCAGCTTTCAGCTGGGGCTGGTGGCCCCGTCCCCTTATACACCCCTACTGAGAAGAGTAACAAGCAAGCAAATCAGTCACTGTCCACTCTCACAATAGAGGGAGGGAACATTTTCATTGGTTGGTATAAAGTTCACAGTTTGAAGTCAGGTTAACTTGATGTAAGGTTTGATGTATTGCATTGTTTTGGGCTAAGTGTTTTGGATAATTGCTTAGGAATTCTTCGGGGTGGGGGCAAACTGCAGAGAAGTCTTTTGATGACATGAACAACGCTCACCTGTGGCATGTTCTCCTTGTTGAAAGTGAAGGTAATGTAGTTGCAGCTGCTCTCCAGGAGGTAGGTGCCCCCGTGGCATTGGGCCTGGAGGGGCAGCCCATCTGTGGGCCAGCACTCCCCCTGCCCGGGACACGGCTTTACAAAGCAGTGGTCCTCCTTAATGGGCAGGCAGGTCTGACCAGGGCCGCACTCCCCTGGGCCTTTCCCATTCACCTGACATGACTTGGGACCGCACCACACCTGTTGGCCACAGGGGGGAGCCTCAGAAATTGGAGTGCCGGAGTGTGCTTAGGAGCAGACTGGGGGGCGGGGCACATACCTTGGTGCAGGTAACCTTGCCGTTGTGACACTGGCAGATGTTGCAGTCCTCATCCCACCTGGTCCCGTCGGGTATCACGTGGCTGCCGACGGCGCAGTCCTGGCCGGTAACTGCAACAAAGAGGGGGGGGTCTGTTATGCCACTGGTAAACCCAGTGTTCTCTCGGGAAATTTACAGCCCGGCACCCCCCCCACCCTTGTTTCAGGGGGTTTTTTATGATGGGGCCCCAGATGCCCGGGCTGGTCCCCTCATGTGCTGCACAATGACTGCCACCTTACCCTCTTGGCATGTGGGCCCCGCCCTGCTGGCCGGACACAGGCAGCGGAAGCTGTTTATCTCATCCACGCAGGTGGAGCCGTAGGCACAGGGTGATGACTGGCACTCGTTGATATCTGGGCGAGAGCAGAAAAAATCCACCGTCAGGCATATGCATTCAACCCCCTAGTCCCAGCCCCAGTGCCCCGTTCACGGGACAGAGTGTCAGCACCTAACGACTTATACTTCTATCGTTTCTCATTGAAACCGAATCCCAAGCAGTGAGAAATAAAATAAAAAACAGTGTTTTCTAATGACGGGCAATAGGGGGCCCCCACACTCACACGCACAGAAAGAGAAAAAAAACAGGAGACTCAGGAATACAGGGGGCAGAAACAAAGTTAGACTTCTTTAATTAGTTAGCCAGTTACTTAGTAAGTTTAGTTTTTCAAATCTTGAAGGAAACTGGAGTGAAGTAGCGTGACACATTTCAAAAGGCTGTTTTCTCAGCTGAGGAATGTAAGGTGGTGTGGGGTGGGGGTCTGCAATCAGTGCTTCCCTGAAGCTCTGACCACCAGGCATCACGCTGAGATCAGGGTGGGTGCCGTGCCTTGGGGGGGCGGGACACTCACTTATGCGGCAGTCTGGGCCAGCGAAGCCGGGGCTGCATTCACAGCGGTACCAGTTGTCCCCATCCACACAGGTTCCATTGTTGTAGCTGCGGAAAGGATACCGGAGTCAGCGTCTGTCAGCCCCCCCACCCTCAGCTGGGCTTGACTTAGTCTGACTTTTCACCCGCTTGGCCATTTTCATATCAGACTCAATCTTTAATTACGACTAATTACTGCTGATGCCATTTTACGCAAGCTGCAACAACTCATCTGGGGGGGGGGGGGGGGGGGGGGGGGGGGGGGGGGTTTGTTGTG
>JAODLD010000069.1:5799629-5813684 GCA_026781065.1 Mormyrops boulengeri
CCACTCCACCCCCATCTCTCCATAAAAGATGGACATGACGTGTAACTTGGCCCTTGGCAGAACATCACTGTTACTGTTTACTTTGTGATGACAAGGCCTTTGACTATGGTCACCGGGTGCACGGTTAAATGTCTGCCATTGTTTCGCAGCAAAGACTTTGCCGCTCACCTAAATACTTTCCAGTTGCAGTATTTACAGCTGTTTCCAGTTGTTATTTGTTGGTGCCTTTGTTGGAAGGAGGGTGCTAAGTGGCCGGACTCGTTTTTTACACACTTCTGTTGGGTCTGTTAACAGTGTTAGCAGAAACTAACACAAAAATTCTGCAGGTGCCGCCATTAAGGATAAACTCTGCATCCAGGCAGCAGAGTAATGTGAACAGGATTCACACAGAGCTGTGACTGACTGATTGACTTGTGAATTCTAAACCTGTGGGTGATGAATTAGCATTTATTTGGGCATATTTTTTGCTGCGTTACATACAGCTTGAGAGATGCCTGTTAGTTTAATGTTAGTTTAATTCTTAAATGTAGCATTTTTATGTGAATAAAAGCTTTGTTTATATTAGTGACGAGGTTTACTGTGGGGCTAACTGGAGAACAGGGATGCAGCGCTCTCTGGGTGAACTGGCGATGCGATTCAGGGCAAAGTCAAGGTTTTTTGACAGCACTAGCCAGCTCAGCGATTCCTACCCACCGGAGTCAGACTTGAAAGGCTTTCCGGACTTACTGTCTGGCCTCTTCATGCTTTGAAACGTTGTGGATACCAGAGGCATCTCGCGTTACTCTCCGCACTTGAATGTCTATCCTCTGTGTAATTAGGGTTAATTGAGGAAAGATTTTTCAACCTCAGGGGGGATGGCCGGGGTGTGTGTCCAGTAGACGTGAAATTACACGGCCTTTCAGAATTTGCCAGAAGCAGCCCGTCAAACTGACCAGAATTGAGATTTTGTGTGTGTGTGTGTGTGTCTGTGTTTGATATTGTGAGGGCCATTTTTCCAGTCCCCATAAGGGGAAATTCAATTTTATAAAAATCTGTGACTGCAATCAAAAAACTAAAAATGCCAAAAGTCTTGTCTTGTATTGTTTAGTTACTTATGGTTAAAGTTAGGGGCGGGTGGGGGTTAAGGTTAGGCTTAGGGTTGTCATTGTTGGCATTAGGTTCTTCCTCATCGAAATAAATGGATGGTCCTCACGAAGGTATGAATACAAACCTGTGTGTGGGTGTGTATGTGTGCGTGGTGCTTCCTTTACTTCAAGCCCCCAGTCCTTAGCTCTGTACTTCCTGTCTGCCCCCAACCAATCTCTGGTGAAGACCATGCCCAAAAATCAGACTTTTTAACACATGATAAAGGATTTATTCACCGGAGTGTTTATTGTCCCACCCTGACTGGCCCTCTGCATTCTCCTCTCATCAGGTGGCGGGCCGTATCAGCGCCCAGCCTTTCCTTTTATTGCCCAGGAAGCAGGACGGCTGTTTCTATCAGAAAGTGTTTACATGGCTGCACAGCATTCATCCAATGCAAATGTTTGCTCTGTCTGCCCCCCCCACCCGAGGTATGGTTCCTGGCCCCTGTCTGCCGGTTGTATTCTTAGGTATTAAAACCACCTATTAACTGTTTATTTACCTGTCAGAGTTTATATGCAACTCAGTTTCTTATATGTTTTAAAGGATTGTTCCCAAAGTAGCAATTCACTATCAAGGGAGGCTTGGCCCATTGCTTTCTCTGTAGCATAACCACTAAGCGTCACTTACCCCGGAGAAGAGCATTTGTTTTATTGCCGTGATTATAGCTAACCAATAAAAGGCTGGGCTGGTCTTCATCTCTATGTAGTAGTTGTCTGAGCAGGGGAGCATTTAATTGTTCGGTTTATTGACCGCTATGAAGGTGTGAGGATCGTTTGTAGGTTTGCTGTAGAGCTGGGTGAGCTGATCCCTTTCTAGACATGTTGCTGGTTGTGGACCGAGGAGAAACGGAGTCGGAGAAAAGCCCCTGCAATGGCAGGCCGAAGGCCCATCTGCCCCTGAAGGATTCTGGCGAGCGTGATGTTACCCCATCAGGCACCGTCCACCGGGAACAGTAACATAGAGCCGCAAAACCAAAAGGTTAACCTCCACAGTCTCAGGTAATCCCTGCTGTATTCTCAGATCTCGTGGGCCCCCGTCTGCCATTCTGGGCTGCTGCCTCACATGCATGTGGCTGGTGTGAGGGCCAGGCTGGGAGACTAGCGAGTCATTGATAAACCACTAACCAAAGAGCAGCGAGATCCTTAAGGTGCAGCAGCAGCCTTGTTCTAACCATAGTTATTAAATGATCAGCTATGTGCTAAGAATTTAATAAGTTTTTGGATGTGCTCACTGTTTAGTGTAAAGGGTTTTAACGCTTTGTGCTCAGCTGTGCAGGGTCAGGGAGAGAGACAACAGAGGAAATCACAGCAAAGAAACAAAAGCTAAATGTGGTCAAAGGACCAATTAATGAAAGTGCATCATAACACTTCAGAAATGATTTCTCTCTTGTGTGAGCTGTCCACCAATGGCAGATCAGTTCATAGGTGCTGATGATGTTACTAGCATCGAGGCCCCTGATAGGTCGAAATCTGTGCTACTACCAAAAGAGGTGATTGGCTCCATAACCTAAGGGGTCAGATTAAGCGTTTTTTGCTGACTTTGGCAAATGACTGACTATACAGTTGAACTTTGACTTATGACGGGGTTGCATTCCAATGTACCAATCATAAGTGGAAAATAGCACAAGTCAAATATGATAGGATAAATAACTACTGTCACTGAGTCCGTAAATAATTACTGTAACTAAATGCCAGTAATTGAAACCTTTTCTTGCATAAACAGGATAAAAAACACTGTATGATATGCTGTTAAATGCTGTAGGAGATGTTTATGCTTGTGATCGCTGCAAAGACCGGCTGCATTAACCTGCATCAGTAGAAAGTATCGTGTGATGTATTACTAGCCTGGGAACGGATCAAAATTCGAAGTTGGCTACTAAATGTGCATCGCTATTGTGCCATTGTAAAGTTCGGAATATCGTAAGTCAAACCATCGTAAGGCGAGCAGCATCTGTACTCTGCTCTGCTGTCAGCAGTGTAGCATGTGAAACGTGATGTAGACGGGCCCCAGACAGCGGTGAGGCTGTGGTGAAGGCTAAATCTGCCCACCTCTGTTTTCATGCCATAAGGCAGCGAGTGCTGCATCGCGCATCCGGTAACATCCTGGCAGCGACACTGAAACAGCAAAGGGGGTGGGGTGAGATTGACGTCTCTTTGTTTGTAGTCAGTGTCACGCTCCAATCCAGTCGCTACGTCCACCCGCCTGCTCGCTCACATGCATCACTGTCCGCCACAAAGTCGGGGTGGGGGGCCATCTGTCCCCCGTCGCAGGAATGTGGCGGAACTGATTGTGTCCCTTAATGACCTGGGGCCCTCCCCCGTGCCTGCCTCTCACCCGGACCTAGCCCGCTCTTCCGGTTCTCAGAGGCGAGGCTGGGGACTCGGGCTGCTCTTGCGTGGGCTGATCAAAGGATCTGTGCCTGGGCTGCGCGGTTTCAGGCGGCGGGGAGCTCGCGTGCCTCCCTCCCCCATCCCGTCCCTGGCAGGGCTTCCTGCCATGCGGTCTCTGCCTGTAAGATGTGCCCATGACGACAGGAAATGGTTTCTGGTCATCCTTGCGGCGCGATGCGCTATCCAAGCCAGGCGGTCAGCGGAGCCCTTCTGAGAAAAGACCAACAAACAAAGCCAGTGTGGGCCTGGGGTTTGGATGGTGGCCTTTTTTTGGGGGGGGGGGGGTGGAGACGGAGAAAAAAATTGGTCTAGTCGTCTCTGGTCCCTGGGCTCATTGTTTTAGATGGCTTTCTGTGACACGGGTCTCTGCCTCGTCACACAGTTGTTTTATTTGTGTTATCCAATGATAAGAAGTCAACTTCTAATCCTCCAGACAGGAAATTGGTTTGGCTGCCATTGGCGGGGAAGAGGGGCAATCGCTCGCCTTCAGGGTCAAGACACTGAATAACTATCATAGCAAAGATGACACTTAATGTGCGGGAAAAAGGTGAAGGGTGATGTGGTTTAGACTTAAAATCTCTCATAGAAATGGTAACACACTACTAATGGGTGATTTGGGTGGATTTCAGCAGGTGGGGTGGCATGGAAACACCAATGGGAGGCAACTATCTACCTCAAAGTGATTGGGGGGGTGTATCTACAAGGAGGAGCAGATCTTTATTAGCAGATTTTATTCCACGGCACCTCCCAGAGTGTCGATAAATATCGCAAAAACAGCCCATTCCCATGAGCCAAGCTTCTGGCTATTCCCAACGTTTATTTTAAGCGCTGTGAAATATGTGAGTGATCTAATTGTTCTATTACGAGATTAAACAACTGTTGACCATTGCAGGAAGGGACTTTGGGTGTGTGTGTAAGAGAGGGAAATGCAAAAGTGTGTATGATAAGCCTGTATGGCCAGCCCAAGCTAACTGCTTCAGTACACTTGAGCAACGCGATTTGGGGGAAATTGGTGTGCGTTGGGTCCATCAGATGGTTCAGGTATTTTTAGGAGACTGACCACCCAGCTGTGGTGGGGGGGGGGGGCGGGTGTTTCAAACAAGCACAGTCACCATTTTCTTTTCTCTGACCTGCTGGCATACAGCAGGCCAGAGAGCCCAGCCACGGCAAGGTGGCAGTGGAAACATTACTCATTAGTGCATGGTAGGGCCCTACGGCCACCCAGGCCTTGCCGGCCCAGAGCCCATTCACCTGGGTTAGACGGGTCTCACTCAACCTTGGGTGTTGGTCTTCGAGGGAGAGCTCAGGCTTGCAGGGATCAAAATCTAAGCCCACGGCTTCTGTGTCGAGCCAAATGGGCCGTGAACGGTATCGCCGTGTGGGCCGGCCGCGTCACCCCTCAGTTAGCCTTTCGGCACCAGGCCCCACAGTCGAAATGTGAGGTGTCACGGGATCGTGTGTCAGTGGGACACCCCGCCGTGTGAGCGAGAGGCACTGGGGTGCGACCCAATCATGGACGCCCCCTTTAAGGCTACTGTCACGCTGAAGTCACCTGTCAAAATATCAAGAAAGCATGCCGGGCATTATTTCCTGTAAACATATGTTTTTTTTTTTTATACAAAGTTTTGTTTTATATTCATTTTGATTAATTAGGCCTGCTTCCTCTGAACCTGCCTTCAGTTTGTCTCATGATTAAATAAGCCTTGTAATAATTAATCTTTTTTCTGTTTTGTTGTCTGACATGACTCTCTTGGCATCTGTTTCTTGCAATTTCTTGTGGGTGCTGCAAGTCAAAACTGCCGTTTAAATTCCCCTGGCAGATATGAGCTGGAAATATCCGCAGGTCCCGACCGCGTCTCGCTGTTTGCGGCGCGTCCCCAAGCTCCCCGGTAAGCATCCTTGCTTTCTGCCCGCACGCGACCTTCGCCGTTTGTGGTTTTGGCGGCCGTTGGTGTCCTCTTGCCTGCCTGAGCATGCGGCTCTTTTCCTCTTCCCACATTCAGCGAGCCGTTTCAGAAGGTCTGGAAAAAATGTTAAGTTAATAAGAGCGGGCATGTGGGTGTGGGTGGGGGGGAGACAGAAATGACACGCTATGTCCCAGGAGATGAGCGCCCATCCATGGGAATAGGCTCCGCTCATCAAGATAAGCACTGTCTGTGTACACTGGGCGTAAAGGGTTATGTTTAGGGGAGCGGTGTGGGAAACCGCCAGTCTCTGCTGCTTTCTGCGCACTCACACACACACACGCACACACACACACACACACGCACACACACACACACGCACGCACACACACAAACACACGTACATACACACGCACGCACACACATGCACGCACGCGCACATGCACTCAGGCTGCCAGAGGGAAAATCGGCGACAGAGAGCTCTATCTTTGCCAAGCCAGTGCCAAAACGGCCTGAGACGAGATCAGCAACACCTGAGGCCAGTTATTGGCCACTGCATTTGAAATGACGTGTCTCCCTGGCTCTCCTACCATCCCATTTGCCTTTTATCTGTGTCACAGCCAATGATAAGTCTGCATTTTCGTCTGGGTGGGCGGGACTTCTGCATGTGCACTCTAGTGTTAATTTAAGAGATGGTCCTGACTGTACCCTTGCAAATTGGGTGTGTGGGGGGGTATTTTCTCCCTAAAACAAGCCTTGGTGATCAGGGGTCTCTGCTTACCTGACTGTAACGGAGAAGGAAAGTGCCTGACACTGAGCCCCCCCTGGCGGGGCATCTGTGTGTGAAATAGGCCATGAAATGTCAAACAAACCCCCCCATGAGCTCTCTGGCTAAAATTATCCCCCCTCCCCGTCACAAGGCCCTCGACGTATCTGTTTTTCTGCTCGTCCCGTCCAATAGCCTTTGGGTAGCAGAGGCTGGCCTCAGTGACACGATGACATCAGCAAAGGTGACAGTGTGGTGGGTCCAGGGGAGGGGGGGGGGGCAGCAGTTCCCAAGCATGCTTAAAGTCGGCCGCGAAATTTACGGCGTGTAAAATGAGGCTGGCTGGGGGTGGGGGGGTTTTCTATTTTTATACTATGTGGTTTCTCCCGGGTGAGGGCGGCTTCCTCGTGGCCATGTGGGAGACTTACCATCCCCTGATGAAAGCGGCTGGGGGGCATCATGGTGGTGGGGGCTGAGGGGGGTTCACACCATGTGAAGGCCTGTGCCGTGCGGTGTCACGGCGTAGCGAGAGGCTCTGCAAATGCCCCAGCAAAAATATTGACACTGGCAGTGTGTCTGAATCCCATGCAGCACATGACGTCGAGGTTTTTCCATGACACTCCGATTGATTGTTTCCAAATGCTGCCGTCGCTTTGAATTAATCCACTCCAGACCTTCCCACTTGTAGCGAAGTAAACAGAAATGCACTGGCCTGTCCCGACGCCCATAACTCAGGGGCAGGGACCTCGCTCGCCACTCAGTGTGGCTCTGCGCATTTGTATTACCTCATTGATTTGAAAGTATTGGTCCATTTTTTTATGCTATGTGCTATGTGGAGCAAGTCATTGGCACATCTGCTATGGAAGCCGACTCATGTCATTGGCCATGTCATTCTAACCATCTTCCAGCATCAGCCAGCTGCCTGACCGGTATTCAGATCATTTTCACCTCATTTGTTTCGGTCCGCGCCCAAGCCCCAGACTGTTTCTCAACCCAGTCTTCAGGGACCCCCAGACAGTCCACGTTTTTGCTCCATCCCAGCTCCCTGCGCACCTAACCCAAGCTATTACAAATGAACCAAATAGTAAACACTGGATACTTGGTTGTGCTGGGAGCTTGGAAGGAGCAAAGATGTGGACTGTCTGGGGGTCCCTGTGGACTGGGTTGATAAACATTGCACGAGATGTGTTGTTCGTCCACCTTAAGCCGAGCAGAGTCTGCAAAATGAGACTGCCCTTGCTATATCCCTCCACTTGGCGTGGGATGGGGTTGGATTTCCATGTAAGTTTTTGGCCACTCCGTTCTTCTGCTCGAGGTGTCCCTGAAAGCTTCAGTTTATTGGCATATGTATGCAATTTATTCCCAAAATACGGCATAATTTTAATGTAAAAAATCTTTAGCGTCAGCATCAATTTCTTATCGTTGTGGTTGCTCCTGTGCCACTGCTAATGGAATCCCCCCCCCACCCCCCCAAGGTGAAATATGGAAAATGCCCTAAGCAGGGGTATAGGAACTAGTGGGGACATGTACCCCCAAGTATTTGATTTGGCTTCATTCATCTCCCCAATAAATAGAGCTTATATTCATTAAGTTCAGTCCCTCCAGTATCGAAGTCTCTCCTAATGCCACTGGTGGGTGAGCGAGTGACAGAGAGAGGCAAACAGATGGACATGTTACAGTCGTGAAACTGCTGCAAAAATGACAAATGACAAGGCTGGATGTTTTATGCAAATATGTATTTCTCCTAACCTGTGAACCCGTAAGGAGTGCAATGCCTCTCTCAGGGCAACTGGGGACAATCGGTGATGACTGTGGTTCCCATATTTCGTTATTAAGCCATGAAAACCTTGGACCCCTCTGCATGCAATAAATTTTAATTAGCGTAAGACCCCAAACTCTCCCCCAACCTTCCTCGGATGGAACAAGGTTTTTATGGTGAGTGCAAGGACGGAGATTAGTGGCTGGGCCGGCGCACCCGTCACTCTGACTCTGGGATGCGGACCAAAGCTCAGCCTTTCAAAGAAAATGTTTATTTTGTGTCCACTTGTGTGTGGGGGGGGTAGTATTTCCTTCAAGAAAAATGGTGGTGCACAGTGAAAATAAACAGGCTTGATTTATAGGCATGAAATATGCATGCCCCTTAATTGAACACCAAATGTGGTTGAGTCCAGTAGGAAGCTGACATCACTGGGAAATTAAGCGTGGCTGGGGGGGCAACAGACATAATGGCTGCTCAAGGTCCAAGTCTTTAGGGGTGACGTAAAGCTCATATTAATAAATGCAATAGCAGTTAGTGAACTGTGTTTAAATGTTGGTAGCGGTCTTGGACTGTTATGAATGTGGATATATTTATATATGTAATGAATCCACCCATTTTTTATAACCACTTATTGAGTGCAGTGTCACAGTCCACCTGGAGCCAGTGCCAAGAAACAGCCTGGATGGGATACTAGTGCACACACATGTGGTCATGTGGTGTATATGTGTGATGGGAGCCTTAGTGCGTCAAATTCACACGCTAGTGCTACAGTGCATCTGCCCTCCTGTACCTTTGGAGCAGGAGGTTTGGCACCATGTGATACTGGTGGTGCCCTGGTCAAGCTTCACTGTCAGTACCTGCTCTTCTTCCCCCTGTTTCACAGAAGTAACAGATCGCCCATCCTGATTTTGCCAAGATCCATCACTGATGGTAGCTGGCAATGTTGCAGTGTGGGGTGCTGGGCTTTAGCTATAGACACAGCTGTCCCAATGGCACCAGGGGCACCACATAAATGGCTGACTGTGCTCAGACCCCAAGCTTTGCTCTCACCTGTATGTGTCTGCATGTCTGTCTCATAGATGATCAAGATACACGAAGACACGAATCTCATACTTCCTACCTGTATGACAACGATGAAGGCATTCTCTTCCCGAGACCCGATCTTCATCAGGCCCTGGTGTACAGTCATCCTCAGTGTCTCTTCTTGAGGACAATGAGCATAATCCTGGAATTGCACTTGAGCAGCTCTCGTCTGCCAGGAATCTTCCCATTAATAACATTGTTTTTTTATTTTTAATTTTCCCCAGTTTAAGCTCCTCTGCCTGGAGCGACCACCCGGCTTCTGCCAAACAGAGGTGCACCCAAAGCTTCACGGGCCCCTTCATGGGGTTTGTGACCTCACCAATCCATCATGGACTGCTCTTCCTGCCCCGTTAAACAGGCTCCTCCTTTAAGAAAATTCCCACAGAGCATTCATTTAAAGACTATAAGTAATAATCTTATTTATGAAAATAGATTACATTACTTAGCAGGAGTTACTTGTTTAATTACAATGTAATAAATGTCACATTGTGGTAATTGCATGCTGAGAATGATGATATTTAATGAGGTTATAATGCATTTCCATGGTGGATCCTAGTCCTTCTCCAGCACTATCAGTAAATGTCAGAAGCACTACTCCCATTGAATCTGTCTCATGGACTCGTGCGATGGTCACATCAGGCTATGACACTTCGCAGCCCTGAGATCGCACTGGCTGCTAGATGCAGCCCTGATTTTGTTACAGGAACGGACTTGGTGTACCAGTGAGGGGTGCAGTTGGAAAATTCCCCCATCCACCCAAATCTTTATAATTTAATGTATTCAGGGGCCCTTGTACAGAGCCAGGCCCCGTAAATGATGATGATGGGAGCCTCAGTGCTTAGCATCGTCACTTCACACCTTTGGGACTGGGGTTTGAGTCTCCACCATGGCTCCATGTGTGTGGAGTTTGCATGCTCTCTCTGTGATGTGGGGGGTACTCTGGTTTCTCCCCACAGTCCAAAAACATGCTGAGGTTAATTTGAGTTACCAAATTGCCCATAGGTGCGCGTGTGAGTGAATGGCAACTGTGCCCTGCGATGGGTTGGCGCCCCATCCTGGGTTGTTCCCTGCCTTGCGCCCGTAGCCTGTGGGATAGGCTCCGGACCCCCTGTGACCCTGAATCGGGTGAGTGGGTACAGAAAATTGATGGATGGATAATATGGAAGTATGGGTGCTATCAGGAACCTGACTGTAAAGAGTGCTTTCAAAGCAGTGCTCTGGAGGAGAGACCCCCATGAACCCTCCCATGATGAGGGCTGGACATGTGTGGTGCTGTCGAGGACACGCCTGCTTTACTTCTCTGTCAGAATGTTGAATAAGGTGAGAAATAACTATCCTGGAAAGACTGGGGTGGCAGAGGTTGTTTCGTGTCAAACCAGTATGATCTTGATATTGATAAGGAGGGTTTCCTGCAGGTGAAATTGGATACTGTCCTGGATGGCTTCATTCTGCACCCAATCTGTTGGTCACATGGCCGTCATGTCAAAGAGAGACATGATGTACCGGGACCGGTCCTGGCTTTGGTTGGTAGTATCGAGTAGCGTTTTGTTAAAAACAGCCTGGATGTGATATATGCCGCAAAAGTAAACATTTGCCTTCAAGGAAAAATGACAAATGATTAAGGATAAATTGCAATGGGAAACGAGATGAGCTCTTTTAAGATGTAGCACGATTTAGGATAACAGGATTATGAATTGGCAGGTATCAAAAATGTCTTAAAATCCCCCATTCACACTCATAGACTAACAAGCACACACATCCCAAACACCATGGTAGTTTCTTATCTGCAATATTAGTTCTTGTCAATGCCTGTCACTCCATCATGTGCCTGTCCATATATATATATATCCACAGTGTTGTACATATATTTATATATCCACTCTGTACATAAAATACATACATACATATATTTATCTAAGTTTACATATACATATATATACATTTATATTTTTCAAAACATCCATATTTATGTTTCATGTTTGTATAGTGTACTTTTTATACTGTACTGTTGATACAGTTTTTATTCTATTGTTTTTACGTTTTGCTGCTCTTATTCTTGTACTGTCCACTTTCTGCTGTGACGATGCAAATTTCCCACTTGTGGGACTAATAAAGAATAATCTAATCTAATCTAATTGATTATGATATAGCGGTGTGCGATCTTATCCGCAATGGGCCAGTGTGCATGCAGGATTTTGGGATAACACTTAGGTCAGCTGTTCAAACCCAGGTGTGAGGACTCTTCTGCCAATCAATCTTCTAATTAGGTAGTTGCAGCGAAAGCCCACGTACACAACAACCCTTTCTGAATTTTCAATTCAATTCAATTTATTTTTATACGCTTTACATGGATGTGTTGTGATACATTAAACATCGTTAGAGAGAGTAATACAGAACAGGAAAAAGGAATGAAAGAAATTAAATAAAGAAAGCCAGAAGACCACATCACTGAAAACAGAAAAGAGTGGATTTGCTTGCTAAAAGTTAGGTGTAAACTGTGCTTAAGGATCAAGACAGAGTCCAGCAATGAGCCCGTTGTCCACACTGGCCTGTGTAGGGTGACACTGAAGGCTGCGCCCACAATAATACATAGGTCCCATTCACAAGGTCACCCCTAAGATAAAATTGCTCATTCCTGGATTAGGGGATAGTGGTGATCAGCAGGGATCCCCATTAACACTGGCTGGTCTGATCTGTGGTCAGTTGTAAGTGCAGCCATCTTTTTCTCAATTTATAGGACAATGTATCACTTTATATTCGTCTTTAAAAGTGCCGTTAGTATGAGGTGTGTGGAAACGGGCCCTGCTCCTCACGGCCACTCCTCGCTGTCCATCCTGCCGCATCCTAGCTGCATTCGCCTGGGTGTCAGCTTAATTGACTCTGAGGGAATTATGGGAAATATCCCCAGTAACCTCTGAAATCAGATGAGAGTAACTGGTCTTCAGGAAGGGGGCAGAACGGCAGGGGGAATGTGCTAGAAGCCCTTGGTTCTGGATGTGACCTGTTGGCTGGGATTGGCTTTGCTGGCCCTGGCTGGGTCTTCCGGACCTCCCGAATTTGGCTACGAGGAAGTTATGGTCACAATGAGCATTTTGAAGGCTGAGGTTCCTTTAAGCTTGTTTCATCCTTCAATAAGACTATTTCACATGGTGGTTTGCCACATAGTTGGTGTTGGGGAGAGGCCGCCAAACGTCTGTGCCTTGCCCCCTTACCCCTGTCGTCTCTGTGAACCGATTGGCCGAAGGAGACGCTGTGATCTCCGTTTTTGGCGGGCGAGTGGGACGCGGAAATGTGGAGCCTCGCGCATTTCCACATGCGCTGGGACGCCGGGGAGACTCGCACTCTGTTCCGGAGCCACTCGCTTGGAAAATCCTGGCTGGATGAGGATCTGAGCCCAGTGGAAATGCCGGGTCTCAGATGGCCAGTTTGCAAGCACTCTCTGAGCTGCGCTGGAAAGCCCGCCCACGGTGCAGCCTGCCTAGGAAAGGCCTGGCCAGATGCTGGGTCTTCCCCAGGGGTTTCTGCCTGGATTCACCCTACCCAAGGTGGGGGGGTCACCTCTTTATGAGGGTATATTCCCACCTGCCCTGCGGGCTGCCCTCTGCAGGGGGCGGGAGGAGTTGGGGGTAGTTGAAGGACACCCAGTGGTGTCATTGTCGAAACTTGAGTTTGCTTCCCAGCAGCATGGAAAAAGTCACCTTCTTTCAGTGAAGAATGTTAATAATGGTAATTATGCATAATAACATGGTAGTGTTACCAAAGCCCTGACAGAATTTCATTTTTTTTTTGTTCTTTTTTCCGTGTCCAGGACGTCTCCAGGACATCCAGACCTTATTTGTCTCGAGTCACCTGGCCTTAGCTACCAGTAGGTGCACATCTATTCTAGATCGTTCCAGGCATGGTGCTGTGTTGACGTCTGTCTATGGTGGATGAGAACGAGGTGGCATTAAGCAGATATTTGCATGACAGGCAATTCTATGCCCCTGCCGGTTGGTGCCGGTGTGAGGACAGGGGGTGATGTCACCAGGGCAGAGACACACCCGTGGCCCTCGATCTGCCCGCACACGCCAGGATGCCCCGTAACAGCAGAGGTGCTCTGTGCTCGCAGTGCCGAGAGCCTCTCTCGATAGCTGGTCATCTCGCGCTGACTGCAGGACCCCTCACCCTGTGTTGTCCCCCCATGCTCCCTTTTCCTCAGCCCATAGCCGGACACCTCCCCCATCCCCCCCCCTTCCTTGCCATGGGTTCTGGCAAAACTGAGACAAATTGCCCTGGTGCCTCATTCTCATCCCTTTTTTTCAGTGTATGACTCAACGCTCAGACATGAACACGCTCCGGAGAAAATGGATTGTTTGCATGCGTGAGAAGGAGAGCAGGAGGGAAAAAAAGAAATGGGAAGAGGGGAAAACGTATCAGCTTGCCGCCGAGATCAAAGCGGGGGCTGGCGCAGTCAGGTGGCGGCATTCTGCTGCCCTCAGGAAACATATTTCATGTGTAATTATGTCATGACACCAGAGAGGGGCAACAGACAGGGAAGCGGTAAACAAGCAGGCTGGGGCGACACGGCGGGGTTGGGGTGTCTGACGGGCTGAAAGCGAATCATTTCTGTGCCGTTTGTCCCTTTAATTGTTCGATTTTGGGATGGAGAAGCTCATTCTGTTCAGGTAAAATGACAGGAGGTGACTCCTTCCTTTCCCTTGTATCCTATGCATAGGGGTGTTCAAGGGGGTGGAGCCATATGGGAACTGGCCCCTGCTAAAAACTGATTGGCCCTCAGATTGCCCTGTTCCCTGTCACTCACTGATTCGAGACCTATCATTGGCTAATGATAAAGTTGGTCCTGCTGTATGAATGATGGCCCCTCTTATGCCCCTCATCTTAAAAAAAACCCTAGAATCGCCCCAGCCCATCCTGGGGAAAAGGCGTTCTCCCGGTGGCTGATGTTGGTGTAGTGTGTGTGGCAAGATTACCCCCCACCACCCCCCCTCCCCAGAAGGTCGACCCTCATAAACCTTGTAGGAAATGGCT
>JAODLD010000069.1:5835736-5848005 GCA_026781065.1 Mormyrops boulengeri
CCCCCTGAATGGCCCACTTCAAACAAACGACAGACCAAAATATGTTATGCGGATACTATTAATATAAAACAACATACATGTGATAGGAATCTGTGCCTAAAGATAAAGATTTTTTGTCTTTTGGTGAAAGGTGCTTCATAAACATTGTCATTTATTATTATTTTATCATTATTATTATTATTATTAATTATTGCCGTGTTTATGTGTCAGATGTTTTTGTGCGTGTGTGTGATGTTTTTTAAGGTGTGCGAAAGTGAAACAAGCCTCTCCCCTTACATAAAATCAGCCGATGTTTTTCCATTGTACTATACCCCCAGAATTTGATATCTGTGTCAAGAGACTGGGACATTTTGGGGGCGGGGGGTGAGGGGGAGGGGCTGGCTCGCTGTGGCGAGCAATGGACAGAAACATGAGTCTGACACTTTTTAATGCTCCTTGTTACCAGATTCCAGGGAACACCCTTTTTTTGTCCCCTCTCTCTTTGCCTAGCTGAAATCACAAGGCGGAGAAAAAGAGGAAAAACACAAAGAAGAAATGGGGGTGAGATGACTGAGTTACTTGTCCTGACACAATCTGTTATTCGGGACGGGAGTTATTTGTAGCGGCTCCCGTGTAATGAAAGGAAGCACTAAACCTGGCGTGCGAACAGCGTGGCGTCACCACGGACACGGCGACACTGCGACGCTAGCCCCCGTTTCCGTGCCCACATGCACAGATTCCACTGGCCTTCAAGGCAGGGTGAGGTCTGTCCCGTGCACCACATCACTTTCTCCTGAAGTCATCCTCACTTACGTGGTCTCCCGTAATCATGTCTCCTTCTTTTTTTGCTTTGGCAGAGTCGCAATTGATTGAATTAAGTATTTAAGGAGCAACCATATCTTGATAATAGGTGTAAAACATGTGCAAAATTGGCATTAACTCACCCCGGGCGGGACTGACGATCCAGCCGGTGACGTTATTGCCTGGCGTGAGGAGGAGCAGGCGGTGCACTGCAGTTTTGTCAGAGGTTGGAGGGGATTTAACTGCTTTACCTCCTCCAGGAGAAATGAAACATAAACCCATAAAAATGAACTGCTTTTCTTTGAAATGTTGAAACTGCTGTAATACAGGCCGGTGGCTTTAAGGAAGGACATTTTGCTCTGAGCTCAGCCTCAAGGAACTGCCGAGATTGACGTCTTGTGGATTCAAAGCGAAATATCTGTCCAAAAAAAGCCCAAATTTGGTTTTTGTATTTCCTTTCCTTTAAATGGATGGATTTAAATAACTCCCCACAGGATTTGCACCATCTTCCGACCTGCCAGATGAACGTCAAACATGACCGAAAAGTTAGAGTTAAACCGGAAGTAGGCTGCTTTTTGGCCACACTGGCTTGGGTCACGCTGTCCGGCTTGGAAGGGCATCTGGCCTTCTGCCTCTCCCTTGTGTGGTTTACTGTAGGAGTAGAGGGAGGCAGGGCCTAAATGCTGTGTTAATGGACCATGGCACAGGAACTGATGGATGGATGGATGGATGGATGGATGGACAGACAGATACTTTATTATTCCCAAAGAAAATTGAAGTTTTACAGTTGCACAATACATTCAGAGTGTTAAAAGACATTTAGACAATAAATAATTATTATTTAGACAATAACTAATAGATGACAGTTAACCATAAGACTGGGACGAACGTCAGGGAAAGTATTGCACAGAATTCCATACTAATGGCTTAGAAATAAATAGCATTGCATAATGATTTGGAATGGATGGTCTGTCAATGTGCCTAAATGGTTCTGGTCCATTCAGACAGTTGGTCGTCCCTGCTTGCCGTAGGGCTAGTCGTTGTAGAATCTAATAGCTGAAGGTAGGAATGACCTTGTATATTGCTCCTTGGAGCACTGCAGTCTCAGTCTATTGCTGAAAGTGCTCCTCTGTTTAATGACGACAACCTGCAGAGAGTGGGAGTCATCATCAAGAATTTAGGCCCTCGATCCGCTCTTGACCTGCATGTTCCAGACCCATAGAGGCACTGAGATCTTTTCTTGAGCACCAGGCATCATGTGAGCAACAGGCCCCTAGCCGACGCCAGGTCGCCGTACCCAGGCATTTGGTGAGGCCTTACAGGTGCCATCATGTGCCAGCATGATCCGAGAGCAGCAAGGGAGCAGACTGTGAGCTGAATAGTGTGACGTATGCATGGCAGTGAAATCCAGGATAGTCAAGTCCCAGTAAGGCTGAAATTTAACAAGCGTATTTTTGTGGTCGGTCTCCCAGCCATCGGAATAAAGTAGCGCAGCTTTTCTGTGATTGGTTGTTGCCTTTTGAATTTCACCCCCCAGTACCCTTGTACTAAATGTTGCCCCCTCACAAGGCGCGGCTCAATTACACTTTAATGCCTATACAAAACATATCAGCGTTTAATATTAGACTATTACTATCTGAATTAAATTCATTATTGTTCAGGGCATTTGTGTCAGAGGTTCTAGAACCTGATCTTGGAAGGTTCCAGTCCATTCTGTCTTATGTTTTAGGCAGAGAGTCCTGTTTCCAGAAGGGTGTAGTATCTGTTATTTAGGCAGTCTATTGTTGATCCATTGTCCCAGCATTCCCAGCTGAGAGGAGATTTGGGATAATTTATGATGTACGACGTTCCCGTTGGCAAACCACACGCATACCATCGGTGAGTCTCTCTGGCACATTATCCCACAGCTGCTGGTGGAGGAGGTGAGAGTGTTGGGTGTAGCCCGTGTGGGCGACGGGCATACCTGTGGTTTTCCGTTGGGGGGGTTGGTTTGGGGTGCCATCACACAGAGCTACTTTTTGTCAAGGAGCCACTTGCAAAACATGGTTCCTCATGTTCTCAGTCCGTCGCCATGATGTCAGCACGGCCTTTCTGCTTTCCATCGCCGACGTCTCTCCCGCAGAGCAGCTTGCTTCCCTTCCCTGCCGGAATGCACCGGGAGAATTAAATGCTTAATTACATCTGGTGCTGGCAGTACAGGATGACAAAAGCCGACATGGATCGCATGTGAGGAGAAATGTACACTTTGGGTATCACACCTCCTACCGTGGGGTGTGGCAGTGTGAAGGCAATACTGTTGGCATTTATTGGGCATGACTCATCATTTTGTTTACTACTAACAAGCTGGAATCTACTGATTTGGGTCAGTAGAGCGTTAGGTATGAACAGGCTGATCAGAAATCTGTGGATTAAAAATGCAAGATAGGGGACCTCCTTGTAAACCCTGTGATTAATTATTTTTAGCCCTTGTCTAGCCCTTATGTCCTTTGGGCTCTTGGGCAGGGAGGCAGGGGCCGGGGGGTCCCCTAAAAAATAACCATCTTGTTCCAGTTGTGATGAGCAGCAGCAAATCAGACATCCATAAATTCAATTGCTTGCTATACCCTTTCCTAGACACGAATGATAAAAGCCGCGGCCCCCATGGGACCAGATTTGCACCATCTCACCACACTGCATTCTAATAGGTACTACTAATTATAGCAAAGAAGAGGTGGGGGCTGGTAACGGTCTACCCCCTCCTTCATAATAGCTGTTACAGGGAACTTCACCACTTACAGCCTGTAATTACAGCAACAAAGAGCGCACCTAACATGGTGCTCCGTGGGGAACATCTGGCTGGTAAACAGTAAACATTTAACAAGACAGATAATGACGGGTGATCGAGGAGAGCCTGCCATGTCGTCGTCACAGAAACGGAAAGATTTGGAAACATGCACAGAGGGTCTGGGGTTATGGAGTCTGCAATGGCTAATGGAATCTAATGTCATACAGCCAGGCATGGTCCAGGCCAAGCCACTTTCAAGCCCCTTAAATCAGCCATCACATGGACATAGTGGAACAGGCTGAGGATGACTTGATATTAGCACAGAATGGGTCCAAGGTGTACACCTCGATGGATCCTGTCAGCTTTGTTCTTTTTTTCCCCAAAGCAGAAGAAATTTCATATGTTCCACCAGCAAAATATGTGTTCCAACACATTTTAACATTTTTGGCAGGAAGCTAATATCTCAAAATGATGTGCAATGGAACTATATGGCACTTTTTACCTTTCACATCTAATATCTTTTCATTCCCTTTTCAGCATCTTATTCAATCTAGATCCTTCATGCTTGTACTCAAACTCTCGGCCTCAATAATACGAATTTCAGAAGAATGAGTGCCGAGGTTAGAAGTCCCGAAAACATTTAGAGTTGTCACAGAGCCAGAGAGGTGGATAGAACGATGGAGCTTAACAGATTCCTGAGAGGGAAAGAGAAGCTCAGCTTTGAGAGGTGATTTAATGTTAGGATGGATTCAAGAAGACAAGGACACAAATGGAAGCTATTTGGTGACCAGCTTCGATCAGAACAAAGAAACCCGTGCTGTACATGAGGGTAGGTGGGATTTCGGGAACAGCAAGAGTGGAATTACAATAGGTTGAATTTTTATAGCTTTTGCTGTTAAAAAAAAAATCAGAAGGAAAAATTGGGACTGAATGGTGTCCCCTTCTGTGATTGCTGTCTTGTGTGTGCTTATTCTCCTTTGGGTTTCTTGTGTCGTGTCCTTTAAGGACAAGAAAGAAAAAAAACAGGGAGCAGACTGTGAGCTGAATAGTGTGACGTCTGCATGGCAGTGAAATCCAGGATAGCCAGTGTGCCTCTCAGCTCCACCAGTTGTTTCCCACAGGCCTGCATTGGTCCACTCGCTGGTCTGGTTTTTGGGAGGAAAAGTACTCTTAGCATTCCACACATTCTGCCCAGAGGTTGCTCTCAAAAAAAAAAAAAAAAAAACAGGGGTATCCGGGGCAATTATGTGTTATGGATTTCTGCAAAGCGGCAAATTCCCATCAGTGTATTCCGGAGGGAAGAGATGGCTTCTGGGCTTGTATTCTTTTTCTTCCGGAAGTTTTTTGGCAATGTTAGCATCCTGTGCACTGCGCTTCCGCAATGCTCTCATCAAAACGCTTCTTCATTTATGCCCTTCCTCCAAAAAGGGAGATAAATGGAGAATATGTGACAAGAAATCCATCAGATGGGACTCGCTCTGGTGCCCCAGAGCCAGCTTCCCATGAAGTCGGACTGATCCTGTTAAACTGCTGGCAACCAGCAATCATAACAAAACATAATTGATTGATTTTCCTGAAGCCAGGGCCTCGGTAATGACTAATCCTAGCTGACCGAAAGTCTCAAATCTCTCCAAAATGTCAATCAAACTATTCAAATGAAAGCGTGGTAAAGAATAACAAACCCTAAGAAATGCGGTTATTGCTTAATAAAAAGCATCAATTCAGTGATTGCATGGAATATTCTCAAAGCATATGCCTTTGTCATTTTACCATTAAAATAGTCATTTCCGCATTATTTCAGCATATGCATCTATATAGAATTATGTCTCGTTTGGAAAACATCACTCTCAAACACTCTCAAATGCTTATTGAACTCAACCAAGCCATCTGTTTATCAACATAGATCCATATTAATGAAAACAAGCACCTATCATCACAGACCATAGGCTTCAGCAGCAGTGTGTTTCTCTCCCTTTGTCTAATTATGTAGATGTTTTTATACTGCAGCAAAACTTTATGGGTATACTCCTAGAAATTCTCCTAACTTGGCTCATTCTTTAATTTTCGATATTACCTGAACATCGCCCCCTCCATGAAGAATTTTTTTCTGTATTTTTACCTAGTGACTGATCTGTCGACATGGATCACCTTGTGGCTGCTCAACACCTTTCCTTTACCCATAATCCCCCGTGCCGGTCCTTTCCAATCATTGCACTGAACATGAAAGAAACAGATGGCCTCTGGGCTTTTAAGACAAGAAGGTCTTCACCCATAACCCCAGGGAAGCCCAACAGGGAACGTTTGGGATTGATTTTCCCATATCTGGAAAGGCTCTCCTCTCACCCTGGCGAAAATGCGTACCGTTGTCTGTTTCAGCCATGTTGAGATAAATGGTGTATTCAGTTCGACAGACAAGACCCAACTGGAGCCTGTTGTTCCCTGGCACGGAGCGAGCCATCCAGACTGGACCCGCTGGTACAGAACCTGACACAGGTTGATGGATAGACTGCAAATGTGAATATCTCTTATCTCAGCTGATGGCTTTATTTGGCTCTGCGTTGAGATTCTTTCCCGTGTTTTCGCTGTTTTCTTAGCTTGCTGCACATGCCTTCTTTCCTCATGTTTCCTATAAATGGTGAAGTTGCCAGCGTGCTAATTTTAGCCAAGCGACTGTGAGAATAATTGACGATCATGGTGGAAGCGTCCTCATCTCCATAGTCCTGTTCTGTGTTGACCTCAGGTACGAAAGTCAGTCACGACACATGTACTTTGGACAAGACTTATAAAACAGCCATGAATCTTCTTCCATACCAAAATCAAAAAACAGGAGATACTGGGGCAGAGTTTTGGTGGAAATCAGGCCTTGACGTCTCCTTGTCGAATGAACTCTAGGAATTTTTGGCGATCGGGCCACGGAGCCTGCATTTCAACAGAATTTAGAGCAGCCAGTGGGTCCCCATGGGAACGCCACCTGTAAGCTAACTTTCACGTGTTCAACAAGAGTGCCATGGAAAAAAAGTAAAACAGTGGGCTTGCAGAAGAAATGACTATGAGATCCTGTCACCGATCTTCTCTGCTGTTTCTTGGCCCCCACATGTGGCAGGGGCAGAAGGCCATCATCATTCATGCATGAGAAAGGGACACAGAATGACAATGGAGGTAAGGCTTTAATCAGGGGTGTGATGCCCCCCTGCGTAAATCCACAGAGGTACATCGATACCTCATATCTGTTGTTCTCTTAGCTTCTCCCATTTCAGGGTGATTTAGGTCCCTCAGAGTATAAAATCGCCTAACCCTAGTCTACAATTCATCTTATTCCCTGAACAGCACCTCTCTAGCCCCCACCTCCAGTCTTGTTTAATAACTGGCAGCTCTGGTTAAAGATTTTAATTCAAAGACCCCCCCTCTCCACCCCCAGGCTTGAACGGCCAATTTTAATTGCATTTAATTATATGTGCAGAAAATACCCTTCTTCCTCTCTCGGTGGCCAATGGAGGCCTTATGAGTTGTATATTCTCAGATCGGTGCATCGACGCGGAGATCCCATTAGCCAGCGAGGAAAGTGTGCCGTCTCCTTTTTCATTTTTTTTTCCCGGCCTTTGATTGTTGAGTGCTGTCCAGCTATTATCATCCTCAGTGGGCTCAGGCAAAGCCTTTTTTATTTCTTCCGTGAACTTTGTACAGCTGGTTGTGTTTAGAACGCTTATATCCTACCAGAGGTTCAAAAGATTCCTGGGCCTTCCATTTAACTCTCCCGCTGTCAGTGTTTAGATTTTTTAGCATGCTTCCTTCGACGGTGTGGGTATTATCGAAGCCATATGGGAGGGAGGAGTTGGGTGTTAAGTAGGGAGGCGGAGCTCCCAGTGCCCTGGGTAGGACCTTTCCCATCTTGGGCATCTTGTCCAGTGCCGTAGCGGTAATGGCACAGGGAGACCGCGGGGCGCTGAATGCCGGTGGGGAAAAGTCTCCCAAACTGTTTTGCGAGTCCTATTCCACGTTTATGGTCCCGATTGTGGCCTGCCGCACCGCAACCATCAAAAGGCTCCTGACCCAAGATGGCTGGCAGCCTGGCTGAGCCAGTGGACGCTACATGTAAATATTATTGTGTTCCGTGCGTCACCCTGAGTCTATTTTCTCTAGGCATGGGGTGCGTCGTTAAAAATTTACAGAGAGCTGTTGCATGATTTGGGAGTGTCTACAGGCCAGACTTGAGTGGCACTGGAAAAAATATTATAATATTAACTGGAGTGGCTTGTTCAGGGAAAACGACCTAGCGCCGGATTTGATAGCCACCCTCATGGCCCCTGAGCTTTTTACCGTAACCACTAATCCATAGTGCTTTTGAGTGCAACTGAGAAACCAGCCACACCTGCTGAATATTGGGGCCACCAATATAGTCATCATTCTTGTTATGTTATTTGAAATTTACTCCCCTCCTACAGGTCATGCCATGGTGAGTCTGAGGTCCAGCTGTCAATCAAGTGAGGTCAACGTCGACTGTGGACTACTAGCAAGCCTTTGTTAGCATTTTCTGCAGCTTAGAGAAACTGCATGAAGGACTTCGGCAGTGTTTTTTCTGGTTAAACACCTCAAAGGACAGGCTAGATAGAGAATTCCTCTGTCTGTCCCATGTCTGTCTGTCTGTTCACTCTGGGATTTGAACTTTAACCTCTGGTCATCTAAGAACAGACTGCTTCCTGTAGCTCCGTAGGAGGATAACATGTCAATGCTCCTAGACTTCTGCCTTTTCTAGAAAACAGCGAGATGAGACAAGAAGAGAGCTGTGGTGTGATTCCTGTCTGAGTTTCAAGCTGAATCCTGTGGGTCCACTGGAGTTGCTTGACAGTGGTCAGTAATCTCACATCTTCAGGCAAGGAGTATCGTACATTATTTGCTCAGGTGGGTTTTGCTGTTGGCTGAGGCTGCGGAACAGTATTGTCAGTGGACATCTCCCTTTATAAATGACTGTGCAAAAAATTGTCCTTGGGTCCAATGACAATACTGTTTGTTTATTCAAACTCCGCAGCAGCACTGCAAGAAAACACTTGTGAAAAGAAAATAACACTACAAAATGCTGCTAAATCTCACATCCAAGACAAGATCCATCAAAAATAAGTAAAGAAATTGAGAAAATCTCAGATCTTGCAAAAGTGAGGTTGTTCTCAGTTATATGCAGTCTTGGGACTGCACACCTTTTCCAAGGTGTATCGGGGAAGAACATGTTCGGTCAGAACCGTGTGCAGAGAACACCTTCAGCTGTGTGGTTGAGGGGGCTGTTCAAAATTCACAAGATGTTTTAAATAAGGAAAAGCTTCCCGGCTTTTGCCAAATGAGCGTCATGACTTTCCAATGGTATTGGCGAGTTCGCCGTGGCTGCAGACTGCCAACCAAAATAAAATTTTTGTCCAGTCCTCTTGTGGGTGATCCACACCTCTGCTGGAGCCGAAAGCCCGTGCTTCTGCGGCTTCGTCTGTAGACCCGCCAGAAAGTTCTGGGTTCCAACGTTTGGAAAGCTCTCGTGTCCATGGAGCTTCTGGCGAGCTCAGGTGAAAAGGGAAACAGCTCCTCTCGCTCCGAAGGGATCGTTTTTGGCCAAACTCCACATCTTGGTATAAATATAGGTTCCTTTTCAGATTAAGACCCTGTTTTTCTTTTTTTTTTAAGTCGCCTCTCCCTCTGCGCCGCGAGTTGCGGGTTTGCAGCCGCCGCTGGCTGGAAGGCATGCCAGTGAGGGATTAGCGAGGCACCCGTGCCAAGGGGGCGGCAAGCTCAGATCAGAGAGCTGTCTGAGGAGCTTGAGCACGGCTCGTGTGGGGCTCCCAGGCTCGGGACCATCCGTTACCAGTAGTTTATACCTTACCATTGAAGTGGCGTCCAGGATCCAGGCTGCTTCTAATTACAAAACACACTTTGTACTCATTGTCTTTCCTTTCTTATTTTTTAAAGTGGAACCATTTGGAGGCTTTTTTTTAAATTTGGTTTATGGAGGACTTTATTGCTTTTATTAATTTCTGATGCCTCTTTATGTGGAAGCCATTCTTGTCCTGCTGTGGTAAAAAGTTTAATTCACGTTCGCTCAGGAACTCCGTGAAAGGGAGTGGCTTCCTTTGAAAGGAAGCATTTCATTGGGCTACGGCTATGGTAGCTTTATAGCATGAGGGAAGCAGGGGTGCTTTAGTATAAAATAATAATGCTTTCGGTTGTTACTTTTAATTGGGAGCAGTCAAAAGAACTCTTGCGCGACTGAAAATAGCAACAGAACGTTTTGGGCTCCTGTTCTTAGTTTCGATGCCGGAGGCTTGAGTTGGGGCCAAGAAGATGGTCCTGTATTCGGTATTTATTCCCAGGGAAAATTATCAGTGGGAAGAGGATCTCCGTTTGGTGTGTATGTGCCTGTACATGCCTGCTCCCTACATCAGAAATAAAAACTCCATGATGTCAGTATGATGTAATTATTTTATATTGTCATAAACCTTGCAAAATTGTATGTATTCTTTGGCATATAGTTTATAAGGTGTCATGTTCATTCCATAATTAGCTTAATTGCATGCCTGTAAATCCGGCCTTCCTGGCTGACAATTTGAATCTCTAGAAGAGGTGATTTCTCCTGGATTAAGTGAGCCTGTCAGTTGTTGGAATCTCAATCTCAGGACACTCCCCCTCACAGAATTCCTGTAATTGTTTCCCGGGAAAACCAAGGTCCCTTACTAGTCTCTCCTCTACCTGCTGTTGAAATTCCAAGGTCAAACAGAAATTTATAGGATGCAGCTTGAAATCCAGCTGAATTTGTGTGCAGTTTTTGCAGCCTTACCCCATATGATGTTGGTAGAAGAAACAGGTGGAGAAACTTCCCTGGCAGCAGCAGTTCCCAGTGAGATTAACTGCTTTGGAGATTAGGTGGAGCAGCACTGATTAGGTAGCTTTAAGCTGTGGAAAACAAAATAATAGAATGGGAACTGGAAGGAAATGGCTTCTGCTCAGGTAGCCTGAAGGTAGGGCTTCTATCTTGAATAAGGAGGTGATCCAGATCTCCAATCAGAAGGTTGTCATCACCCGTGGAAGACAGAGGCTGGGCAGAGGCAGACACCAAGGTGATGGTGGCTACATTTCTGGTGGTCCATTTTCCAAGGAGTTTGAGGGCATTTATTGTTCTGCTGTAAAGTCTGGAGGTCTCACAGGCGAGGCCTTTGAAGTGTTCCCAAACAAGGGGCCTTGGTACTTTTGTAGGCCAAAGAGGAAGGGGAATTAATCTAATACTACATAGAGTTATCTTATGTGTCTTCCAGTGAGTCCCGCAGATGGGCCCTGGCAAGACGGGACACATGTGAAGTAAAGCTAGAGTTCCCCTTCCCTCTTTGAAGAGATTAAGGATCACACAGATGCAAAGGCAGGCAGAGGCGATTCTGTGATTAGCTGGTTGTTAGCATAACGCCCCTCATTATTAATGTCTTCTCTGTAGGTCTAATTAGCAGACAGCGACAAATGTCAGTGAGCAGAGGAAGCTGCCATAATGGCAGCGCCTGCGAACGAGACGTCTGGAAAATTGCCGTTGTTGTCAAGGGCCTGATCCAGGCAGACGTCAGGAATGATATGCATGGCCTGGAGGCTACTGAAGATAACGAGAGCCATATTATACAGATGGTGCCAAGGCCGCCGTTAGTCCCCATAGGGTTCTCATGGCGGCAGTAGGGGAGCTGAGCAGTCTGAAAAGTCGAGTATGGTGTTTTGTAAGCCCATGAATTTTTTACGTAAATGCGTTGAATTTGGGATTGAGTTTCCTGGTGTCATCTTTGGTACCATTTTAACAATAGCGAGGCATTGGGTTTACGAGAGGTTAATCTCTCCCCAGCATTATGCTCTTGGTCATGTGATTTCAGATCATCCCGTGGGCCATCAGCCACACAGAATCCGCACACCTTGACCTGGGAAGCAGCTTGAAGTTCATTTGTTTTTGAAAGTGCTGAATTTATGGCCAAGTCCGGAGGGGGCTTGGCTGTTGTATCATAGGTGCTTGACCTGTATCAATTCTGTGAAAACATCAAGGCACATGAATGTGTGAGACAATGTGTGCAATGGCTTCAGTGCCTGCTAAGCGCTAATTAGCGTAAGGCTGGTTTGTTCATACCGGTGTTTTTGGACCCCGGCAGTGTAATGACAGGGCTGCCCGCTCTCTGCCTTTGAGGCCTTGTGTGCTGCCTTCCGTGGGTGGGCCGAGCCGCTGAACTGGGTCGCTGTTTCTGTCATGCGGTACTGGCCTCCGGACCCCTGGCGATCGGATCCTATGGCGCGGCGTGGGGGTGGCTCTCAGCCTGTAATGAACTTTGATTCCCCGTCGGCTAAGTCTTTAAAAGCCATTAAAAGGGTTTATTATCTGCGATGTGCTTTGAGGTGCAGGTGAAAGCCTTGTTTCTGGAAAACACCCTCGGCAGCTGCAAGGTAACAAGGATTATGCCACCCGCACCCCCCCTACCCCCAGCTTGTGCTCAAAATGCTCGGGACATTTGGGTATTCTCACAAAGGTCAAATACGTCCAATTTAAAAAGCCACAGCAGCGAAGAAGAAAATAATGATAGTAATTCTTACTAACTCTTAGTAATATCAGAGAACTATCTTGTACTGTCTTGTACTATCTTGTAACTAACTGTCTTGTGCCTTTTTTATGTCCACAGGATTGACCACAGGACTTTTCCTTAAACTGATTTGTGAAACGGGGGGTGTCCGGCGC
>JAODLD010000069.1:5854051-5877106 GCA_026781065.1 Mormyrops boulengeri
TTTATAAACCATCCATATTACATATTCATATTGTATGTATATTGTTGTTGTTTTTTATACTGTTGTGCTTGAGAGACACCATCGACCCGAATCAAATTCCTTGTATGTGTTCGCTCACATACTTGGCCAATAAACGTGATTCTGATTCTGATTCTTTTTCTCCTTTGCTTTTTGTTTGCTTGCCTGGTTTTGGCCTTCCTCAGGTAGGGGGGGGGCGATTGGATATGCCCTTTTGAGACTCTGATGTGTTAAAAGCATTAATGATGCCCAAGATGGACGCCTGGGGTTCAGTTCGCTTTACTTTTTTTAAGGTTCTCGTGGTTTTCAGACGAGTGACATGAGGCTGCTTGCCAGTGCTTTTTCCTGTCTCTCTGAGATTATCTCTTGCAAGAATGTGCGCTTCCTCGCCCACGTGTGTAGTGTTGTTTATAAGTACCCAGGTTTTTTCTGGGTGTGTTGTGATTGTACTACAGTTTGAGCATGTGTTTTTTTTCATTCTTGATGGTGGAGTTCAACACTTTGTGGGATTTTCTCTTCATCCTCAATTATAAGTATAAAAATATGCTTTTTAAAATGTCTCATGGTCTCATGTTTCACTGTCCATTTGTTGAATCTCTTCGGCTAAAAATGACAAACACATTTTTCTCTGCACCAAATACTGCTATAAACCGATTCTATCTTCTTGACCCGCTTTGCAGATTAAATCTCTGGTGTGGACTCAACGGCTGAAGTTCAGCTAAAACAAGAACGATTACGGTCTGCAAACATGAGACGTAAAGCTATGTTTCCAGTGAACCCGTGAGATGTGTTTCAGGGTTTTTTTGCTTCTGGAAAACTTCTTCAGGCTGATTCAGAAAAGCTTCGGAAATCCTCAATGCTCCCATATACATATTATTTTGTTAATCCAGCTGGAGGGATGGAATCTGAATTTTAATATATTGTGCATAATACTTCTCTAAAAAAAACTGACCACTGGTTTGCTGGGCCAGCAAATGCTCCACGCTACATAAACCCAAATTCCCCATTCGTTCATTGCATGTGATGGATTCACCTAGATGGCGTTTTTAAAAATTCCCCTTTCTCCCTCGTCGCCACTCTCCATCTTCACAAACAGTCTGGACACAAGAGAAAGGATCAGTAAAAACGTTGCATTTCACCATTTTTCCATCTCTTAATTTGTTACCACAAAGCCTGACATGTTTTAAGAGGTGCAACCTAATATTGCCTGAACTCCAAGACCCACCACAAAGATCTCTGGGTAAATCCAAGGGAAGGAAGTGAACAGACAGGAAGACGGGTGTGTGTGGAAAAACACAGCGCGTTTTTGGCTGCTACCCGTCTCTTAAGTAACAACATATGGTAATGAAGCGGTTTCACATTTATGGATGGATCATGCAATCAAACAGGCTTGGCTACCAAAGGGCCCATTGCTTGGCTGGACACTCCAGGCAGCAGAAGATAAGGTCCCAGTGAGGCCCACATCCAGGCCGGGCCCTTGTCGGCGACAGCAACCACAAAGGGTACGATTCACAGGGGCAGCGCTGCCGGCTTCCCGCCTGCAGTGGGAAGAATGTGACCTCACAATACGCCCCTTTCAGCCCGTACGTGTCCACGCCTTTCCGAGGAGCGTCCTGAAGACCTCCTCTGTTCCCCTCTCAGCCCCGGAGACGAACAGGAGGAGGACGAAGAAAAAAAGATGAAGAGAGAGCGGCCAGTGTTTCCTGACCATCGTTGGCGTCTGGACAACGGGGCAATCCCCCTCTGTCCCCAGACATCGGACCGCTCCGTCATCCGGCGTGGGAAAAGAGAGATCCCATTCCCGGGCCTCATAACCCCCCTCCCAACAAGCACTCAGTCTCTAGTGTCAGTCAATCAAACTACATGTTATGCGGAATCCATTCAAGGGACCTGTCACAAAAAGTCTTGATGGGTTACACTTGTCATACAATGAGTGTATTCAAATTTTCACAGACCCGTTTAAGCTAGGATTACTCAACCACAGCTTCACATTGACTCACACCATTCTGGAAGTTGCTCACTGGCTGACTTTCGACCTAAGGAATTCCCATTAATACAGAAACAATGCAGTGACGGATAATTACCATGCTAATGCTAGCACATGCTAATTACCATGCTGATGCTAGCACATGCTAATTACCATGCTGATGCCATGCTAGCACATCCTTGTGAATATTCTGTACTCTGTGATGCTGGAAATTGTGATTCTGTAAGGAGATTAAATGTCAACTGTTATACATATTGTTTAGAAGAAATCATTGTGATTTGTTAAGAACTAGAAGATCCAATTACATACACTGTTAATACAGGCTTTACTAATTAAGACTCGGCCTGCTGGAAACCATAACGAATCATGTTAATTGATTACCAGTGCCGTCAACATCTGCATAGCTTGTAACAAAATACTTTTTCTGTACACTTTGCATGATGGATGCAGTATTTGTTGTGCAGACTCTGGTTAGATGATTTTTGGACTTAATCCATTCTTGAACATACAAAAAAAATGCAGATAATTTCCTAAAACCAGAAACTGTTTTGGGGTGGGTTATTTTAACACCTTTTTGGCTATGGATCAAATCAATCCCTGGTGTTTAGAAAAATTTTTCAGGCCAGAAACTTAAAAACTTGAAAAAAATGTCACCATCTCAGTATAGACGCCGATTTTTCCCCTTTTCTGCGGCCTGCAGAAGAGCCCCGGGGCATCGTGGGAGAGTGACTCATAACTCTCGATAAAACCCAACAATGCATTGCCGAGTGTGCCGCTCTCATTCGGGCCGAAGGCGTAAAGCGAGGCGAGTACTGCCATGTGGCATTATTCCCCCCAAAAATATATATATTGATCAGATTTGGAGGCAACACGTCAACTTTGGGATGTAACCACTGACAGGGGAGATGCTGGAGAAGAGGGGTCGTCAAGGGGCGCCCCAACGCAGTCAGCAGACTCTCGCAGGCCCAGAACCAGCTGTGATGTCATTCCTGGCACACTGAGCACCATGTCTTTGGTTTTTTTTTGTGTGTTTCTGAGTTTTCTTCCCCAACCCCCCGTGGGCCACTGTAGTGAATGAGAGGCAGACATTACTCAGAGAGAGAGCGGAGACTGTCTGCCCTCCCAAGCCTGAGGCCTATTTATTAACACGTGTCCTGCCAACAATGATTCCACGGGCCACGGGTGTGGATGGATGAAATGCAGACCGGATGTGCCCCAACTCGGCACCCCCGAGCCACGAGCCGGCTTTTTTTAACACGCTGCTGGCTCGCCACCCCAGTTGTGTTCACCCCACCCTGCCTGAGACTTGTCAAGACCACCCAGGGTCTTTCCATGGGGGCGGCCGTACCACTCCGGCCAATCTGCAAACCTCGCAATCCGCACCGGCCGCAGCACGCCTGCACTGGTGGGTTGCTTCGACTGCGGTGCCGTTAGACCTTCTACTGCCCCCTACGTGGCGAGGAGTGACAAGCATGCTTCTGCGTGACGACAGCTTGACAGCTGACGAGGCCAGTCTTTCATTTCATTTTTTGGCCCTTAAAAATACACACTGAGATCCATTATGCACAACTGGTGTCTTTTATGTCTGCTCTCACGATCACCATGGCAAAAGAATTAAATAATAAAGAGGAAATAAACAACTAGGAATAAGAATGGCAATGTTGTTGTTGCTGTTTTTTTCCCCTCCTTTCTTAGCCAAACTCCATGACCATTTGGGCCGACTCTGTCTGGCAGTGGAAAAGAGGCCCGATGAAGGAATAGTAAATAAAAATGGCCGGGCAGCCTATCAAATTCGCACAGTACACACATTCCCTTCACATACTCCCGTCCTCAAATGCTGGCACTAGAGTAATCTTCCCAAATTCCGCTCCTCTGCATTTTTTGGCAACGTTCCTCATTCCCAGCTAGCAACAAGAAAAGCATGCATCTGATCCCACAGGAACCTCATAGCAGAATGGAAGGGCATCGCGTGTCCATCAAGGGGCTCTAGGTTGACATCAGCATGCTGTTGATGATTTAATAACCCGTTTCATTTTTGCCGACAGGACCCTGTTGTTTGCCGGGGCCCTGGGTTATAGGGGGTCCCCAAAATTCCATACTTGTTTGCTATGTAGTAGGCAAAATACAGTATGCAAAGTGAGTAGTATGTCCGAATCCTCAGTATGGATGAGACAGTAGGCGAACGGAACCCAGATCACATACTACATTCTGTGAAATTCTGAAGTGTGCGACCGATGGATGCTGCGTTATCCCACAGGCAACTGGAGCTGCAAGCAGAAGCGAAGAACGTTGAATGCTTAGAAATTTTTGTCAAGATGGTAGAGGAAGTATTTTTTTCGTTAATTGTTTTTTTTGTGGGGAGTCAAGCTACGTCATTAGTAAACATCCAAGGCAAGATGGCAACCGCAGTATGGCCGAGTGTTTCAATACTGCATGCATGTATACATGAGTGTCATGCATACATAAAATATGTACTATATTAATGGTTGAGTAGACTTCTAATGAAATTCAGTTTTTACTATGTAAATATGCGATTTGGGATGCACCCATAGCCTAGGATAGCCTATACCTTAACTGTCCCCTGGCTATAGCAAACTGGGATTCCCTCAAGCTGGTCCTTCATTCCTTCATTCCTTAAACTTCATTGCTCCAGAATATGTGATTTTGGAGTTTGGGACTGACGGTGGCATCTTCTTATCTGAATCCTCAAACTGGAGTATTCAGTCAAGAAGCATGTCAAACTAAGCTGTTCATCTTTATTGTTCTGGGAAATAGATTGACTGCCCTTATAAAGAGTCTATATTAGTATCTTTATTATATGGCTCTAGTAGCCATAATTGTAGTCAGTAAAAGTAGGATGGGCAAGTTATCTGGATTAAACGGCTTAAAGGCTGCATCGACTTTGCTTTACTTTCTCTCTATAACGACAGAGTATAAAAGGAGGGAATTTGTTGAACCAAACACACACAGAAAGTGTCAAAACCACCAGTAACTTCATGGATGTGGGGGGGGGGGGACGGGCAATTACAGATTTCACATGGGAATTCACTGAATGTTCGAAGTCCTAAAATAAACAGCAAGTTACTCATTACAGACAGAGGGGGAAACAATGTCGCCTTGTGCTTTCAGAGCATGATGGAGTCCATCAGAGCTGCACTGGTGTCATGACACACTGGAAATGCGATGTCTCCTACAAGCCACTGAGACCCAAGGGGAACATCACCCGACCCTCAATGAAACACCCTTTAAAGCCACCGTGCTCATCGATTACAGCCCATTTTCTCATTTCCTCCCTCCATTCTGTTTTGAAACCTTAAACCAGGACACTCAAGTCAGTCGCTTCTGTTTATAGCCGCCCTTAAAAACAAAGAACATCAGCTTTCTGTCAGCGCAACACGGGAATCGTTATGGAAAGATTGGACAATGAAAGGAAAAGAAAATCCCCACAGCGAGCTGATCAAAAGCTACAGCTACAGCTGGATGGCAAAAAACTATCATCGCGAGCTACAGTCGCATCACATGCCTGCAGCCCGTCGTATTCACACACATGAATATTTATTCTTCTCTTCCCTAGTGGTGTTTGTGGTGTTAAACCGCAAGTGTGAATCTTGGGAATTCCCGCGTAATGTATCCCCTACTGCATGTTGTCACGTGTCACGTGACTTCTGGGTTTTTTTCTCCATATTTATGACATTAGAATTTATATTAAGCACTTAATATTACAGCAGGCCCTTGTTTTCTCACATTTTAACCACAGCTTATGGCATCAGATTGTGCGAAGAGGTGTCTGACTGCTTTACCTGGTTCTGGGCAACCTTAGTTGTGCTTCTTGTGTGGCTTGTTTACCTGACCCTGTTCCTTGTTGCCCTTTATCCAAGACCTTCTCTAACCTGATAGCCTTCCGCTGTGCCCTAGTGCTTGAAGGGTGCGCGCTGACATCTGTTACTTCCTTGATGTCTGCCATCATCTTCTGACAGCCAGCAGAAGTGATGGTAGGCCACAGAACTGCTGTCACAATGGTAATCCCTGCTCTAAGGTGACCAATCATTTTCATTTAAACCTTATTGAGCTGAATTGAAGCATTTTTTGCCATTTGCACAGGTACAGAAGTACAAGTACACTGGGATTTCCATAGTTACCTTGGTCAAGGTTTGTAATAACAACAAAGTAGACTATGACATATAGAAAGACACTGTCAGGAATACTGTAAAGATAGATAGATAGATAGATAGATAGATCTAACACAGGGGAAACGTTACATAGGCCTTTCAGTGACTGCTATATCAAAAGAATAATATGCAATCATGTGACATATATTAGATATTAAATCGCATTGACTTGTTTAAAGACATTCATGAATGGGACTGGGCGGGGGCTTATGGGGGGGGGCAGGTCGGTCTGCTTGATGTGGTGCCCCTGGGCATGAGCCCCAATACCTTTATGTTTAATCTGGGTCATATTCGGGCGATTTTAAGAGTGTGACCCAGTTTGACTATAAAATTGGGTGGGAGTGGATTCTATATTTATCTTTTTTTCTGTTTTTTTACAGTGTACCTTCAGAAATACGGTGTTAATTTTATGAGCTTAGGTTGTATTTCTGTTGTGAAATCTCTCTGTTTCCTGATGTCTAAGGTGATTATTTTACTTGTTCCGATCGTAATGCTTTCAACAGCCGTGAGGAGCGCTCTCTGCTCTGGGTCCTGATCTTGATCAGAGAACGGAACAGAACGCCTCGAAATGGAGACAGGTCACAGAAGCATTAAATGTACAAACACACAGGAACTTCACGTGCCCAGCAACTGACAGGACAGGAAGTTATAAAAAAACTCTCAAAATGATTTGAACGAAGTGGCCATTTTGGAGTGATACTCTCCGAATGTTCCTTCCAGGTTTGAGAACAAAGGCTGGCATTGTAGCTTTGGGCGATTGGATTACTGCCATTGTAAATAGCCATGTTACGATATTTCATATTTAAATATGAGGTAGCATGCTGGTTTGCTGCCGTTGGGGAAGCGGCCAGACTTTTGCGCCCCAGTCTGTTGTGGAGTGACTGGTGCAACCGATCAAAGTGGATTACCCGAGGGTCTCTCGCCAGCCTGAAAGAATCTATCCAGATCAGATGTGTGAATCGGTCACAACTGGGGGAAGATTATTTTTTTCCCATTGCCTCCCAGATGGCATCACGTTTGACACCAGCGTTTGGTGTGTTTTCAAAACCCAAACGAATCTCACAGGGCATCAACAATAGCTGATTTTTTTTTTATCTACCAAAAGATGACCTACTTTTCCTACGTCCCTGGATGTGAGGGATTTTTTTATGCCTGGGATGTGACATGCTCTGACAGAAGAAGTGATTCCATAGCTCCATATGCCTTCCGGCAATCTCCTTTAGAAGGAGGCTTCACAAGATTTTTCTGTTCCCATTACCAAAACCATGGCATACAAAGAGTCTTGGTGCATTATTAGACAGTTTTCTTGTTGCTGTGTAGTTGTTGCCGTATTTGTGGTATTCCGCATGGTTGCCCATTTCATGGACCCAGGTGTAAATGGGAATCATCAATTCTGAGCATGAGGTTGTGTTCTAAAATAGCCCATACATTGAATGGCCCATTTCTATGTTGCTAATGCCCTAATCTCCCCCCAGTACACGCACACAAATGCTCATAATGTTATTTTCCTGTCTAGACGTATAGTGCCAGGAGGTGTCAACATTTCCCAGTCGCCGTCTCCCTGCTCGCAGTGGACAAAGCCGGCGTCTTGCCCCTCAGTTCCGAGGAAGTTGCCGGTTAAGGCGTGTAGCTTTGTGTTGTGATGACAGGCTGGGAACCCTGGTCTTCTGTCTGCCTCAGGCGCTCACTGCTCTAATTAACAAGAATGATGCTAGGTTTGTGTTACCTTTCCTGCTAAGTTACATTTCCGGGTGCCACTGTATTGCACGCATTGTGTTATGTCTCCTGCAAAATCAAGGGTCGGCTATTATGTTCCTTAACTCTTCTTAGGACTTGATTGGCCTGTCGGTTGCTATGGAGAAATGTGTAAATAGAATGTACGTACCATATCAGTGAATGTGACATTGGTGTGAATGAATGGCTTTGTCCTGCTTGGACAGAGGACAGGGAAACACTAATAGTGAAAAGGACTGTTTCATATCACCTAGCTGTTCACATGTGCTGTCAATCACAAACCTGATCCTCTGGTGATAGGCACTATATACACTGTAACATACTCGCACTGCTGTGATTATATACCTTAATGGCCCCTGAGGCACTTTGTACACAAGGACTTGGAGGCCTGTCAAAGGTTCTACTGGTGGTTTTTCTGACAAGGTGTCATCTCCCATTGAAGCCATTGTGTCAGCGCAATAGGTGGCCCTAGATCTAAGGAACTGACCATGTGACCAAAATGTTGCTGGCTTTAGACCAAAGTGTGGACCTCCTGTGTGACACTTGAGCTGTGAGAATGGAAGTTAAGGTGTCAAAGTAGGACTCGTGTAAATCGCCAATGCCTGAGTCTGTGAAAATGATACGCTGTGTTGCCAGCTGTACGCTATCAGGACTTGAATCAGTTCCGATGGTTTATTTAACAGTTTGAGAAAATTACTGCTTTTGCCTGAAAGTTATGACCCCATCTGAACTTGCCTGCAAAGTAGTATGCAGTCTAGACCGCTAATCAGTTATCAAAACAGATGAATTCAGGATTACAGAGGATTCTGATTCTTCTGTATTGATGCAACACTGCTAGTTGCATTTTTCTTTTTGCATGTAGCTGATTTGAAAATTGTTGCCATGGAATCATGATAGCATACACTGTTTAATAAAGTGGCCTTAATAAAGTGGGTTGGCATTAAGATCTTATCATCCATCTGAGACCACAAGGAATCTGTTGGATTCCACCCTTCATCTAGCACTTATTGGCCCTCATCGCTGTCCGACAGGATGACAGAGTGACGGAAATGAGACCTGGATGGCTTTAGAGACATTCACGAATGCGCATGCCCTTCAGCAAGCAAATGGGGACATGAGTCACCTTTGACCTCGCTCTCTGTCAATCAGCATGCTCTTCAGTCGGGAGCACCGTGTCTGAGAGCGTGTGAATTGGTTCGTGCTGAAACGTTATATCATGTTAGCCTGTGGGCCCGGTTTAATCCTCATCCAGGGTTGAACTTCATATCCCCCAGAGGAAAGGGAAAATTGTACTGAGATCTCTTGTTTTTCTGTTTCAAGCTTTTATTTGTCACATGCACACTAATACTGGTACAACTCACAGTGAAATATAATGCACGCTTAGGAAACAGCCTGCAGAGTTGCTGAAACCCAGAATCAAACGTGGGCCCTTTAGATCTTCAGTCTAACGGTCTCCCAGCAGAGCTATTTCAGCACACATGGCTGTGTCTTTAGAAAGAACAAGATCAACCAAAAACAAAGACATTTTGTTCATGCTCATGTTCAGAAAACGTCACAGAAGCCCCAGTTTGATCTTTAAACAGTATTATTTAGAGTCCTGGGGAAACCGCTCCAATTATTCCAGTACATCCTGAACTAAAATTTCAACAGTTTCTTTTGCTGACCACCACTGGTCTGTAGTATAACATTTAATTCATTTTCCGTTTTCCAATCTCAGTTTTACTGCTGTTTACTGCTCCAAAACAACCGTTGAAGAAATACTGAAGATAGTAAAAAAAAATGCATTGAAGTATAAGTTAAAAATCAGACCCTATGCTTCTCTTGAGGAAGGTAAAAGACAGCTTCAAGCAATAAATTTTACTAGTGAGTTTATATAATCCAAAACCAATAGGACCTAGATAAGTGGGTGGAAGCTGGATGATTGAACGGATAGCTCAAAAAGGTCAGTTTGGGATGTATTCCTCTACAGTATGTATTTATCATGTATCTATCTGCTTTCGGTTCCAGAGTGGAGGATTGTGGGTAAATGGACAATCACCCATGTGCCTGATGACTTAATGTTTCATTTTATGCTGAAAAGAGAGTTTTTTTATTCTTATTTTTAACGTGAAAAATGAAATGTAAAAACAACAGCTACCCTTTAATGATAATAACATGTGAAAAACAATCTGGCTAACTCTGGATTTGTCGTTAGACGCTGGTGCGCTGCCTTTGCGTGTTTGTCATGGTGGATGCAGAGGAACTCCCCGTGTGGGCCCCAGAGCACTGTGTTGTTTGTTGATTGGTGTCTTCTGTCTCCCAGTAGCACTTTTTTCCATCTTCATAAAACCGGCTGTGGGTAAGGAAGACAAATTCACTAGGTGCTAACAAATGGCATTAAATAATACAGGGAGCGTTTGTAGCTCCCGTGTCTAAGTGTTTCTTCCTCCGTCTGTGTTGCTGTTTATTTATGCTGCTGTTTAGCTAAAGACAAGACGGGTTACTGTTTCCTACTGTCCATGCACTCTGCAGCCAAGTGTTGACCCCTTCAAAATTACCTTTACTTTCATGGCCCAACTAGCAGGCAAGCACATTGAAAACTGTCTCTCCTGAAACCATTTATTTGCAGCAATGAATGCAAAAAAAGATAATCTTCTTTTTGGATTATACCTCGAGGGAATAAAAACAGACCAGGATATCTGGCACGGCCATTGACTCAGCATTGCAAGTCTACTGCAGGCTTTTCTTCCCCACCCAGAATTCTTTCGTCAGACTGACAGAAGTTTTTCATTTTTTCCCCCCTCCTACTAATTTACTGCAGACTTAAAAAAAACTGAGTATCAGTGGAATTTTTCTGGAATACATTGGAAGTGACTATTGTTAACACTTCACGTTCCTGTGTCTGGGATGAGGAATATTCTTGCAGAGATCACCAGGAAGAGCCTATTGGTGACTTTATGTGTATGTTTCTACATGTGCATTTGCACATCTGCATGTGTGCCTTGTGTGCATGGCATTGTGCTTGTGTATGGGTATGTCCTCCTTGAACGGTCATCATCTAGTTACGTAGCCCCAGCAGTCCACAAATCCCTCACGCTCATCTCACTTTTGACATCTTTTAATGATAAACTGAATCTGCTCCCACCCAAGTACAAATTTATGGTTATTTTTCACAATATGGAAATTCCTGCTAAATTAAGATTTCCCTTATATATATTTGCTTATATATATTCTGTTTACAGTACATCCTCTATATAAGATTCTACAGAATGTCCAGATTGATGTCATTTTGGCCCAGAAAGAAATGAGTTTTATAATCATGGTCAATGCACTGTCTTTAAAGATTAAATTAAAACAAATAAATATTGTAGGGACACTTGCTGAAGGAAACGTGTGCCCCTTGTGATTATGAAGGCATTTAGGTCAAACCGATGTGGCATGAGCCCTGAGATTAACCTACAAGGCAGATCTTTATTCTATAATAAGATTCTTCTATTGTTCCATTGAGTTATGGTCCTGGTGTTTGTAATGTTAACGATGGCTCAGCAGGAGAGAGTGATTGGATGGGGAGGTGTAGTAGCCTCATGGAAAAATCCCGCTTGGGGTTTTATGTTTCCCAGAATTTCCATACACAGGAGTTCTGCGGGCAGATTAAAGAACCGGACGTGTGAGGGTTATTCGGAATATCATAGTTATTAGTACTGCTGATTCACCTGAGCTCATTCCCTAAGGATATGAAAACTGTAGGATAAATTTCCCAAGTGGGCAAGAAAAGTTAATGTGATCATCGCCAGTACTGACCTAGATCTTCATCATTTTATTGCAAGACCTAGATTGTGGTTCTAGTGCTTGGAGTGATTACAGATGAGCGAGTTCCCCTGCGTCGGTCGGGCGAATCCGCCTTACGGTAGCAATGCAAATCCAGCGGAAAGCGGATTGGGCCTGACGTTTGTTGCGTGAAGTCCTGCATGTCATATTATAAGATGACGTGGCAAGAGGAGGCTGTGGGGGAACAGATAGATATGTCTGCATCTCTGAACTGATGCTTTATTTGCCATTTGTATGAGTACATTGGAATGCTTTTCTTTGCATACCCCATCTTGTGCATCTTTGACACACATACATATACAGTGGAGAGCAAAGCTTGGGGGTCAAGCACAGGTTCAGCCATTTTTCCCACCACCCCTGAAGGATTTCAGAGAGTTAAGGGCCTACAGAGGGCCTAACAGAGAAGTGACTATTCCATCAAGTATGGGATTTATACTGGTGACCTTCTGATCAGAGGCACAGAGGCTGAACGCGCTGAGCCACGCACCGCCCACCATGCATTTCTGAGGTGACCTCATCCCCTGTCCCTTTGTCCCCATCTCTTCCATGGAGCACAACAGGAAATGACACTCCTGTGGCGAAATAATCAGAACCCGATCTTCTCCATACTTGGTTCAAAAATTTGCACAAATCTTGCAGCTTTCATGGAGAATTGCATCACGGACACGAGAAGCAGTCTCCATTTCTGTGTTCAGGGGTGGATTGACGGGTCTGGGGGCTCTAGGCTGACATCACCATGGACCCTCAGGTGTCACTGATTGGTAACGCTTTACATTAACTGCACCTTCATAATGCATTCATAGAACATTCAGTGCACATTCATAATGCATTGATAATGCATTCATAGAACATTCATAAGCAGCATGTACCTTTACATCCTAATATACCTTAACAGCTGTTATATACATTAATAACAAATATTATACAATTGTAACATTTGGTATTATCATATAATGTTTGTTATTAATGTATATTAGAGCTGTTCATGTATGTTAGGGTGTTAAGGTATGCTTGCATGCTGCTTATGAATATTCTATGAATGAATTATGAAGGTGCACTGAATATTCTACGAATGCATTATAAAGGCATTACGAAGGTGCCGTTAGTGTAAAGCGTTACCTGCCGATTTATCTAACCATTTCATTTTTCCCGAGGTGGGGTGGGGACAGGGCACTTTTGTTTGCCGCAGGCTATATAGACTATATGCATTAATCCGCCCTCATCAGTGTTTTTTTTTTTTTCTCTTTTAGCTGACTGTATTTTCTGCACTGTGAAGATACTGCAGGGTGGAAGCTATGACAAATATCCCATCCCCTGACCACAGCTGGAGCCAGAAATCCAGAGGGGAAGCGTCCCATTTGCACACCACAACGGGGGAAAAAAAAACAAAAATTAAGTAACACCATAATTTATGAGTGATAATGAATTGTGTTCCTGCATACCCAGCAGTGCTCACACAATTGTGGCCCCCGGTGCCAGCCTCACCGGGCGGCCATGTTGGTGTCGCCGGCTCCGCTCCCAGTGCCAGAATCACCGGGCGGCCATGTTGGTGTCGCCGGCTCTGCTCCCAGTGCCAGCCTCACCGGGCGGCCATGTTGGTGTCGCTTGCTACGCTCCTAGTCGTTTACGTGTGCATCAGAACGCCACGTGTTGTAAACAGGATTCCTCTGTTTGCATGCCTTTTTGGCCTGCTGCTGTCAGCTGCATTTTTTCTCCCAGCCTCAACCTGGAATGGGGCCTTTGGAAGCGTGACGAAGGGAGGACTCAATAGCAGGGGATGTTTTCTGAGTCCAAAACGTGACGCCGTCTGCACGGGAATGTGTGAAGAGACAGACCGACGCCCTATCCCCGAGTCTCCACGCACGGGAGCCCTGTGACCTGACATCAGGACAAAGAGAGTGAATGCAAGTCCTGTCCAGAGGAAGGGATATTATCTAGTCGAATCGGAAGGGATTTCCTGCCTTGGATCAGGCTCAGGCTATAAATGCGCAGGAAGGATTAGCGTTGACGTTGCAGATTTGAGTCTGGCTGCCCATGCATATGACATGTGTCTAAATGCAGCGCGGCATGTAAAATGGCCCCAGGCACCAGTCTTGGAGGTTACGTGTAATGGTATGGCAAAAGGAAGCAGGGAAGTAAAGGGGAAAAAAAACTAAAAGCCAAAGGTGTTTGATCTTTCCGGCGGCTGATTGGACTGACATTTGAGTGGCGGGGGGGTTTGTTCGCTCTTTGTTGTACAGCGGACAAGCACAAAGATATGTCTGCCCTGCACACTGGCCCCCTGATTTCAGGGATGCACAGTAAAAACTTCCTGTCTGACCAGCAGGACAGCCCTACGGGGCTGTGGATGTCAGGGATTTTCCGCAACTCACAGCAACACGGAGAATCAATCCCTTTTCTGGGCTATGGATGGTGTATTTACTGCTCCCACCCTGCCGCTGACTGTGTGTTCTTCCAGAGTGTTCCTCAGATGGACTTTATCAGCTGTCACGGTAGAGTCCTGTCGTGTCACAGGGGCTGTGGGATTTTGAGAAACCGAGTCACTGCTGTCTGATGTTTGCTGGCCGTCATCATTCTTCTGTTGGGTTTTTCATTAAGATTCTTGTGGAAAACGGTACTAAACAGGAGACCCAACAGATTAAGCTTAACTGTATTTCCATTAGTGCATAAAATAAACATGTGGTGATAGTAGTGGCATATAAGAGAGCTACAAAATACTGTTGAATAAAACTGGTGGGTATCACAGAAACTGCTTCAGGTTTGGTCCGGTTAGTGATGTCATGGCAGCTGCAGGTGTTTTCACCAATTGAATGCGTACCATGATAACACAAAGTGCACATTCACTGTGATTTAATAAATCCATCCGACCATCCATCCATCCATCCATCCATCCATCTTTCTTTCAACCATTTATCCTGCAATTTAATAAATGCATCAATTGATTCGTGCTTAAATAGTAACTCCAGATGAAGAGGAAATTTCCAAAACTGACTCAGTCCACAGGACACATTTTGAGAAGATTTTCTGGAATTTTAATGAAGGTGCTTCGATTGATTACTTGAGGACTGAGTCGGTTTTGGTTCCCAATACGGTGACATCATGAAGTAGCCTGACTTATCTCAAAAACAACTCAAAAAAGGTCATCTCAAAATGACAAAAAATCAGCTGATTGAATTTTGGAAAGTTGCTCTTCATATTAGCTTGTTGTTTTAGCAAATCACAGCAGAGAAAAACAGGGGGGTGGAACATGACAGCCCAGAGAGGGATGATATCAGCACCTTCCATGCAATTGAAGGGGCGTTGATTTTATGTGTGATGCAGAGACTGGTTTCAGATCCCACGCTGATTCCTCAACCCCCATGACCTTCTCACTGCATGTTGCAACTGGGCATTGGAACAAAATTACAATTCTCTGTCTATAAATGTCAGGGAGGGGGTGCAGTCCATGGGGGTATTTTGCATCTCTGTTTGAACATGTTTATTGTGGGTAGTTAATGATGCACTATCAAGCCTCCTGGAATGCCTAGTGATCGGTGTGACCTGTGTTCCCCAGGAGTAGCTCTTCCATGACGTAATCTCAAGCCACCATGGATCGCCATTTGGAAATCTTTTGGGGGGTCATACCAATGATCTGGCCATTTCATAGATGCCCCAGCCCAAGTTAGGAATCTGCAGGTCCAGGCAATAGCACACCGTGGACTGGCCGGCCCGATGACCCTCGGCTGGTTCTGGTGCAACGGGATCCGGGAGCTGAATGTGAGACACCTTGCCCCGCAGCATGAAAACGAGCCGGGACCAGCTGGGGGAGCAGGGGAAGCATAAACAGCTGGTTCCTAACATGTTTCAGTATTTGGCAGTGTGGGAGTGGAGATGATGGCAGATGTTTCGGTGTGGTGCGTTTGAAGGAGGAATCAGCACTATCGTGTTACGACCCAGGTCAAGGCGAGCTGGTGACCTCCAGTGACACGCGCGTCCGCCGCTCTGCGGTGGTCCGTGCCAAGTATGCAATGGAAACACCTCTACAGGAAGCGGAAACGGATCACAAGGGCTCTCGTAACTCTCTCACCATCCTTCCCCTGGGTCCTGGTGCCTACCTGGTCAAGGTCCTACTCCTGTCAGCAATTTAAAGCGATATAGTAGTTAGATCATTCATATTTTCTAGTTTCTATTATGCCATACTGAAAATATATTCCTCAGAATTGGTCCAACCACTAACGAAAAGTTGTTAATTACGAACCCTGAATGTGTGTTGAAATCATAGTGATGTTGTTGATGTGCATTCACAGGGCTCTGACTGCGATATCTCATTACTCCAGTAGACTAAATTCATGCTGGGGGGCAGTATTCAGTCCTCAATTTTCGGCATCTAGTTCTGAAAAAACACCTCCATGCCCCAGGTCTGCATCTGGAGATCAAAACGGGTTTTATACATGTAGTGGAGACAATGCAAGAAGGGAAGTGGTTTCCGGGTCGACGTGGCACAGAAATAACTGCACGCTCTGTATCGTCTGGCTCTTTGATTACAGTCTGGGCATAAATAACTCCAAGACGGTCAAGTGGATTCCTGGACATTTGGATAGCCATTTATAGCACATTCAGTCCAGGAAATTGGCTGCTTTTTACCCTCCCCCGCTAATTGAGCACTTAGTGAGGTTTAAGTTTCCTCATACAGTGTTTTCTCCACAGTAAGAGGAAGTCTCTTGGGCATTGAGAGGTTTGGTGTGTGTGTGTGCGTGTGTGTGTGTGTGCGTGTGTGTGTGCTTGCGTGTGTGGGCATAATGGGGATGGACTCAAAGACATTCACTGCAGGTGTATCGTCCAGGCCTCAGTTAAGGCTGCTGCTTATCTGATGATAGACATGCACATTCTGCCTTGAGTTGGCAATTCGCGATGGCCAAGGATTTTTGTGGTGCCCGGCTCCACAGGAACAGTTCCCATGCAAGCCTTGCCAAACTGGCCGGGCCAGACCGCGTATTAGTCTCCTTCAGTGCTGGTCCGGCCTCGCCGCTGGCTTTGTCCTTTGTTCCTCAAAGTCCCGGCTTGGTTTATTCACTGATTACTGGATCCTGCACATGGGAAAGGCCGGCTCGTGCCACTGTTGGGCCCAGGAGCAAGGCCCTTAACCCCCAGTTGCCCCAATTGCTTTATGCCAGCTGACCCTGTGCTGTATACGTGTCTATGTTTCTCATGGAGAGCAAGATAGATGAAAAGACTATTTCTCCATGGGAATGAATGAAGTATCACTTTTCTGTTGTCTTCTATAGTTGAGACTTGCAGTTCGGAGCCAGGACCTGAAATAACCTGGATTTTAGCCATATATTTCTAGGCATCTACACCACAGACAGCAGTGAACAGGATGGGCTTCCCTTCTGCCCACAGTGTTCCCATGATGGTGATTGGCACCTTCATCGCCACAGTTACCATATCCCTCAGGTGGGCGGATGGCCTTCGTCTTGCATCAGCTCTCATACTGCACCACACCCCAAAACCAACTGATCTACGATGTCATCACACGGAGCCCAGCCTCCAGAGCTGAGCCGGCCAATAGTGGCACCGCCCTTCACGATGCCATAATCGCTCTGCTGTGCTCCAACTTGGGTGTGAATCACCGCGCGGGTTTCACAAGACTCCTTTGAGGCTGTCGTAACGTCCAATTAGCCAAACTCCTTGACGTTCGAGTGGGGGTACGTTAAGAGACGATAACCCCATATTTGGATGCCAGTCTCATCATTGTAGCGACAGCGTTGTATGGAAAAGCTGAGGTCACTCAGAGGTTGCCCGGGTAACAAATGGCAGGCCGTTATGACATATGACATATGAGTTTTCCAGCTGATCAGCCACATGGCACTAGGGGGTGGGTGTGCTCTCAAGTCCTAGCATTTGGAATTTAGTGGCTCATGTATGGCAGACTGCTGTAGCCGCCGGAGCTCTCGGTGAGGCATGGGTGGTCTACAGGTGGTCCTCTGCTTTTGATGGTCCACAGAAACAGGGTGACAGTGGCACTGCTGCAGGGGACTCAAGACTTCTGGACCAGCCAGGACAGCCAGCGTGACAGGCAGCTAATCATAGAAACCTCGTGTTTGAAAGTCCCTATATAAGGTAGGTGACCATGAGTATAAAGAGTCACATTCACAGAGTACTCAACTGATTGGTTGAAATCATCTTGGTCTGGACTTTTGCTCTCTGGACCTAAACTACCCACCCCTGGTCACCAGAGAAAACTGCCTCCCCCAGGAAAGCAGAGCTTCCTCCATCTCCTTATTCCAATTCATGGGCTCCTATCACCTTTTGTCTCCAAAAAGCCCAAGAGCTGTTGACATGTGGGCCACCGCCCCCACCCACCACGCACACAATGCCAACGTCCAATCGACAGGCTCATGTATGTATGGTGAATTTGACAAGAAGAATAGATGCTAACATAATAGTCATGGTCCTGAAAAGTCCTTACGGATTGTAACCATCTGGACACCAGAACCCGCATGAATGGGGGAACTGAGTCTTAAATAACTCTGGGTTTGAGGTAGGCTGTGTCACGTCCCCACGGGGTGGATACCATAGGGCCGACCCTGATTAACATTCTATTCTCCTGCCTTGACCTCACGCTATTCCTCCCCATCTGCCCTTGCTCCCACAGATCAATAAGAGCCACTGATTGTCCAGCACACTCTATTAAATCGCTGTAATTCCCCATGCTGGGCGACTGCATCAAAGAGGTTATGTGAGCCATGCCTGCAGATGAGACTTTAGTGACTCTGGGATTGGGGCCGAGGAACAATAGGGGCTGTCCCCTGTCCCTCCTCCCCTTTAGAAAGGGACCATCCAGATCCGCCAGCTGCTCGTGATCCACCGAGGGTCTGCCTGTCGCCCGGCATGCTCCTTGCCACGTTTGACGGCCATTGTTCAGCCATAATCTGCCCTTTCACGGCTTGTAACAATTCATTAGCCCAGATCTGAATGGGGCCCCGTCGTGGGGCATCATTAAGGGGCTTTTAAGGGACTACCGCATTGTTTGCATGCCAGCGGGTCTGATGGCGATGCATTTAAACCCCTTTGTGACAGTTCTAATACCCTGCAATGCCTGGAGGGGATTTAAACACCTCCCCCCAACGATGTTGAATTTCCCGGTCCAGCTCAATACCGTACGGCTACGGACGGGCACATTTCACATTCTCACTGCCATGCCCACTGGATGGCCTTAGAGTTGCAGAGATGTCTGCCACGCGTAATAGGCGCTACTGTCGGTAACTGTGGTCTGGGAGTTTGAGGCAGTGCCTGTCTGGACAATGACTGCAGATGGGAAGGTGCAATTACACGCTCAATGGCAGATACAGCACTCCCTGTAATTCTGTCTTTCCTGAGCTCTTTAATAATAAAATAATAATAATAATAGTTATAATAATACAGTAGCTTTATGCAGCTTTTCAAAACCCAAAGATGCAAACAATATTCAATAACACGGAACAAAGCAAGAGATTCATAGACAAATACTTCCAGGTAATGAAGACATTCATCATGCAGATTCTCACGGAGACCTTGCTGGAACTTGAACAGAACTGCTTTTTGTTCCATGAAATTGTTTATTTGGTCATTCTTTTATTGTTTATTTTCCCTACATAATTTGTTGGCCAGCTAGACCTAAAGGCACTGTATAGAATTGCGTCAGGAAATTGCATCATCTGGCAGTGTGACATTTTCTGCGACACACATCCATGGATATTTTCTCCGAACTGCTGCTCCTATGTAGGAATCGCGGAGAGGGCAGGGGACATCCCGGATGTGATGCCAGGTTTTCTGTGTCCTGAAAGGGGCATTTCAGCTGGAAAGGCTATGAGACACTATAAACAGGCACCTGCTGTTGGCACATGCTCCATGAAGGAATGCATAAGTTATGAGATCTGGTTGGTTCTTTGCCACATTTACAGGCAGAGGCAGAAGTTGGGGCCTGCAAATGCAGTGTCAATCAAAAATGCTGACAAATGGCCTTTGCATTTCCATATCTTGGCACGCCCCTTTTGGGCACATAATGAGCACTAAAGAGCTCTGTCACTTTAAATATCAAAGAAGGACCTTGTCAATCGCCTCTCTCTTCATCACCATCCCCTTCTCTGTCTCTTTAAGTTTCGACATCGGACCGCTCTTCTATTTCTATCCGGCTTTGGTTGAGGGATGCATTTTAAGATGTTTGTAAGACTTGAACCCAAAGCTTAAAAAAAATCACCGCTAACCCAGAATCCGCACTGAGCTGCTTCGGTCGGCAGTGAACAGGGTTCCCATGGGAAACCTTTCAAGCGGCAGGCGCCAAAATTGCCCAAGCTACCACCAACAAGGAAAGTTGCATTTTTTTCATCCCTCAGTCTCAAGTCGTTGGTCTGTCGCAGTACTTGTAATGCCGTCATTAGCGTGCGTCAGGGGACCGAGGGCCTAGATGCAGCTGAAAGCCGCTGAAACCACCCATTGTAAACGGGCCCCCCATTCCTCTCGCCTCCTTTGTGACCGATTCTGTGCTAGCGTTCCTCCTAGATAGTCCACCAAACTGGGTGAATTAAAGGCCGCACAGCACTGATGTTGGTGACTAGGGCTGGTTTTTCCTTTTTTTTAATTCTTTTTTAAACTCTATAAACGGATAAACATGGGTAGCCGAGAGCTGAAGTCATCAAATTAACCCGAAGTGTCTTTTTCGGCTGCGCCGTACTCCCCGTTCAGGTCCCACAAGCTGAGAAAGCCCTTTTAAGACAAACGGTTTGGTTGAGTTTTAGCCATGCTGGGCGTGGGAATGGCGCAGTTGCTCATTAAAAAAAAAAAAATCCAGTAACTTATTCCCCAACTTCAAAGGGAGCTGGGAAAAAAAGCTTGTTTGTGTGTAGCTACTGCGCTTTCAGTGTGTCTGCTTCCTGGACATGACTGTGACTCTGAGCGTGTGCGAAAGTAGGCCAAGCAGTTTCTGTGGGGGGCAGAAGCTCGCACAGGAAACCTGTCTCCCCCCCCACACCGTCATCTCATGGGGCATTTTTAATTTTAGACCTTATCTGCAATTTTTTCCCCTCGTATTTACCAGGCCAAATCGTTGCCCAAAATAGCTTGAATCCTCTCCTTTATGGCTGGGCCTCTGGAGGACCTCCATAAATAAAACAGGAAGTCCTCTAATTAGTTGATAAGATTATTAATAGAGTGTTTGGGTAAAACACCTTTCCACCCTGCAGGTGCCATAGCAGAATGTGTGCGGTTCCTTCTTGGGTCTTAAAGTCTGCTCTTGCTGCAGCCCCATCGCTGTAATGGAAGAAGCTTCACCCGGATCTTTCCCCAGCCTCATTCCATGCCCAGACAAGATGGGATGGACTCTCCATGCAGCTGGTCATGCAGACCCTGTTCCTCACTTTATGAAGACACTGAACCCTATTTGAGGCACCTTGTTGATAACCTAGGAAAGCATGACTGCAGCCTTGGAATCCTGGAAACAAAAACCAATTACCCTTCCAGAGCCAAACATCTTCCCTGACTCTGTGAAAAAAAAATCTTCCCAGATGATTGGTTACTTATAAAACTGAGGGCCGAATTCCATGTCTCCTGCTCTTAAAATAGTATTTTGATCAAAGCAGTGGGCGGAACTTATCTTTTCCTGGGCTGCTAATCTTTGGTGGTCTCCTGACCGCCAGAGGTAATTGATTAGGAAGAGAGGCGACAGTGCTTGGAAAGAAAGGGTCCTCTAAAGGGCAAAGGTCACCGGCCTCATTCCTCCGCTAAACCACTTTTCCCAAGATATAGTGTGTCGGGCACCAGGGGGACCTGCAAATGTTTGTCTGAGTTTGTTTAGTTTTCAGTTGACCACATGATGCAAATGGAGGTCCATGGGACTATAATGAAATTAATCGTGTATGGATCTGTGGACGGTCATGCACATTAAAACTCTCGTTTCCTCACCACACTCTAAAGGCAATGGCCAATGTCATACAGCTGATTTGCTGTTATTATCTGCCTCTGTGGCTGGTTGACTTTAATGGTTATCCTATGATTGTATTATTTATATCCCTTTCACTGAGCGCAGGAATTGACGTGACATGAAGGGAGCTGTTCTGATTCAGCCTGATTGGAAAACAAAGTACCAGACCCTGAAACACATCCTTCATTTCCCTATAATAGGATGCAAATGCATTCAGGAATCATCTTAAGCTCTGGGAAATGCAAAGGCGATGGATTTTACACAGCCTGTGTCTTCTCTCCCCAGTAATTTAATGCTTCTGCCTTTCAATCACCACTCATGTTTTTGGTAGTGGTAGGGGTAGAGGAGGTTGTTGTTGCGGGGGTGGGGGGGCTGGGCTAAGTCATTTATTTGGTTAATGATAATCGGTTACTGACTGTGGCGCATTCTCCAATTACTTGTCTATAAGAAGATAAATAACCAAGAGGTTAATACGTGTCCCCACCCCCCACTTTAAACATTAATGGCTAACATTACTTAATAAGTATTAGAAGTTATACTGTGTAATTAAGTTCCCAGAACCCCTCTGTGTACTCAGCATTGCCAATTAGGCATGTGTCAGAGGTTCAAGGGGGGTCAAGAGGTCAATCTCAGTCTTCTCAGTTGGGATGGGGCAGTAATTTATCTGTGACGCATGGCCAGACACAGGCTATTGGCTGGGTGAATTGCCCCGACTGTGATGTTGACCTCTCGAACATCGCCTGAAGGAATTGCACTTTTTTTTTTTTTAAACTATGCCATCCCTTCTTTTCATCATCCGACAGAAGTGAATCCTGGGGTCATCTGCAGAATTAGACCGTAAGCCAGGCAGAGGCTGTTTTCTGGCCGGGGGGGTACTGTGAAATTCATGGACGGAAGTGCAAGGCTAGCGAGGTCTTCAGTGTACCTGTGGAGACCCTAAGCTCGGGCTTGCCGCAGGAAATACGGCCGTCTCAGAAAATGTTCAATATGTTTCAAACTGCAAAATGCTTACTTAAGTCTACCTGCACCGCGGCCCTCCTTTTCTCCTTTTTGGAGAGCTTGGCCTCTTGGATTGGCATCTGGAACCACAGCCGGAACTTCAGAAGCGCCCTCTAGTGGCAAGCACACACACACAGAGCGATGGGAACACACCTCACAGCCTGACCAGCAGGAGTGAGGCTGTCCAGTGTTTGTTCATCAAAGATCCACCACTTTTGGTCTGGTCTCAGTGAACCACACCCACTGCTAACATCACATCCTTTACCAAACACAGCACTTCAGTGGGTGTCCACAGCTAAGACAACCTTTATCCCTGATATTATTATCTACAAATACATGTATGGTCTGTTTAATGGGCTACCTCTATTGCAGAAACCTTGAAGGACATTTTTAGATGGCTTGGG
>JAODLD010000069.1:5883215-5894969 GCA_026781065.1 Mormyrops boulengeri
CCCCCCCCCCCCCCCCCCCCCCCCCCCCCCCCCCCCCCCCCCCCCCCCCCCCCCCCCCCCCCCCCCCCCGGGGGGGTTGCTCTGCTTAATGCCCCCCCGAGGATGTGGTGCCCCGGGCATGTGCCCAAGTGCCCCTATGGTTAATCCAGGCCAGAGCAAGTCATGAGAAATTCTGGCTAATTCTTTGCTTAGGATTATTAATGATTATTTTCTAAGTTATATAGTTCCTTAAATACTTCCAAGGTCTTTCCAAAGTCCAGCGTCTTTTGGTAAACCTCCCCCCCCCCCCCTTTAATGGTATCCTTCATAGACCTGCATTTATTAAGTATTGAATGCTGAGCGAAATCAGTATGCAATGTAGCCGTGGCATGTTGTTTTAGTCTGTGTGGATGAAAATCCATGTTTGGAGCATTTTTTACTTTCATCGCTTGTGTTTACAAAGATCAGGGGCTGATTTTTTTGGGCGGGCACCTTGTGTGCACTACCTAATCAATCATAGGCCTGTGCCTGTCACCACCGGCCAGTTTTCTCATGCTGTCAAGGAGAAAGGACCCCCCCTAAAAAAACTCCCAGTCTCCTGGGCACGACTACAGCAGAGCAGGTGTCCTTGCCAAGTCTTTCTTGTTTCCCAGACACTTTTCCTGGTCCCGTCTCTTTCGGTGGCAGGGAAAAATGACTCAGGTCCACACTTGGAAAGTTGTGTGTTTTTTGGGCCAAAAGGTTATCTGCAGCCAGTGTCTTGGGCTCGAGTTCCAGAGACAGTAAATTCATATCCATAAATGGCCTTGTACATAGACACCTATACATATTAACCCTATAACCCAGGTGTTTCATTCTGTCTAGAACTAAAGAAATGAATGAGTAGGACATAATCCATTTGTTTATCTAGTACAGGGTCACTGCAACCTTGGAGCCCACCTCAAGGTGCATGATTGAGGGGGTACCCAGGTTATGTTGTCAGTCCATTGCAGGACAGGCAATCACAATAGGTGATTCAGAGACACTGATTCGTATTATGGAAACCCACACAACTTTGGAAGATCATGCAAATTTTGCACCCTCAGTGAGTGTAGGAATTCCCAATGCTGGAGGTACTGAGGCAATGCCATAACTCACTGAGCCACAACAGAAGGATATTTAAAAAAGCAATTAATGAATCTATTTATACAATTTCAATCAGTAAATGCAGTGCTATTCATAGAAAATAGATGTAATATTGCATCATAAAACACGGGAAACGCTACGTGGCACAGACATTATGTTATCTATGGATGTAACCTTCACAATGGAATCCCCAATCACTATCTGGAATCACTATCAAGAAACCACAGTGGCGAGCAAAGATAATAAATTGGAATTCTGAGCCATATCCCTCAAGCGTCAAAAATGTCAGCCCGTCCTTGCCAGGTTCTAAGTGGACCTTTGGCTCAGAGCTTCTATCTGAGCAGATGGCATTGCACCCAGTGCAATAACATAATCAGCTGTATGGGCCCGGAGTGATGTGCTATGAAGCTTGCGGTCTTGTTGCATGATGAACATGTGGCCATGATTTAACCAGTGTTTAGAGAAGTGGGACTCCATGTGACCCCCCCTGGAAATCAGAATAACACAGGAATTATGATGTACGTGAGGTATCGTTCATCCAGCAAGCGTGCGGGGGGTCTTTTGGGTGCGGGTGGGCCTGTCTGGCAGACGTCCCTCACAAACCGAAGGGTTGCACTAGGGTATTGAAGGCCCAGTCGGTGCCCCTCTTCCATCATGGACGTTCTCTTTTCTCTCTTTTCGCAGCTGACACGGTTAAACAAATTAAACCTTATCTGATCCTGACTAGATGGATTCCTCATGATGTCAAACGAGCCTTTCAGAAACCGGGCCCCGAAAATGCAAACCATGTGCTGTGTTAGTGATGCGAAATTCTGTTTAGCAAACAAGCTGAAAGCTGCCTTTTGTTTTGTTTTTTTCTTGCCCTGCTCCTTTCCTTCGCTCCCCACTTCTGAGTGTATGTATGTGCACACCGCAATGACTCTGAGATTCCTTGATGTAGTACTTTAGGTTGAACTGCATGCTGGGTTGTCATGGTTTATGAATTTTAAGAGCTCTACCCAGCGTCTCAGTAAGTTTATTGTTTACCTGGGACACCACCTCCCACCTTCACACGCCATGGTAATTACTCACTTTGAACTTCAGTTAATAACCTGCTTCACAGATGTAGATATAGAGAATAACCGATACTCTCAGCACTGAACCTGAAAAGCCCAACATAAACTGAGCAATGATATCCACCTTGCTCTCCAGGGGAACGTTTGAAACGTTTTGTGTGGGAAACGCATTCTGGTCACCGCACGCCGCTGTTGCCAGTTTTGTCCCAGTCCAGCAAGTATCCAGATCAGTGTTTGCAGAGTCTAGCACCACCTACTGGGTCTGGGACATTCTTGGGTGTCTTAGTTTAATGACCTAAGTATGGGAAAGGCCAGCAAAACAAGTCTTGGGAGAGATGCTTTCATCGCACATGTCGTACTGTTGAATTTTTAAGGGCATATTAAACCGATATACAGAGTTCAGGCGGAATGTTTTTTTTCCTGAATAAAATGCACCATACTTCATAAACTCCCAGCACCTCCAGATTAGGCCATTGGACACATAGTTTAGATTGAATATTTTCCCATGATAGCTCACGGCCCAAACTGATGCTGAGGGGCAGCCGGTCACTCGTGTTTCCCAGAGCGGAGCTCAGTGACCCCTTCAGTAAGAGTCTTCATGGGCTTCATGTCAGCTCCAGAGTCGTGGCAGTAGAGAGACACAAGTTCCCACCACACTCTTCCACAGACATGGACTGATTTCTCCCCCCAACCCCCCCACCCGGAACCCTATTCAGATGACTTGAGCAACACAGATGTAAGCAGCCATGAGGTACTGAAAGCCCAACTCTGCCTCCCGCCACTCAGCTCCAAGATGACAGATGATCATTCACACCTACGGGTAAGTGGGAAGGTCACTTGAGCTGTGATTTGACCTTTATCCTTGCTGCTTGGGACACTGGGGAAACTGCAACCATTGTTGGGATCATCTATAAACACGCTAACTGGCCTTGTGAGATACTTCCAATGAAAGTGAGGACGAGCTTAGGTTTAGGTTGACCCAGCTTCCTTGCGATACATACCAAGGTCCTAACCAGCCATTGATGACTGGAGTTACTTGTCAGGACTCATTCCTTGTTGCCGATACCAAGACAGATGTGTTTTTTTTCTCGGTGTGCCGCAGACCCCAGCAATTAGTACATGCAGGACTTTAAGAAATCCTGTATCCAGAAGTCACACCTTCCACTCTACAAGCAGGGAGAGGATCAGCCATGAGTCACCAAGACAACGACGAATAACTGTTGGTAAGAGAATTTGTTGCTCTTTAACTTGGCTAATCAAGCCCACTGGAATGACAGTACTGTTTTTTATCTGTTGTGTTAAGTTTATACAGAAGATACTTGATATTTTAATTGCTTTCTCTCAACTAGGCCAATACGTTATAGCACTACTACTACCCTTGGTTAAATAGTTGCTTAGATTATACTTTTATCAGTACTTTGGATATCATGCAAATGTAAAGGTTATCTACTTATGAAGATGTTTTTTTTTTAATAACAAGTGGTATTCCTAAGGGGTTAAACACCATAAGTACTGAAACAGTATCATTTGGCCTCAAATTCAGTTTCTTAACCGTCACACCACCCGCAGGACTATTCTAAATGTCACACCACAGCCGAGGTAAAGATGCGTCTTCCTGACCACTAAGGTCAAAGGTCAGCCAGCTTAGCGGGAGCTGAAACCTGTGGAGTACTGTGGGAAAGCGACCTTCGACCTCAGGCTTGACATTTTCCTCCCACTTCCGAGGCCTCGTGTTTATTGTTTAATCCTCTGAGTGCTTGGCTGACCGGAGGCGAGAGAGCAACACAGGGCAGCAAAAAAATAACACCCAGGAGCCAACAGAGACGCACTGTTAAGGTTCAGCTCATGGTGCTTGGCCCCCTCTCAGTCCGGGTCCCCAGCCCTGGTGGGAGGCCAGTTGTTTCAGTCGTGTCCATGCTGCTTATTTATGAGCTTCTTGTTGCTTGGGGGGTCCCATTGCACCCATCCATAGACAGCTGGAGACGCGAATCTAACCCCACCAGATCCTCCCTGCTGACCCTCCCCTGCCCCGATAACCCATACACAGACCTAGCTTCCTCGAAATCCAAATGGCTCACTAGCGCCACCCAGTGCAGTTAACTTCCCCAAGATCTGTTACGTCTTTTTCGGCCAAGGTCTCAGTTGTTTTGACAATTTCAGAACTTTGTTTGTTTCAGCGTCATTCATCTCTCAGCCCAAAGACCAGAATGGGAATTACCCAAGAGAGGTAAGACAGCCTCTCTGCCAGAACTGCATCCACAAGAGGACAATAAAAATAATAAGGATACTTTTACATGTCAAAATTATTCTGGGTCTGTATTCCAGAAATCTCATTTCTGTGCGGGCTTCCAGACAGACTAGAATTATTGTTAGCACTGCTGAAATGATATATCAAAACAAAGGCCAAAGAACTGGAACACTGCAGTGATTGTGCTTAAGATGACTGATGAATGATGCATTTGAGCTCAGTGTGGACCCATAACAAGTGTGGACAAACTTTCTAGGACACCAGAAGGCGCTGCGCCAAGGCGCTGGCAGAGCTCGACACGGACGAGGTGTGCCAGTGGTTTGCCAACCTTGGCCTACACCATTGTCAGCCCTTTATTAGAGGTAAAGAGACTCTTGGCCATCCCTTGGCGTGCTAATGTGTCAGCGATGGTTCTCACCGATGGCAGGTAGCATTCCATCTCGGGGCCGCAGGCATCGAAACACAGAAGCGGAGAGCAGTACTCACAGGTGCTGAAGGTGTGTGACAGATCTGGGCTGTGTGTAGTCACGCAGAAACCTGAATATTTGCTAGCGGAAATATTAGCATACATTTTGGCAGGGCTGTTCATCTATCTACCTCGTTTTCGAATGCTTGCCTCTCTGAACTCCCTGCACTAACTTCTATGCATATTTGTTAAACTTGAATTCCTGGGGGGGATTCTTCCCCAATGGTTTATTTTCTCCTATAACTATCCATGAATTTTGGTTTCCTGTGCTATGTTGTTCTCTGGCTTTTTTCCACATAAACTGTAAAAATTTTATAGCATTAACAGCTGTCTGTCTATGATGCTGTTTTTCCATTAGATTTAAAAGAAATTGTTATATTGTTGCTCTTTGTTAAGTACTTTGTGGCAACTATTTTCAGAGGGGTGCTATACAAAAATAAAATCAGTTGTGTTTCCTTTAAAATATCTTTGGCCTGCCCTTAGCCTTTCTATGTAGCTTAGGCAATTAACAACACTTCTATATTCTCTAGCAAATGTTTGAATATTGTGCTTCATATAGCTCTCCTTCTGTTTTAACATTTAAGATACAGACATTTCTAGATGTTGCATTCCTCAGGAGTGAATCTGCAAGGATCCCACATCACCGCTATTGACCAGGATCTTCTCGACCTTATTCAAGTGTCGACTCTGGAAGTCTGGCTGTCTACCAAGAGCTCCACCCCTCGGATGCCATCACGCAGACCGTGGACTCGCTGTTGGGTAACAGGAACAGAACATGGGCACCCAGACCCTGGTTCTTGGAATTTCACACTATCCATCATTTAGATTTGACTATGGATTAGAACCGAAGACATTCTTACCCTTTTTTTTGGCTTCTTTAATGGGTCTCCTTAAGGGTTGCTGTTAAATGATGTGAATGGAAAAGATTTATGCTTTCTGCCGCACGCAGATTTCTATGGCCCCCACAATTTGGAGAAGTTCACGGCAGCTTTGGTCTCCATGAGCAAAGAAATGTTCTCCCCTTATGGAAGCCACCTCAGTGACGGTCATCCATTTACTTTCAGGTGACACAAAGTATTTCAGAAAGTTCTATCTAAAACAATATTAAATAAAAGCAAAGAGTAGAATAATACATTTAAACCTTTACATAACGTTTGTTTGATTTAAGTTTTCCATGCTTCCATTTTCCCGCAGAGACAAGGGACAAAATTTAAACAGGCAGAGGAATTCTCATCTGGTGGAGCTGACAATAAATGGTCAGGAGAATTCGGTTTGTTTGTTTTGGTCATTTGAACATTTACATAATTTATCTGATGGGGTTCCCTGTGAATGAGGACTCCAGAAAAGGTCATCAAGACTCTTCAGTGATACAGAGGAATGGGTGTCAAGGACAAAAATGGAAGGTTCATAATTTGTGTTTGCAATACATACATCAAAGGTGTAGGTACCAGTTCAGGAGGTCAAGTATTATGCTTCACCTGCCCGTCTTTATTGGTACAATATAAGGGATTATTTTTTTAAAAAAGCAGCTAATAGTTGTAGGGGGAGGTGTGTGACTAGCAGGTTGGGGTGCCGTGATCGGAAGGTTGCTGGTTCAAATCCCAGGGTCTGCAGAGTGATGTCACTGTTGTGGCCTCTGAGCAAGGCCCTAAACCATATCTGCTCCTGATACTAGCTGATCCTGCTTTCTCAAAAAATGTATGTATCTTTGGATAAAAGCATCTGCTAAATATAGTGATAATTTAATTTCAGAAGCACAGCTACCAAGCTATCAGCTAAGGAGTGATTTAGGAGCAGTCAAGTGTATGCAAGGTAAGGGCCTTATCATACCGGGGGGCTCCTCCTTAAACCTTTTCTGAATGCTTATTTTCAGCTCCGGGCCGAATGGTCCATCTGAGGACACACAGAGAGACGACAGTCGGCAAGGTCGTGGGCTCCTGCTTGGACATCCTGGGGGTGACTGAGGACCTGGAGCTATTTGGCCTGAGGAATGTGGAAGGTGATGGGCCTTTCGGGAAGATGTGGCTTTAGCTTCCCCTTGATCCACATCCCTTCTTTGCTGGAGGGAGCAGTTTGGAATAACGGGAAACCCTCTTTGTCTTTTAAGAGGTTTCAGATGCTTTCTTGGTGGACCAGAAGATTGGAGATCTGACTGGATCAGAGAAAAGAATGCCGGAGTTACAGCTTTATAAGAAGGTATGATTACTCTTGTCCTTCATTTTCATGCAAGCTTGATGCCTATTAGGAAAACTTGCCATGTTCATATACATTTTTCTATGCATTACCAGCATTCTCCCTAACATTTGCTTGGGGGGGGGGGGTCTCTGGGATTCATCTCTATTCACTGGAGTTAATCCTCAAGGATCCAGACATCAGGTTCACTGCAGAAGAGCAGATGTCGTAAGTCGTAAGTCATCTTGATGCACAGCATAGCTCCATCTTCGTTTTTGCCCCAGAAGAATCGACACTTAGACGACAGTCGTAAACATTTTGTGTATCCTAGCTGTCTTTGTTTTAGGTTGGCTCTAGTCGTACTTGATGTGCAAAATCCACAGCTGAAGCAAATAATCTGTTTTAGTGAATGTCATGGCACATTGACTAGAACTACCTAATGTAAACAAAAACAAGAATAATGGCCAGTGTGTGGTGGAAAGTTCCTCACCGCTGTGTGGTCCGGTTGAGTTTCATGCTACCTGCAGTCTCCTAGCTCTTTGAAGTATATGGTTGGAGGGTCAGCTCTGATGATCAAAAGCCCCTGCTGCTAAAAAACGCAGCTATGGTATATTTGCCATGAAAATAAATAAATGAGCGATTATTCTTAAGTGATGATTTGAGGTTGACCGACTCCTATTCCGCCTCATCTTGCATGCTGTCAGCGTCTGTCCCGCTTTGCCACTTAGAATAATGCACATGAGGTGGAAAGTGCCCAAAAAACAGCCTTATTGTTGGTGCATTACCCGCCCACATTTAAAGTATAATAGGATGTTTGGTTCTGCTTGGTTACTTGCATATCATTCATTTGCCTGTGATTAAATTTAAAGATCCAGGTTTATTAAGAGCCCATCTTTTGAGGGACTAACCCATTACTTCTGGCCCCAGGATAAGCCTGGGGATGCCGAGACTCCACAGCTGACCCATCAAGCTTTGTTGTCCAGTTCCCAAAGTGATGCAGACAGGATCCATGAGCTGACCCAACAGGTGGAATCGCTGCGGGACATTCTTCAGCAGGTGTGATCGTGCTGATCTATTAAAATAAAACTGAGAGATTATGTATGGAAGTCGCTGTGTTGCTATGTTACTGTGTTGAAGCCTTTACTAATGTAGTCAAAGAATGAAGTATCTCCATTTAAATGTACCTTTAGTACCTCGAGTTCCTTAACCACTGTTTCACCAGTTACTCCATAAGGTCATCAACCCTAGCCATTTCTTCCCTGTTTTGCAACTGACTAGCACTGAACCCATACGTACTCCCCAAGTCCAGGAGCTTCACCAAAGCCTAGTCTCTTTCCACTCTGAGCTGAAGAACATGGAACACATATCTCCAGCTCAGGACCGGGGCCTGGCTGAGCTGGAGAAGCAGATGAGACAGGCTAAAAGAAGATGTCAGGAGACCCAACTGAGTATCCAAGTCTTCGAAGATCAGCTCTGTCACCTTGAGGCCAGCAAAAACAGGTGCTTACCTCAGAGGTGGTCGTTGTGATGTATTTTCAAGGTGATGTGTGTCAATGACCATTTTACTTGTCTTCTCATTTATACATCTGAACTTGCTGGATCACCACAAACTGGATAAACATTACTTAAATAGCTCAGTTTAAGGGTGATAGCCAGTAAATCCTATTCCGAAACCTCTACACATCTGCTGCGCATAATTTTTTTTCTGGTGTTATCACCGGCTTCAGGGCTTGTTAGGGTAATGACTGTTAACTCTTGGCATTTGTTCAGTCCTCTTCTTTGCCAAATAACCTGATATTGTGGGAGTGCATGATTAAGAGCTCAAAATTCATACTTTGTACACTGTGTTTAATCTTGTTCGAAATGGGCAAAAAAATCTTGTTTCTCAAGTTCATGCAGTTGAGACTATAGAAGGTTTATACAATGCAAGTCTGCACACATGAAATATGGAGGATATTAATCATGTTTATAGCCTCTTTCATAATGTTTTTGTTGGATAAACCAACCTATTGTGGAAACAACAACAGCTGACGTTTAAGCAAGCTCTATTTGACAGGAAATAAAGGGCCCACAGTAAATAAATCAGCTGGTTTTATTATTCTGTCACTGGCTTCCCCACACTGTCCGTACCGCAGCACCTACCAACCAAAACTGGAAACTGTTGTCATTGTAGCCATTTGTCTGACTTATCGAGAACAGGAACACAAGGCGTATTTTAGCTGCTGTCTTAGCCTGTTAGCTGCATCTCTCCGTGAGAACATAGATCTCACTCGATAGCTCAGCAAGCACTTCACCGGCGAGAAAATCCTTTCGATGCCATTTCGTCTACCAGGACTTCTCAGTGTTCAGTTACAGTCTCCCAGTCTTTGATTAATTATGTGTTTTTTTTTTTTTTTATAAAAATGGTGTTGATAGCTCTTTAGCATTGATAACATTGACCAAACGGGGGACATTCATCAGTACTTAATTGTCCATTTATCTTCTGGGTAGGCTATTTCAGCCACAAAGCAGAACAATTTGTTCATTACTCTTGTATGCCTCCGCTCTGATGGAGGTCGGTGACTTGTTTACGTTTGTCTTACAGAGGTCATGACCATTTGGACATGCTTTGTATTATTTATGTATAAGTGCTTTTGACAGCATTATGAGCAGAACACTGTGACAATCTGTTAACCTTGAAAAGTATTCATACCTGCAGGGACGTGTTTCTCAAACAAGAAAACACAAGTTGGTAAGGGGTTACTTTCGACTGTAGCAGCTAAATCTTTTGTGCGCGTTAAGCTGGTGTTACATTCCTTCTGATGTCTAACTGAGTGATGTATGAGCCATTGGCAGTATTTGAGCTGCAAGCTTCCCTGTATCAAAGCTCTCCTGGCTGTCTAGCTTTGGTTTTCACATAGGAGGGTATAGTTGCACTTTCTGGACAAGGTGAAGCTGGACGGGGAGATCTTTAAAGAGGAGATCCGCCTCATTCACTTGAATCGACAGCTGGCACAGTTTGCGCTGCAGCTTCGGTCTGAGGTATGGAATCACGTGTCCCTTTCTCCCCTATTTACCAAAGCAGACTCGAGGGTTTACACTCTGCTCCACTGGTACTGATCCAGAGGTCCTGGGCCATGATGGAGAATCTGAAGACCCATTGCCCTGTGTAAGAAAGGCAGTTTGAGGAAGGAAAGCTGTTCTGTGTGCAGAGAAGGATGAATCATCACTGGGACCGGAGATGTGGTGCCCTATACTTGATGTCAGGTGCTACCCTGAATGAAAAAGGTTCAGCATACCTATTCACCCATCCCTCCATTCATTCTATCCATCTGTCCATCCATCCATTTTCTGCCACTTATCTGGGGTCAGATCGTGAGGGCAGCAGTATAAGCAGGGATGCCCAGACCTCCCTCTCACCAGCTACCTCCTCCAGCTCCTCCGGGGCGGATACCAAGGTGTCCCTAGACCAGCCGAGAGATATAATCTCTCCAGCGTGTCCTGGGTCTGCCCCGGGGCCTCCTCCTGGCTGGACAAGCCCCAAACACCTCCCCAGGGAGCCGTCCAAGAGGCATCCTAGATAGATGCCAGAACCACATGAACTGGCACCTTTCGATGCGGAGGAGCAGCGGCTCCTGAATGTCCAAGCTTCTCACCCCATCTCTAAGGCTGAGCCCAGACACCCTACGGAGGAAACTCATTTCTGCTGTTTGTACCCATGATCTCACTCTTTTGGCCATTACCCAAAGTTCATGACCATAGGTGAGGGTAAGAATGTAGATCGACTGGTAAATTGAGAGCTTCGCCTTCCAGCTCAGCTCCCTCTTCACCACAACAGAACGGTACAGCGTCTGCATTACTGCTGCCGCTACACCAATCCATCTGTGAATCTCCCGCTCCCTTCTTCCCTCACTCTTGGTCATCCATCCATCTTCTTATTTAATTTTGGATTCCAGGCCTGGAGCCTACCTCAGGAAACTCAGTTCACAAGGTAGGAGAACATCCTGCTGGGTATTTTCGGGAGACTGTTTAGTGAAACAAGGCCATCAGCGGTTACACTTAACCACAAGGCCCCCCTGCTGTTCATCAGTGTTGGAGGAACATTGCAACATCCAGCACCATTCTCATCCTGTGTCTATCCACACCAGCAGGCTTCCTTCGCATGTATAGTTCCTCAAATGAGAGTCATATTATGGATATTGGGCCTTAAGTGCTTCCTGCTGCAGTGATTTAGCTGTCGAGATTTAGTGGGAGAGTCTGCTGGTAGACATGTATGATCTGCATGTTGCGCAGTCACTGCAAAATCACAGGACGATCCTGTCCTTTCTAGGTCATGCGTGAGGAGAGTGATCTGTACTGTGTGGGAGGGTGACAGCTTTGTGGTTTGCACATGGAGGTCATCTACATCTCTTACACTTGCTCCGTCATTGAAGGTTTTAGCGGAAAATGTAGATCTGATGTGTTTCTGTAATGGGAAGCCGATGGCCTAGAGTAGACATGTCCTATGGAGATAGATATCTGGCCCACATTAATATCTACGTCTAACCAGCCTGAGTGGATATAACAGCATGGGAACTACCTGTAATTATGCTGAAGCTGTAACGCTATAAGGCAGCCTTGTGAGGGTGGAAACACGCTAAGGCTCTATGCATGACATATGTACCAGGTCCAGATGTTTGGGGTGGGGTGGTTTGTGGGGGGGGGGGCAGCCTGAGCATTGAAGGACTACA
>JAODLD010000069.1:5896345-5909411 GCA_026781065.1 Mormyrops boulengeri
CTCTCTGATCACCTCCCACCCCCCACCCCCCCCGTCACTGATCACTTACACTTATTATGTTATTATATACTTGTTTTGTTAGCTTTTATTTGCTATATTTCTTCTACCTCTTTATAAAGCTGCTGTCATCTCATTTACATATAAACCCTTGTGTCCAACCCCCCCCGTTTCATGTTGTCCTGTGTTTTGCACTTTAAGTACTGGTAAAACCCTCCCCTTGTCAAATGCTGTTTGTTTGTCGCATTGTGGTCCACTTGCCTTGACTTCTGTTGGCTTGGTTGCGGCCTGCCAATAGATTGCCAGGTTGGGGGCTCAGAGCGTTGCTGGTTGTGTCTGGAAAAAATCTGATCCCTCTGTCCTGCAGTTCCAGATATGGATCTATGGCCGTGCTCCTGGTTGCACCTCAGGAGGCCAATCACAGGAACGGCTGAAGCCGGCTGGTGCCCCCTCAGTGCTCTGTGGGGACTGCAGAGCAGCACAACAAGGCTGGGGAGTATAGCTTTACCGGGCGGTAGGTGGCGGCCCAGACAGAGAATTTGATTCTCCAGCCCAGCAACAGGTGAGAGACTAACGTCAAACATGGCCCAGGCACCTGGGCGCCACATGCATCAGCTTGCCTATTTAGTACTTGCGTGGAAAACAGTCTCTGCTTCTGACGTTGCTGTGCGTGACCTGAGCAGCCTTAATTCAGAGCCAAGCCTCCAGCCTTAAATCCTAACTCGCCCCTCTAAGTGTTGCAATGCTACATATGTGCTCACAGCGCCGTTGCCTAGGACACGGCCATCCGATATTGGTGTAATTACATTGTTCCGCCACCAAGTGCTGTGAGGTCCAAAGGGACATGCTTTGAGATGGCCCTGAGGGTTCTAGAAAGGCACATCACCAATCTGACCCCTTTTCCAGGTGGGGGGGCGACTCTCCTGAAAACAGGCACCCACACATTTGAGAGTCCTTGTGTTTCCCCGGACTTTCCACTTCAGCGGCAAAGCGAAGCCTTTGAAGTCTCCCACTCCACTGTCTATTATATTTTGCACCAATTTTTTTTTAACACACCCCATGGATTCATCATGTTGCCATGGAAACCGGTCAGCGTAAGGGAACATAACATGAAAACATGAAATGTCAAACTTGTTTCTGGGAAGGAAACTCAGGGCAGATTAGACAAGGACAGGGACAATATTCGGTCAGGCCGCGTGTGATGATTCGGTCAGGCCGCTTGTGATGATTCGGTCAGGCCGCTTGTGATGATTCGGTCAGGCCGCGTGTGATGATTCGGTCAGGCCGCTTGTGATGATTCGGTCAGGCCGCTTGTGATGACTCGGGGGCCGCTTGTGATGATTCGGTCAGGCCGCTTGTGATGATTCGGTCAGGCCGCTTGTGATGATTAGGTCAGGCCGCTTGTAATGATTCGGGGGCCGCTTGTGATGATTCGGTCAGGCCGCTTGTGATGAATCGGGGGCCGCTTGTGATGATTCGGTCAGGCCGCTTGTGATGATTCGGTCAGGCCGCTTGTGATGATTCGGGGGCCGCATGTGATACATCCCCGCATTCTACCACGCTGATGACATCACAGAGAGCTGTCGAAGGTGACTTTTGTTTACAGGTGACAGAGGCCTTTGAGACACAGCAGAAAACAATTTTGTGCTCTCTGAGCATTACAGTACAGCTGATAGCTGGGACTAACACCAATTCCCCTGTTGTTTCCACAGTGGGTGAGAAAAAAACTGCCCTACCATTTCGATTTGAGTAAAAAGTATAAAAGGGAAGCTTATCTCACGCTCACAGAGTGTACGATGTCTTATTTGTGTCGATGACATTTTTATGTTGTTTTTGAAGGCTTTATGCGCCCCCCCCTTCCCCAACAGTTAAGGCGTCTCCATTACTGCACAGCTGTTGCAGGGAAGTGTTTTGTCACGCAGGGGATTTGCGATGTGCCAGTGGCCCCCCGGCATGCAGATAGCATATATGCGCTGGGGAGTGAGGGAGGGGTGGGGGTTAGGAAACCGCCATAGCCTGTCCCTCTCCTGTCTCCAGGCTGCTGGAGGTGAGCAGGGTAATGGACAGTGCTGAAGAGGAGTATGTTATCCTTCCCTGATCCTGTCATGTCCCATCAGCCCTATTCGGACCGATTTCCTATTGCTGTGGGGCAGCGGTGGACATTCCTGGTCCAGAAATTAAAAATCCAGACCAGGATTTTGTTTCAACCAACCACTTGAGTACTATATGACTGTGACTCTTGATGCTCAGCTGGTTTGTTGAAACAAAATCCTGGTCTGGAGTTTTTAATTTCTGGACCTGAAATGTCCACCTCTGCTGTGGGGAGACAGTCTACTGGTGCTATACATTCATCCTAGCACTTTGGCAGAACCCAAAAACCCAAACTATTCTCTTAGCTTTCACTGGGTAAAATGCATCTTCAATCAATAGATCAAGAACCAGTTTTTCTTCGGAGTCAGTGACTGCTGCTCCCCAGAACTATTCTGTGTTACTGTGGCTACTGGTGCTGTGTATGGCACCGAGGATCCACTGGGTTGTGAAATGTACAGAACTGGGTTGTAGTTGTCATTATTACTGACCAGTCTGCACTGGTGCACCTGTAGAGGATGTAAGTGGATCCATTAGTGTCATTCTTAGGGGGATTAACTATTAGGAAGTTTTTAAATTTCCCACAAATTCAAAAAAATCAGATGGATAGTTTTCTTTGATTTTAGTAGATTTTGCTTAGTGATCATTTTTTACTTCAGCCACCACAAATTGGTTTGGATTTCTTTTTAAGTCAGTAGATCCAAGAATCTGCAATGAAGATGGTCATACTGCCAAATTTCTTGTTTATCAACCTGAAAGAACTGCAGTTTAGTCTGAGACAGAAGAGTCACAATAAAATTACAGTGTCCTAATTGATGGTGCGCTAAAGTTCTCAAACGTTGGTTTCTGACAAGCCTCAGGACAACTACAGCTTTTATATGTGAAGGAGATCTGCGGTCAACCATCTAAGTGGTGCTTCGGCCATGTCGGGCCAGGATCTGGCCCATCTGGACTCAGCAGCACCATCACTTGAAAAAGGGGTCATCGGATTCTGTCTCAGAGCCTGAGTGCATAATTTCTCTCCCTCTGAAGAGCCTTCAACTGGAACAATTCATCCCTGTCTCAATGGGCTATTCTCTTCGGCCTTCATTTTTGTAAATTATGCAGTAATCTGATCAGGGAACAAAGACGTCCCTCAGGAAATAGCATGGTTTTTAAGTCATAGCTGTCCTTTATTTTCCACTCCCAGTTTGCCAGAGTGGCCGAGAATCCAGCTCGTCAGACAGCACTGACAAGTGGGGAGCCGGGCTGCTGTCGTGAGCGGACGTCGGGATGAGGGATGTTCACCTCTATGACGCAGCGGGATGTAGCCCCAGGCCGCTGGGGTGCTTCTGGGCACGCTCATTACTGCAGACCTTGCCAGAGACAAGGATACCTCTCGAGACGTGATCCTATCCCATTAGCTCTTATGCAGGGTGCGTGATGAGTCACTGTCCCCAGAAGGAGGCCTAGCATCCACCAAAGACCCTTTGTGTTCTACAACCAGGTGACACCGACACCTGAGCTGGCGATCATGGTTTCTTCGGTACCTCAATACCTAAAGTCTCCGCAGCTTTTAGGTGGTTAACATTAAGCAGTAATAAACACATCATGCATATTGCATGATTGCAGATGTATGTGCCTGTTCAAATTCCAGGATGCCAACAACACAGCTCTGCACGAGAGTACAACAGCAAAACTCAGCCGTGGATTTGATATTGCAGATGTACCTTCAGGTTGCACCTTCATGTGGTGCGATCTGTAGCCAGATAGATATCAAAGACTGCTTTTACATCCTAATTCTCTTTTGTCAGAAAGGAAGACATTAATGGTCTGTGCTGGTCCAAATCAGTTCCACAAAGCTCTGAAGAAAGACCAAACCGAAGTGCAAACAGTCTAATGATTAACAGACATAACTGAGGTAAAAACCACCATAATCCCCTTCTTCTCTGGAGCTGATTCACCCTATATACCTACACATCTGTTGTATCTTAGGGGTCCCAGCAATAAGATAAGGAGACCAGGCCTGGCTAGGGCCCCCAGGTGCTCCTCACCACTGTTGGACACTTTTTAATGCTTACAGGCCTCCATTTAAAGCTACATTGGGGTATTAACACAAAAAAGGGGCCGATAACGTTTGTCCACATCTAAAATCGTCCCAAGAATTTTTATCCAACATCTTTCAAACCTTGGAGATAGAGAGACAATACAGGCAGTACTCAGGTTAAGAATGTCCGACTTGCAGACAACTCATACTTACGAATGGACTGCCATATAGCCTGTTATATATATAAAAAAATGAGTTAATAACTTAATAACAAATGCACTACTTTCTGACGCTTGTGTAAACATTGCGTGGCTTCAACGGCTCATGGGTTCGAGATACAGTACAGTACAATATGTAGTTACTTTTACTATTACTGCATAAATATTATTTTCATGTAGTGTATTATTATTATTATTATTATTATTATTATTATTATTATTATTATTATTATTATTGACTTACCTACAAATCTGAAACAATATTGAACTCCTCTGAGAATGACACTCTAGCGAGTTTCAATATTGTCCCTGCCCTCATCTAATGAAACTGTAGTGATGCTGGCTAGGTGACTGGTTAATGACTGGTTAATGACTGGTTAATGACTGGTTCATGCAGGCCCCAATTGAAGCAGCACATACACAGAGAAGATCAGGACGAAGCAATGCGAATGAGGGGTGTAAAAGCTTGTGACTGGCATCGTTGAGATGCTGGCAGCATATGGTGACTGAATCTATGTCTGGAAGCGTTTAAAATCCAAGAGAGACATTGACATTCCTTCACCACTGCATTACGGCCATGATCTCTGTCCATTGTTTCACTCTAGGCCCATAACTTTTGTGTAACACATGTGTCTTCCCAGTTTCATTTAGTGAGTCATCTATCTATCACCAAACCACTTATCCTGATTGTGGGGGGCAGGAGCCTATCCTATGGAAAATATGGCACTAGGCTGGGATGCACCCGGGACAGGATGCAAGTCCATTGCAGCAATTTAAACCCCCCCAGCTCTGGAGGTGAGAGTCAACAATGGCATCCACCCCAATTAGTCAGCCTTTCTACTAAGATATATGGCGAATTTTACTTAGACAAAGTGGTTATGTGAGATGTTCCAGGGATGTCAGGCCTATGGTTTTAATAGTTTTTATGGATATTGCCTGTCAAACATAGAATACTGGTGAGATCCAGATGAGTTTAGTGAGCAAGTCAGGCCACGTTCTCCTGAAAGTGCGGTCTACCTCATTGCAGAGAGGTAGCGAGTTTCCCACACACTGAACGGTAAGATCAAACCTGAGAGCTATCCCACAAAATACCTGCACTTACGGCACTCCTATCTACTAGGCATTCATCTCGGAGGAATTAACAACAACAAGCAAAACATGACTGAGGCATCAATGGTGTTCAGCAATTTACTGTGAGAAAACCGTGCCGACCTGTTCTGTTGTTAACCCCAAACTCTCGTCTGTTTGGTGAGGAGATGTTGGAGAACATGCTGAAGCGGTGGGCCAGGAGCGAGACAAACTGTTCCAAGATCACACTGACCACCCAAACCCAGGGTTTGGCCCTGACCATCTGCACCATGTCCCGTTCCCATCCTAGCTACTTCCATCATCCGCTCGAAGCCTTTTGACCTCCTTAAGTCTCTGTGTCGCGTTCTGGAGAGAAAGCTGTGAAGAAATCCCCATGGCTTCCGATTTCATTCTCCTGGGTTCAAGTGGCTGCAGGGATGAATGAGGGAGAGGCGTCTTAAGCCTGTTAAATCAGTAAATCTTGCACTAAGCAGAGGCAGTAAATACTTGTGAAAGCCCCGTGGGTATTTGTGATTTGACCTCATGCCAATTAGTGATGATGCTTCTGATTCCTTGCGTCTCTTTCTGTACTTTTTCTGGGAGAAAGGACGGTATGCCAACAAAAACTATGATGCTACTGCCATCCACTGGTGCCATCAGGAACTACACTACTGTCAAAAACTGCTAATGTACTATGTAATGCACTGTATATGTATATTAATCATAATTGACCTACATTATCCTTGATCACCACATCTACAGTAAATAGCAAAAGGGGAACAAAATCCAAATTTTCTCATGGTTTCATAAAAATATATGTATTTAAATATGGATGCACTTTAACTGTGTCGAAACGTTTCCAAGAACACTAATATTAGGGCTTAAGCAGAACACCGTGTGTTCTCCCAAGTGGACTCCCTAGATTTTATGTGGAGAGAGATTTTTCACGGGGAACACGGATGATGAATCACCCTCGTTGCGTCCCAACAGCCGCCTGTGGGGAGTTAACATCGCCTGCCGACGCTTCGCGCCTTTGCCTGGGGAAACAGAGTCTAAAGTTACGGCCACTGAGCCAAGTCTCAGCAAGCAGCGGCGTCGTGAGTCACATGTGTAACCGAAAGACCATTTACGAGATCGCTTAGGCGGGATAATGGACGACGAGTCGCTGGTCACACCAGTGCAGACCGGACTCTGCGGTCCCATCCTGATGAGAGACGCAGATCCCCAAAACCCTTAGAAGTGTTAACGCCCACCATGCTGCTCAGTTAACGGCTTATTTTACCAACATTACGTCATGAAATATGGAGTGGTCCAAAGATTCGATAATGTCCAATGACAGATATCACCAGGAAGAGTAAAACTAAGAAGTAAATTTTTTTTAATATTGGGAGGGGTGGATCTCAAATGCCTTTCTCGAGATGGTGGTACAGGGGCAGGTGGAGCGGGGGCCTGTCTGAGGTGGGGGGGACCAGTAACTAAAAGGTTTTAAGGAAATAAATTAAGGGATAAACAGACTGTTTATCAAAACTGTAATCCATGTGAGCTGTTTTGGAGAATGGTGATGAATGCAATGCTTGATTTGCCATTTGCACCAGTACAGGTACATTGTATGTTTCACTGTATGTTTCTTTTCACATATTCTACCCTACTCTCCTTCGAGACATACAAACACAGAGGTGTCATAAAAGGGAGGAAATTTAGCATAGTTGGACTGGTCTGGGTCGGGGGCCCAATATGATATGCTTTCATGAGGTCCAAAATGTCCAGCTGCAGCCCTGTGCATACATATATACAGTAAAGAGTGACGCTTGAGGCCTGAGTGCAGGGTCAGGCTGTTTATCCAGCACTTCTGGGGCATTTTGGGGAGTTGCGGGTCTTTTTCAAGGGCCCAACAGAGATGCGATTCAGCCCAGTCACCTTCCGGTGAGAGGCACGGAGGCCCAACACGCTGAGCTGCTCTGCCCCCCAACTTGGCATCATAACATAACTGACTGGGAGGTCTCCTCTCTTGTAGGAAGCCTGGGTAGGTAGTGAGTCTGGTGTCACTGCCCCTTTACACCTTAATTTACGTCACTAAGGCATAAGCTGTGACATTGACCCTGTTAATTCTGTGGAAAAAATGAACTCGGGGGAAAAAAGAATAAAATGGTTCATTTTCTCTGTCCGCTGCTGGCGGCGGCCTTTCCGACAGGTGACAAATGTCAGACGTTTGTGCATCTATTATTGTTACAAGGAGCACGGCTCGCAGTGACTGCTCGCTGTTTTATGACACAATATGCTCACACTCTCTCGGCAGTGATAGGCTATTAACTTCAGTGACAGCGTATTTTTCCCCTCCCCAACAGAAGCAGCATGAATGTTTAATGGCTCCATGCTCAATGCCTGACCTGCTTGCAAACATCCCTCATCTGAAGCAGGAGGTAAATCCGACTTTGCGTTTCGCATGCGTTAATGCATGCTGTGTCGTTCATCATTCTGATTTTCAAACACTCCCGCTCCCTCGTACCCTCAGCTCAGGAACGCAGGATGTGGAAAGATGAAAGAATCCCGCATTTGTCTGGCTGCTGTATTGTGTAATAAGCACTTTCAGGATGCAGATTTTCCAGACGCGGCGCACAGACCATCCTTGTACAGCGGCAGTGAGTAATCTGTGAATTAATTGCATGCTGCTGTAAAACGTTTGAGGATCTTGCAGACGGGAATCCCACTCTACCCAAGGATCAATGGCAGGGCCCCTTTTCAAATGCATTTCTTTAAACACTATGCCACCTGCTGGGCGCATTTTATTGTACTTATAATTGGACTGTTTGAATGATGGTTGTACCCTGCAATGGGTTGGTGGTTCAGGCTGGGTTATTTCCATGCCTTGCTCCCCGTAGCTTCCTGGATAGGCTCCAGACCCCCCAAGCCCTGCATAAGGCAGGCAGGTATAGAAAATGGATGGATGGATTTTAGTTGTTTTCTGAGGGTTTGGTTGAATTGATGGCACTGCATGCTGGCTGGGTGTTTGTCACATGTAAAGGACATCAAATTGTTCACTGATCAGGTGAAGATAGATAGATAGATGGATGGATGCTCCTGATGTACCACCACCTTGCAGAAGAGTTGTACTATATTGTACTATGTCACATTTCCACTAGATGGCACTAAAGGTATCATGGTCAATATTTCTTGCAAGTACAGTTACTACTTCATTTCAGTGTAACAAGAACATATACAAAGCATCATGTTGCCCCAGAAAAAAAAGCTATTTTTCCTTTATGTCACTTTGTGTTTCTGATGCACGCTTCACACAATGCTCATTTAATGCACCTCTTCATGTTTATTAATTGTAGTATAGATTCCTTTGGGGGAGCTTTCGTGGGATTGGGTCTGTATGGAAATTGGGAATCATGGTTATCAGACAGCTGTATTAGAGCATATTAAAATGTTAGGAGACCCCAGCAATGTTACTGCCTGGCTGTTAGCAGATGTTAGCCCAAGTTCCAAACCTAAGCAATGTTAGCTGATGCTGTTACTGTTGGGGCCCTAATATAGGCTGCAAACCCCAGGAGACGTTAGCATGTGACCTGCAGCCCAGCCACTCAGACAGAGAACAATGCATCAGGTCTGCATTAGCTGCATGACGGAGAACAGCATCAGTGCCGGGGAACTCAAAGCGTATTGAGTCATGTGACATTGTCCTCACAAAGTGACTGATGGGACGATAACGTGAGCCTGAACCATAGAGCATCTCTGTTTGTTATTTACTTCATGGGACATCACAGAGGGAGATTCTAGGATTTTTTTAAGGTGGGGGGCACGAGAGGGCCATGATTCATACAGAGGTGTCAACCTTTTTACTAGTCAATAATGATCAGTGGCTTAATCCTCTGTGCCTGTGATCAGAAGGTTGCTGGTTTGAGCCCACCCTCAGCAGAATAATGTGTGGGCCCTTGAGCGAGGCCCTTAATCCCCAGCTCCATGGGCGCCGCTGCCGGTGGCCCCCCCTCACTGCCAAGCTTGCTGTCACTTGCGTATGTGTCTGTGTGTCATGGAGAGCAGGATGGGGGAGGTGAAAAGAGAATTTCCCCATGAAGGATGATGTCATTGTGTTGTATTTGTAATATGTTTTGACTTGGTGAGTGACACAGGGCAGGGTCAATCAGCTTTCAGCCCCACCCCTGAATCTGGAAATAACATGCAGGTCCACAGCTGGGACTTGTCTTTTGTTAGTCCAAGAGAACTGAACTCTCCCAGAACAGAGAGGTGGGTTATCAAGCCCTGAAGTTGTGGAGGTTTTTGAGGATATGGAGTTTCCTGGAAGCATCTCTCCCCCATGGCATTTTTAGGACCTAACAGTTACTGAGAAGGGCGTGCAAACAGTGCTGGTCCCTAAAAATAAGTCATGTATAAAAATATACTATGTTGAAAAAATAGATTATATATATATATATATATTTTTCAGTCTTTCCCCAGCCAAAGAAAAAACAGTATTCAGACTGTCTCTTTATTTTCAATATCATCACAACTGTTCTGATTTCTGTTTTGATTTTAATATATGTATATGCTATGCATATTTCCCAAATGATAATTAGTGTTAAATAGAGCCTGGGATTCATATTTGCAAGACTGTTGTCTTTGGGGGTTTTAAGCAGCTCTGGCTGCATGAAAGACTCTGCCATACTTTATTTTAACAGAATGAGGGTGAGGACTTGTTTATGATAACGGAAGAGTCAACAACGTTTCACAACACTTATTAACCGATCCCAAAATACATCACCCGAATGCATGTTTTTTTTCCGAATTGCAAATTAACGTAACTGGGCAACTCGAATCTCAGACGCTACACTTTTCATCTCCGCAGAAAGCGAGCGGGAACATCCAGTCCGTGACCCAATTCTCTGGCATCGGTGAGGCATCCCTCGCTTCTACTCAGTGGGGTCCCGGTTCCCCTGGAGTGTGACGCACGCATATGTACACACCCCTTCATGCAGCTCTCTAGGGGTCCTGCGACAGTCTGCAGCTCCTTTCTTGGGCACTGAGGTCAACGAGTGTAGCTCAAGCACAACCTTGCCTGATTATCTGTTTCCCCATATACTGAGGTAGAAGCTCTTCCCTGGATTGAAACTTCACCAAACATAATCATTCTCAGCGAATATGGGATAAACCTCCATGAGTGACTCTTTGTTTACTCCATTTTTCATCTGAGTTACCCCTTGCAGATGGGCCGTACTAAGCGGCAGTAGTATATCAGCCAAGCCTTCAAACAGAGCACTGCATTAATGAGCAGAACCCGATTAGCCAGGGATACATCCTACTTTATAAACGGGGATTAAAATGGAGACAAAATAACTTTGGATGGCAAGAAATACAAAAAGAAACAGTGATATGTTCTATATCTGGATCCAAAAAGCATGGAGCAAAATCTCACTCATGTCCATCAACAGAGCAGCAATATCAGACTGTAATTAGACATGGGAAAGCATTCACCATAATGAAATACACATTTAAATGTGACATTGATGTTGCATGATATTATATTAGATGCATGCAACAAAAAGTAAAAAAATGTATCACAATCTCTTAATTGTGTATACAAAGATTGTTACATCATCCTTTATTTCAGTTTCACTTTTTCCATCCATCCATCCATCCATCCATCCATCCATCCATCATCCAACCACATGGCCAGTACAGTAAACTTGGAGCAGGCAAGGCAAGAAAAAACCCCATAAGGGATCCAGGTCACTTCTTATCTTAAAATCTAAAGTATTGGTGTCCAAGCATCAAGACACGGTCCTGACAGCAAACATGGTGCATTTTCCTTTGGTGTGTGGGAGGGGTTGGTGGGAGGGGCAGTATTGTGGGGATGGGGCTGAAAAAGTAAAGTTGAAGCTGACACAAAATGTCTCAAAATCGAGTGGAAATCTTGGTCCGTCTTGACACGCAAAGATCCCCGGCCTCTCGTCGATGTCACTCCGACATCGGCACACTGATGCAGACAGGCAGTGCTGTAAACAGAGAGCAAATTGTGCAGGGTGCATAAAAACACCCCCCCCCCCCCCAAACGCCCAACCAGACCCCCCACGAGCACACCAAGAGCTCCAGACAGCTGCGCCTCCCTGGGGAACTGGCACGCCTTTCAGACACGGGGAGAAAGTGGTGCAGTGGTGAGGGACGGACAACACTTGGACAACGAGACCGAAAACCCAAAAATTGGGGGTCCAGCCAGGCTCAGGGGAAATGACATCACATCAGGCCACATCAGTTATTTCTTTAAATTATAATTATTGATCATTCAATATCTTTACGCACCATATGTGCAAAGACATATGGGGCGAAAGTTATAAGATAAAAATATTTTACACGGCATTATGGGTAAAGTGCAAAGTGGACCTGCAGGCAACTGAATCCCCATTAAATAAGTTAAAAGCTCCATTCACACAATATCCGTATTGCACTTTATATCTATATTTTGAAATGAAAATGGCAGATGAGTTAAAAGGGAATTTTATCTCTAAACACTTCCTTGGTCAGCGTCTGTCTAGAGCATAGCTGAGCACATGAAGCTGGTCCAGCAGTAATATTTCATTGGTGATGCGGGTGCACCAGCACCGAAATACAGCACATGCTACAGTGGTTTTCACTCCATGCGTGTAGGTGCGCGTGAGCTCTGCTCCTGAATAACGGCCTCCATCGATATGATGAGAAGCCATCGTGGCTGGCGATGTTTTCACTTGTCAGAGACAGCTGTTCTTCATGCTTCTGTTGGAACTTTTAGCTTAGAATTCATTCTATATGCAAAGGATGCAGGTTCAGATGCTAAGAGAGGTTCTGCTTTCGTTCCTGTCTTTGTAACCCAGCGGTGGAGAATAGTTTGATATTGGGGGGACACAACTTAATATTTTCAATGGCAGTTCCTACACCCCTGGTCCTCTTCCCCTGTTATGGACATTCCTCCGTCGGCATGTAGGTGGATGAAAGAGGGGTAACTGCCATGCATACTAACACGGAGTGTGTTTTGGTTACTCAGACACACATGAGATGCAGACACATGGCTACAGTCCTGCGTGCATGATGTGAGTATCAGCTGACTTTCTCATTTCTTTTAGGCTGATGCGTTCTGCAGTCGGCCTGTAAAGTGCTCTAATGGCCTTGTTTGCCTGGAAGAGGACGCGGGTCATTCATATCCTGAAGATCACCAATAGGGTTGGGAAAGTAACGAGTCTCCTTCCCAAACGCCACAGTATCAGAGAATCACAGTTTAATCACAGTCTGTTAAATATTATAAATATTTTATTCTATGTATATATTTGTGTGTGTGTGTATATATAGACTTAAAATATGGATTTGAGTGCATGAATTTGCTGCCAGTCATGCAGAATTAAATTGTGACAAACGGCCCTCGCTGGCAGACTTTTCCGGTGAGTCATCCCTCTGTGGATTTCTCTTCTGCTGAGATACTTCCCTGCCAGGTCGGCTCCTCTCATCCTAAAACCGGTGGAGGAGAGCTGAATGCCGGCTTTGACGATCGAACCCGTCTCCGGGGGGCGGGGGCTCAGCTGAAGGCTTGCAAATGCTTCATGCACTTGCAGCACCCTGCTTCTCGTGAGGGCGGTGGGGGGGGGGGGGGGGGGCGGGGGGGGGGGGGGGGGGGGGGGGCGGGGGGGGGGGGGGGGGGCGGGGG
>JAODLD010000069.1:5932846-5943718 GCA_026781065.1 Mormyrops boulengeri
CCCCCCCCCCCCCCCCCCCCCCCCCCCCCCCCCCCCCCCCCCCCCCCCCCCCCCCCCCCCCCCCCCCCCCCCAGTCGAAGCGAATGCTGACAGCACAGGCTGTGCCACGTCCCCCATGGGATCCCCAACTTACTCGCTGCGATCTCAGGATTGGGGTCTTCGTGATTTTGGTGCAGTGCTGAATCTCTCTGGGTTATGTTGCCGTGGCGATCAGGACAATGAGAGGGGCTCCACTCACCTGTTGAGTCTTGTGCTGTTCACAGGACGCTGTTGTGTTCAGAGCCCTTAAAGGTGTGTTTTATACAGTTATATATTTGTTGACAAAATTCAGTTTAAGTACCTTGTTGAGAACTAGAGAAACAGCTTCCCTGTTTGGGATTTTTTTTTACCCTTAACTACTTTGCTATCTACTGGTCTGCAGCGGTACAGAATCCCCTTATGTTTGTCATAACTATACTTTGGTATGAACTCATGAAGGGGGTGTAGGGATCCCTGTGAGCAAGACGAATGATTGATAAGCTTTGCTCTAAAAAAGATAGCGTCAAATTTAGGGCTGAACCCATTCACAGCAGGGGAGTTCAATTCTTATCCAAACTGCCATAACCAGCTCACCACCAGAGCTGCAGACTGAAACCCGTGGCCCAGAATCTGCCTGTCACCTGGTGATTGATTTCCGCTGATACTCATCCCTGGTTCGGAATGCTACCCAATGGATGGAATGCCGATTTTTTCTATTTTCTTCCATCCCACTCAGTACATTTATGTCTGGCATTTAGCAGCAAGCATGCTTATTTCCTGTTGCAGTTTTGTGATATGGAGCAGACCGCAACATTTGGGATTATTGTGTGTGCAATGCAGAGCTAAAAAAACAACACACTCATGTCCCCCCCTCCCCCCCAAAAAACAGAGTACTCCAGCAGCTGACTCACCTTGCATCCTGTTTGCTGTTTTAATATTTTTATTTTTGGCTCTTCAGGTTTACACTGCTCTTACTGGTGACACAGTTTGTGCCTCAGCAGGTTAGGACACTCTGTCAGTCATCAGAAGGTCGTCAGTTAAAATCCCCGGGTCGGCAGAGTGATATGGGCCCCTAAGCAGAGCCCTTAACCCCCCAGTCGCTCCTGGTACCGTCTGACCCTGATCTCTCGACTGCATGTCGCCTTGGATGAGAGCATTTGCTAAATAATTATGCATCTTGAGTTTGTCTCATTCACCGTATCACCGGTTGGGTAACGACCTGCCGTGTTTATGAATGTCCAAAGACAGGGTCAACGAAAGGCTGAACTTTTCATCACATTCACTAATCACTCGTCTGTTCTTTTCAGTTTCAGACGCAAGCTGAAGACTGTAGGGGAAAAAAAATTATCTTTGTCCAGGTTTTTAAAAATGTATTTTTATTACTATTCTAGTCCAGCTAAACAGTGACACCTGGAAACAGCCTCTGCGCCTCGTTCCCCTGGGCGACGGTTACAACAATAATTACTCCGACTGTGCGTGCACTAGGTGCGCTCCAGCAGTGCCTTTGGAAGTGGGATGGACGTAACGAGCAGATTTAGTAAAACCACAAGAGGAAACGCCGGATTTAGCGCACATCCGTGGCAGCCAAACGCCCAGAGCTGATATAGCCTCGACTGCTTAACATCTCCCGCAAATATGGTCACTAGCGTCACCCTCTGTGCTAAGCTGCCCCCCCCCCCATCCCCTCTCTCCAGAAAAGTGTAGTAATGGACTGTATGCGTGTCCAGTATGGCGTTAGAAGAGTGAAAACCAGCAATATGGGGAAGTTGCGGCCTGGGCAAGAGAAGGTAGAAATGAGCGGCTGTGCAGAATCAGTGAGGTGCATGACCAGGGCCGTCTGTAAGGAAAAGACTTTCAGGGCGCAGACAGTAGGGGGGGCTCATGAGTGTGTGAGCATAAATAATGGTGCCTTTGGTTTTGAGGGGGTTGGGCGTTCATTATAATTGTTCCGTGGCCGTGTCTTCGTGCAAGTCACTGTGTGACTGCTGCATGCACTAAAACAACAGGGCTTAAAAAAAAGGAAGTCGATGCCATCCCTTGTCATGTGATCCACTCATTAGCGGTTACCCTCTCTTTTCCTCTCTCTCTCTCCCACGCAGTACGTTCTGGCTGTGGGTAGCTCCGTGTTCCATGCCATGTTTTACGGGGAGCTGGCCGAGGGCGACGATGAGATCCGGATCCCCGACGTGGAGCCGGCCGCCTTTCTCGCCTTGCTGAAGTAAAGCAACCGATGACTCTCTCGGCCCCCCACCCCAAACAATATCTGACTCTTACCTTCTGCCTGTATTTCATTGTTGTCTAAATGCAGCATGAACTGAGGTGGGTCTTTGAAATCCATTGTGCTCTCCAGCTGAGTAATACCTTTTCTGGAAAGTATAGCTATCAATTTCCACCCTATGGTTAATGTTGTTTTTTTTTTTCCCCCAAATCATCACATCCGTTCAGTCTGAAAATGTACTGCATGACACCCATCAGAATTCAGGTCTTTCGAGAATTTATGCATCTCCATTATGTGAGAAAATAAAACGTAGCACTTTTCTGATGCGCATGGGGAAAATTATTCATTTTTCCCATTTATTATTATTATTATTATTATTATCTATTTTATTTTTTATGAGAGCCTTCTTTGTCGTGAGAGCTCAGGAGCCTTTCTAAGAGCCCCATGCCCTTTAGTGGTGATGGGCGGGGGCAGCTTTGAAGCTCTTCTGATTTCCCATGGTCTTTGTGGAAACAAGGGCTAGTGAGTGGGAGGAACATGTGAGCGCACTCAGAGTTAACAAACAGAGGGCTTTCTGTTCCGCTGTGAAAACCACCTTGGGATTTTTTCCCCCCGTTTTTGTCCGGGATCCGGGATGTTGGACGCACCGTGCTTGATGACGCGGAGACAAAGATGGAAAGGGGGCAATGGTGGTGGCTGAAGAGGCCCCTGTCCCGTGTGCTTGTGGGTGGAAGCCCTCTCTCTACTAAATAATGTCCCTGGGGAGGACTCTACTTGTGCTTACACTGAGCAAATTCATCCATAAATGGCGTCTCGTGATCCTGTTCCAGAGGTCGCCAAAGAGGTTTGCATGTTGTAACCTTTCAGAAGATTAGCATATTCATATGGTAATTGAAAAATATTTATTTACATAAAATAATAATTGTAATTTTTAGAATAATCATTTTTGTTGATTTTTTACAGCCAGTTTAATGCTCTGCTTGTATATGTAATTTTTTTCCCTCAGCTTTAACTTATTTCTTTCACTTTACATTGTTGCTTGTACTGGTGTTATATCTGTGCATACCCTGCTGGTGGTCTTTAAATAAGCGCAAGAAGCTGTTTAGTATGTTTTTGTTTTCCTGACCTGGTGTCTCGTAACTCCCAGGGATGAAATTGATGCAATCCTACGAGGGCTAAAATATGTATTGACATTTAGGTAGCTGAGAAAGTCATGAACCGGGGATGTTAGATGACTGAGGCTGTTAGATGACTGAGGATGTTAGATGACTGTGGTCTGTGTTCCCCTTCCATAGGTACATCTACTGCGATGAGATCGACCTGAGTGCCGACACAGTCCTGGCCACCCTGTACGCGGCCAAGAAATACATCGTGCCCCACTTGGCGCGGGCTTGTGTCAACTTCCTGGAGACTAGTCTGAGCGCCAAGAACGCGTGTGTGCTGCTGTCGCAGAGCTGCCTGTTCGAGGAGCCTGACCTGACACAACGCTGTTGGGAAGTCATCGATGCACAAGCTGAGCTGGCACTCAAGTCCGAGGGCTTCTGTGACATCGACTGCAAGACGCTGGAGAGCATCCTCAAGCGGGAGACCCTCAACGCCAAGGAGATGGTGGTATTTGAGGCGGCAATGAATTGGGCCGAGGCTGAATGCCAACGGCAGGAGCTGGTGCTCTCCATCGACAACAAACGCAAGGTCCTGGGCAAGGCCGTCTACCTGATTCGCATTCCCACCATGGCCCTGGATGACTTTGCCAATGGTGCCGCCCAGTCTGGCGTGCTCACCCTCACTGAGACCAATGACATTTTCCTCTGGTACACGGCAGCCAAGAAGCCAGACCTGCAGTTCGTCAGCCAGCCCAGGATGGGTCTGGTGCCTCAACGCTGCCACCGCTTCCAGTCCTGTGCCTATCGGAGCAACCAATGGCGTTACCGTGGACGCTGCGACAGCATCCAGTTTGCAGTCGACAAGCGCATCTTCATCGCTGGCTTCGGTCTCTACGGCTCCAGCTGCGGGTCAGCGGAGTACAGTGCCAAGATCGAACTCAAGCGCCAGGGAGTTGTACTGGGTCAGAACCTGAGCAAGTATTTCTCGGACGGCTCCAGCAACACCTTCCCTGTGTGGTTCGAGTATCCTGTGCAGATTGAGCCAGACACGTTCTACACGGCCAGTGTCATCCTGGACGGCAATGAGCTCAGCTATTTCGGCCAGGAAGGTATGACAGAAGTCCAGTGCGGGAAGGTGACCTTCCAGTTCCAGTGTTCCTCGGAGAGCACCAATGGGACGGGTGTGCAAGGCGGACAGATCCCAGAACTCATCTTTTATGCCTGAGTCTCTGCTGTCCTCCGTTCGGTTTCAGTGCCGCTCCAGAGCTGTGTTCCTGCTCACCTGATCCTGTTTAGCGCACAACCGCCGTCACACTTCCGTTTTACCGTGTCTGTCAAACCGAGCATGGAGAAACGATCCTCATCACCGCACTGTGCGTCGTTCAGTTTTCCGTGCACCTGTGACACACGTGGGCCTTGGTGGGCGTAAGTCAGGTGTAGTGATTTATACAGGTTCTCCTAACATGTAACACTAAACGCAAGGATACACCACAGCCCTGGGAATCTTTACGTATAAGTGTGTGAGTCCTAAGTATGAGTGTTGGCCCTGGAGTGGATGAACAGTCACTGGTGAGTTCATATATCCAATGGCAAACAAACAGTACAGTTATGTCAGACAAAAACACTGAAGCACATTAAAAAAAAAAACAAATTATCTTACCACTTCACTCCTATATAAACTATGAAACTCCTCTGTTCAATTCCCTTCTTCTCAGTTCAGCCTCTACTTTTGACACCTGCGGTGTCTAAATGAAAATGCATCTTAGCAGTATCACGCAGAACTGGTCTAGTGAAAAGGTGAGAGTGCCCCCAGGTGTACTGGAGGTCAAAATACACCAATGGCCTCCGGGGCTTCCTTTGGTTGTCCTAGGTGTTTCAGGCTCAACATGTGTCATATTACACACTAATTAGATGCTTCTCTACCAAATCAACATTTGTTGTCTATTTATAATGACACTGTTAAGAGGCACTAACATTTAGGGAGTGATGAAGGCCATTCTCACCCCAGAACAACTTTAAGTAGTGACACAATTAGCTCAGGTCCATCGAGACCTATTTGTAGGTGTGTATATTTTATGTTAATCTGATGGTGCCCCTCTGTGTTTCATTTAACTAATGATCTGACATATTTATGGTATATTTATGACCATCCATAGTCTTTAAGAAATACATGTTTTAATAAAAAATAAATAAATAAATCACAAAGCATGGCTTGAAACATCTGCCCATCTATAAATGGGATACTAAAAGCATTAAAACTATAGCTATTTATAATAAAATTACTGTCTGTTAAATGGAAGATATAGGCATTTTTGTCCCAAAGTTGTTCAATATCTCTTTTTTTGGGGCGTAATGGGGAAAACTAGGAAGGATAAAAATGAGCCATGGGTTGACTCAGTTCTTATGAACTGAAGAGCAGGTTTCTGGAACATTCTGTGTTGTATATCCTTAAATAGAGCCAGGAATAGGGCACCTATAAATTCACAAAGCTTCCATGGGCTAGAAAATTGCACTGTAATGGTGAAAGCCTGCTTGAACCAGTCATGTTAAGCGTTATTTTGAAGCCGTCGCGGCCACGGTGAAGGCTGATCTTCAGCTCCGCGGCCATCCTTGACCTTCGAGCCTGTGGGCCCATTCCTCCTTGATGAAGTGTGGACTAAGGTGACCTTTCTTAGACCGAATACGCTGCTTGTTTTGGCTGTTGTCATGTGTCCTCGAAGCTTACGCCAGCTTTTTCCACACTTATTGCCTGTTAAATGCACTAAAAAAGGCTGTAGTGAATCTTTAGACCTAACTGTGGATATTATATATGTAAGTGAGATTTTCTTTTTTCCTTTTGGGGGCGAAAAAAAAAGTGTCAAAAGCTGTAGTCAGGCCAGGAACTGTCCAATGGACTGCTGCTCTGAGAATATGAGACTGTGGATGAACACATAACTGCAGTTTGTTAATGACTTATTTAATGTGCAGTATTTCGCCAGCTGCAGAGTGAATATGTTGCACACTACTGTACCGTGCTAATTCCGTTAGCTCTAAAGTCCCGCTGAAGCAATCATATCAATGTATACTGAGGTTAAAAAAAAACAATAAAATATTACATGGACTATAAGTTTACACCTTTTATTTCTCGTTGTTTCACGTGGACCTCCAGTGGACTGCTTCGTGTCTTTATTCAAAGGTGAGATGGAGCAGTGTTTCCTACAGGGGGCGCTGTGTGGAAATGCTCCACGGCCATCCTATAGGATGTGCCGGGAGATTTGTGAATGTGTGTGCCTGTCTCAGAAGCAAAATAAAAGCAGGTCCTGTAATTGCCTTTATAATGTCGTTCATTTAGGGGAGGTCGGGTAGATCGTGACTCAATATTGCTGCAACCTGGACGTCCCATAATTAATCCCGTTTGTTCGGTCTCATTTGCTCCCTCTGCTGTCCGGCCCACAGTTTATTCCCCGGTACGATTCTGTTGATGAATTGCCCCTCCCTCCCGCTGTTTGTGGCAAGGACGCTTCGCTGATAGTACTGTGTTGGAGGGAGACTGCGTCCCTCTGGGCCGACCCGTGGATTCATTGCAGCCTGTCAGCGCTGCTCCCCTGGGACAGGGAGCCTCCACTGCTCTGCTTTTGTGCAAGGAGCTGGTTTCTCGTTAAACGGGAGTCGGAGATGTATAAAAGTGGCAGGGAAGCAATTTACAGTTTCCAGGGACAATGTACGTGGCACACATTGGCCTGGAGTGCAGCGATGTCAAGCCTGCAAAACTGGCTTCTATTCACAGGCAAGATTAGGCTTTAGGCACTATGAAGTATTTTTTATGTTTGGATTTTATGTATGTATAATATGCCGGGGTAACGATTTGATTGGAAGGGGCTGTACTTTCTATTCCAACTCGGCTAAGCTCATCGTGTTGCCTATTTAGTCGAATCATCCAAACGAAAAATGTTAACTTAACCACTTCAGTGGAAATCATTGTGGCCTCAAATTTAGTCGTAAAATGTGTACAAAATGAAAGCTGAAGGAAACAAACAGCAGACACACCAGTCACTTTTCAGAGGTCATTTCATTCTTTCGTTTTTAAAGTGGAAATTAATCCGAAGAGGAGAAATGCATGTAAATTTATGGCTGCAGAGTTTAAGCAGTGACGTGCTGATTCCTCAGTCAGAGCAGCCCTTTATCATTAAGGGGATATCAGGTCCAGGATCTGCTGAAAGCGATCGTTTGAAAATTTTAGACCGTACAGCCGGTTCCATGAAACAGTCTCATTAATCGCACGCCATTCAAACAGAGACGTGACTTTGGCAAGAGTAGGTAGACTAGCCGTCCGCGGTAGCCCTTCTCCTGCATGTCACATGATGCCCGGACTAGATTGTCAATGATGATAGTGGCTGAAATAGGGAAAACACAAAAGTAGTTTTTTTGTTTCAGCAGCACAAAACAGTCTTTGATGTACCCATGTACCACACATACGTGTGTGTTCTCTGCCCATATGATGTCCAGGACTACAAGACATCTAGGGGCCTGGTTACAAACTGACTCAGAGTCACGTTTTGTTTTGCTGTTCACCTTCTCATGCATTGTTTAACAAAGGAGTGGCTCTCCCCCTTAAGGGAGGAAGCTTGCAGTCCTCTGGATGATAGTCTATTTACTTATTTGTCTCTCAGTTGATAACAGGGGTCTTCATTTTGAGACATGATCCTAAACCAGCAGCCAAATACTCCTTATGGGGAAAAGAAGAATCCACACTATTTTTCTTGAGTAAATTTTACAAGCAACTTGAAGTATGGAGTGATGTTTAAGTTAAATCACAAATCTGCAGTAAGTCAATATCTTGTACTAGGTCAGCAGGACTATAACATAAATTAAGTGGCAAGAAAGGAGGAATAGAATTTTTACAACATCACTTGTGCCTAGATATATTTTGTGATAACACGATTTTTTCATCTAAACTGTGGTCCGATGAGAATAGCTTAGCAGTAGCCTGTAGTTTGGACCTAGGTATGTAATTATTATTAAGTATTAACTCATTATTAAGAAGGTGGCTGTTCAATTTGAAATACCCTGCCTCACATGAGCAAGCGAATATCCATTAGCCATTTGTAGGATCTCACTTGTAGGTCCCTAAGTTCTCGTTTTGTAGACCTCCCAACCTACCACCCCGTCAGCTGGAATGTTCTGCAATGTCAGGGCCACTACTTGTAACTGTCAGTCAAGCCATGACAGAAAACGTGGAGCCTAATGCGATGTCAAGTGTGAACGTCCACACCTCTGCTTGTGAAATGGAAGGCCTTACAGACGCGAGGTAAGTCCCTGGGTTCTTCACGCTAGCGCTCATTTAGGGCCGGGCTAACCAAGAGCAAAGCCAGCCTATCAGCAGCTAACATTAAATGTGGAAGGTATAAAGTGCACCACCATTTTAATCCTCAGCCGTGGCCTTGGGTTAATGAGGTCCTACCCATCACCATCAGCACGCTACACTTTCTTAATTTAAGGCAAACCGGTTGACATTTTCAGAAAATATGGTTTAGAGAAAAATCAAAACACTCTGGAAAACTATATGACAGCTTGAATCAAAATTCACCATAGAACATCTATCAAACTATGAAAACGTGCAATGAATCCTTTTGCTGAATGCACCCAGAGACTCTGTTCACCTGATTATTTTAGTTATTGAAGGCTACGGTTTAAACCAGTTGGCCAACTTTAATTTTGTTTGGAGTACAAAACTTTTGATCTGCCCGAAATAAAAACCATGAAAATACAGTTTCGTGTCTTATTTCCATTCCGTATCGATTGACAAAATTCCTGCAGAAAGGTACCGACAAGCACAGTGCCCATCATGCACACTATAACAAGGAGGCTTGGGACTGCCAGGATAATAACGCGCAAACATTATGGACTGAATCCACAACATTGCTTTAATTACCGTGCAGCCAGGGCACAAGCCCCCCAAACGACTTGCTCCAAAGCGCAGGACAGCCTGCGTAATCTTTACGACTTTGTTTTACACGCTTTTGCATGGTCGTTCCGGGGCTGTATCTTCTGTTCCGCTCACGATCAATGGCAGGGGGCAAAACACAGGGCCGGGATGCGATCGCCGACACGTAAGAACGCTACTTTCGTCATTCACCGCCACGCTGACTTCATCTGAATTAGAACCTAATGGGCAGTATATCGGATCTGAAAAGTTACTTATTTTAAATTAATTCGTCCTGACATCGCAGAGCGGGCGAAGACCACTAAAACAGCAAATCTAAACAAAATTAATCTTCACGATCAGCCGAGCGTGGCATAACATCAATTCCACGATGGGGGAAAAAAGAGATGTCTGGTCCCCACCCGGCCAACCGTGCTCTTTTCATGCAACAACACTGCTCTAAACCATTCTATTAGACTGGCGGAACCCCTGGAGGTTTAAACACATTGACAAGCGCACCTTATACCAGGATCTTTCTTTTTGCGGTAGTGCTTTTGATTTCTGAACTCGCACCGCTGCCACCCGCGTCCTCCTGCACTTCCACTTCCAGCGTCCTCGGCTGCACGTCTGCGTGAAGCGCACGAGTTTTTGATATCGCGAGCGAAATCCCCCCCATGCAAGGTACTGAGTGGAAGCAGAAAATAGATAGTGACATCCTGACAATACCAGGCCGGATAACTGTGTCTTCAGCAGATTTCCTGAAATCTCTTTTTATTAGCGCTCTTGAAGGCAGACCTGGGACTGCTCCACCGAAAACATCTATTCGCTTAGCTCAGTGCTTCCGAAACCCAGCCCTGGGGCTTAATTAATTACGGTTCCTGACTATGATTCATCCTGACATTTCTCTTTTTTTGGAGGGGGGTTGCATCTGTCTTGTATAAAAAAAAACCTTTTTACAAAAGTTTTTTTAGACCTTTAATTATACAGTGCAAATTACGATCATTAATTATTTTATTAAGTAGATTACTTGATGGTTCAATGCCCTTGAATAATTAAATAACCAAATTGCTGATGTTATCCTAATTAAATTGAATGAATATTTTGAAATGTATTTTGAGGTCCACAAGTGAACCAAATCAATGAAAGATATCAAAAATAATTTTTAATTCAAAAACCGTATGTATAATAAGCTGCCTACAAAATCCATAGCTTGTAACTTGCCAGTTGCAGCATCTAGATCATAATTTTATAGCAGTGCCAGTGGGGGCCATGATTCACTAACCCTTGAGTAAAGCTCAGAATATGAATTGCTCCAATAAAATACCCAGCTGTATAAATTGATAGAACTGTAACGATGTGGAGAAAAAGAAATATGTCATATTTCCAGCAGTTCTCAAGCAGGTCCTAGCTTTTGTTACACCCTTTCAATAACGTTTGACCAGTTTGTTACGAGAAATGACACCTTTGGGCCAAGAGTCCAAAACACTGCGCCACCTGCTGGTCACCTTTACCACGACCTTTTTTTCACATAACGACGGGGCAGGATTATAATCACACATTTAAATTCCACTGGCATATCTCTCCATTTATGCAGGACAGCCAGGGCCAGAGTGGGACTGGGTTTCCGTGGG
>JAODLD010000069.1:5970693-5995512 GCA_026781065.1 Mormyrops boulengeri
CCACCCCTACCCCCGCCCCCCGGGCCACAACCCCCCCCCCCCCCCCCCCCCCTCCAGTTAGTTGCCAAAAACCTTTCAGGAGGTGGGAAGAGAGAGAAAACAGGTTTCCCCAGACGCTTCATGTTCCAGCGACAGCGACCCGTGGTTCGACACTCAGTCCGAGTGAGTTGCAGTGTTGGGACAGCTAAACCCATTAGCGGTACCAGAGAAACCTTTAGCAATCCAGCAGTGACTAAAAAGGGCTGAATCCATGACGGAGAGCTGCGTAGGGTGCAGCTGCCTTTGCAGGCCGCCCCATAGCTATCGGCAAAGATGTAGGTGTCCATCTCTCTTTATGATACGGAGGAGAAGCCGACGGACGGGAAGCGTGCGCTGCGCCGCCGTACACGCGCCGTCCTTTGATGCGCCAGTCGGCCGAGCCAAGCAGCATGGAGATTTCCAATTCCCAGGAAGGGAAGATTTTAACTACAGCAATGCCTCGCAAAAGCGCTGCCAAAGGGGCTTTGAGAGACTCCGGGAGGGAAGGAAAGAAATCAATACTTTCCCACCAGTGTTCTTCTTAATATGCTGATGCAAGATTTATGACAATTCCCAGTGCTGTGGGCAGGAAGAGAAACACCATGGATGTAAACTCAAATGGCTTTGGCCATAAAAACATGCAACCCCCCCTCCCCCCGCCATGCAACGCATCATATAATAATGCATTAGTGTCTATAGGTGAGGAACAAACAAGTATGTACTATATAAATCCGAGAGCTATTTCACACATCATAGAAGAACAGATTAGAGAAACGCATAACGATAATGTTGTTTCAAAAGCTTCACTAGGCCAATTAGCATGTGCTGGCAGAGTCTGCTGGTCAGGAAGTCACTTTAGAGCCAACTGGAGGATGGAGGAGCATCAGGAGAGATGATGCGGCCCCGTCGCCTTCTAAAGTTTCCTCCCAGCTATCTACATTGCCGCTCATTGATCTGCTGCGGCCTCCACATACATTTTTTTCTCATTTAGCCTTAGCAACACGGGACTAAGACTTTGTGTTGAATTGCTTCCTTTCTCTATCTCTCTCTCTGCTCCTCATAGAGATATATTATACAACCACATGCATATATATGTAAGGATTCTGTACTTTTCCTAAAGAACTGGTTCATACCCAGACATGGTACTGATCGTTAAGGGGGGGACGTAAGCAACAGAATGTGAGTAAGCCTGGTCACTTTGATGTTACCCCTGCTGTTTACGGTGATGCGCTGTGCCTTAATCTACTGAGAGCTACATAATTAGCATCAGTATAGAGAGAGTTATGGAGAGAAGGCTGACAAACTGCCACAGACAGGGGTCACTTTACAGTATATATGTATATATGTGTAGTACAGACGCTCCTCTACTAACGAATGAGGTACGTTCCGAAAGGTCATTCGCAACTTGAAATGTTCGTAACTCGTTATTCACCATCATTTTAAGGGCATATGCAAGTACAAAGAACCAGGCTGCTGGGAGTACGCACGCTACGCTGCTGCGTGGCGGGAGTAGCGGCCAGAAGTTGTACTAGGCGGAACTGGAGCACAGAAAAAAAATTGATGTTGCGGACAGGAAACGGGAGCGCAGTGAATACCATTTGGACTCTTCCTTCGTTTGTCTGAAAGTTCGTAAGTTGAACGTTCATAAGTAGAGGAGCGTCTGTATTTGTGCACATATATGATAAATCTGTATATGTACTATGTACAGTATGTACAGTATGTGTGCGTATATACACCATATATGCAATATAAATCTGTATATGTACTGTATGTGTGTGTGTGTTTATGTCTGTGTGTGTATATGTATTTATTATACATATGCAGGATGTGAAGATCATTTAAATCTGAGACTACTTTGTCATTTGTATATATATCTATATATATGTATATATGTGTGTGTATACACTGTGTTACACATATATTATAAATCTGTAAATGTACTATGTACAGTATAAGTATATATATATTTACATTATATACAACATAAATCCATATGTATATGCTATATATACTCACATATATATGACAAAGTGTTTTGAAATTGTAATGATTTTGACATCCTGTATATGTATTTAGTTCTGTCTTATTAGTGCTTTTAGCAGCACAGCAACTAGCCGATTCCAGCCACTTACCATTTACAGTAACAAATGTTTTCACAGATTGGCTCCTGCTTGCTTAATAACTTGATTAATCGTGGTGCTGTAAGTCTGAGCAATGATTTGTTGAGCTAAACTGAAATGGGGATGGTTTATTGCATTATACGATTTACCATCCTCCTGCCTATTGGCTAAAGGAGAAAAGCTGAGGATAAATGAAGATGGGGAGACATTTCAAGAAGTTCTGCCATGCGGGGTGTTGGGTCTTGGTCTATCAATAGCATGTTCCGGAACCTCAACGCGGCACGAGCCTCACAGGGACCACACCGCCCGACACGATGCTTCAGGTGCTCAAACGGAGAAGCAGATTGAGAAACAGATGATTCGTGGCCAGGGAAACACTCCCCACACCACCACGGTGAGCACAGTTGCAGAGGAAACAGGCAGGAAATCAAGCATCAAAATTAAAATCACACAGCAGACTGATTGTACAGACAGCCATGAAATGCACTGAAATGTGCCACACGCAAGCCGGCTCCTTTCGTAATTAGAGACTTAGAAGTATTTTAAATTAAGAATCACACCAGGAACCCAGGAAACAGAGAGCTTGTAGTTAAATTCATTATTTTATAATTAAAATGATTTGACCAATAATGTGCTTAATAAAGGGCACCAGAATGGAGGAGTAGCCAATTATCTTCCTCGGCTGCCTATTTTCCTCCTATGCCCTCCCACTGCCACAAAGGCCAGAGATGACATATTGTTTTGTCCACAAAGACGGATTGATTAAAAGCTCGAGGTGCACATCCCGGTTGGGGTTGTTTTATGACCGTGCCAGCGTATCCTAGCAACTGAGCCGCTCGCAACTCCAGTCCGGTGAATGGGAAGAAGACGCCCAGCCCAAGATCGACGTGGCCGCACCCGTTGCCGAGGAACAGCAGCTAGCCCGGACTTTTAAAGGCTTATTGGCACATTGGGGAGAATGGCTTGATCCAACAGTCGGCCCATACCAGCTATCAGCACACGCATACATGCCGAATTCCAAAAAAAGGAAGCCAACAAGGATCCTCGTTGGTGGAGCGGGGGCTGTGAGACAGCACCCTGTCTCAAGGAGCCAGGGATTTTGGGGGGATTTTTTTCACCCCATTTAAATATCCAGCCAAGATCTGGCGCCTTGACTTAGCCGGTGGCAGACAAGCCCTTTGCAGGCTGAAGATTAGACAGCACATTCCCAAGCGACCCTGGACCTTATGAGTCTTCTTCAACAGGCGCGGGCCAGAAGTACAAAGCAATGCAAACAAGGCCGGCCTACCCCTTTAAATTCTGCCTCCGCGGTCCCTTCTGCTCCGACAATGTCCCTGGGTCCCTTAGATGAGGCGGGCCTGCTCTCCTCTTGCAACATCCTGGCCTCTTAAGACTGAACTGGTTGCCAGGCGGTTCCTTAGAATACCGAATGCCGACTGGCAAGGGGGGGTTTACTCCCTCTCCTGCTGAACTTTTTTTATATTGTTTTATATTTGCAATTCAAGCAGCACAAATAAAAAGCTTAAATTGGTGCCAAAATTTCTTACTCTTGAGAATCCGTTAGTCACCTGTGAATCGGCTGTAAGCTAGTCCCAATAACCTCCCACGCACATCTTCATTACAGCCACTGGGGGGCCCAGTGAAATTCAAGGACCCGCCCCAGGGAACTACTTTGACCCCAGATGTCTATGCCTATTGCTGCAGGCTTTGCCCGGAGTGCCATTATGTAATGACGGACAGGTAAGTGTTTTGGGGTAGAAGGTCTGGCCCCAAAGAGTGGCCCAAACAGCTATTACAGTGGAGCAGGATTCGCGAAACATAATAACAAAGGCAGGCCGTACCATTTCACCTATTACAGGTACAATTGTGGTTCCATTGTCACAGCATGGTGTTTGATACAGCATGGTATCTCTGAAAGTACACGTCGCTTATCTGAAAAGCTTTCATTTCATTTTACATCGTGGTCTCATGCCTCAAGGTCTCCGCCTACTAATAAAAAAATAAATAAAGAAAAGGAGTCCCATGGAAGCACAAATTAATGTTCAACTCAGGAATAAATGTTGTCGTCGCTGCATCGCTTGCAGCAATAATTAAATTTTTCATTACTGAACCCTTTGGACAAAACGCAGAAGGTAAATGTAAAAACCTGTGATGATTTTTAAAAAGTCTATAGCGGTTTAAGGGAACCAGGCAGGCAGACTGGGTTGTGGTGGTGGGGGGGGCACAATGGGTTTGTAGTTCAGATAGCCCCCACCCACAGTGATCAGAGCGGTATCTGTTACATCTTAATCAAGGGCTTTGGTGGAGAGCAGGCTGGTCGCTGCGTATTTGACTCCCACTGAGACGTCTCTGGAGTCAGGAAATATCAGGCCAGAGATTGAACATGGGACACAATTAACTTTAATACTGACCTTCCTTCTTTTTTGGCCCTGTCTTGACTGCTAGCTGGCCAGGGCAACTGCAGTCAGGTCTACAACTATGGTGCTTATGCAGGCATTGCAGCCCCCCACCCATTGTACTTTGATGGAATGTGTCAGTCACATGATGTGTACATGCCTGTCTCCATCACTCCTTTAGTACACCGATTAGCCTTTAGCATAATGAGCCACCGACCCCACCCCCCTGTTCCTCTGGGATGGAACACACCAATCACATGATGTGTGCTTTAAGGTTACCATCACTCTTTGCCTTTTCAGCACACCAATTAGCCTTTAGCATAATCAGCCACCAACCCTCCAATCCCCTGTGATGGAACATGCCAGTTACATGATGTGTGCTTGGAGGTCTCCATCACTCCTTTGCCTTTTCAGCACATCGATTAGCCTTTAGCATAATCAGCCAACGACCCTCCCTGTTCCCCTGTGATGGAATGTACCAGTCACATGATGAGTGCTTTGAGATCTCCATCACTCCTTTGCCTTTTCAGCACACTGACTAGCCTTTAGCATAATCAGCCACTGAATCCCCCCCCCCCCCTCCAGTTCAATCCTCTATCCACCCAGCTCCAGCCCCCCACAAAGGCTTCGCTGAGGTCTCCTAGGGTGTTTGACGGGATGTCCAGACCCATGCAGACTGCGTATCTCAGCGGCTGGCGGAGGCGGATTTGTCCGCCGTCTTTGATGTGTCAGCAGCCTGCTCCCAGAACACCTCAGCAAGATGTTAATGCGCGAGATGCCAGAGCAGTGGCTGGCAGCAGTGAGGGATTACCGCGGGCCAGTGAGGGATTGCTGCGGGCCAGTGAGGAGCTCCTCTGCATCCTCCCAGAAGAATCAGGGAAGACCCTATGTGCGTGTTGGGTGGGGGCTGCGTATTGTAATTCTCCTGCAGCCAAGTTCTCATGACCTTCTCATGACCTTCCATGAGACTACAAGGTGGTCCAGAAGATCCTCTCACTCTCAGCTCACTCCGAGACCCTTTACCTGGTCAAAGGTGTTTTGGAGCCGGGAAGGAGTAGTAGTTCAGGCCAAGAACAGGCAGGTTCAAACTCCACCTTCTGTCTGTGTTTTGGAACTACAGGGATGAAACTCTGTACCCCCCCCCACCCGACCCCCTCCACAAGCTGCAAATTTAGTTCAGCACCATGGAGAGGGGCATGGCAGGGGACCACTCATCTGACACCCCTCATGGCAGGGCTAGAGCCCTGGGCGGCCACTGGAGGGGATTCAGATGAGTGCTTCCTGTGGCGAATTTCTCTTTACTTCTGAATTTTTTAATTCATCTTTTTTTCCTTTCCCATGGTTTTCATTAAAAAAAGACCCAGCCAGCTTTTGAATTAAACGAGCAAACATCAAAACAATTTGGTTACAGCATGGGGGGAATAAATAATAAAAGAGGAACCTCATAGCAGTCCAGTCGCCTCTGCATTGGGCCTGGCGTCCCTCTGGTCATCCTTCTTCAAGGGAGGGGCTCTGTCTGAACCCCCCACCCCACAGCTCATTATGAACACACTCACTGGCACCAGCTTGATGGGTTAACTTTTGCTTTTGGAGAGATTTTATTTGATGGTTTCCCACAGCAGACCAGGAATAAGAAATTAGAACTACCTCACTACATTACCATTTCAGGTTGTAAATGCTTCGGCCGCAGAATTAATTAACAAACTAATTAATTATAGCAATTAAGTACTCTGAGACATTCTATATTCCCATACAGTCTTGGGGAGGCGAGCCAATCTGGAACAATGATTTGATGCAGGCAGACTTTGGCGAATTACTTTTGCTCTTCAGAATCTCTTAAGTTTCGTTAATTACGTTACTCATTTGCAGGCCGCTCATTGTTGGATTCAAACAATGGGCTAAAGCACGTGTCCAAATGAATTTCCCAGCCCATTTTCTGCCAGGAGACTGGGCTGCTTCTGTCTGCCAACTGCAGCCTGTCTGTCAGTCATTGAAAGTAGCCATGACCCCCCTCTGCACCACCAACAACACTCAGTGGGGGTCCGGTGGGTGAAATCGGCTTACCCAGCGGCTTCTTTGGTTCAAGGCAACGCAGCCGGTTTGCTGCCCAGCAGGCAAGACCAGTGCAGCACTGCATAACGACCTTACCATGGGGGAGGGGTGTGGGGCCTCCAGTCACATGCGGGGAGGGAGCTGATCTGAATTATCCCGAGATTAGGGGGGCTCTGACTTCCAGCACAACTATCCAGCAAAGTGAATGCAATCCAACGAAAAGACCACACAAAGAATTCCCACACTCACCACGCTCATCTCCATGACTTACCCATACAGAGCTTCGCAAAAGTATTGAACCACCCATAAAATCTGCATGAATTACAAGTGATCATTTTTACTGCAAAGTCATTGTCACAATAAAATTGCAAAGTCAATATCAATTATTTGTCAGCAAATCCTTTAAAGAAAATCAAAAACTGAAAAATGCTGCTTGCATAAGTATTTAGCACCTGCACATTAGAAATTGGATATAGTCACCTTTTGCAGAAATAGGAATATTTTGGGGTGAGTACCTAACAGCTCAGGGGTGACTTCTGCCCATTCTTCAGACCTTTTGCCCCTGTCAGACTTGCTCCAGGACCTTCAGGTTGGCTTAATGTTTGTTCACTGCAATTTTCAAAGAAGGGTTCAATAATTTTGCTTGGCACTGTAATTTCTTTCCATGAATCACAATTTGTACACAAATTTTACCATTTTGATGGATTAAAGGCATTAAATACCAATGTTTATTTAACTAAGAAATTAACCGGAAAAAAAACAAACCTACTGTATATATTTGCATAATACACCTAAGAAAAACATTTTGTTTTATCAAAACGTGGACAATAAAAATAAAGAGTATTACATTAAAGAATATATTTTCATAGAATATAAAACTGAAATAAATTCAGCAGAACGAAAGAAACGGCCTGTAGGAGTCAAACTGCATAAATGGCTTCAGGGTCACTTCATCTTGCCAGTAACTCCGAGCCGAGAGATTTTATTTTTAATTTTTTTTTTTAAGATTTTTTTTTCTCAAACCCACTTACGTCTCCCAACAACTGAAGGGAGAATAAAAAGATCAGGCAGCGTAAACGTGGCCTCTCATGTCAGACCCCTATTTAGAATATGGAACTATATTTGACATGTTGCCAGCCAATGAAATTAGAGAGGTAATTTTGTCAGAATCTTGGGCTGCATGTCAAATTCCTGCTTTTAGCTGTCAGAACAGAATAGAGCCAAGATTAGTTTCCTTGGACAGGTAGATTGTGTCTGGTAGCAATCCAGTTTCTTCTATTTGCTGCCTCCAATTTCCCTACACATAATGCAGGTGATTAAAGCTTATATAAAGTTAATAATAGGTGTTTTTTTTTAATCATGCTGCATTTATTTATCTGCTGTGAGTTCATTTTCGCTTTGACATCCTCAGACTAATTTTCAATTTGTAGTTAGGCAGTAGTGCAGCATAAATGGTGCTTCCGCGTCGACCTCGTAAACGATCAATTAGTGCAATCAGGCATGGGCGTGCGAGGTTGTCGAGTGAACAGGGGAAAGATAAGAGTCGCTGATTTGGAACGGATGACGCTAGAGGGGCCTGGACAGAGGAGGAATCTCCCCCGCACCGGACCGGATGACTGTGGTGTCATCGAGTGGCTAACAAAGCCATTTGTGACGCTTCGCCATTGTCATTTGCTCATTTTCCTAACAAGGACAATTTCATCTATCCATGGCACTTGCCCTCTTGTCGGTGCAGAATCTGAGCCACGGGCCAGATAAAAAAGAGCCCACAGTGATACCTCAATGGTATGATGAGCAAGTGGCAGGGGTAGCTGCGGAAGAGAGAGCAGCAACATCCTCACAGATACAATCCTGGATAAGCCCAGCCACAGTGGGCTAGCAGAGAAATTGATGGGTTCTGGTGTGTGGCTCAGAAGGTTAGACTGGCGTGCCTGGGAGTAGAAGGACATGGCATCAAATCCCAAAGTCAGCAGAGTGATCCCACCAATGGGTTGTTAAGCAAAGCCCTTAAGCCAATGGCTCCAGAGACTGTGTGACCATGCTGTCTAGAAATAAATAAATAATACACTCTCCTTTGGATAAAAGCACTAAAAACAAGATGTTGCAGCTTGACAGGAGCCAAAAACATCTGGATATGGGATTTGTTGTGACCCAGCCAGTGAGGGCGTGTTGTCACACCTCAATCTATGAACTTTATTCAAATTATGACTCCTAGTATGATGTGCTACATTCAATATAACTATGCGTATGGCTCAGGGTGATGGCAGGGACCTGCGTTTTCACTTTGGCAAGTATCTGCTAAAAAAATGTAATAAAATAATTATCAGTCATGTTTCCCCCAAACACTTTTCACTTCACCGTATCTTTCATTTTTCTGCTGTCCAGGCGATTTCAGCACCACCCGGTTATTCTTAACACAATATTAATAAAACAAACTAATAAATAAAATAAAATACACCGCAGGAAGACCCTGTAAACAGAAGACACTGTGGAGTTATAGAATTAGAGTGTTAGGAAGAAGACGTAAGCGAATAAGATGGACTGATTAAAAGGACGAAAACAAGCCTGGCAAGTATGTGAAGGAGAATTATACAGTCTGGAAATCTAAATGAAACTAACAAGTCTGTCTCCATTCAGGTCACGTCTGCTGCACATGAAGATATCTAATGAGACATCCTGAAAGATGTCCGTCGGCTCAATGTCTGTCTGAAATTGTGTTTTATTCTTTGTTTACTAGTCTGCGTTGCTATCCCCAGCCTTGATCTACACCCGGAATAAGGAAGAGCCGTGTGACAGGAGATTGTTACCGACGCCACGTCAGCTATGCTGGAAACGGACCCCCGCCCGTCTTTCTGGAGGATCAAACGTGTTCCGGCAGATGGGAGAGCGTCCGCTCTGCGAGCGGGAGTGCCGAGAGAGGGCCATGTGCGGTGCCCATGGAACATCACTTTAAATTCACAGCGGGACACTGACAACACATCCGGCTTCGCTCCCTCTTTCCTCTGTTTTCCTGCTTCTTTACAGTCCAACGACGAGAAGAAAATGTTACTACTACTTTTTTTTTCTAACAAGAAAGTCTCACTGGCTGAGAAAAGTATATATATATCTGGATGACACTGCCCATAATGTCCGGCCCTCGGAGCTACTGGCTGGACATTATGATTATATCTACAAACCAATCACTTGATAGATTAGTCTCAGAGCAATTAAGTAATACCCATCCATCCATCTTCTATAACTGCTTCTACCAGGACAGGGTCTGGAGTCTGTCCCAGGTATGGGGTGCATAAAGGGGCGGGACCACAGGGACACCAGCCCCAACTCAAAGCTGATTGGTCTCCGGAGTGACCCATTCTCTGTCACTCACCAATTCAAAATATATCATTGGCTAATGATAATGTTGACTCCTTTGTATTATAGCCCCCTCTTATGTGTCCCCACCCACACATTAAAAATCCTAAAAATTGTCTGTACATATCTTGAAAGGGATGTCAGTCCATCACACGCACTCACAGGGGCAGGAACCGAGGACATGGCCCTTGACGTGTGAGGCTTCAGTGCCCCCCCCAACCCCCTGATTACTCAATTAAGCAACATAGCATACATAAAAACACAAAGGCAGCCTGTTATGCTCCTGACATTCAGAGAGGAAAGCTTGAATGGCACCAAAAATCAAAACACTAATTTCCCCCACTCTTCACACACAGCTCCCCATCAGCCGACACAGGCTTGCTTCTTATTTGGCGATTCTTCTGTCTTCTGGAGCCTGGCGGACGGTTGACTGCAGAGACATTAAGCGGCATGCGATGGCAGGACAGCCTGTCAGTGGGGCATTAAGACTGGTACACAAGGGGAGAGAAAGACAGACAGAGAGAGAGAGAGAGAGAGAGAGAGAGAGAGAGAGGCCTGTTCCTCTGTAGATACAAGAGGCACATGCCTAAATTGGCTGAGGCTGGATAATCAAGCTTTCATCTCCTCCCGTCTTCAAATTTTCCATAACTATCTTTTTCCAATTTAACACAGGACAAAGAAATCTGGGTAGCTTGTTCCCAATAACATCTGTATTCTCCCAGCAAAAGAGCCAAAAAAGACAGAAACCTCCCAGAGTCACTTTAAGGTCCTCAGAAAGCAAAATCTTACTTTACTTTCTGGTTCTTTTAATCATTAACATTGCAAAGCTTATTTCCTTTTCTCGCTGAGCCGGGGGCAAAAAAATCCTCAAGTGTTTTTTGCAAGAGGTGGGAAGTTCGGGTCCAGAAAGTAAAAATCCAAACCAAAGTTTTGTTTCAACCACCCAGTTTAGTACTCTGTCACGGTAGCTCTTTATTCTCAACTGGTTGGCTGAAACAAAACTTTGGTTTGGATTTCTACTTTCTGGATCCGAACTATCCGTCTCTGGAGACTGACACAGTTTGTAAACAGGAATCCTTCTTTTGCAGTGTATGGGTTAATACTGCTGGGGGGGGCAGCAACGCCACTGTGAAAGCGACTGACATACCTGGCTGGATAAGTCACTGAGGTCACTGAGCGCCAACAGGTCCTTAAAGGCAAAGAGAGACGAGGTCCAGTATCTGCAAGGGCGATCCTCACAGTGGCATGCACTAGATGTTCAACCTACAGACCTTTGGTGGGCGACAAAAATACAGGGAAGGCCAACCTACACACACAGAGCCAAAGGCACTGTGCAAACCCTCAGCCCCGAAAGCATGTGGCTGCAGTGCAAAGGAGTGAGTCATCCTACTACCTGTGCTGAGCCACACCCTTAAGTCAGTTCATATGAAAAATGCAAAAGCATGAAGAATGAGGCAGCAGGTCCACATCTGATCCACATGTCTACAAAATACAATAAGCATTCAAGCCTGGGGGGTTACACTGCTTAATAAAGCTAACAGCATATTCTCCATCTCCTGCTTCATCTACTGCAGTTTATGATATTAATGCTAAAAATGGCCTCTTGTGCTCTGAGCGGGACACATGGCCTCCCCGAAGCCCTCAGACAGATGTTTACAAATCAAGGTGTTCGTTCAGGCAGCCAAGTAACCATCTGCCTCTGGCTTCTGAGGATTAAAGAAAAGGGTGAGCAAAAAAAAAACATATATGAAAAATTGTAGCACAAGGTCAGACGGCCATGCAGATGGCTTTGGGAGAGCCATGTGATGTTCACATTCCCTCGGCCAGCGTGACACGTGCCTGGTCAGCAGTGACGGATTTCTGTCCTTCCCCAATCAGCCAGGATGTATGCCGATGGCCTGGGATTTCCCTTCCTGCTGAGCTTCTCCCCCTCGTTCATGGCTGTCTTGGTCCATTACTCACCACATGCTAAGTCGTTTATTATTATTATTATTATTATTATTATTATTATTTATTGCTTGCTGACTTTAAATGGCACACCTGGTCATTTTCTGGGATGTTTCTGCAAAGGCTGTAGGGTGCCTAGTCTCTTGCAGGAGCCAGCACACAGCACAGGAGAGTCACCGACACCTGCGGTGTGGCTCAGCACGTTAGGATGGGGGTGTCTGTAATCAAGAGGTTGCCAGCCCAAATTCTGGGCTCGACTGTGATTTCACTGTTAGGCCCCCGAGCAAGACCCTTAACTCCTGATTGCTCCTGGTACCAGCTAATACTGCTGACTATTTCAGGCCCAGAAGCTACATATCGAGACTGAGTTTTTGTTTCTATGAACCAGTTGAGTACCCTGTGACTGATTTTGCTCAACTGGTTGGTAGAAACAAGAATTTTGGTCTGGATTTGTGGCTTCTGGACCTGAAATGCCCAAAACTGCTAGCAAACCCCGCCTTCTCGAAAATAAGTCAACAAAATAAAACATAGACCCAGGACCTGTTAATACAGCCTTCAGATCAGCCAGTGGATACAGGCGTTATGGTTTCTATGTAGCTGAACATGGTGTCCAGTGGGAGACTGCAGTGTTTCTGGTGGGCAGGTGGCAACAGATTATGCACAGTGAACATGTGTTCAGTGACACAAAACTGTCGGGCTCTGCAGAAGCTAACGTCTCCAAGAAGCTACCATCACCAGGAACCGTGCAGTCCGTTCACCACCGCCGTCACTCTCATTACGAAAGGGATATGCAATTTTAATTTATTCTGCAGTGTGCAGAATAATTAAGCCGGTAGCGTTCTCAGCTTTCCGCAGCCCACCGGAAATGTCATGTTATTCTCCTCAGTGTCCCTGTGGAATCTAATTTACTTCTTTTGATAAGCATGTATTGTTTGAAACTGGGCGTTTTATTTGTTTAATTAATGTTTACCTACACTATTGTATTTTACCACATGACATTTGATGTAAAGGCTGTTGGATGCGAAAATTAATCTGCATATCAATGGAAGTGTAATTCGTTCTAGTGAAAGGTTTTCATTTTTTTTTGGAATGGATAAACCTGTCATTCAGGTTTTGGCGTTCAAATGGTTATAAAGGGTTTCATTAATGGGGCTCCTGGGATTTTTAAAAAAAATGACATTACAGGGGGTGCCAATAAATCATAAGGGTGTCTGTTCCGTTTTCACTGACGAATGACAAGGGCATTCACAAAATGTGCCATTTGAGGAAATGAATTTCCCCCGCATGCGAATCTTCGGGATCTCCGTAACCTTTACTGGGCATGGCTCTGTCAGCCAGGAGATCTGAAGGACGAGCTGATCCCCTTCCCGTCCCCAGTGCCCCTCGTCCACGTAGAATGCCTTGCAGATATCCGCAATGATCACCAACTCTTAAGCCTTTGTGCCTGTGCTGCGCTCATCCCGCATATTTGGCTCCTCCTCCGCAATGAGATCATGACCTCTGGTGGCGTGGTTTTCCTGACCAGGCCCTCCATCTGGCACATGTCAGGGTCAGCGGCTGGCCAAAGCTGCATGGGGGGGGGGCCTCACCCATCCCAGGACCTTCATCTGCCCCTGCAGGATGAGGGGGGAACAGTCTGCATGCACAGCGATGTAGCTGCCCAGTAGGAGAGCGCCAGGACCTGACTCACCGATGCTGCCCATAGAAGCAGCATTACCTGCGTGCCCGGGCTTTAATTGCATTTGCAGCTGCTGCTGCAGTATCTGCAGGAGCAGCTGGACCGTGATAAACTGCAGCATCTGCATTGACGTATTACCTAAAGCCGCAGTACAAGCTATCTTAGCCTCCGCTAAAAGGCAAGCTCTCGCGAAGGAAGTCAACGCCACAGAAGGCATAAGTCCTTATTGGTCCAGGAGGCGGCTGACAGATTGGCTTTGCCCACAACCTTTATTGACCGTCGCATCCACTAGACAAATGCTACAAAAATGAGTTCAGTATTTCCATGCGATGTAATTAGGGAGTAACGATAGGGAGACAGTAGCAACAATGCATCTTCCACTAAATTAAGTACAACACCAGCACTGCTGACAAGCGAGAGGCACCTTTATAATATAAATGGCCCAGCTGGGCGGGGGGAGTGCACATCAATTATTACTGTGTGTGCGATTCTCCATATTGAGGAATACCGAGCCATATAAAAACAGGGCAGATGGCCGTGGGGAAAGAGTCACCGGCATGTCTTTGCAGACGATGTCACTCCGGACTATCTTTCATGCCACCAAATTAAAGCCGCATTGTTTTTAATTCTCCCTGAGATGCGCCCCGCGAGTAAACATTGTCCGGACTCCCTGCATTTTTGCATAAAAAGGTCACAGGTGACAATTCAGGAGGCTGATCCACCGCCGACGCCACCAGCCGTCATCAATAATTAAAGCTTTAATCTCTGATATTTCCAAAGGTCAGGTCCACAAAATAGGTAGAAATCCCAGCATCCTCCCAGCAGCTGTCCTGGTAATCACTTTGGAGTGCTTTATGTAGAGGCAGGAGCAACCAAAGGGATTTTGGGTGAAGGATATAGCTACCCAAAGCGACTGCCCTAAGCCCATCATAAATCATTTACCTGTAAATGAAAATAAAAGACGTACATATTGCTTTAAGAGCCAGTCCGATGGGCGGGGCAATGACAGGAAGCCAGGGTGCCCTGCACCACAGAGGAAACCTCAGAAAGCTTCACCCACCCCCACACACACACCCCACAGTTGATTAAAATGACTCCAGTTGGCCACCAGAGCCGAGTCCAATTAATCAGCTTAATGCATTATCAATAGTTTTCCCCTTTTTCCGAATTATCTTAAGACACAGGGAAATTACACTAGGCAGAGCTGTTTCCTCAACATGCCCTTTAAGAAGAGGTTTGTAAAGGTAACCTAAGAATTATGTAACTAAAACACTGCATTCTAGAGCAATTCATTCAGTGATGGGCATTGCAGTACGTGTGTGCAAGAAGGGATTGAAATTACTTCACAAAACGCTGGGCTAGCCACTAATCTTGAAAATGAAAGTATACAGGGGAATGAAAAAAGGGTGCACACACACACAAACGTACTCAAATCAGGAAAATAAAGACTTTTCAGGCTTGAGCAAATGTAGAATTATTCGGCTCTGGAGACAAGGTGTTTCACAAGGTCAGTTCTGAAAACACATAAATAAAGCAGGTTTTAATAAATAAACGCCATCAAAACAGGCTAAATGAACAGTTAGCAAAAGGGCAAAACCAGCGGTTATAAATAGCACATTGTCATCCTATCGCCAAATGAATTTCCAGTGCAGCAGGGGGTGTGGCCTTGTCTCCCCGGCGTAAATAACAGCCAGCGCTCATGTAAGCGAAACTGTAAATTTCCCGTTTCGGTTTGGCTGCAGCCATGACTGGCGACTGTGGCGAGGGGGGGTGGGGCTGCCAGAGTGTGGACACAGGGTGGAGAAGGAGCGTTTGTGGGTGACAGCTGGTGGGAAAGTCACAAATTAATGTTATTCAAAATCAACTATTTTTTTTTTCACGTTCGAGCATCTGTTCAGTATATCACTATCATAACAGTCCCCAAGCTCTGGACTGGATCTGAATTCTAAATCTAGTCAAATAACTAGTCGCACTTTTTTTTAACACACACAGACACACACGCACACAAAAACTTATATAAAAGAAACTAACATTATCTCTTTTCAGGTTCCACTATCACTACGTAAACACATGCGTACACACATACATTCTCACTGCCCTGCTTTTATAAAATTTTATATTAATAAATGGGATTGTTCAACGCTCATAGTATGAAAGCACTGAAAGACAATATCTCTCCTGCGCACATTCAGCCAGACTGGAGCTGTGAGAATTTGAAGCGGCATGCTCTAAAGATAGATCGCAGTCGTTCCGTCCCTTGGCCGGCGAACCTCTTTCATGGCCCTGTTGGCAGATTTTGATGACATTAATTAATCCCGCCTGGCCGCGGCAGAGAATGTGGGTCTCCTCCCTCTCCACCATGGACCTCCCGCAAGAGTGACCTGAGTTGACAGGGGCCACGTCTGATTTCTTCATGAAACGCCATAGAGGTGACCTCCCAGTATGGGGGCCTGCTATGTCCACCCGCAAAACAACCCCCCCCCCATCTTAAATTCTCCCACAGCAGCGAGAGAGCAGCACACCTCAAACGCAAAGTGCCCACATCTCTGACCTGGAAAAAAGCATCGGCTGCAGCGTGGTGTTAGGGTTAGGGTTAGGGGTTAGGGTTAGGGTTAGGGTTAGGGTTAGGGGCACTATGGCCTGATTCACTCAGTCGGCTAAAATGAGTAGCCCCATCGATCCAGAGGCTCAGTGCGTATAACCTTATACAAACAATCCATAGATAAGGTGCAAGCATGGAATATTCCAGAAAGCTCAGATTCATGTGTCACTCCTGATTGGACAACATTCAAAAGTCATATAAAGGTAATTCTATCTATCTATCTATCATATATATACACACATACACACATTCATTTCTAAAACACAGTTGTTTTTTACATATTATATACATATGTACTATATATATGTACAAAAACAACTGCGTTCTTTTTTTTTTTATAAGACACCTTTAAAACAAAATACAGGCAACAAAACACCAGGAACCCAATACAGTGGACATTTTTGAATTGAAATTATAAAAATGAAAACCTTCACACTTCTGTTAGTATAATGGAGCTCAGCGAGCATGCTGGCCATGAAGACATTTCACAAGGGAGAGTTTGATGGGCTACCTGCACGTGGGGTTGGGGGGGGCGGCTCCTTGCCTCTAATTATCTATGGCAGGGATGTCTGAAGCTCAGCTAGCTGCTGTTGCTTTTGCTCTCCTCACTCGTGTGATGTATTAAGGAGAGCACAATAAGCACTGGGCTTGGGGTGGCTCTCCGGTGTGTTTGGGGGGGGGGGACGTCCCTGGTCCTGAGCAGGCAACAATGACACTCTCTGGCTCACCGCAAGGCCAGTTACACACCTGTTGGGGCCCGGGGATTGCGAAGGTGAACTAAATAATAATGCTGTTTCATTTAATTCATTTTTTTTGTTTGTTTTAAGCTGGAAATACGTTTTTTCTAGGATTTAAAAAGGCAATATGAAAGGCAGCAGTTCAAGTTTATAGTTATTACCTCATGTATTTTGAGGAACACAGCGAAATTCTTGTGCCAGTTATGGGGGGGCAGGTGCATGGGAGGACAATAAGACAACAGCAGTGCAATACAGGACAAATCAGCATTGCAGTACAGGACAAATCAGCAGTGCAATACAGGACAAATCAGCAGTGCAATACAGGACAAATTTAGCAGTGCAATATAGGACTAACAGCAGTGCAATACAGGGCAAATCAGCAGTGTAATAAGACACAAAACTGTGCAAGACAAAAGACGTGGGGAGTGAAACAACGAATATGCATAAGAAGGGGGTGCAACAGGAAAGGATGTGCAAATAGCCACAGAGGTAGACGGCATTGATAAAGGACAGAAGTGGCATATTTAAAGAGAAACTATACACACACATACATACATGCTCAGCAATATTTGTATTTGCTGTAATAATTCAAATTGTGCGAAAATCTTCTTCTCCTGGACCCTCGCAGTTCCAGTGTATTTATCCCACAGACAGTTGCCTGTAAATAGCAATGACAAGCTTTATTACCAGCAGCAGTGGTTCAATACAATAACGTGGCTCGACAGGAGTCCCACAGCAATGCGCTAGTATGGACCAGCCCAGGACATAAATATATCCATTAAAGCAAACTAAAGGAGGTATTCATTGGTTAATTTCCACCTGAAACGGGCTTGTATTTTATAAACTCAATATGTCCCCGTTCCCTGGGGAATCTTTTATTGGCTGGACTGTTACTCACCACCTGGTCCTACAAAGCACCCTACTGTTGCTACCAGACGGGAAAAGCAAACTAGATTTGTAATGACGGCCAGGTAGCCCAGGTTGGAGGATGACGTTGTCACAACCTGCCCATACAGCGCTCTGATGAAGGCAGGAGTTGAATCCATCATCCCTCACACAGAGGGATTGGCATATAATCAATGTAATTCTACTCTCTTCACCTGTGTAGCTATTAAAAAGTCCTCCTCTCCCTTCACCTCCAAATGACTGCAGTCCATCCATATCGATTCATCCCTGTCTCCTGCTTCATTCACGTCTCCTGTGTTGTCCTTAATAATCTTTGCCGCACTTCTTCATTGGAGGACATAGCTAAGAGCACTTTCTTTCACCTCATTTTACTTATCAAACAGCCCCCCTCCTCCATGGAGGGACATGAATCACACAAGGCTGCCAGCAGGCCAATAGACCCCGCCCCTGGCGACCCCAACTCCCCACGGTCACCAGCGGGACGGCATCCAGAGCCGGTCAGCTGTCTGTGCTGGTTTCCAGTTTAGTGCTCCGACGGGAATCCATGAGGTTGTGACCTGTTGGCATCTGGGATTGATGGATCGTGCCCCAGTGTCCTCTGGATGACAGACCTGGGGCCTGCAGTAACTGTCCCATATGGTCTTTCTGTCTGGAGTCCATCACTGACACTTTCTAAAAGGCCACGATTTTAGCACTACCAGATTCAGTGCGGTGAATTTTCCAGGACCCAGGGACATCTCTCACGAACTTCTGTCTGTCATTTTCAGCTCTTCCTCCCCTTGCCTTTGTTCCCACGAGACTGCAGCCTTATCTTCAGAAGTACGGCTGTTCAGTGCTTTTTATAACACATTTTCAGCTTCACCCAGCATTCAGTTACATCTTGCGCTGAGTGGTTCACACAAGGTGTTCATTATGCCAGGCTTTTCACTTGGCGGGGGGGGCTTTGTCTTTCCAAGTTGGCCTTCTTCCCAGGGTAAAGATAGTAGCAGGGGAGGGGGTGCTATAGAGAGCGGTACCAAGTACGCAAAGGTAATCAAGTCGCTAAGTTTGTACCAATCAAATCAGAATGAAGAAACCAGGACAGGAATGAAAAAATATCAATACATCATTCTTGGTTGCACTAAGCCTCAAAAACAGAGTCTGATTGCATGCCCTATATCGGTAACCATAAATAATAGACAATCATTGGTAGATGCAATAATAGTCCACGCACATTCTGACACTGTTCAAAATGCGTCATTTGACGCTCTTGAGGTCTGTTTAGTCGACACCCTTGTAAAAGCTGGCAGCTGAGAGCTAGCTTACCAAACCCTCTTCCTGCTGAGAAGCCTCTTCTCTTCTGGGCTGTTTGTTTTCAGGGATGAGGCAGACGGCAAACGAGGTGGGAAGCCACATGCATCATGGGAGGCAGCCAAGAGCTGCTTGCAGACCTGGCAAACGGCAGGGTAACCCGCGAAACCAACTGGGAAGGCCTGGCCTCCATCACCGTGCATGTAGCCTGTTGTGTAAAACCTAGCACTTAAGAAATGCACATATTTTGACAGTGAGGGCAGCTGGCATTTGGTTAAGCGGCCGACATTGTGACCAGGAGGTTGTGAGTTCACTTCTCAAGAGGAGGTGAAGCTCATTGAGAACTGACCTGTCAGGGAGGGAGCATTTCCTGAATTTCTATAAACTAGATAAAAAATTTTACCCTGAAAAATCCAAAATGAATTATTTAAAAAAATGATAATAAATAATGTAACCATAAAATCTGTGCCAGCTTCCTTTTTTTCTTTTTTTCTTCAAATGATATCTTGCACCAGAGGCACATCTGCATCTCGAATTGCGACGATCACGGGCACGCATGCAAATTAATTACGGTCTTCTGGACTGCGGAGCAGCGGAGATGCAGTTAATGTGGCCGAAGTGGTACCGTGACAAAAGGTACGTTGCCGTTTGTTTTTGAGGCTGACAGCTGCTGTCACTTCTCAGAAGGCGCCAGCTGCTGCTTGGGTGGGAGCCGCGATCGGAAAGCTCTGATGCAATTGGAAGGTAAAAAAAAAACACATGCGTGCAACTGACTACTGTTTTACTCTGCTGACAATGTGCTCGTTACACTTCTCCGCCTCGTTATAATTCATCACATAGAGGCTTTGGTTTCCCAGTGATCATAGGGCTTAGCACAACTTGTTACCAAGGGTCATGCCTTGCCCCCCCCAACCCAATTTCCATCTCTGGGGTCCCCCCAGAGTCCAATAGAGGGCCCCATTTCCTCTTGATTTCAAAGTACAGTGAACCACTCTGTTAAACGAACTCACGACTGGGTAGATAGATGCGCGTGGATGCAAATTAATTAGGACTCATATTAATGAGGATATATGTTAATGAGGATACATATTAATGAGGCTTGTCTATGGCATTGCACATGTCAAGCGATCCCTCAGACTGCTGCCAAATAGCCGGTGCATCTTCAGGAAGCAGCAAACGGCACTGGGGTCCCACCGAGGAACGTGCTGTTCTGAAGCCACCACCCCCCCGGATCCTGCCAGCCGCGCAAACTGAATCCAGCCACCCAACCCAACGGCCCTGGCATCCAACCTGATGTCCATCCGGCGATTAGAGGTCACGTCCTATTTCTCCCAGAAGCTTCTCTATCAACCATAAAATATATATTCCTAATAAATCTGAGAAGCTCCTTAACCCTGGCTGGGACCGTGCCCAGATTCTGCGTCGTGCCTTTTCCTGCCGCCGGAGTCTGCTGGCCTTATTACCATAGCATGAGAGCCAAGGCCTTTTATCAAAATTGCAGAAAAGCCCCAAGAACCATGAGCAGAGCTTGGACTGCATTTCTATCCTCTCGCTGCTACTTCCTCACATCCGGGGGGGTGGTGAGGGGGGTGAGGTTGGAGTCAGAGGGTTGACAACATTCATCTCTTCAAGGTTAAATTAAACGAGAAAATCACCTGCGCTTCCCATTCTACCATTTTTTTTACTCTTGTTTTTCCTCCCCCCTCCCCCCACATCCCCAAATCCCCAGTTCTTTTTTAATAAAAGGGCAAAAAAAAAGATGTGGGAAGATATAATGAGAGAATTCACACCTGCTTTTGGGGGAAAGCTGAGCGGAGACAGGCGATATTGCTGCGTTCCCCGAATCCTGCGCCAGCGCGGCTCATTTGTCTGCCTTAAGCTAACGCCTTCCGGCTAAGCCTTCGCTTCAGCATCCTGCCTCCACTGAGCCCCCCGTGCTCCCAGAAAGGACCCTCTGACTGCGCCGCGGTCCTCGCTCAGCTTACTCGCACTTATCTCTTGCTCCAAGCACCAGGAAATTACCTAAAGTACAATTTCTCACAGTCGAACCACAAGGTTAGCTGCCGCCACTTTAAATTCTCGGGATAATGGATAAGTGCCCTAATGACTCTGCACAGAGACACACCACAAGGGGTCAAGCCATTACCACGCCTGCCTGCCACACAGTGGTTTTGTGTAGTCCGCCCCCCCCCCCCCCCCCAAGAAGCCGGCGGTGCCTCAGAGGGCTCGGTTGGTCCCGGGGGAAACAGCTGCACTTGATCAAATATTCAGTCTTCACTCTACAGGATGGTTGTCTAATGAGCAATCAGGAAGCCATCACTCCGGCATTGGATGCAATGCGAATCAGATGCTCCATTTCTCTTCATGAAATATATTCATTACCATTACAAATGCTGCTTTTATTAAAGCCATACTGTAATACCACAACCGCGTCTGCCACAGCAATTATCGCCACATGTCGCACCGGCAACCGTCCGCCTATTGTGTTACTGTCGTGATAATTATATATCACATGCGAAGGATCTTATACACGTCGCAATAGATCTCAATGTGTAAATACTCCAATGAACAGGACCTTGGAGTGTAGACAGGGCCACACAAAGAAGTGGCTGGGTCCCGGTAACCCACCCCCACTTTCTCCAGACCAAAGCTACCATTACCCACGCTCACACACTCATGGGCTCCCCCTACTGTCAACCTACTGGTTGCCAACCTTTTGATTTCCATGAACCAGTTTATGTTGTACAAAAACTTCACGGCCGCAGGACGGGGTTGTCAGCATATCGATCAACAATCATAAGTGAAATAACCATGTCCGTTTTTTTCAGATGCAAAGAGAACACTTGAACATGAGGGGTCGTAAAAAATGTTAGATATATTGTTTACTTTCGCAGATTAACCAACCCCCCCCCATAAAACCCCCTGTGCTATTAATGGTTGGGAGTCCATGCTATAGGGCCGAGAATAACCTAGCAAATTCAGGGGGCCCAGAATTTTACAGGGGCCCTTGGATAGTTCAAATTATAAGTAAAATTGCGTGAGGGGCCTAAGGCGGCATTTTGTCTGGGGGCCCAGAATTTCTGGGTACATCCCTGGCTGTCATCCCTGCTGGAAAAGGAGAGTTGCAGAGCCGCTTGCTTGCAAAGGACCCGTGTGAAATCGAGCATTAAAGTCCCTCTCTAAGCATGCTGTACTGACTGGGAGAGGAGAGAACAGGAGGCTAGATGAAAGGCCAGGAGACGGGGCCTCACTCTTCAGCCGGCCATCGACAAAAGGGAAAAGGCAGCTCGACACCCACATCCCGCAGGAGACATCTTCACCCTGGGCAAGCATAGAAAGCATTCACTACGAAAAACAAACAAATAACAAGATTTATTCAGAGTTTTTAAAAAGTCTACTGTTGCTCGCATCCGTTGCTTGTCGAGAAGCTCAGCAGCGAGATGCTCCAAATCGCACCACACTCCATAGAGACGTCGATGGTGATTGATGCTTATTAACAAATTCTAAGGCTAAAGGGCTTAAAAGCATAAAAGAAGAGAAAAGCCTGGAGGCCCCCAGGAGGTGATCAGCTGTCAGGTTCGCAACTGGCACTTGATTCTCTATTATTCTCAAGGCAAGTGGCTTTGTGCATTCAGGATACGGCAGAGAAAAAAACCTTATATTATTTCCTACACTGTAGCCTTTTGATGACCTGTGCTAAACTAATTTTACAGGATGCTCAGTTCTGCTAAGGACAGTCACAGCTGAGACCTTTGCCAACTGCTGACACACAAGGTGCCACTGGGACAGGACCTCGCCTTCCTGTCTCCAGGCAACTGTTGGCCTCCTCCAGTTGCTACCAGCCTCCCTCCTAGGGGGAGCTGTGCCACAGAATCCCAGCTCCTTGTATCGCTGGTAGGTTGAGAGTTGCTTCTTATGATTAACAACTGGCTGTTTTACAGTAATAAATGCTAAATTATTTAACACAGAGCAGCGGCATTTGTTTGACTGTTTCTCTCATCGTTGCATGATCTCCCTCCTGGGAAGCGTGATAGTTTGGTTGAGACCAAAGATGACCGGTTCTGAAACTTGTCATCTACGGCAAAAACTTTCCAGGAGAGGGAAATCGAAAAAGTCGCAAAGAGACTGCTCAGATCTACCACTGCCTGCCCTCTGGACCAAAAGCTGTAATAATCATTTGATGATATTCCTAATGAAAAAAATTATGCTTTGCCCTTGAGGAACATGCCAGTAATTTACCTTTTTGGCAACATGGTTACGGGAGGTGGAGAAGGCCAGAACCTGAATTTTAAATAGTTTAATTTTGGTATATAGGCGACAGAGATACGAGGCGAAAAAGTAGGGCATGTTGCAGGACTCGTGAGCACCCTCTACTGTGAATGACTGTGCCGTGCATCAAGGGGACAACTTTTTTGGATCGGGTCTCTCTGCACTTGCTGACAAGTCCTATTTCCTAAACCACCCCCATTGCTAAATGCTTCCATGCTTGAGCGAACTGTTATCCTGGCTCTGTGTCTTATTGGTCGACTGGCAGCAGCTGACGTGACTGCCTGATCCATTCACATGAAGAAAGACACTACTGCAAGAACACTGTCCATATGCCCTTTTGGGGGTGCGGTAGGTCCACCCCTCCCATCGGTATGTTTGCACACTCCTTCTGGCCAACCCAACCTCCAATCTTTTGCATAATCCAGCCCCCCCCCCCCCCCCCATTAGCAGACTTACCCGAAGTGACCAATGGAAAGGGCCCTCTGCCAAAAGAGACAGATTTACAGCAAGGGGGTGGCCAAACACACCCTCCTCTCGGGAGGTGGGAGTGCATCAAGGAACACAAAGTCTTCAGCTTTGGAACAAATGGGCCTCAATGACCGAGAGCTTGATGTAGGCAAACAGGCATCTCTTCACTATTTACAGACCCTGGGGAACTACAGATGAGCAGCTGACCTCATCGTGTAATAATGGGCCTTCAAAAGACATCTAATATCGTTAGCATATCTGCTTCTTAGCAGGTGCTGCTGAACAGGGCAAATCCGTTGGTGTATTTTCCCTTCCAGTCTTCATTAGCTTCTCTCTGGCTCAAGCGAGGCATTCCTCATTGCGAGATTAAAAACTTGCCCCCGACTTGAGCACCGCAAGGTGTGATGCCCATGTTTGTAGATATAAAGCTTGTTAAAAGTACATTGAATGTAATCGTTCAAAGGAAGGAAGCTGTGGAATGTGCCATGTGTAGCCAGCATCGTGCCGGCTTCCATTGATTATGCAACAGTAGCGATTACTATCGCGACTGATAGCAATAAAGACACAGCTATCGCGACCAATAGCAATTATGACATGAACTCTCTGTCCTGTTAGTATATGCTGTCATGGTTTTTGAGACTGTTCCCCTTGACACATTAAATAATCCTATATTATTATTATATTACACCGGAGTGCATGTTTTTGTGGGACTTAATCCCCTAGCCATAGACATATGATGCAACAGTGCTACCCATTAATGTATCATAGCGCCAGGAAGCGCAATGGTGGCTTAGCGGCTAACACTGCAGTTTCACACATGTGGAAGTTAGGTAAACTGGTGAGTATTAACTGTTGTTTGTGTGTGTCAGGGCTGGCATCCTATCCAGAGTATCGAACCTCCTGTGCTTCCTGGATGGGTTCCATGCTCACTGTGTACCAGACAAGGGACTACAGAAGGCTACATAACATACAACAAATGTCTTGC
>JAODLD010000069.1:5995612-6020656 GCA_026781065.1 Mormyrops boulengeri
CCTGGATGGGTTCCATGCTCACTGTGTACCAGACAAGGGACTACAGAAGGCTACATAACATACAACAAATGTCTTGCAATAGTGTGTATGCTACCTGCAAAAAGCATATTCATCACATGTAACAGTCAACGTTGAAAATGAAATATACTGTTTCCTACACAAGAAAATGAGGTCAATCGTTACTGATGAAGAAATTATGTGACTTAATGCCCCCAAAGGGAAAGTTAAATATAGAAGGATGATGGCGCTGTCCCTTCATCTGCCAAATGACAAAGCTTCACCCAGCAGCACCAGGCATGGGGGCTGGAAGCCCCTCCCAGAAACATATTTGACACTCCCAGTCCTCATCCTCCGTAGCTTGACATTAATGACGGTACCTTTAAGCACTTCCAATCCATTGTTAGAACAATTAATTAATGAAATGGGATTAATTAGGCACTTGACTGGCTGGCTATAGAATTGGTAACACAGTACACAAACCAGCACATGCTCCACTAAAGCGAAAGACTGATAGTCGCTCCTTTACTATATTACTTTATCATAGTCGACTGATAACGCAATACTGAATCACTGCATACTCCAGATGCAGTCTCAATTAGTGCCACTAGGTGGAGGAGCAATTCTTTCTCTTTATTAGAATATGTGCTGGTTTGTGTAATGTGTGTGCCCAGTACTAAACTGCCTACATGAATAATCAATTGCTTGTTAATCTAGTGTTTTTTTCTTTACTAGAATTTTAGTAATCTCAGAATTATTATTACCAGACTTTGCACCCTACGGAGGTAGCAAATGGGGATTTTTTTCAAAAAACGAATAATCCTAAACCATAATCAAAATATTTATACATTCATCAGGTGTAAACGACCGTACAGGCCAAATGTATAGCAATGTATTATAGTTGATTGAACAACCAACGATGGAAAGGGAATATTTAAAAAGTGCACCCATAACTACCAACTGCACACAAAAAAAAACAAAATGACATGAGATCCATAATAACAAGGGCGTTTTAAAACTTCAAGACAAGGCGCGCACATGACATGCAGATGAAGGCACAAACAAAGGCAGCGAATAAGAACCCCGCCCCCCCACTGTGCCCAATCGCATGTCAATTTCCCTGCAGATTGTTCCAAATGCAGCCTTTCATCTTGCTTATTGATCTCTCGGCTAATTGAAACACGAATCATTGAATCTAATTAGTTCGAAAGATAGACTGTATCCAGGATACAGTGAAACCACCTCGAAACACTCAAAGAAAAATGGTTTGGAATGAAAGGTCAGACACGAAAAGTAATTATTTTCCATTTATTAAACTGATGTAAGTGTTGCCAAGTGAATCTGTGGAACATGGCTGTGGAATGAGGTTTAAATCACTGCAAAAAATGTGCGATGCTTATAAAGCCTTCTAAAGATCTATTATATTTTAACAGAATTTAAATTAAAGGCTATTGGGGCTGCGTCTATGTTGGTTCTCTGTAATGAGTGATATTCACATTTAACTCACAAATGTTGTGCCTTCAACAGCATTCCAGTGTCCTGGAGAATGAGTACTTTAGAAGCTGGCGCTCCATATCAGATACTATCACTCAGTTTCGGTGCTTATGAGATCTTTTTTAAGGTTTATGACTTTCTCCCAACACTTTCTCAACAACGCAAGCCGAGAGCAGATTGAACAAACTGAGTCAATAATGACTGTCATCTTGTTAAGAACACAACATGGATCACCTAAGAGGCCGTTTGTGGAAGGTTAACTCATCGATTTGGTTTTTATGCAATAAAACCATAGAAAATTAATTGGAAAAAGTCATTTAATAAAAACAATCTCAAAATAAAAAACTGGCACAGCAGGATGACTTGGGCACCATGAAGCATTAACATTTTTCATTAATTCTGACACATGCTGCAGTGACTGTCTCTTCTCAACAAAACAGATGAGAAGACGAGCAAGAGAATGAAAGTGGTAATGCTAATGTTCTCCGCTAATGTGGCTAATAAAGGGTGACAGATCTGGGCTAGGGCTACACTCCACAGCTGTCCCCAGATCGGGCCATGATGTCCCCTGGTGTACCCAGCAACCACCCCCTCTTGATACAGGAGGGTGAGGGCCCAGTTTCTGGAGACGCGAATAAGGGCTGCCTCTAATTAACAAAGACAGCTGTGCCTAGCACTGCTAGCATTACGTGGCAACGCAGAAAGCTGGACACTGTCCAAAGTGAGGGGGGGGTTTGGGGTAATTAAAGATCACAAAGCTTCCTGGTAAGGCAGCTCCAAAGTGATTGGTGATGACATCCACTGTCCTGCGGGGGCAGCGTTCTTCCAAAGCAAACCAATAAAGCACAGCCATGCAAGGGTCATTTGAGTCCTGAATTTGCAGTAAATAATGAGGGCTACAACACACAGGACACACACCAGCATGCTGCTGCAGTCTGCCTGAGTTATTTCGTTACGGCGTTTAGATGAAGGCAAAGCAGAATCATGTTCAAACCAAACAGTTGTGTCATGTGGCCGATCATTTCGGAATGTTCTGGTATGCGAGTCATTTTTACGACGTGAGTATCACCCTTCAATTCCCAGAAGAAACTTTGCAACAATACGCATAACTCTATAAACTAGTTAGCATCAACTGGCTATTGTCTTGAAGAAAATGTCCAAAGCAGCTAGAATAATATTAAGGTCTTTCTTCAGCAGATGACTTTACTTGCCTCCCACTCTACACTGTTAAATCTCTGCTGGTCCACCTTAAGCCGGCATACACCCACTACGTACCACTACGTCATTCCTGTTTGGCTCCACTAAATCCTATACAAGCAAAGCCTTCTACATTGTTCTTTTCCAGTAGGCACACCAACCGGTGCTGGAAAACAAAAAAAACAACTGTGTGGTTTCTAACAGGTCTGCACTGGCCGAGTTGCCACATACTTAATTGGGCAATCCCGATTCAAATCACAGTAGTAACGTCACTACCACTGACACTGAGGACACCTGGCTACGAGGCGCCGCGCACCCTCCGTCGGCAAGTTAGATGACAAGCTGGGAAACAAGGTGCTGCTCACTCTCCATCAAGAACATGACAGCTACAAGCAGGTGCCTGAATATAATTAAGCAGCTCATTTACAATACTCAGGCAACGAGCAAGAACAGCACTGAACCAAACACGAGGGCAGTGTGTGACTCAGGGCAACGTGCCTGTGATCGGAATGTTGCAGGTTTGAATCCCTGGGTCAGCAGAGTGATTCCACCCATGGGTCCCTAAGCGACGCCCTTAGCCGCACATTTCTCCAGGGACTGTCTGACAATAGCTTCTCAAAATAAAAAAGTACACCTCTCTCACAACAAGGATAAACCCCGAACCATTCCCAAAGTGGCATCCATCAGTCCATCAGAGTTGTGACACTGAGCAAGAGTTGCCACGCAACTTGCTGGAAGGGGTGGGGCACTGAATACTAGCTCAGCACTTTAAAGTGAGACTTTATAATCAGTCTTTATTACTTTATTGTTGTTTTGCTACAAAGTGGCATAAAAATATATACCCTAGAGACTCTGCTTCACGTTGGAATCTGGGATTCACTTAAAATATTTGTAACTACTCGCTTATATATTGCTCAGTATGGAAAATAAGATAAGACTGTAATGCCTGTTTTCCCAGTGGGGATCCTCAGTATTGCCTTGCTTTTCACCTCTTCCCTTTTACTGAGCTCAGAAAGTAAATCCACTTATGGTAACGCTGTTTACTTCGGCACGAACACCCCTGCATCCAGTCTTTTAAAAATCCTTTTAAATTGGAGGTCTCCAGCAGTTGGATTTCGGCTCAGAGGTGTTGCAGGGATCTATCAAGTGGTTTCAGAAATAAACATTTTTACATGTTGTAGCGCCTCCTATAGATAAAATGGTGCCAGTTTTAGGTTTCCACCCCATAACGCCCTGCTACATTTGCACACATTCTCAAATCAAAGCTGTCCATGTAAAACAAGAACAGTGAGGGAACAATTTGGGCATGGTTAGCAGCCATTTTGTTTTCAAAGTTAAGAATTTTTAAATAATTATGAATCATTTCAAAGATAATTTTTCAATAATTTAAAAGCTTAGCTGCCAAGATTACATTTATCCAGACTAGACAATAAAACCCGGGACAAGTTAACAAAAACAGGCTATGCTAATTATTTAAAATAGCTAAAGAGCCGAGCCGGTAGTAGCAGGTGTAACGCCAAGACAGGCCCTGGGCAGGGGGAGACGATTACATCATTGCGGTGGTGGGGTATGGTAATGCAGTGCCAAACCAGAGCAGGACCGGGTGCTTGCTGTAAGGGACTAAATCTCTGACACAACTAGCGTGTGATTTCAATTGTTTCAATTGCCTTTTTAGGGAAATTGAAGGAACACTTTTTCCGTGCCCAGTACATGCTGCTGCCACCATTCGTTTCAGTCCCTGCCTCTATTACCCACCAGTGACACTACAGTGTCATTTTAGTATTCATCTTGTCCAGTAATACACAAATCTGACTGTATATGTGCTTGTTCGTGACACTGTTCCTGAATCAGTGGCGGCTGCTTTAACCTTGATCGTGCACAGAAGTGAAACTTAAACTTTCTGCAGATGCAGGTGTACATGGATGGATCAGAAATGTATTCCTAGGTGCACACTCCTGCTGCCCCCGTAGGCTTCTGCTTCTACGCGATCAAATCACGAAATGTACCCGAATTAAATCGTTAACCGTTCAGCGGGATAAGCTGTACTTTTTAAAGAGTTAATAATTGATGGAAGCAACATCTTACTTAAATGGGATAGCCAGATTGTTGTCGACTTCGCCAAAGTGCATGGAGCAAAGGTTATGCTTTTGGAGATCAACAAACAAGCCACTATAAATAAACGTAACAGGGTGACCGATTCGAATCGATCGAAGTCGGTTTATATAAAATAAATAAACCGATCGCCGGCTCTGTCTGACTTCCTGGCACAATGGGAAACTTCAGATAAGGAAGTTGCCTCCACCATTATTACCCTAACCAACCGGTTTCATACATAGGGTACAGCGTGGAGAACAAAAACTTCCTGTATTTAGCTCAGTACACACCTTGAAGAGGCATGGCAAGAATGGCTGATCTTCCTCGTAACGGGAGCCTAACATTTCAAGCAAGCCAAGACCACTCGAAAAGTACCACTTCGAAAAATGGATTCCACAGGAGCTGTCAGGTAATCTCATTTAATATATTTCGGAGTAAAACAAGTCTGTTAGGAAGATCTGGTGATAGGGAACTAATTGGCTATCATTTTACGTACACGAGGATGGTACGTTTGTGCAATTACACGACAGTGTGACTATTACAGAGTTAAGTGTGCGATTAAAATGTAAAGACGCGAGCTGCAGACACATTATCCGCAGCGAAAAAAATTAAATGTGCTGTTTAATTAACTTAGTACGCGCGATGATTTAGTCAGAAGGGTTCATCTGCCTGTGCGCAGCGCTCTGCAATGAGTGTTACACCCTCATTTAGGCATCTCGCTAAGCCGAAAGTAACCCACAGCGCCGGCCACCTCGGGGCAATACTCTGGAAGCCGCTGCGCCTCTGCCAGGGATCTTATCGCCAAAGTGCAAGCCAAGTGTTGAAATTGCATTGCAGCTATGAGGAAAATGCTACCTGTTAACCCAACAAAAGACGCGCCTCTGCAAAAACCACACACACACATCCATGTTCGCATTCATCAATGTTACTGCCACTCATCGCTTTCGTCTGTTCTTGTCTATATACAGTACTGAAATATGCAGTTTTCATCCACGTATATAAAGATTTGCAGGTTGACGTGAAGTGTGACGTAAAATGGCCAAATTCATTGAGTTACTCGTCTTCTACTTATTAAACCGGGAAGAGGAAATTCGTTTTTGGTGTATCACACGTGAGCAGCCGATGTCATGGTAGCGGAGGGTTTTTAATAGTGTAAGTGATAATAATATATGTAGTAAATCTGTGTAATGACTCTGGACAGTAGGATTGTGTGGCGGCACAGAAATAGTACCAAATTCTCGATTAAAATTTAAGCTGTCCGAGGAAATTAGTCCGGAGTTTTATTTTTTATTTTATTTTCCGAGCAAACCGTTTATCAGCACTTAATGCTATTTTAGTCACAAACAGAATTTTGCACATTTAGTAGGCATAAAGAGTCGAACAGACGTGTTAGGTTTTTCTGTCAGCAGCAATGGATAGATGGAGGTCAAAGACAGATAAAAACAAACAGATTTACAGCATCATGCATATGAATATGGTGTGACATGTTCTGCCAGTCGATACCTGTTCTACAGGAATTTGAGTCTCATTCTTACACTTAGGATTCCACCCCATTATTACATAGAAACAGCTGTACCGTGGCTTTTAGTGATGTGGGATAAACATCCCATGCTGCTGAAATCACCTGTTAACTCTCACCTAGTGCATTCCTCTGGAAGCGGAGCATCATCGTTCAGGAATGAACCCCTCAGATCATGGAGAGGATATTTCATCAATGGATGCTGTGCAAGTGAAACTTAGCCAGCTGTGAACTGAAACAACATGCCAATTGACTATCCTTTAATATCATATTTGAACCCCTTTTCAGATGAATCTAGAACCCTGCCGTTTCCACTTCCTGCCACCTGGCTGTGTGTGGGTTAGGGTCCTGTGCCTCTGATTACAAGGTCACTAGTTCATTGACATGCATTGATGTCACCCTTGGGCCCTAAAGCACAGGAGGCCATAACTTTGCTAATTGCTCCACAGACACTGTCAGATCTTCACTTATACATCAATTTGGACAAAAGTTTTTGATAAATAAATGTAAACTGCAGGGGAGCTGGCAAGAACGTGTACTAGATCCACGCTACATGTGATGATTAGTGATCATGGTTAAATGAAATAGTAGTTTACTTATTAATGTGTTTGTTTATTTACTTTAGGAGAATGGGATATCAAATGGAGTCCACCACAGACCGAGGCTCATGGAGGGCTTTGAACAGCCCCCAATGTACGTCGCTGTCTTCACATACCTGGGTTTTGGAATTGTGACCCTCTTCGGCTATCTTCGGGACTTCCTGAGAGCAGTCGGCCTCGAGAAATGTCACCTTGCCCAAGAAAGAGAAGAGCAGAAGGTCAGCTGGATAAATCGGGCCACTGGGTAGCCCATCTCCCTGGCGGATTTCGCGAAGTAAAACCATCTTTGTCAATTATGTTTTGGGGGGGGGGGAGCAATCACTTCAGGTATTCAGATGGTTGTCTCTCAGAGGCACTGGTTCGATCTTCCTTAGTTCTTGAGATGAAAGCCGTTTGAGAAAAGAAAAAAAAACGAAAAGCCAGGGTAAACAGGGTGCAGGCGTAATTAATACCCAGTGGATTTCATATTGTTGTGTTGGGCTGACTGACTCATTTCTCCTGATCCTTCACTGCAAACACTTCTTTGAGACTGTCTCTTCGGGCTGCATTCAAGGTGGGGGGCTTATGTTGGAAACAGAATAGACTTACAACTAATTATAATGCAAAAAAGATACAGATTAAAGGGATATTAGATCTACTTTAAATAGAATTGGGGGAAAAAATCTCCTTTGGAACTTGCCCTTGTGGAACAATGCAAAACATAGTACCCTCTCACTGCACTGCATTGCCCAGGCTCTCAAACTGTTTAGGTTCTTTTTTTTTCTTCTTCAATATCTTGTACCTGAGGTCAGACTGGCACATTTATCAGAGTGCAATCACCCTGCAAACAATCCAGAAGTAGACCCATAAAATGCTTACAAAATGTGTTTAATGAATACTGGGAGCAATGGTGCCTTTTTTTCACCGGCCTTTTTGAAACCAAGTATCTGCGGAGAGAGCCGCTCGGTGTATCACAAAATTTATTTTTGGCAAATTGACTCTGTCCGATTTGTGTCTACATGCTACGGCTTACCATGTATTATTGGGCCTATTAAGTAGTATGCTAACAGATTTTTATGATGATTAAAAGGCGTTTATTATTGATTTGTGTACAGGACTTTGTTCCTCTTTATCAAGACTTTGAAAACTTCTACACACGGAACCTGTACATGAGGGTTCGGGACAACTGGAACCGTCCCATATGCAGCCTGCCAGGCCCAGAATTCGATTTGATGGAGAGGGTCTCGGACGACTATAACTGGACCTTCAGGTACCATTTTACGGCCAAATCCACACATCTTTTATAGAGCAGACAGTGTTTCCCTGTGGGGCATTTGGCGAATGGAATTTGGAAATGCTGTGATGTAGCGCCCAACTCATTGAATTTGCGTGCTTTGCAGGCTTACCGGAAAAACGATACATGGTGTCATCAACATGGGGTCCTACAACTATTTGGGCTTTGCAGAAAACAACGCTGACTTCCTGAAAACGGTAGCAGAGACCACAATGGATTATGGGCTTGGGGTCTGCAGCACCCGCCAGGAAATGGGTGAGTGCCCAGCGGTTCTGATCCGTGTATTTTTTTCCCATCCAAAGTATTTTATGAGTATTTGAAAGCTCAAATTAGCATCTTAAGTTAGCAGATTTTTATAGGCTCCGCCAACCCAGGCTGTTGCAGCTAGCTAAATTTGACCCTTTTGATCTAACATGCTTGTTCCAGAAATTGTACCATGCCAAGTTCCGTGCCTCAGTGCAAATCCAGTACTGGTTTATCTGGATTTTTTTCAGAAGGAAATAGTACATCTTAACCTTTTTTTATATTTCCTATAATTTGTGATAAGATATGGAAAATATGGTCAATAATGTCTTTGCGCGCTGCAAACACCTCTACATTATGTAGCTTAAACTCTCAGCTGGATTCCCTAAGAGTGGGTTGCACAGGTATTGGATAAAGAGCAGTCTGACGATGAGAGATTGCAAAAAGAAAACGCACAAGAAAGTGAGAATTTGCTGTTCTGGGAAAAAGAGCATGAGTCTGACGCCTTTCACACACCAGTCACCTCACTAATTACCCTGGAGTATCCGGTAGCAACCTAGCCAGTACTCCCTTACAGACACTATCACAAGACGACCTTACAGATGGTTTGCATCAAGCCAGTGTTAAGTAGAGACCGTCATCTCTCCTCAGTGGCAATGCTGATGGGTAAGTTAAGCAAGGGCTGGAAACCAGCTATTAATGGGCCAGAGCCTTTTGATATAAGACTCAGCCTCTGCCTGCTTAAAAACATACATCAGAATTTCATGTCTACAAATCAGAGAATCATGTAGGGGGACGGTTTCTGGAACCCAATTGGGTCCACGAAAGTGCGGTTGGAGGCTGAGTGGCACTTATTTGCCTCCCAGAAGATGCCATATTAATTCAGACCGGCTAGGATATGTGTCGCTCGCAGAAGCAGGCAGGCCTCGACTCTGCATTTGTTCCCGAGTCTTTGTAGCAGTTGCACTCAGCATCGTTCCAATCGACACTCCGGAACATCGTGATGACAGACGGCCCGTTCGGGAATTAGACACGCGTGACGAAAGGAAGGTTTAAAGAGGGCACCCCTGTCAGGCAGTGCTCAACGCGTGCTCATCCCAAACTCAAACGGAATTCGTTAATGTGAAATAATGTTTTTGACGGTCATGCTCGGCTCGTTAGAATGTACGGAGTTGGGACGAGCCCTGGGGATGAGGTTCCTCTTTAGCCTCGAGCTGATATAAAATGCACAAACCAGATTTCTTGCCTTGCAGTAGGCACAGAGCGTGCATGAAATTGTATCAGAGGCGTAGGTGAAGTTCCGGACAGATCGAGAAACAGATACGATTGCACTGTCGTTAGTCACACAAATATGAAAGGACAGATCTACCTGTTTCATTTATTTGTCTCACTGTTTTTCTATTAATTTATTCCAGACAGATTTACTTCCCATTTGCCATGTAGCTTTTTTCCTGCGGTTCAGCAGGAAAAGAGGAATGACACGCCACGGATCCACCTCTCCTGGGACCTTATTAGGCCACAATTATTTATGAAGCCGGAGCAGGAATTTAAAGGGTGAATTCAGAAACTCCCCGCGGTTCCACGTGTGCCGCACCTTGCACGTTAGCGTGTGTGCTTTCACCGCTTCGTTATTGTAGTCCGCCTCTGAGAGTTCACGGCAGTCAGGCAAAGCCGGAATAAGGGTAGTGACCTTTAGCAGAATTGGCCCAGCTTGTCCTGGGTGTGTCTCTGTGTGGAGAGCCCGTTGTGTCAGTCATTCACAGAGATGAAGTCATTATGTAGCAATACCCCACCCTCCCCCCCATGTAATGATTACCCAACTGAACAAGATAAGGAAGAACAGTAATGTTTAACTGACCAGTAAACATATGAAGAATCTTGTACTCTTTAATGTCAGACCACAATGGTCTTCTTGGCACTGAATATGAATAGGCCAGCGTACTGTCCCTCAGATTCGATTTGCCTTTTGTGATTGAGGGTGGACCGATCGTTCCTCATGAGTTTTTAATTATAGGGGGTTATTCAGCAAACTAAAATTTAGAGAAAAGTCAGTCTTTAGCTGGAGTTCAAGGCTGTTTTAAGCTTCTAGCTGGCAGCAAGACACATGCATTTTGTGGACACTGTGAAGGATCACCTGGTGCTTACCTATTGCTTTCCCAGTCCCGTGTATAGCCGCTCGACTTCATTACGGCCACCTTGAGCCCCTATTTTTACTTTGACATCACAGTAGCCGTGTGGGGTGCATTCTTTTACGGAAATCAATAACGGGGACCTTTCTCAGTTTTAGCTGTCGCTGGGTTCGTTTCCATCTTTAACACTATGTTACAATTGCTTCCAGTTTTCAGTTATGGCGGTTGAAGGACGATTTCTCTTCCTCTAATTTTATGAGTTTCTCCTTTTTATCAGTTTCTGCAAACTCGTAATGCACTGTCATCTGGAAAACTGGGGTCAGTCGCAGTGGTTTTGCTTTACTTTTGGTGAATCGACTGATTTCGACCGAGCACCTTATTCCTGGGTGAAATAGTGTCCTTATTCTGTGCTGAAAATTTCACTGTAATACAGTTAACTCATACCAAGGTTACCCCAAACTTTTCATTTGGTTTATTATTAGCTGGAGCAAGCAGACCTGCACTGATCTGTATGTTTACATACTATCGCATTTGATTTTAGACAGAAAGTACAAAAAGCAAAAAAAAAAACGGATCAGATTAAACTGTCTCTGGTTCAGGAAATAACAAAATGCTGATTCACTCCAGTCAATTAACCACGTCTGCCCCTAGGGGGTTCTAGGGGTGGGGTACCTGTCAAAAGTAACCGCAACTGTGAAGATGAAAATGTTGCTCATTGATGAGAATCGAGCCATGCTTAGTGAGGTAATGCAGGGGATTCCTGTCTGGATGCTGGCACAGGGATTTTTGTTTTCTTTTTTTAAACTGCCAACAACCGCTGCAGTGGGAGAGTGAGAGAAAGAAAGATTGCTGAACGACTTCAATTAGGGATATAAATAATTCAGTGCAGCATTTAAGTAAAATGAAGCTGTGGTGACTGCAGTGATACTCACTGCTGCTGATGTCGAATCGTGTCAGGGTGACGGTTTGTAAACACAGTGTCCCGTTATTGACTGGGGCATGTGCAGATCCTACTGGACAGTAATAATCGGTACTGGGGAATGCTTAGCTTTAACTGGGAGGAGGAACATTGTGTGTTGTGTTTTTAAACCCCATAGAGTGCAACCAAAAGCGCAGTTGAAGCGTGAAGCTTTGGAACACGCGTGAGAGTGCCATGAAGCCCCACCCCCACCGTAACATTGACCAATGAGGGCCGCTCTTCTTCCTGAGCAGTGCTCCTCAGCCACGGTGCATCTCCAAAACCAGAAGATGATGACTTACTTACTTGACTTACTTACACCACCAGGCTGAAGCTTCAGTGACTGGTCCTCTGTATCCTTGAGCACCCATCTGGCCACCTGCCTCGTTTTCTTCGTCTCTAACAATCAAAACATTACATTTTTCATTTGTTTAGGAGGCATCCCCCCCCCCCCCCAAAACAAAACCCTTTGGGTGACATGGACGGCCCCCCAGGGTGCTACCTTCAGAAGGGGTGCTGACTCAGCAAGCCAGCTTATCTCCGATGGTTTGCACTACATTGGGGGGGGCACCAGTGGCGTAGCTTGAAGGGGGTGGGTGGTACCGCTGCGTTGGTTTTATTTGGCACTGCTTATAACCCATCTGCGATCATGCACTCTATCACTACTTTATTAAGTGCTTCCGTGTAGCACCAGACAGGGCCCCCTTTAGTCTCCAGAGCCACCTTAAGGGTTGCTGAGTTGTGCGTTCGGCCTTTCTACCAACCTTAGTGAGTCTGGCCGTTCTCCTTTGACCTGTCTTATTAACAACATGTTTTTGTCCACAGAAATGCCATTGACTGGGTCTCATTCACTCATTACATGTTCGCAGTAAACGGTAGACACTGTAGTGCATGAAAATCCCACGAGGGTGGCTGTTTCTGAGATAGTGGAACCACCAAGTCTGGTCCCAGCATTTAAAATCACGTTCAGTGCTTAGCCGTAAAGTAAGTGAACCTCTTGACCTATCTATGCGGTGTATATACTCAGATGCAGGAGCTGTTTGTAGGCGCTGGGTGTTTGCACTAACAAACGGGTATCTGCAAAAAAGTGGCAACTGAGTATATTGTCATTATGCAATGAAAACCACATATGTACACTTTTTGGGTTTTTACTATAGAAGGAATTTGTCCATCCTCTTCGGTCTACTGATAGCATTTGACATGTAACGGATTTGACATGCATTTGACATGACCAACGAAAAGATGAAGTTTTATGAAGTTATCTATTTGACTAGTTAACACTTGTGTTAATGATGGTCGTTTGTACGGATTATTTATTTCGCTAATTTTAACAACTTAATGTTGATAGCTAGATAACTAGCTAACTATCATGATTGTTAAGTGTGAATATAAAGCGAGATTACTTTGTATTATATTTGACTCGCTGACAACAATCTACGTAAGTTAATTTAAAACATTACACCGTTCATTTGAGGCTGTGTAAAGGTTTCTGTATGTGGTACTAAGGATGTTGTATGTTGTTTTAGGTTTATTTTGTAAAATGCGTTTTTTAACATTCCTGAAATAATGGATTTTTTGAGATTTGTGGTTTTCATTGGACTGTGACAGTACATGAGCTCCTTTGGGTAGTAATTCAGCCTCTTTGCTCGAAAGCACAACAGGACAGGATTCATCACACAGGGATTTCCACCCTGAACTAGCAGTGTGGCTTTTTAGCTGCACATGTGATCGGCTCTGCTTCCCACCACTGCAGGTAACCTGGGAATCCACCAGGAACTAGAGAAGCTCGTGGCCACGTTCCTTGGGACCGAGTCCGCAGTGATCTTCGGAATGGGCTTTGCTACCAACTCCATGAACATCCCAGCATTAGTGAGCAAGGTGAGATTTTTTTTAAAGTCATTTCAAGGTTTTTCTCCTTACACCTGTGTTTTGATACTTCTAGCTGTGGGGAAAAATTAAGAGTCTACAGCAAATTTTTGAATTCCACTCACCTCTCAATTTATGGGTATGTGTCTGTGTAAAATATATATTTTTTTTTTTGCAAATTTCAACCTGGCTCTTCTGCTTCTCATTGATGAAGGGCATCTTCCTGGCTTTACGGGTCTTCGGTTCTTCTTCTAGGAGCCTGTTATGAATTATCCTAGCAGTGCACTTCATACCACTTAACGTTTCCCCTTCATTTTGAAGGTCACTTGAGGTCATCCTCCGATTTATGAGGCACTGCCGGATAAGTTGATGGTCTCGTGTCCTGTTTTTCTTTTTTCTGACGTCGATCGCTGAAGATAGATCGCGTGGGTTTTGCTCTACTTTGCACAAAATGTAGAATGCCGTCGAATTTGGACAGAGCATCATGGCGTCAATAGTAATTAAGTGTATGTGCTTTACATTAAAATATTCATTTTTGTTCGGAGAGTGGGGAGCAGGACTGCTGGTGACCGATGTTTACCCCCTGCTCTGTTCCCGAACTGTGCACTGTTGACTTTACCTATCACACTTACAGCATCTGTTATGGGAGCTAATGGGACTAGACAGAGCATATGGGGGGGCAGCCAGTGGCCTGAGGATAAACCCTAAGCTATAAGGGGTACAGCTAATGAAGGGTCACCTCGCCGCAGACTGGTGTCTCATCTCCCGACAAAAGGCACGCCACACATCGGGGCCCTGCATGTTGAAGTCCCCCTGGGCTAGACTCGCCCCATTGAGTATGGGTGCAGCCTGTCATATAAAATGCACTGTGACATCAGTAGGAACCAGAGGCTCCAGTACAGCCCCTTGCTGGTGGGGATGTGGTCAGAGTCCCCAGAGTTCTGAGTTCTGACCCTCACAGTGGGTCGTAAACACACGAACAGGCAGCCGCAGGCAGGCACGGAGCGACCTCTCTGGTCGTGACCGCATGGAGTCTTTGACAATGCTCTCCCTCACCTCTGTCGTTCTAGGGCTGTTTGATCCTGAGTGACGAGCTGAACCACACTTCCCTCATACTGGGGTCCAGGTTGTCGGGGGCCACAATCCGTGTTTTCAAGCACAACAGTGAGTAGGCCGCTGCACAGGGTGTGTGTATATTGGGCCATTCTAGCATTTTTTAAGGTGGTGGGCATAAGGGGGGGCACAATTAATACAGAAAGGACAACCTGATTGTTATCCAATGATAAATTTTGAATCGGTGATTGACGGGGAGACAGCTCCCCAGGAGCCAATAAGCATTCTGGGACTAGTACCCATGTGGTCCCGCCCCTGAACACACCCCTGGTTTATGTATCAGCTTTGTTTTCTTTCTGGGAGGTAATATCTGAACAAATATACATCCGTCGTCCAAATACTTATTCAATACGTGTTTTCCAGCGGCCCCTGCAACAACCTTGACCTTAGCGTGGCGTTTCACGTGCCGTAATGATCCACGCAGCTATGAGGGTCTAGGGATGGTGTTTGCTAGCGGGAGCTTGATGGCCAGGTCATCCATCTAACCTGATTGGGCTTCTGCCGAAATGGCTACATGCTGGACCAGACTAGCCTTATCTGGGGTCCTAAATAGCCCAGTTCGCAAATGCCTTGTGCCAGGCCAATCTACATGGACCACTTTGTAGTCTCCCCACCAGCAAGGTGAAAGGTGAGGGTCGTGCCATTTGGTAGACAGGCATGGACAGCAAGGACCCAGCTGGATTAGACCTTGGCAGTGGGTGTTGGCTAACTGGCTTTGGAAACATGGAATATTACAACTCTGGCTGGGTTGGGGCCTGAGCTAGTGTTAGTAAGGTGTCAGCTAGATATGGTCAGACTTACCCCAATGTTAATGCGGGCCCTGGAACTAGAGCTGTTCATCTGGATGTGTTCTACTCCAGAGTTCCAGATGGCATGTGTGGGGATAGTCAAGGCTGTGGGCTATGCAAGTTTTTCCCAACGGTCAAGTTGCAGAGAGGAAAAATCTGTCTGTTGTTTGTGGCTGAATATCGAACAAAAGTTTGGAATACCCAACCTTCTTAGAGAAAGTCTGTGAGGTGCTTAAAGAGAACTGCCTATGGACTCTGTTGTCCTACTGGAATTCAATTGTCACGTGAAAAATGATGGACATTCTTTGAGGTGTGTGATTGGAAAGAAGGGCCTCCCACATCTAAACCCGAGAGACGAACTGCTATTGGGCTTCTGTGTAAGCCATGGAATTTCCATGTTTGAGTAGAGGAATGTTCATAAGTGTACATTGTACCAGAATGCCAAAAGTCAATGATCGACATTGTAGTTGTGTCACCTGACTTGACGACTTTTGGGTGCCCCAGAGATGTTTTGACTAACCGTTTGATGCCTCAGGAGCGGGAAGCGGGACATTGCTCAGGCTGTTTTCACCTGGGGGCGGGGAAGTTCTAAACAGACAACTTCCTGCTGCATTCACATATGGGGGTCAGTCGGAAATTACTTGGACTTTGTACTGGGGAGCAAGCAGGGAAAAGTCCGTTTAATGTCCGGCATGACATTATGATTCGGATAATTGCGTTCAGACATACAGCCCCTCCAGCAAATGTCTAGAAAAGTTCAGGGTGGCAGTGCATATTTAAAACGGGCATTGGAGAAGGCATATGACCGCATTTCCTAGCAAATACTGTGGGAGGCGCTGCAGTTGTATGCATGTTATTTGGATTCCGGATGAATGCAGTAAGAGTTTATAGTGGATATTGGGCAAGACTGCTGGTGTCACTCTTCAAGACAGGATGAGGAGTTCTGAGACCTGGAGGACCCTCAAGAGGAGTCAGCTGAGGAGGTTTGGGCATTTTATTAGGGTGGCGCTTTGGAAGGCTCCCGAGCACGCCATTCTGGGCAGGCGCCCCGGGGAAGACCCAGGACTTGCTGAAAGGGTTGTATCTTCCCGCTGGCTTCGGAACATCTAGGGATGCCCCAGAATGAGCAAACATGCCCATGGAAAAAGAGGCCTGCTCTGACCTGCTTGGCATACCACCACCATGCAGGGCATCTGGAGGTGTCTCAGGCAGCAAAGGACGCAGGGCCAGGGTACACCGTGCACAACACAGGAACAACATACAAACTCCACAGGCACAGAGTGGGATTGAAACCTGGAGGTTTTAGATGATAGTGGTGCAAATCAAGCTGACACGCCACACACAAATATGGGTGATATTCCAAAAATATCTCCTCAGTACATTTTAGCATCTTTGTGGGCGTCTTTATGTTAAGTTGTGTCACATTTTGCTGGTTATTTTTCGGATTTCCTCTTTGACTGAGGCTAGACACTGTTAAAAGTGTTACCAAGTGGGAAGTCACCACAAAGGGGATTTGTTTGTGTATTGGGGGGAGGGGGGCGCGGGTGCAGGTTTGCCTGCACAGTATACAATCGGCTATAGTCTAAAACACACAACCCACAACGTGTCAGCTGACCCCCTGCCAGGAGTTAAATTTAACACTGTCAGTCCATCACTCGAATGCAACATCCAGATAAGAGGGAAGCCATCCAGACTGAACTCACTGCCTGATTTAATGATGGATATGATATGATTTGGGTTTAATTACAGTGTAATTGAGCTCCATCTGATTAAAGTCTGCGCGTGTCACAATCTTAGAGCAGCTGCAGTGCCCGAGATGATAAACACGTCACCAAAGACAGAGAGGAGATACGGTGCCGCGGGCGTCGGGGGGCAGCAATTCATGGGCCCAATATAGTGCTGCAAAAGGAAGACAAATTAGTGCGGCTCCCCACTAATTTCACAAACCAGTGCAGCTGAGGAGGCTTTCAGCTAGTCCTGCAAACCCTGCAGGCCATGAACTAGGCAACACAGAGTGTGGTGACAGAGAACAGTCCATCATTTCGAGGTACTGGCTTGGTTTCCGGTACTCGTCTTATAGTGATGTGACCTCAAGCACCTTGCTCGAGGATCTGGCCCAGCCCGCCCCGAATTTACTGACAGCTTTCTTCTCTGCGTTGAGGCGACACCCTCACCCTGAGCAGGGCATGCAGAAATCCATCCAGCAATGTCCCTCTAACATCACCAGGCGCAACGGCACAGCACTAGAAAGTGCCCCACCTCGGGAACCTTGCTGGAATTGCTCAGATACTTGGTCCTGCTATCTTCCCAAGCTGCAGTTTTGTTTGTGAGCTGGTTCTGCTTGTTTGTGTAGTTTCAGATCAGATGGGCTTGGGTCTTCGCCAGCAGTTGGGGGTTGGGGGGTTGGTTTGAGAAATGATTCTCCTGCTTGACATCTCTCACTGCACCCCCTCCCCACCTAGCCCAACATTCTGAACACATCTGCGCCGGAAAGCCTTTTACATCCTTAACTGGCTCCGTGCTGCAGTAGATCCTGACTTTTGTCACCTGTAAATGAAAAGGAATCACCTCTTATTCCCGGACTCCCTGTCAGTTTTAATGCAGATCTGTCCTACCTGAGAAGGCTGTTATTGTGCAAACATATGCACTTACTTCATCGAATGCTGTCCTGGCCATAACGCTGCTCAGTACTCCAGCATTTCCCCTCTGGGACTGGAGGTGAGACATTTCAGACTTTGGTCCGGCTCCTCGAACACCGTAGTACCTTTTCACCCCAGATAAGCACTAAGCTCCGGCTTAAAATGTTCTCTTTCCCAGCCAGCTTTCTCGCAGTGTTGGACTTTTTTATTGCGAGATGAATACAGAGACAGGAGCTAAAGTGGACAGACATTATCATTTACACGGTTTGTTGTGTATTCCGTGTTTGTTGTTAATCCTGGGATAACGCAGCTCGGTGATGTAAGGCAGATTCTGAAGCTTTTCATGTTTTTTTTTGTTTTTCCTTTGGTATGTATTTAGCTATCCTTCTGCAGGCTCCCTTTAGCAGATACCTTTACAAAAACGTGTGGGGAATGACAAGCCGAGGGCACGTAAATGTGCATTCCAGCTCTCCTTCTCTTGTCTCGGTCCCCTGTCCAATTGTTCGGCATTACGGTCCAGACTCTGCAGAGCGTTTCACATGAGCCGTCTTATTCAGAATGGCATACATAGAGATAGGCTTCCTTATATCTCAGGACCTTATGAAAACCAGGCGTCCAGCACAAACGCATGAAGTTCTCACTAAAATTCTGCTGAAAATGAAAATGTGCGTGTCTTCATGTTGTTGCTCCCTCCCAAATCTGACAGTAAGGTCATAATTCATGCAAATAACCTTTCAGTATTTCTGCTGTAAAATTTTTCCCTGATCAGGCTGGTACAGTACTAATTTTGGATCAAGCCCCTCTCATTGTACACTTCAGCAAGGTACTTAAACCAAGCTACTAAGTTTATAACTGTGATTGCCAGTAGCTTCGCAACTAGCTAATACGTAATTTCTTCCAGTGTGGTGTTGGAACAGAAAACAGTTGTTCAACAGTACCACCTGCAGACCTATTGTGGGACCGCATTTAAATTTCTAGTCCCTTGTTCCTGGTAGCAGCATTTGATGTTATAGGAAGGGTTTGCATGAGCGCGGCGTTTTATGGCTTAAGGTTATTTTGGATACATTTAGTTTGCAGCATATTTTGAGAGAGAATTTTTTCTCCCACCCACCTTTTTTTCGTGTTGGAACACGCATGCAAATCTTGATTGCTCAGATCTATAGATGTGTCACCGGATTCCGCTGGGTGCCAAACTCCATGTGAGTGTACGGTCGGTGTTTACACATCCCGGTTCTGATGAGGGTGGGGGAGTGAAGGTGCCATCACCACCGGCATTCTCGCAAGTGCCATGTTGTTTACCGCCGTTATTTCAGCTTGGCATCAACCTCGATCGCATATGGGTGCAGCGAACACTTGGGAAACTGCGCTGAGATCTTCTGCTTGGAAGTCCTCCTGCGCAGGTTTAGGTGGAACATCAAGGGGGGGGGCATTTGAGCTGACGACCTCTCCCCTGCTCCCCTCTATGTGTGTGTCCTTGTGTCAGACATGCAGAGTCTGGAGAAGATGCTGAGGGAGGCTATTATCAACGGACAGTCACGCACCCACCGGCCCTGGAAGAAGATCCTCATCGTAGTAGAAGGAGTCTACAGGTACAGCTAAGAACCCCCCCCCCTGTGACTAATGCCAAATACTGTACATACTGTCCCAGCCCTATCCCTCAGCCCACGCTTGGAGCTCATGCTTTTATATGTGCTTTTTTTTGTGTGTGTATATATATATATATACATATGTACACTTGTACATACATATATATATGCATACATACCTACATACATCATATATATTATGTGTGTGTGTGCATATCATGTACATATTACATTGCGGGGACCATTTTTTCTGTTCCCACAAGGGGAAAACTTGATTTTATAGAAATCTGTAACTGCAATCAAAAAACTAAAAATGCCAAAAGTCTTGTATTTTGAATGGTCACTTATATAAAGCAGAAGTCTCACTGCTGTGTTCTCTATTGGGATGTTCTCTGGATATATATATATACACATGTTAAGGCTGCATTCCCTAATATAGTTTCCAAAACATTCTCTGGGGAGAGCAGGTGCTCCCCCTTGTGGCCATTTAACTTTCCCACCTCGACAGACTAATGTTCCACGTGTCTCCCCAGAGATACAGGCTAAAATGGCCCAGAATCGTACACATGAAGTCATCTCACTCCTACTCAGCTCCTTTGCGCCAGATTATAATGGAGCTTGGCTTTTTAACCGAAACCTGCACACACTATTTCATTATTAGTTTCACAGAGTGACGAGTTCGCTCTCTGCATTTAAGTTACCGCAAATTCTGGTTCCTTTAAAGTGTCGTTTAGAAGCTGTGCCCTTTGCAAATCCATGCCCGTGTTATCTGGATCAAGGAGATCACCACAAGCTGGCAGGGTCGCTTGGGGAGGTCTGTCTGGGGGGTGGCGGGGGGCTTGATGTCGAAAAATTGTGTTCCATGCAACTATTGCCGGTACATCAAAAGGGCCTGATAACGGGGGAAGGCTTTGAGGATGAGAGATTGGTTTGTCTTCTTTGAAGTCCAAATTACTGACAGAGAGAGTCTTACTTGTGTCATTCTGCTTGCCACAGGATCAGGTCTAGCAGGTCTGTCTCTACAAACCTAAGCAGCAATCTGCACAGGCTGCCTGCTTCTGCTTCTCGGCGGCCTAAAGTAACAAAAGCCCAGGGAGGACGGGAGTGTGTGTTGCGCCTTTGAAGATCAGGGGAAATAAAAGCGGATGTAGATGAAACCTCGGCTCTGAGGTCTGATGGAAGTGCGTGTATTTTCACCCCCCCTCCCCACCTGCCACAAATATCCACCCCCATACATCCATCCCCTCCCACCTCCCTCAGCATGGAGGGCTCCGTCGTACGTCTGGCAGAGATCGTGGCCCTCAAGAAGAAGTACAAGGCCTACCTGTACCTGGATGAAGCCCACAGCATCGGAGCTGTGGGCCCAACGGGCCGCGGGGTCACCGAGCTCTTCGGCGTGGACCCATCCGATGTAGACGTCATGATGGGCACCTTCACCAAGAGCTTTGGAGCTGCGGGCGGCTACATCGCAGGAAAGAAGGTAGGCCTCCAGCCAGCTATGACAGGCTCAGAGTCTCTATGATCCTTCCCTTACTATTTTAACAAAAATCTTATCAATATTTCTTCCACACCAAACTGGTCTTCACTCTTCATATCTAAGGAGTGATGGTCAGGTGTTGATGAGTCCAGTGTGACCCACAGATAGACCACGTTTTTGGTACCAGGAGCTAGGAGGGAGTAAAAACATGGACTGTATGGCAGGGAGCTCGAAGGGAGCAAAAACATGGACCGACTGTGGGTCCCTGAGGCCCAAATTGGGGGAAACTGACCGAGATTGATGACCCACAATGCAAGTGAAGCTGTTGTTGAGGTCCCTTACTCTGCCCACCACTCACTCTCATTCCCAGAACTACAAAGCCCATCCTTCCTCCAATCCCCAACAAACCCCTATAGATATCCCACGATGCCGTGCAACACCAGTGGCGATGAATATGGTATAAACATGTTGCCCTAACTGACAGCTGTGGATGGTAAACTGAGAGAGAGGGCAAAGGGGTGGAGGGGAAGGGCTTTGATTTTAGTTATTTGTTGCTTAGATGAAATCCCAGAACCCCTCTTTCCCTTCTTTTTTTAAACAGATTTACGTAGGTCTTCAAAGGCATCAGCAGATGTTTTCAGGAACCAGTGAATTGTGGTGATTTCTTTTTTATGCTCACCAAAATAAGTACATTAATTCAATAACTAAAATGTAACGAGGTCAATAAAACATAATCAAATCATTCATCTCAACCCTTCGGAAAGTAATGGGGATACTTTGAACTCCCATGTGTGCATTTTATTTAGGCTAATGCACTGTGCCCCCCCCTGCCCCATTCTCTTCCATCCCCCCTCCCCCTGCTGTTCATTTCATAGTCCATATGAAAATCCCATCCCGTGATGAGGGGTTGATTGTACTTTTCCATTTTGGGGGGGGGGGGGCTGACCATGCTAACAGCAGGACAGAAGACTAGGATGGGGGTAGCAGGACCTGTGGCGTGATGCCTTCATCTTCATGCTCCAGGGTGTGGGCATATGGAGGTGGGGGCATGTTTCAGTAGCCCTCTTATCTCTGAAATCGCAGAGATAGAGAGGAAAAAAGAGCAGGAAAGAAGCAAACTCATGCCCCTTCCCCATATGAAACCAACTGTGGGCCCTAAGTAGGTGCAGATGCCTGGCCACTTGGGACTTCAGCCCTCCCCATGCACACACCCCCACTTCAAAACCCCAGAGCTGTACATCTTGAGCAGACTCAGGGCTCCCAGCTGGCCTGACCAATAGCTGCGGTTCGCAGACAAAGAGTGTGAGAACAGGCCTGTGAACATGTGTCTGACGTGGCCTTCACGGTGCCCCCCCCCCCATCTACCACATGGCTGTGAGACACAGGATTACTGTATGCCCGACACCGGACAAAGCCGGTACATGAATGACAGTCCAACTCAACCAGCCCAAACACCTTCAAATGAAAGAAACTCATTTAACTGTAAATTCACTGTGCTTCAATTAAAGCTCTGTGCTCCAGTGAAAATTACAGCCCATTTGAAGATTACTGTAAATGACGGAGTTAAGCCTGTAGCCGATGAGCAGTTTGATAGATGTTTCGATTGTGCGTTTGCTGGGCTAAATACTCCCCTCTAGTGGCGGTTATGGACTATTGCACTTTTCACACAGGTAAAGGAGCAGACTCTGGAGGTGGAGTTCTAGCGCTGCAGATTTCATTCAGTCTTCTTTTGTTTTTCTTCATCTTTTCCATGGCGCTCTTCACAGGAGCTAGTGGACTACCTACGGACATACTCCCACAGCGCGGTCTATGCCTCCGCCATGTCCCCACCTGTGGCCAGGCAGATCATCAGGGCGATGAAGTGCATTATGGGACAGGACGGAACCACAGTGGGTGAGCAAGCCGCAGCTGAGCCCCCCCTCCACACCCCCACCATAATATTCCTCGTCCTACATAAATCCTTCAGAAACATGCTGGCTATTACCAGCTGATCATCTGCGAAGCAGCTCCGTGCATGACTGGCGGCAAGTACGACCTGCGGTGATGAGGTCAATCGGTTTTGCATGCTGCAGAGGAGGCCTTCGACCCATGTGACCCCCCCCCCAGCACAGTAACTCACAGCTTAGCGTGTTCTTAACACTGCGCACCAGGAGTATGTCCTCCGCCCAGGGTGTCAGAAAGCTGTCGTGGCTTAACCGCACTCTACATGAGCGAAAACTCCGGTCTGAACACTACTGGAAATTACTTTCAGTCACATCATACATGAATCCTGTAGCATCTTATTTAATTTGGTCTGTGAGAACCAGGGGTCAGACACGCAACATAAATCTCAGCACAGGGACGTATTATTCTGAACATGCTCTGCATATCTGAGAAGATTACCGAGACCCCATTTGGGAGAAAGTATTTGTTTATTTGCGGTCCAGATGTTTAAGGATTTTGGAGGCAACAAGCAATAAGATATACAAAATCGATGCTGGGAACTGCAGCTGGCCCACGACGAGTCAGATTAACGTAAAGCTGTTTAATCCAGTCTGGGGCAACTGCAAACTACTGGGTATTAAAACCCAATAGATATAATAACAAGCTGGGCTGTATACAGGGGTGGAGTCACAGGGGCACTGGCGCCAGCTGAAAGCCGATTGGCCCCCGGAGTGCCCCCTCCCCTGTCACTCACTGATTCAAAACATATAATTGGCTAATGATAAGGCTGATCCCTATGTATGAATTATGGCCCCTCTTTTGCCCCCCACCTTAAAAAAAAAAAACCCTACAATCGCCACTGGTAGGGTAGGCCTGGCCTGAGAATTAGTGGTCTCCCTTGGAGAAACTGCTGGGGAGTTTTTGGAAGGTCTTGGTGGAGCTGCGTTTTCTCCAATCTCCCATAACCCCTACTGTGGCGGGAGGGTCCATATTCCCAGCTTATAAACCCAACGCCCCCCCCATCCTGTGTACACAGGCAGGGTCAGAGGTGATGGTCAGAGATTCGGGCAGAGTGACTTTGGTAAGCGGAGAGGGGGCAGGCGCGGGGCTTTGTTGTTCAGCTAGCAGGAGGGAGAGCGTGTCTGAAACGGCAAGAAAAAACAAGAAATGACTGCTATCTGCAGCCCTCCCCATTCCATATCCCATGAAAAATTATTTAAACAACCTGGCAGTGGAACAGTGCACATGTAAAATAAATCCAAACAGACGTCATGTGATTTAAACTCCACCTTTTTTCTGTAGCTGTTGATCAATAGTTTGTAAAAATAACTTTCCTGCTTTGTTTTGATTGTACAGAAACTGATTGACTGCCCAGGGCTGTTTTCTCCCCCCATAATGTGATAGGTGTGTCCTATTTTTGATGCTGCTTTTAGGGCCTTTGCGTGTTTCTGCTTATGGCTGTTGAAATAGCTGTCAGTGTGTTCCCAAGTAATCAGAGGGAAAAACTGCCCGGTATCCAAGGGCCGCTGGTGCCGGGGGGGCCGGCGCTGGCCGCCCGCCCTCCTGGCATCATGTCGTACCATGATCCGGCCCGGCCCCACTTTCCGTTAGCTGCCGTCTGCCGGATCTCTCTGAGATCCAGGTGAGGCTCTGGGGGTCCGATCAGGAAAAGTGTGAAGCCGAATTTGCTAACGAATCCGTACATGATAATGAGGCTGTCTTATAAACCCATTAGCTGTGCTTCTCTTTTTCCTGGGAAACAATCTGAGACGTGGGAGGTGAGGTCATTTCCTAGCCCCCCCCCCCCCATCCTTCCCCATTAAAGCCCTGAACCCCAAGGGCGGTCTGAGGCCTGGCAGCTCTCACCCCTGCACCTGCCTGCCCGCAGTGTGGGGGGAGGCTGGAGGCAGGTGGACTTCCCCAGCTTTCCCTGGAACACTGGAGCACTGCCAAGGGGCATAATCCTGGCCCCATGTCATCCCCCCACCCAGCCATGGACCCATAAGTGGACCCGCTGGGTGTCATTCTGAGAAGTCAGGTGGAGCGCTTCCTCTGCATGTGACACCAAGCATTCACTGGCGGGGCGGGGGGGGGGGGGGGGGGGGGGGGGGGGGGGGGGGGGGGGGGGGGGGGGGGGGGGGGGGGGGGG
>JAODLD010000069.1:6020756-6031837 GCA_026781065.1 Mormyrops boulengeri
TTCCTCTGCTTTTGACACCAACCATTCACGGCCCCCCCCCCCCCCCCCCCCCCGCAGATATTTATCTAAAGGGCCAATATGTGAACTCGCTTACATTACAGAGTCCTAGACTTTGCCACGAAAATAAAGTGTTGTGTCCCGAATTGAATTGTTAATGGCAGACGTTATTGTCAGAGACCCTTAGGGGTGGGGGTCATCCCTCATTTTTCCAGATTGAAAGCGGCAAAAAAGCCAAACTTGCTATGTATGACAGGGCAGATCCGCCACCGTCCCTGCCATCAGGTGAAATGTCCGCTGCGAAATTTGCATAAATATGAAGCCGATGCAAAGAATCAGAGCATCTGGGATGGTGGTACTTTCATGCCAGATGTCCAGCGGAGCTCAGATGTAGGAGAATTTTAAATAAACTAAACAGCCCCCCCACCAAAAAAAAACTCCCATTTCTCACTCCCCAAAAGAAAGATGTCCGGTTAATTAAGATATGTTCAAAAATAAATTAAAAGACAGTCATATGTGCCCAAATCAAAGACGTTCTCATTGATAGACCTCATAGCGGGGGGTTTGGGGGGCTGCCGCCCTGACTGGGTGCTGTGGGAGTCCCATGTGTGCACCATGGCCCCCCTGCACTTCAGAGGGGCCTCTGTCATGCCATCCGCGGGCTTTGAACGCTGAAGCCCGGCTCTGCTTTGCGTTAATGGACAGATGCCGTTTGAAGCTTCTCGTGACTTGAACTGACAGAAGATTTAGGGCCTGCAGGAAGGAAAAAAAAGTGTTTTAATCTCTCATGCGTCACAGCTACTTCCAGAGCATCTCTGCATCTCTCTTATGCTCCATCTATCTCTGCACCCTCTTTGCTGGGGGTAAATTAAAAAAAAAAGAACGTCTTTTTGATGATTTTGCACCCCTTTTATATGAACTGTAGGGCCTGATGTCTTTACACTCACAGTATGGATTCGCAAGGAAAAGTAGGAGCCACATTCTTCAGGCGTCACCACTTTGCAGTGCGACTGACGCTGAAATCTGAGCTGCAGGTCTGGCTCAGGCTGGGGGGGGCAGCAGCAAAAACTATGCTCTTATTGTTCACTTTTCATTTACCTGGACACAGCTGATCTGCTCGTCCGTTCGCTGGCTGCTCACAAAGTCGCAGGTCGCGGTTACAGTGGTGTAGGTCTCCACCATGTCCACCATGGCATATTACACTGATCTGGGGGGGAGAGGGGATTTCGAGTCAAGTTCAAAGTGGTGATTTCGCTAACTACCTATGTGCCTGATCGGTAGCTGGCGAATTTCGTTATTTAGCTACGTGGCTACATGCTTACACCGCGGATCCACGCTTGCTTGCTTTCTGCCCTCCCCCCACTTTTCCACTCACACCCCTGCCTCTCCTCCAGGTATCGAGAGGCTCCGTCAGCTGGGAGAGAACACCAGGTACTTCCGGCGCCGGCTGCAGGAGATGGGATTCATCATCTATGGTTCTCGCGACTCTCCCGTGGTGCCGCTGCTGGTCTACATGCCAGGGAAAGTCGGGTAAGAGGCGCAGTTCGCTGGAAGGCCTTCGGACGTTGGTCATCTTGTGATTGTAGCTAATGGCAGTATCGCTGGGGGGGGGGGGGACGCCCATCCACAGCTCCCAGCCAAAAAACTACTGCAAAGACCTGAGTCCCAACTTATCGACCGGCATAATGGCAGCACCAGCCTTTCATTAACAGCAACTGACCAGGTGAGGGTCAGCGGTATATACTGTATGTACAGGTATATATAGCCCCCCTCTGTATGAATCATGGCCACTTCTTATGCCGCTACCTTTAAAAACCCTAGAATTGTCCCCCAGTGAGAGTGGAGAGCACAGCTGGCCCGGTCCCGTCGGGCTGTGGGATGCGCCAGCTAACGTCCAGTCCGCTTGGCCGCCGCGTGCCTACCCCCCCGCCCCCCCACACGCCCCTGGCCGAACTAAAAATACCGCAGAATGTGTGGAAAGTGCTGAGACAAGCGTAAGGCTATACTCTGGAGAGCAGAAGAGCAACACTCACGGAGGCCCGATCGGCTCAGAGCCAGATACACACGCCGCCTGCACCCCCCCCCCCCAGTCAGAAGGTACCCCTTCCATATCTGCAAATGATAAATATGTATCCTTATCTTTGATTTACTGCATTCAATATACAGTTAAAACAGGGAAACAGAAGCATGGCCTGCAATGAAGAAATTTTCCTATGAGAGGCGCTCTAATTTCCTGTATTTTTTTCCTGCTGTGTTCAACTCTGTCCCCATGGATGACTGCCTGTTTTCTGGGCTCCCCCCTGGGGGCCCCCACTAACCAATCGGACATGTCCCATACTAACACCAAACATTCCACTTTCTCCCCCATCCTGGTTTTCTAACCACAAGCACTCTGTAGCCATCACATTGGGGATGGATTTTGTGGTGGGGGGCAACCGTGGGGCTGGACATGGAACTGGGCCTGACTGAGGGGGGGCTGGCAGGTGCAAGGCCCAACTAGGTGGCATGCTTGGATGTGAAGATCTTAGATATCGTCCAGTTGTGGCGTTAAAAACAGTTAAAGAGTTTGATGTAAGACTAGGACTTTTTAATAAGGGGGGGGGGGTGTTATTCCTCTTAGTGTCCCATATCAGAATCCCCCTGTAGCCAGATGGAATGGTCCAGGAAAAAAATGGCAGCAGGTGACAAGTATAAGGGAGGGGTCCCCAACCTGGTCCATGAGCAGTAATCCAATGGGCCGTGGAATGGTGGGGTTTTTTTGGGGGTGGGGTTGGTTAATTTCCATAAAATATGGATATATTTAAAAAATGTTACGACCCTTCATGTTTGCATGTTCTCTACGCAACTGAAAAACATGGAAGTGGTTAAACTGATCGATCCGCCAGCACCGCCCAATCCATGTGTTTTTTTTTTGTACAACGTAAACTGTTCCGCAGGAATCAAAAGCTTGGGAGTCCCCAGCACAGGGGAAACTTTGGGGGGGAGGTCGGGTGATGATGTAACACGAGGGGATACCCTGAGCTGAGACGGATGCTTTGTCTGCAGGGCCTTCTCCCGTGCTATGCTGGAGCGCAAGATCGGCGTAGTGGTGGTAGGGTTCCCAGCTACGCCCATCACAGAGGCACGTGCGCGCTTCTGCGTCTCCTCCGCCCACACGCGGGAAATGCTGGACAAGGTGAGACCGCCGTTATTCTACACCTTTATGTGGCTCAGTGGGCTAAGCCTGTGATCAGAGGAGTTCAAGCCCAGACTCAGTAGAATAGTCACATGTCACGGGGAGCAGGATTATTAAAAAGAGCATTTAATAATGTCTCATTATTATTATTATTTCCTCCTCCCAGGCCTGGTTGCCTGTGTTAGCATGAGCTCGTCCCCGTACCGGCACAGTGACCATACATGTCTGTCCCCAAGGTGCTACACGCTCTGGATGAGTTGGGCGACTACCTGGGCATCAAGTTCTCCCGTCGCAGGTACATCGACGAGCTGGACAGCTGATGGCAAACCAGTGCGGGCACGTCCCCCCTGTGAGGCCCATGTGACCGCCAGCCAGCCCCACACTCACGGACAGAGGCGGATCACCATCTCCTGTGGCGTTTACGTCCGCGGCCGGATGCCCCAACAAGTCACGACACAAAAAAAACCCCACAGCCGGCAGTCTCCGTAAGAGACGTGACGGGCATTCACATCTTACACAGCGCATTACAGCTATTTCAATGTTTCTTCTTTAATTCCTGCATTCAGATCTGCTCTTTGGGGGCCAAAGAGAATAGGAGAAATGGCAGACAGCTTTTCGTGTTCGTGAGCAAGATCAAAGCACTGCATGAAAGACCGATATAAAGCCCCGTGTGCCTCACAGCTGACCTGGATCAAATCAAATGCTTGACCCGTCCGCCAATTGCTGATTACAAAATCCTTGAAGCCGAGATTTTTTTTTTAATTGTAATTGTTTTTATTGGAGGGTTTCCTCTCCTCATGATCAAGACCACCGTCACGTACCGCGTTGTAACTTGAAATGAAAAAGTACGTGCGCGGGGGGTGTGGGATGGGTGAAACTGCATTTAAATGTGGACCATCAGCAGATAGGGATCTGGTCAAGGCGGATTACAGAGAATTACATCTGATCTCGCTTGACGTGCACGCTAAACAATTTACAGATTTTTACCTGCAGGTCCTGAATTTCAGTCCAGGTTTGGGTTATGTTGCCTCAGGCCATTCCCTGCTGGTTTTGGAGACACTCAGGAAGACAGCACACGGTGCCTTACAATCACATTATACTTCTGTTATGTAAATAAATATTCTATCGACTTATTTCTGTTCCTTTTTTCATCGTGCAACAGGATTAAAAAAAGGAAACTGCTTGGCATGTTTTACTCATTGGTTAAAAACATTCATTCCTCGATGAGCCCGGTGCAATTTCATTTATTTCCTGTCATCTTATTCAGCATCAGCGGCTCTAAGCAGCTGACAGTGGAGTGGTCGTCACTAACCAGCAGAGTAGGTGGCCTAAAGTCCCACCACCATAACTGGGACATCCTCTATTTTTGTTTTACCGTAGCACCAAAACACGAGCGAGCCGGCGGCAGCCCCATAAATAACAGAAAAGGCAGTAATTGTCTCTCTGACGCGCAATTAAACCGAAAGCGTCTTGCACAACACAGAGTAGAAGTCGCAGCTTGCTCTCTGGCAATCCCCTGCCTCCACCACTCAGTCATAAATGCCTGTTACGCTTTTACATGTGTCTGACTTCCCCAGGAGTGAAGAATCTGGGCTAGGTGCTATAGACGCCAACGTTAACCTAAACCAGCAATTAACAATGGACTGAAGGTGATAATCATCAGATTAATACCAAAAGGAATTTATGCAGGTAATAAATAATTCAATGCCTGACATGTTCTGTTCCTAGTCTTCATTTTTTATTTATTTTTTTATAAACAGACACTATATTTTATGCACATTTTCCACCACACAGACACCTCAGTAATGGCATTTAACAAGGCTGGAGCCAGCGAAGCGTGTAGACATTGATTTTATGCAATGTCGTATTTACTCAGCTGTAGTGTACGTCTCCGTAGGGATACGAATTAGGTCTGGTATGATAATGACTCGTAAACTACTGCCTTTCAGTAGGTCTGACAAACCCTGAAATCCAGAGGAACTATTACGGGTGAGATTTGTTTTGGATTTACCGTTGCGGAAAACTGGGCCAAGCGGATCTTGATGACGGACCCAGATGCAGCTCTGCCAGGGTCCACGGCTGGAGAAAAGCGACACCCGGCCCGCCGTGGTCGTACAAAGGGCCAGTAGGGTAGCAGCTAAGTAGTCAATGGTGGCCAAAGGGGTGAATCTAGGGGGCGTCGGTGAGGCTTGGATACCTTAGCAGATTCTGGGGGCCTAGCACTTTGTAAGAGAAATAATCGTCAATACACCAGGTCCTGGGCCCAAGGTGACATTTTGTCAGGGGGGGCAGAATTTCTAGTTATGCCCCTGGAAAAATCACACCTGTGGGTGGGGGGGCTGTGCAACCCAAGTGGCCCTTTGATCTGCCTGGTGAGGCGTCCGAGGGTCAGGGCCATTACCCAACGCACCACTTCCCAGCAAGATGCGGCACCTATCAGCCTACCAAGGTGAGTGGATAATGAGATCACAAGACCCACTTCCTGCCCAAATGGGGGTGCCCCTCTGAAGCGAGAAACGTGGGCCCTGTGACACCCCCCCCAGGGTGGCCTCCGTTACAGTCGCCATGTCAGCACTGGATGTTGTTTTGCTTTTGTCTAGAACAGCTCCCCGAGGTGTGATTTGAAGCTCCTCTCAGCTTTGAATGGGGCGGTGTGCAGGATTTGTGGATTTATTCCCCTCCCCCAACATTCCATGCTGATCAGCTCGTGATACAGGCAGTAGGAAGGAGAGAAAATAAACACGTCATGTTGTTTCACTGTCTCCATTCCGTGCTTCACTCCCCCCCAACCCTCTTGGAACATCAGTTGCCTGCTCGATGGTGGACCTTTGCACCCCGGGCCGAATCAAAAGACACACCTCAGCCAGAACCTGCCACTCGGTCATGGAACCGTTGTTTATCAGGCAGAACAACAGCCGTGACCACTGCAGCAACAGCAAAAATGCGCCCGCCCAACCAACCTTCTACGGCCTAAACCCTAGATCGCATGCGGGTCAGACTTCAGGGACAGCATGAGTGTCCGGAACAAGCAAAGTAAGGCAGTTGGATCACATGAATAATCCGGTAGGCCCGATTCTGTCTGACTCCTGATCAAATCTTAACTGCATGAGGCTGATATTCATGCGACCCACTGCTGATCCACTGGGCCCCAGCTTTGTCAAACGGGTGCATGGGGGTCTGCTACACAGATGTCAGGCCACATTCCCATCCCCCCGCCCCAAATCCCCGTAAAGGGGTCGATAATATGAGAGACGGCTCGCGGCTGCAGGAAACATCTGCCCGACCACGCGGATAGGCGGCCAAGGGGAGCCCCGCGTGCAATCCGGTCAGCCACCCTCACGCTCTTTTGAACTGCACGCCTGTGCGGAGCATGCACTGATTGGAATGGCATGTCCCCGCCATTGTAGAAGGGGAGTGCGTATGTGTGCATGTGGCAGGGGTGGAGGCAGGGGGTTAGGCAGGAGGAAGGGCAACCCCCAGAGGTGCTTTGAAGTGTCTTTTTAGAGCTACGGATGCTGTTCGACATTTCTGCTTGGAGGTGGAGAGGGCACAACGGCGGCTTAGCGCGTTTGACACAGGTGTGCGATGTAAAACAGAGTGATAAGCTCTAGCTCTGGCCACATGGATACACAGATTGCAGCACAGGCTCAGCCACAAAGGCTGGCTGGACGGTCACTGAGCTTAGTGTTTCAATGTATGTGTATTTTTAATAGGTTGACGTTTAAGTCGGGAGTCTCACTATAGATTTATAAAAGGGGGGGTGGGTACGATTTTACTAGGGGGTCTGATTTTAATGGAAAATTAATGAGAACACACGATTTAAAGTAATTAGTAATTAGGCTAAAGACCTAAAGCAGCCCTAGAGCCGCTCCTGGTGTGAGTGTCGGCAGTAGAAATGTGCGATTCGGCCGCCCGCAAACTCGAACAAACAAACAAAAAAAGTTTTTGTCAGTTTCTGAGGCTATAATTGGCTGGCGAAGCAGCTTATTTCAATTACGCTGCGTGCCAGAATCCTTTCAAGAGGATCAATTTGTGGTCGGGGACAGACGCGATGAGCCAGTGTCCCCCGCAAGAAAATAGCGGAACGGAGCTGTCAGTGGCAATTTGAGCGAGATAAGTTTCAGCAGACCTTCGTGGATCGAACGGAAAGGCTCAGCACAGCAACGCCCCTGCGCCGGCCTCAACAGCCACGTGTCCCCGTTAAGGGAAAGATCTCAGCTACTGGACACGTGCCCACCGAAAACAGCCTTCGCAGAATTCATAAAAAAAGAAATGCTGGTGTATAAGCAATGTCCATCCCAAGAAGGGTCGCTGGGGAATCCGTAAGATACCTTCCGTACACTGGTTTCCAGTCCCAGCAACCCGATCGCAAGGGTGCAGCTCACTCTTCGGCCCGTCGCCCAAGCCAATGATCACAGAAGCGACGCTCCTCTGCCGGTTTATGTGCTACAGAATTAAATTAGCGATGCATCAATCCATTTAAATCATCTGCATAAGTACCGTATTTCCACCTGGTTTCTAACTGAGCCAACGTAAGAAAATTCTCGGAGACACTAAGGATCAAGGGCTTTTGGGTTTTTTGTTTGTTTTGGTTAACTATTGCTAAATGTCAGCTGAGAAAATCAGCAACACTACCATTTAAAACGCCATTAAGCTTAAGCGCACAGCAACACTAGCGGAGGTGAGAATCTGTCAGCCGAAAAGAAACGGCCATTTGTTTTAAAGTGTGAGCTGTGAAGTGGTTTCAATGGAAGTCAATCCCAACAGTGTATATAACATGAGGCTGGGATGTGGCCCTTTGAAGCCCACAATAAACACGACCTTTCATAAAAGGTGATCGGGCTTGGCGAGCCATTTGCTTAGGCGGGGTGAAAAACCGCGTCTGTAGCATAACAGCGAACATCTACACATGTAAAGGAGCTGCTACTCCTTAAAATGACCGGTCGGCTCTCGGCGACGCAGTGCGGCAGGTCAGCCCCGGGGTGAAAGCTTATCAAACCAGCCACTTTTCAAAATAACATGCCTCACGGACCGCGTCAAGGTCTTGGTGTTGCTCATTACTTCTTCCATAGATTCTATGAAGAAGTCTACACACAAAAGAAAAATAAATCGTGGCATTGCCAATGTAATACCGAGTCAACAAGAACCCAAAAATAGTTCATCCCGTCAATTTTGTCTAATATGTTTAGCCAACCTGATATATCCTCAAGCCAATAAATATTAGGGAAACTAGAAGGCCGATATAAAACTTCCGAGAATTACCCAAGTGCAAAAAACTAATTACGATTATCACTATTATGTTTTACTTGCACTGTGTTGTGTTTGCTTTGTGTTATAATTTGTGTTATAAAGAATTATTCCAATGCGCTCCGCTAATCCGAATCGGGTTACTGGCTTGGCTGGAGAGGCTGTTTGAAGGCCGGTGAAGGGTTAAAGATAGGAGGGAGGGGGATCTGACAGCAAACCAGCAGAGAGGAGTATAAAAACATTTCAGGACGGAGTCATATACAAACAACGTGCGAGTGAGAGGAGACTCTGACTTACACGCGGCCGCGGACTCCCTGCAACTGCAAGGTAAAGTTGGGCGCAAAGACAACTTCGCAAGTCGTTCGCGCCGGGATGGATGGTCTTCACGCCTGATCAGCTTGCTCGGAACCATCGATCTGGACGGCATGAGACCATCACTGTTGTAAGGACTGGACGGAATTAACGATTTTTAAATTTGAAATCATTTTATAAATTTGCCTAACAGGATCCATAGAAGATTACAAATGCTGGAGGTGTATTTATTTACTTTGTAAAGATCTATGCGCAGAGTTGAAAAAGCAAACATTATGAGTCTCGCATTAAGGACTGAAATTCAACAAAAATGAAAAGTATACGGTTAAGGCACGATTCTGGTGAAAAGGCATTTTGACAGGCAAAGGAGGATGTGCACAAGACACAAAGTGGACAAGAGGGGACCCGGGGATCTGCGTGTCTGAGCTGATGCGAATCTTCACCTGGACTCGCAGGAACAGCGGCGCCTACAAAATTAACTGCGTGCTGAAACCCCCTTATTACATCGTGCATTGCACATATAATTTTAACGTCGTCGCTGCTCTGCAGATTTATATGTAAAACCAAACAGCTCCCAAGAGCCTCGGAGTAATCTCATTTTTACGATCAACATTAATCAATTGAGTTAAGGCTATTCGTTTTCAGTCAGTTTATTCAAACTTCTTCAGATGCCGGAATATCAAAGGATTCAATAACTATGCTGGAACTTTTAACACAACTAGATTTTATGAAATAGGCTAATAGGTGGAATAAAAAGCCTATATTATATTTAATACTTAACAAATGTTTAATTGAATTACGCTAATTCCCATTCAATCAAAATCAGGGATCAGGGGGTTCGGAGTTTCAAAGTGCAAAAAGAATATTTTTGTCACTTTATTCCCACTTTTTCCCCTTAATTTGGAATTCTGAATCCCGACGTGGCTCCGCAGTGGTGTTGCGGCCCCTCGTCCGCGGCGGATCCGGAGAACGGAGGCTCTGCAGCGGGAGGAGGCGGCGGTGCATCCCCTGCTACACCGCAGGGTCCAAAAACCGGTCGGCTGAAAAGGATGGTTCGCCTGGCGGCAGAGTTATTGCTGCTGTTGGGACTGTTACTTTTAACTTTACATATTACGGTGTTGCGGAGCAGCCCATTGCAACAGGGAAACGCGACTTCAAGCAACGACCAGAATGCCCTGCCTGTGGAGGTAGGTTTTTGGTTTAAGCTGCTCTCCCCAGTCTTTCTACAGCGTGTCTGTCAAGTAACTTTCACAGTGCTGCAAAACAATATTTGTTCCACTCTTTGGATGCTTTTTACTTGGTTTTAATTAATAAATGTGGATTATGTCTGCTGGTTAAAATATGTGGAAATCATAAAGAAAAGTATTACATATTATTATTATTATTATTATTATTATTATTATTATTATTATTATGCCTGTTATGTTTCCGGACACTTTCTGTTGGAATGCGTCTGGTGTTTGCACATGGCTGAATTATGTTAAGTTTGCATTTTTATTTACTACAAAGAAGGTCGAAACGAAGACTTCCAAGCAAAATGTAATCTGAAGTAAAAAATGGTCCGCAATGAAAAGCGTTACAAAGGAAGTCGCAAGAAATGTTTTAGTAGGGTAGGCCTATATGTTATTTTTCACATTTCTAATCCACCGATTATTGTTATTGATCAACACTGTTTAATATGTTGTCATTATAAAAACAGCCTGCTTATTTTCAGTGAAATATTCTGCAGAAGTTCATGATCTTTCGAATTAGGCTATTAACAAAAGGTCGAGGTAAACCAAAAAATTACGTTTCCCTGCCAAGTACATTAGGTTAGCGAAGAATGCGCTATTAAACAAATGGGACGCCGCAGTGTACCAAATCGGCAGTTTAAGGGTATTACTTGATGTGGAGGAAATGTCTCAAATTCAATTGCGGTCTATATGAAGGGGAAACATATGCAGGAGACGTTGCCTGCAGAGCTCCATAAAAAAAGGTACTGTACTCTGCGGAGGCGCACGGACGTGTGCGCACGGAATTTTGTATCCTTGGAGCGCAGGAATTAAAATCCTTCCCGTAAAGATGATAATATGGAGCCATCCAAGTACATCAATAACGTGTACACTTGGATAGCGCCGAACTCAGTGCTGCCACAAGGGGCGCTATTATTACTGTTTCTAATACTATATAAACGTAGTGAAACTAGCGTTGTTGTTACCTAGCTCACTACGGGAAAGGCGTAACGTGTGATTAGGCAATGACAATAAATGAAATGTTCTTGTCTGTGAAGATTATCAGTCATCCAGGTGAAACTGTCTGTTGCTTGAGTCATGGCAACTGGACTTCTCTCTTATAAGGTAGAAACGTTTCA
>JAODLD010000069.1:6032535-6043169 GCA_026781065.1 Mormyrops boulengeri
AACTGCTTTGCTGACAATTCATGCTCGAAGAATTTGTAGTGATTGAACATGTGATTTCAATCCGACTCCCGGCTGCAGCCCCCCAAATATGTCCAAAATTTCTCCCCACATTCATGCATTCACACATCTGTCACCACTCCACCTTCCACCCAATTCTTTCTGAAATCTGAAAAGATTTCAGTCTTTCACAGCGCTCACAGTGATCTGATCTGTTCCCATGTGGATATGGACAGGAAGTAATAGGCGTAATTCTCTCAGGTATGGCGCTGAGGCATCCTTTTCATAATAATTCAGATTATTTCATTTTACGTCTGGGGAAAATATAAAATAGACAAAATTTGGCCTGTATGTGCCAAGCCGGAATGCTGGGCCGGTTTTGCTTCACGCTTGGAGTGATAAATCAGTTTATCCCGGTACCTTGGAGAGACGTGGGCTTGGACAGACCCCATCATTTGGGCACAGCCGTGACGCCGCCCTGCTCTGCCTGGGACCCGCCCGGCTACACGCGGAAGCAATGGGCCGGTAACAGCTACCCTAAAAACTGATATCCTCCGGCTGCCTAGTTCTGAAATTACAGGCCTCCGGAGCCACAGTCGGTCCCGGCACACACTGGAGGCCAGAGAGAGAGGACATGGAGCTGGCTGTGGTGGCCTGAGACAGACAGCCACGCTAAAAACAGCCATGCCGTTGTGCCCACAACAGCAGCGTGACTCTTGGAGCCTCCACATCCAGACCCTGAGAGGGGGGGCTTGGGAATTGACAGGGTCTCGCCAACTTGTTAAAAAACCCTTCTGACCACCTTTTCAAGTATTTTTAGCCAGACTTTGAAGTGTCACTGGCAGCTGGTGGCGAGCCACGCAGTGATAGATGACAGTTTATGCGCAATAATGGGTTGTTTTCATATAACGCCGAATGTTGCGTGCCGAACAGACAATGCACGGGTGCAGAATCACTTCCTGTTTGTGTCATTCAGACAGTTCTGCCTCTTTTCAGAAACCCAGATGATGTATCTGTATATGCCAATTACAGGGACTATTTACTGCTTCATTTTGCTAAGCTTAACTCATTTTTTTTGCTTGGCTGCTGCCTCCCAGATTATTTTTTTTCATTCCACGTTTGGGTTTTGAGTGGAAGCATTTGTCTTCTGTGAGGTGCCATTATGTGTCATGGGACGCGAGTCCAAATATTCTGTGATATTCCGCAGTGGAGCGATCTTCCGATCCTACTCCATGTGGCGCTGATTAACATTCGAGTTATGCGCAGTTTGGGGGGGGGGATTAACTAAATGATGAACACACGTTTCAGCTCTTTGCTTCTCATGTGGCTCTTGTAAGCATGACCGTGGTTTGCTGCACAGTGTACAGATTCTGAGTATGAGCGTTGAGACATTTCTCTGGATGGAGAATGATGGGTGTTAGCAGTCAAATGAGCCTTTAAGGTGATTTTTGGTGTGTGGAGCCCAAGAGGATGTCAAGCCAACAAATAGGCCAGACAGGAGTTGAAGCAGGATCTCAATGAGTAACCCTAAAGACTCCAATTTGTGGAATAGCTCTGATTTAGTATGGAGCTAGATTTTTTTTTTTTAAGTGACAAGAGATGGTCACTTTCACCTCCTCAGACTGAGATCCCAATAAACACCCAGAGACCAATAGATCTTCTCCAGGTTCCTGTTTCTGTTCTGTGCCAGAGGGGAACTGCAGGCTGGCTGGTGTGTGAAGAGTAGTTCACACGAGTGTCAAAGCCGCACCAGCACCGGTAAGCCCGGCAACCCAAGGAGGACAACCTGCTGTGCCCCGCTGAACATTCCTGTGTCAGGGTGCCAGCAGGTCTCCAGTGGCAACAAGCAGACGTGGCGATTTATAGGAGTCGGGGACAGTATCAACACACGCTATTATGCGATAACTGGGTTACCCCACAATAAGCACAGAAGATATTTAGTGTGGAGAACTCAACTTTGCATTGAAGGCTTTTTTCCCTATTGCATAATACAGCGTTTCTAAAACAAGGGCAATGAGTAAATTATAACTGAGCAACAAAAGGGGTTTTAAAGCAAACAGACTATGAGCCTCCAGCTGTTGGTCAGCAGCTGATTTTCCTTGATGTTAGTGTGGAATCTGATAGAAACCAGACCTGTGGCTGAGAAATGCAGAGAACCGTAACGTTGGTTTTTGTTTTTTGGTAACAAATTAAGTTTGGGGGTGCGAAGGAGATGAAAGCAGAAGCCTGCCTTTCCACCAAAATGTCAGATTCAAAAGCACGAGGCACAATATCATCAGCATTTATTTCCTGAGCCCCCCCTCTCAACTGAAAGTCATGCTCCTTTAATCAACCCCTGTAAAAAGGGAAGTGAGCGAGTGAAGGGGGTGGAATGGGGGGGAGAATGGGCTTCCATTCATGTTTTTAGAACTAACTTCCTGGGATGCCCAGTGGCACATGATGAACGGAAGACAGTCGCATCTCCTTTGATCTTCCCATTTGAAGGCAGCGAGGGAGATCTCAGTGGCATAATCAGGTGACGGCCAACTGTAAAAATGGCTTTAATCATTTAACAACTGCCCCCAACCCCTTGAAACAGCTGCCTGTTCTAACTGGGAGTCAGATGCATTAGATCGAATTTATACAGGCATTTAAACATAATTCTGTTAAGCTTGACTTTTGTCTCTTTGTAAATGTCATAGCTGCCGAGGAGCAAATGAGGAAGCGGAAGATGGAAACTAATCCAATTATTAGCCTTTTCCTGTCAGCACTACATCTGAAGCTATGAAACCTGACATTTCATTGGAGGATTAATTGTGCCCGCCTGCTGTACTTATTTGCATAATGGACGGGATTCCCTGGGGTGGGTCTTTTACCCAAAGATGGTGCATTTACATGGGAAAGAAAAGTGCAATAACAAAAGAGTTAAGTGAAATTGCTTTGCACCCCCTGCTGTGCCACCTTTCCCACCCCTCCCCAGTTTTTTTAAAAACTGCCAGTAAAATATAGAAAAAAAACTTAGGATTTTTGTTACGGAAAGTTGTAACCAGTCTCAAATGTCCTATTTTTACCTGCGTGAATGTGTGATACAGTAGTCGCCACATGGTTAAAACTTAGCAGTACATTAAAGTCTTAAAAGTCAGATTTTTTTACAGTTGACTTGGGTAGAGACTTTCACCAGGGCTCCATATTACCTGATCGGCTTGCTTTGAAGACCTGTGCCTCTGGGTCATATTGCTGCAGCGATAAATTCAAGGTTCTAGAGAAAGTGTCTCAGGAGGGACCCTGGGGGCCACGGAACACAGGAGTGAGGAAACCTGGCTGAAGAGTATCAACTAAGGCAACCGAGATGTATTCCTGAAGGCCAGGCTTTCAAGGGCCTTCAGACTTCCACAGAAATGGTATCGAGTCAAAAAGGTTCATGTTTATAGGTTTGTTGAAGCCTGGTTTACGGTTCTCAGATCTGACCGGAGAGGGTGGCTTTTCACGGAATTTAGGAAGGGGTAGGCGTACAGAGAAGATGGGCATGGAGGGAGGGGGCACATGTGGTGGATTGCCTACCAGCTGGAAACAATGAAACAGATGTAAGTACATTTGGATGTTTATGGAAGCTGTCATTGCAGCAACCTTAAAAGCTGACCAATCGCCTTAATATTTATCCAAGAGACAAAGAGTGTGAACGATGAGTTCAAACTGAGCATGAAAAGATCAAACAATCTCCAGAAAGGCTACGGTTGCATCCTTGAACCAAAAGGTAATTTAAAGCCAGGGAGGCAGGATAAAGGACCGGTATCGTGATAGCTCCCCCTCGGTCAATGTGGGAAAAAAACAGGGAAAAGCATCCAGAGACATCCAAGGGGGTATCACGGCAGCCTGGCCGTGACACCACGCTGGCGAGTGACCGGGCCTTTTTCAGTGCAGGGCTGCGCCTTTGAGGCTCTGTAATCCCTTTGTGGTGAAGCACTGTGCGCTAGCGGTATTGGTTAGCACGGATAGGAAACCCTATCTCCCAAGCCGCACTAGCCCATCCACACAAAAGCCACATCAATGTACTTTCCCTTTTTTTAAACATCGACACACACTTTCCTTATAAATAAATGCACAAACAAGAAATGTCACTTTTAGTTTTGTTTACATTGAAACATTTCAGTTGCAGATGATCTTACTCTCTTCTTCCTTGGTAGCTTTTTGTGTAAGCGTGGAGGGGGTGTGCTTTGCCGGGATTTAATTACAGGGCCTAAAGGCTTCTGGGCTGGGGTGGAGGGGCTCAGTAAGCATGTACTTTGATTATAGGGGGGTTATCGGAGTATGAACCCTATCTGGTGAAAGATGGGAAGGATGTTAGGAGACATTCCATGCCTTGGTTCACCACTTCCTGTCTCTCCATCCACAGCGATTCAATAGGGGTTCTCTGTGGTCACAGGTCTCGGGGCCAAGAGGATTGCATCATCTAATCTTTCAATTTCTTTCATAGCTAAATCGGTTCCCCCCCCACACCCTTTAACATTTTATGACTTTGTTTATGAGCTTTGATGTGCTCTGTCTAATTGGCTATCTTAAGAGGGAGCCTCGTCTGGTCTCCAGCTGGTTCGACGAACCTTTCAAAGGAATGTATTTTTGTATTATGTGTATATATAAATACATACAAACACGCAGCCTGGTTGTTTATAGATGTAGCGAGATGGCTGTCTTTGCCATACGGTTTATGTGTAAAATAGGGGATGGGATTTTGATAGCAGATGTAAATCAAAATTACACCCCGCTGTAATGGCAGTGAGCAACGGCGGATGTACATCATAATTCTAGCACACATGGGCAACAGGTTTCCCCATGTACGGCCCACATGTCCTGTGTGTGCATGCAGGTAACACAGACACGTGATGACTCGCACACATGCATATGCAACCGGACACAAACATACAATCTCATTGCAGAATAGCGCCCCCTAGGCCAGGCTGCTTTACTGCGTGGGTGGGGCCACCACACATATTGGGCTGCCACACTCCCGGCCCTTGCTGCAGTCAGAAAAACACACCAGACTGACAGAGGAAAAATAACAAGATTGATGACTCCCCTTTGATCTCATTGTCTACCATACAAGTATAGAAGATTACTGGGTGCTTAAAGCTGTCTGTACAGTTGGAAGTAATTGCTCCTTCTGTGCATGCATGTGATGGGGAACACATGACTTAGAGGGCCTTGGGGGGATGCCTCTGTGGCCCCCACGCAGACTGCACCGTATATCACTGTCAGCCGAGGACGTCACGTCAACACTCTGCCAATTGTCATTAAACATCTTCAGCCTCTCCGACAAACAGGATATCAGACGGAAAGCTTTTAATGGAGCACAGCTGCTCGTCACGGCCCATCCTTAAGGTGTAAACGACCAGCGCGGAGAGCCTTTTAAGGTATAATTAAACAGGCGTCATGCTCCTTATCTCAGACTTTTGGAGGCACTCGAATCAACAGGTGGGGCGGCATGGTGACAGAGAAGCATTGACCAGTCTGCGTCACACATGCATGATAGTGGGGGCAAGTTTCAAGGTTTTGTTGCCGCCTCCCCAGCCCTGAGGAACTTAATTTCTCCTGACGACTGCCGAAAACAAGACAGATCCCCATCCCAGAGTTTTACGGTCACTGCATGACCTGAAAAGTGTTTGACCGGATGTGGTCTGTTCCTTCAGAGCAGAAACCATGACGAGAGCAGCCCCTTGACCTGGCTGGCTCATGGAGGGCGCCGCTCTGCTCCGTCTGCCCGCCACCAAGCCCAGCACCATGGCTCAGGCAGCACCTTGCAAAGGGATGGACCTGGAGCCTTCCTCTTTGATCTCCACAATTTCCCTGACCTGTCCAACACAGACATCAATGGACAGAACCCCAACATTCAGGTAGGCCAGACGGGCTGATACTATAAGCAGTGGAAGATCTTTATTATTGTTTAATAGATCAGCATTGTATGGTACCACACCATACTTAATTGTATATTATGTATTTCTATGTCTATCCATGTTTCTATATTTATTTGTACTTGTCTCTACTATACTGCTCCCTACGCTTGTGGCCAAAATTGTGGAAACCCTTCAAATTTTTAGACACTGCAGAACTTATTTAATTGTTGCTCCAATTACTTATTTAATCGTCCAATGTATGATATTTGTAATATGTGTTGTGGGGATCATGTTTCAGGTGGGATTAGAGTTTTCCTCGTGGAAATGAATGGAGAGTCCCCACAAAGATATAATTACAAATCTGTGTGTGTGTGTGTGTGTGTGAATGAAAGAGGTGGCTAGCCAAGCACACAGACCAGATGCTCCTCAAACAGGAAGAGGCACAACGACCTGTTGCGCACCGCTAACCCTTTTCAGTGGGCCGGCTTTTAGAGACACACATAAAAACACACACACATAGACAGGAAGCACTCGAATGAAAGGGACCAGCCCCCCCACCCCTCCCACTGCCTCCCATGAATAAATGAACCATGGGGGTTTTTGGATAAGTGCGTTTGATGCACAAAGCACGGAGAGGAAATGCAACGTAAACACCGCGGTCTGACGCTGGCTCCCATCTAGTTACTGACCTGTGCAAGTTTAGCTTTGGATCCAAAGCAAGCATGGGAACGGGTCAGACTGAAGAGATATAAAAACAAAAACATTCAGCTTGGATTATTAGAGAGATAAAATAGTATTAAAGGAAGAATTATATGCTAGGAAGTCTTGGCTGGTACTTTTGAAAAGCATTAAAGTACAGTGGTCTGGCCTTTTTGCTTCATATATGATAAATATATATGTAAACTGCTGAGTACATTGCGGTTTAATACAAATTCAAAGCTAACTAGTCTTGACAGCATCTACGCACTGCCAATGTCATTTGTGGTCTCCTAACAATTCCCACTGGAGGCCGTTGAAAGGCAGTTAAGAAGCCAGCCGTCTTTCAGCAGCAGTCCCTGGATGGAAGGTCTTTGTGACATGTGACCTGTGGCAGTGCATTATGGGATGGATAATAAGGACACCCGTCACACTGGGATCGCGGCCCTGCCATTTTTACAGTTTGCCAGCTCCTTCCCCATTGAGATTCCCTTCGATCTATGAATTACGCCTTCAGTGCTGATGGGATTAAAACAGAATCGTATCTGAGATGTGAGAAAATATGATAAATATTAGTGTGTCAAGTTGAGGCTTATAGCTATAGATTTGCCAGAGGAGAGGGTATCTTTGATCTGGGGCTGGGAGCAGTGGAGTTTGAGAAGCTCAGGGATAACATGAAAGACACGGCTAGTGACTGGGCCGATCTCTGAGCCAGAGCAGTAATCTCAGAGACACGCTTCTGTGTCTTGGCCTGGTCTGACCCAACCCTAAATATCAAGCACAACTTGGCTGTTTATGATGTCATTCGGGATCTTGACAGCATAAATCAGAGTCTTCTGGCCTCCAGCAACGACCTAATTGACATTTCATAGAGATTTAAAGAGCTTCAGTAGAATGTAAGGATTTTGATTGCCGGCTGGGAGATTCACTTGATGGTCCACCGCTTGTCCCCAGGTGACGATCGAGGTGGTGGATGGGCTGGAGGTCCCAGAGCCGGAGAAGGATCTTCGCAAGGAGAGCAGAGCAGGCTGGGCCACACCCAACTGGAGGAACTGGTGGCAGCACTCAGCCTCGGCCCCCGCTCACAGACCCCAAGAGCAAGACCCATACAACGGCGACTCCGATGACAGCAACTTCTTGAAGCCGCTGAGGGACTGGGAGCGCCGCGGCGGGGCTGGCAAGGCACACGCGGAGTATGGTGAGCAGTCCATTTCAGCACCGGCAAACATTCAGCAAAAGATTCAGCATCTGTGCTGGTCATATGCAACAGGTGCAATAGAAAGCTTGCTTGTTAAAGCGCGTCCGATTACGACAGTCTAAAGACTATTGCAAAAACAATACAAGACAGTGCAAAATAGTACAGGTGGTGCATAAGCTAGACAATATGCTCATAAAAACGGTGCAAAAACTACTAGACAGCATGCCAACATTCTGAAATGAGCTGTATCGTTTCCAAGGTTTATGTAGCCGTGGTTGCTATGCAGGTGTTTCTCTTTACCTCAATACTTGTGCCCCGTCACACAGCTTAGCAGTGGGATGCCTGGCACCTGTCCATCGTTCCCAGCGCGCCAGGGTGGGAAAACTGGGCTACATGACTATATAAATGTGGGTTTTGTAAATGAATGCCAGCTTTGTGTAGTACGCATCCTTTTGATGCCCTGACGTGCCAACAAGACGGCTGATGTGGGAAGTGTTCCGTCCCCTGTTTACCGGTCCTGTGTATGGGATGTCTCGAGGCACCATCTCGAGGGCCCCGGACCGCACCCCACCAAACCCACGCTTATCGAGGCACAATGCGGCAGTGATTAAAGCCAACTTCAGGCTCAGCAATGAGGCCTTATCAAGGCCTGATTGTGCATTACTCATTCTGACTGGGGTTAGCAGGGTGTCTGGACACGGGTCCATAACTGAACACGGCCTGGGGTTATCGAGGCTCTTGAGCCTGAGCCAGCGCAGCACAGTAACAGGGAGCTTCATACGGGGGTCCTTGTTTCCTCTTCTGCTCATTTCCTGGATCTCTCAGTGCTCAGGCTGCAATTTGTCATTAGCTGGCGAATCAGTTCTGGATATCTGGCCCTCTGCCCCTGGGTAATGATAACTATCTGGGGCAGATGTGGGGCAAGACTTGGACCATGACCTGCAACGCTGCTGCCACACTGCAGCCAGCGTTAAGCGACTTACATATACTCACAGCCATGATTAACGTGTAATTGCGTGATCACTGACGGGAATGTTAAAACACATTCTCGAGTAAATAGCCTTCTGAAGTAGCATGCTGTCATTAACCCCGCCACATTCCCAAGCTTGCCAGTATTTTTAAAGGCGTTGAATTAAAGATTATAAGCAAAACGACCGCAACAATGGTGAAGCAAACACAGCCCAACCAGGCAGCTCATTCAGCACTTGATATAACTACCTTTCGCTGTCTATAATCACTTCTATAAACTCGTCTCACCCCGAATCCCCACTATTGTTACCCCTCGGGCTGACCCAGGGTACCGGCACTGGTGGGCGTGTCCCAATCCCTCGGTCATTTACGGCATCCTCCGTTCGCTCCCCGGCGATGTGTCTTGCGCAAGCACCCAGTGGCTCCTTTACGAGGAAATGTTCACTGGTTTAGCAGGATTGGAGCCGGCTGTAACAGCTGGCCCTCTCCCACCGCAGGTTTACGGCTAAATACTTGCAGCTGCCCTGGACCTGGGTGAGGGTGGGGGGCACGTTAGGATATGGGACTCGACCTTGGCAGCGTTATGGCTCTCCGGCCAGGAGCAAGCGCAGGCAAATTGTCACCCGTTTCCCAAGAGAAACTTGACAGCGGCGTGGGCAGAATCTCTGTGTGTGTGGTGTGTGTGTTCACGCCGGCTCCAGGGTCAGAGCCAGAGGAGTTGTCCAGGCCAGACCCCCGCACTCACATGTGTGAAAGCCATTTAGAGAGGCACGCTAATGACTTCGCTAGTTGGCAGCTGGCTTGGGCTCCAGGTACCAGCAACATGTGGAGCCAATCAGCACGGCCACGGAATTGTTGGCATCCTGCAGACTCTCCGCTCATCCACCCCCTCCCCCTTCCCCCGGCTCTCTCCGGCCCAGATTACATGGATGGGGAGGGAGACTGGAGCGCCTGGTCGCTGTGCAGCGTCACCTGTGGGAATGGGAACCAGAAGCGCACCAGGTCGTGTGGTTACGCCTGCACGGCTACGGAGTCCCGCACCTGTGATGCGGCAAGCTGCCCAGGTTGGTTATGGGAGGGAAACCCCAGTCACCGCTAAGGAAACCCTGTTCACCGTTAGGGCCTCGTTATCCAGATCCACCTGCCTGTGACTAAGATGCGGGCTAACATATTTATTTTATTGCTTATTTGGATGCTTTTATCCAAAGTGACTTTCTACATGTTTATTAATACAAATTTTACTGGAACAATTCAGGCCCAACTAATTATTGTGCTGAACTGTAATTATTCCTGCAATGGTAGTCCCTTCTCCCCATAGTATTATTACTACCGTATTTTGAGTTTGGGGAGGAGATGGGATTTATCAAAAAAGGGTAAAAATAAGACTGCAGATTTGGCATCAGAATTAGCAAAAATGCAAAAAGGCCATCAGGTTTTGGAAAGGACTAGAGCAGCACAAATGAGGCATAGGTGAGGTGAATGAATGTCACTGTCCCGCTGGACATCTTCAAGGCTGTCTTTGCTTTCGCAGGGATCGAGGACGCCTTCAAAACAGCCGCCACGGAAGTTAGTCTGCTGGCTGGAACCGATGAGTTCAACGCCACGGAACTCTTCGGTGTCGGTAAGGCACCCACACTTGGCTTTTGGCCCCCCGGTACTTCCTATCATCTGGTCTCATCTTTCATGCAGACAGCTGACTTGGAAAGCATCGCGCGCTAGCTCAGAACACGGAGTAATTCCATGGGCCCTCTTAGCATTCCAGCGCATGGATGAAAGGCTGCAGGGCAGTGTATATTGGGGGGGGAGGGGGGGGCGATTTGCCACTAGACTACCAGCCATATGTTCCCAAGCACAGTCCACCAAGGGAGGATGGAGGGGGGACAACCCTTCACCCCACAGATAAAGCA
>JAODLD010000069.1:6043269-6053310 GCA_026781065.1 Mormyrops boulengeri
CCCCCCCCCCCCCCCCCCCCCGCCCCCCCCCCCCCCCCCCCCCCCCCCCGGCGGGGGGGCGCCTTGGCCACTAGTCTTCCAGCCTTCTGTTCCCAATCACAGTCCACCATGGGAGGATGGAGGGGGGACAACCCTTCACCCCCTCAGATAAAGCACCCCTTATTGTTGCACTTACACTACAGCCTGAGAGGGCCCCGTCTTTAACTGCGACCCAATGCCTTCCAGACACAGACAGCTGCGAGAGATGGATGAACTGCAAGAGTGAATTCCTGAAGAAGTACATGCTGAAGGTGGCCAACGACCTGCCCAGCTGCCCGTGCTCCTACCCCACCGAGGTCGCCTACGGCACGGCCAGCATCCATGACGCTACCACCAGGAAGGACTTCCGCTGGAAGGACGCCAGCAGTCCCAAGGAGAAGCTGGAGATCTACAAGCCGACGGCGCGCTACTGCATTCGGTCCTCGCTCACCCTGGAGTCCACAACACTGGCCGCACAACACTGCTGCTATGATGACACAATGAGGCTCATCACGCGCGGTAAGGGTGCCGGCACACCCAACCTCATCAGCACAGAGTTCTCCGCCGACCTGCACTACAAGGTCGACATCCTGCCCTGGATCATCTGCAAGGGTGACTGGAGTCGCTATAACCAGGCCCGACCGCCTAACAATGGCCAACGGTGTGACGACAACCCACTGGATGAAGACTACTACAGGCAGTTCGAGGAGGCCAGGGAGTTCTGAATCCAACGGGAAAGCTGCACAAAAGGATCGGCGGGTGGGCATGACAGAGGTTGAAAGACTCAAAGAAAAGAAAGAGATCTTCAGAGCTTGCAGAGGGTGCAGCCACTTTTTCCCGGCCATTGCAAGAACTTCCATTGAGTTGGGTGGGCCCCACACGCTTACCCGGTGTGGCCAGGAGCAGGGTACTGTGACACAAGCCCAACCGACCCCTTTATCTCCTCCTGTCTCATTTAAATTCTTCTCGAGAGCAAGGGGCCCATTCTGTTTGCCATGGCAACGGCAACTCGGATAGCAATTGGGTCCTTCATGTAAAATGGTATAGCATTCGAAGCTATTTAAAGCTGTAATCCAAGTATTTTTTTTTTTTGTAAATGTCATGTCTGATATTTCAGTCAAGGGGATTCGATGGGAGTCGTTAGCAGGTAGATGCAAAACATTTCTGTTGCAGCAAAGTGAAGGATATTAAAAATTCTTCTGGTGGACTTCTTAGAAAAGCAGCTTTCTTGCTTGCCATGCTCAGAAGGGCCTAAAAAGGAAGACAGACAACACAGCTACTGAACAGAAACCAAGGACAGCGCGGCGGTCTTGGCATCAGCCGACACTGACGGAAGCGAGACGCGTCTCAAGGGCAAGTGAGCCAACACCTACTCTGTCAAAGCACAAGCCATTCGTTTTGTTCTTCTCAAAAGGGATGGTTAGCGACGACCGTCTGTGAAAGGGGATTATTTACAGGGATGTAGAAACCATGGGCAGAGGCCCTTCATGTATCCTGAGGGCCTGGCCCTTCCCAGTATTGCTTTGGCTATAATATTAAGGTTCCCATTGTAAAGCTTGTCTATTTAGCATGCACCAAATTTTTACAAATCATCTACAGTTGTATTTTTATTATCACCCCTTACATTTCCCTTCTTTTCTGGATGTACAAAAAAACCTTCATTATTTTTGTAAAGTATTTATTAAGTTGTAGCTATGTCCCGTACATTGGGTATAATTATGTGGTTAATGTTTGTTGTAGGTGATGCATACTGAAAGACTTCTGAGATGAAAGTTTTAACAAAAACAACTATAAGTTCTGATTAAAGTTCATTTTAATTATTTAACAAGTATTTGTGGCCCACGACCAAGGCCCCGCTTTCTCTCATTTCTAGTTTTTTTATTGGAATTTTTTACTTTCAAATTTATGCCACTTTCCACTTCTTTTTTGGGTAAAATTCACCTGCTATTAGGCTCCTTTCCTTGTGTTTTATTGCACTGTCAGAAGGCATTATTTCTGACAAAAAGCATTGGCAGCAATTAAACTTTTTCCAACAGCTGAACCCACCGCATTAGATTCCCATTAGTTCCTTCCTGCCTTGTGGAGATGTTGAAATAATTACTCTGTCTCCTTTTCCGTTTTAATCTTCCTCCCAAATGTGGCTCAAATCCTCCATCTCCCAGCATTTGTACGTGCAGATTCCTGCGCTTTCTCTCCTCTGCATAACAGACTACAGTCTGCTTCTGGTCTTGAGGCATTTTATGGGAGTGGATAAAAAGGTGCAGGAAAACGGCGAGCTCTGAAACCAGAACATCGTTAAGCAATATGAAGATAACGCACATCACTTGGCGACTGACCTTGAAGATTTCCATCTCAGATGAAGCAGGTGTTACCTACTTTATCTACAGAGAGACTCCAAATTAAATGTTAGTTTTCCCATATAAGCGTGGGATCGAGCCCTACACACTTACAGCAGTCAAAACAAGACATCCACAGTCATATTCATTGAGCTTTCCCTCTGTTGGGGGGTGGGAGTGGACAAGGGTGCCACGTCAGCACCGAAGGACTGATTGATGCTATATATCTTAAGTTCGTACAAAAAACAAACAAAAAAAAAAACATATGAAAATTCCCTAAATTTTGTATGACTTACAAGCACAATCCACACTGGTACACAAGCTAGGCCAACCACAACAGTAAGGGGAGGGGGCTGCAGAGAGCTTGCGAACCAGTGAACCCTCATCAAGTGTATATTCCCTAAACTCTTTAAAAGCACCTCGGTGTTGTGGCTAAAATTACACCTTCCTGTGAGGGAAACGGACCCTACTGATCTGTATCTAATCGTGCGATCCACATCGGAGGCCTCGCTCTTCAAAAGGAAGGTACAAGTCACGTAGCCGGCAGTTTTTACGTGAGGAATTTATACTGCTTGTGTCTTTACTGACCTGACTCGGGTCAGGCACCTTCTTGGATACCTCAGGAGAGCCCTTCCTGAAACCTTAACCCACAATAAATAAAAAATAATTAAGCAAACAAACAAACGAATGAAAGCTTAGGTACTACTACAACCAAAATAGGCCTCAGATGCAGAGACACATACAAATACTCAGAATTTACGATTAAATCCAATGGTCGAGATAATGCCCATAATAATCCATCCGCCATCCTCTAATCACTCATGCAGCAAGGCGTCTTGTAGAGCCATCGAGCCTCACCCAGGAAACGGGGCGTGAGACACATAAAACGAGAGCGGCGGGGTGACCCGGCGTGCCTCAGCGGTGCGCGTGTCACCATGGATGCCGGCGGCTGGTAGGACCTCCGTCCTCCAGCATGGCGCAGATGTGGCATGGCTGTTTTTAGCCATGTTATGGGCGGTGCAGCACATTTTCAGGAAGTGTCTGCCCGCAGAGGCGCGCGGTCCTCGCTGCGCAGGAGGCGTAATTAAAAGGCCACTCGGCATCTTCTAATCTGGAGGAGCTGACCCGGGGCGTGCTCTTGACTGCTGGGCAGACAGGGTGGGGGTTGGGGGGGAGGGGTTGGGGTAGGTGAGTGGAGTGGAGGGAGCACAGCTGAACAAACAGGGTCAAGTACCTGCCAAGTACTTGAAAGGACACGGGCCACTTCCTGACCTCTGCGGTGTCATGCTGGCGAGCTCCAGGGGCCGGGCCATGCGCTTTGACGTCTGCGCTGCCCCCCCCCGCTCTCCTCTTGGGCTAAGACCCTTGACGACCCCTCACATGACCCAAATGGCCCAACGCATCAAGGTGGCCTTGTTGGCCCGGAACCTCAGGATTTGCTGGAAATGTAAATGCTTCAATGAGACTCCTCTCACTCGCTGACTTTTACTGCCCAGCCTCCACTGAGAATGCAGATCGAACCTTTAACGGGGGGGGGGGGGGAAATCGTCTTTTTGAGGGACGTTTTTGTCGAAGATGAGAAGCGGTTACCCCTGTGAGCACCAGCAGATGCTTTGTTCATATCAGCCCAGCTACATGGGGTTGAGTGGGCAGACTGGGGTTTTAAAGAAGGCTGTCATTAACGGCTGCGGCTGAGACTGAGGGCAGGAGCACACCGACATGGACTGGGACTGGCTTTTTTTTTTGTTGTTGGAGGGGGGTGGATTCTCAGCCTTGCTTCTGGGGCAGAACAACATATGAAGGAGAGCATGATGGGGTCCCACATAGAGAAGCGGTCAGTCTATTTCCAGTCTGACATGTCCTTGTGTGATGAGTGTAGGAATGAGATGTGGGCGGAAAGATCGAAAGATGCGCCACCGTGATTTACTCTGACAGGAGCGTCCGGCATCCGAGGCCGAAGCGACAAGCAGGCAAGGGCCACTGGCTTTGATATCCCGCCCACCCCCCCCGGCTCCACCCTCCCCATGCTACGGTCTGGTTCACATTTAAGGCCAGGCTGGGCGGCGGACCGTTTGATGCACCTTGAACTGTTGGAGGAACCTTCTCCATATTCATTTCATAGAGCTACACTTCCCAATATAGTGGCCTGGAGCACTTTATATAAGCAAACATACAAGCAGAGGAAGAAGAAAAAACAAAGCAACCAACTTAGCTACTGCCCATCACTTCTGGTTAGGCCAAATATACAAGTTCAATTAGGTAGGCAGGTCAAATGTGATCTACTGCAGGAAACGGGCATTGATTCAACACTGTGTTGGCATGGAAGGGATGGACAGGAGCTGGAAGGTCAACAGGAGTCATGGCTATGATTTAGTGTGGACACCAGCCCAGTACTGATAGCCATCCTGATAGGGATTTTGATGCTCACCTCCATTCCCGTCCATCATTTTCTTGAGCATCAGGAAGTAATGCGAGCCAAGAACAGAACCGCTTGGGATGCCGTCCGTTCGTGACGATTCGGCAGGGGTGACAACCAGGCAACCCCCCCTCCGAGCAGATGAATATATTTATCTCTGCAAACATCTCTATTCCACATTCCCCGGAGACACATACATGGCAGCGTGCCAGGGTCAGCAGGTGGTCAAACTTGGACCTCGGTGGGCGGCATTGCTGCAATTGTTAAATATAAGCATTAACTTTACACAGTCATTAAAGCATAACTAGAAACGAGACTGAATGCATTTTAAATTATGACCTGTAGTAAAAATTAGGTTGCCAGGAGACATGAAATGGAATGCAGCAGGACATACCAAAAACATAACGTGATAAACAGAAACATATATACTTTTTTTTGTCTAGCCACAGGTTGAAAGAAAAATTTGATTTAGTATTAAGATACTGCCAGGAAGAAAAGCGAAACTTTCCTAGGTAATATATTCTGGGATTCTATAAATACGTGCAAACACACACTACCGGGACTGAAAGACAAATGCCATGAATGCAAACGCGGCACGTAAAAATGCAAAAGCTGCCAAAACCTGGGTTGCTCACATTGTTCCCAGTCTATGAACGCAGTTTATAACGGGGAAAAAAAAACATTTTTAGTGTTCTTCATGGTTCTTAAGAGGGGAATGAGATATGAATAACACAGAAAAAACGCTTCCCGTTGAACACCAAGGCTATCATAAGCCTGTCTATTATCTGTAATTTGATGACAGTCTAAATCATTTGTATACTCACCCAGAACTGCTTCTCTGGAGGCACCTATTCTTGGCCCAGGGTTATTGTCCAACACGCAATGCGATTCTATACTATAAATCTCCAGCAAGCCACAGTTAAGATTATACGATGTGTGGATGCAGAGGGATCCACGGGCAAACTCAGCTGCCACACGGGGTCATGTTTTTGTTCGGCTGTCTGTATTGGCTACAAATTGAGGGGAAAGGAGGTGGGGGGGGGCAGACCATCTCCATCTAAATTATAATCAGGCAATATAGAGGTATAAATGCATTATGAACATACACTAGTGTATGTTAGTCCCCCAGTGCAGTGATTCCCAATCCCACAATTCCTAACAGTCCACAGTCTTGCTCTCTTGCTGCTCCCAACACCTATACTAGGTATTTAGGGTTCTTGATTGCTTGATTGTTTGGTTCAAGTGTGCTGGGATTACATATATACATATATAAAAAGTAAAAATCTATACCAGACTGAAAGGCATTTATAAATTTTATTCAGCACTGGAGTAAGAGATTAGTATAAACCTTGCATCTGAAATAACCTTCTGTTGTCAAACATCAATTTCAAGTAATAGTGCATTAAGCGGCAAAATGAAAAAAGCGAAACTCTTCGAAGCTTATCCGATTTATCACACTGAGACATAGCATAAAACATTCTGAAACACTTTTAACATTTTCCTTAAAATATATATATACTTAACAGGTATCCCAGAGATATTGGCTATGGCATCTGTAGGCTCACATCCCGTTTACATTTCAAATACATGGATAACAGCACCAGTTGATATTCATAAATATCTAGTTTTTTTTTTTTTAATTTTGTATATTCTTCCTCATTATAAAATACAGGCCTATAATTTTAGTAATACAAATATATACTTGTGTCCTCTGTCAAGTTGGTAACAGTCATTTCGTGAACAGTGCTGAGATGACCGAGCTACTGCCTGAGTTCTCCCGTGTGAACCCACACACTGGCGGTTCACACGTGAACCAAAGTGCTTGCTTAATGCCCCCACCCCCGGCTACCCCCCCTCCCCCCACACACAAATGCAGATTGCCACTCGAGTGACCGAGACACCCTGAAAATAGAAGAAATGCCTGTAAAAAGCCAATGTGTGTATGTAGCTAAGATGTGTAATCAAACCTCCATTTACAGTATTTTAAACTTCACATTGATTGATAGCTTAACTACAAAAAGGTGGCAGGGATAATTACTATAACCTCTTAAATGGTATTTCCTACATTTGTGCATTTTATATATATATATATATATATATATATATATATATACACACATACATACATACATACACACACACACACACATTATATATATATACACACACACACACACACACACACACACACACACACACACACACACACACAGAACCACTCCCTTCTAAGGACTGTGAAATTACAACGTGCATCTTATTTTGAATATGTAAAAAAGTATAATCATACACATTAACCCTGGCCTTAAAAAGCTCTCATTCGAAAACAAACCAACAGACCTTACTGTCAAGGCCACTCGTGGATCAACGTCCAATATTTACAAAGACCTTTGCAACAAACAAAATACAAAAATGATACATAAAATGACATGGAATTACAAAATAAAAATTTAAATCTGTCCACCCTGTTGAAGACCACGCTTAGCTTATATAGAGAAGCATGAGCAGAGGTGTATGATGGGTAAGCAGAGTAAAGACAGAAGCATGAAGTTAGGGGCAGAGTTAGGGGCGGGGTCAAAGGGAACAGGCAGCGCAAAGCTAGGGCTGTTACTGGCAGGGATGCAGGATCTATAGTGCACGGACACAAAGCCCACAGCATGCATTCGCACCCTCAACACCCCCCTCCCCCCCATCTGATGACGACGCTAAAGCCGAGTCCTGGGGGGTGGCAGAGGTATCGCTGCAGGACAGGCAGGGCGACATCAGTCCATCGGGTTTCCCAGACGACAAACCCCTCCCTCGATGGCCAGCGACTGGCCGGCCACTGCTCCGGGAGGCAACCGCGAGATGTGCGTCTGTTGGGGAAGACAATCCCGTTCAAAGATTCATTTGCCATTTGCACAAGTACAGATACACTGCAATGCTTATTTTTACATATCCTATCTTGCCCTTTGAGACACACACACACATAATATTGAGAACAAAGCCTGGGGTTCGACCACATCCTGTCCTTTTGTCAAGGACAGGATTCGAACCAGTGATCTTATGGTTACAGGCACAGAGGCCTAACCCGCCAACCCCACCAACAAAACATTTCATAAACAAAACTCAGTTACACCTAAACCTCTGTGACTTTAAGCCTCAAATCATTTCATTTCACTGTGCTGTTAAAAAAAAATAATAAAAAAAAAGACAAATTGAATGGTGTGAAACGATGCACGCCCATAGCTGCAGAGTGGCATGAAGAACCTGGCACATGACAAGCTTGCAAGAACGAACTTCGTGAACTTTCCTCAATGGAACACATGCAGAAGAGGCGGGGAATGTAAAGGGGGGGGGGGAGCGTGTAAGAATGTCCATGATTTGATTTACTTTTGATTTACAAAAAACGACAGTCAAAACAGTCAGGAGGAAACGGCGAAATGCAGACGGACACCGGCGCGGACACAGGTGTGTGAGTGTCCACTGCGTTACTCCAGATCCAGGCCTGAAATATCCCCCGGGGCCGTTTGTCCAGGTCTAATGCTGCTGCCAACAACAACAAACTGGGTTCAAATCGGTACACAACTGATGAGTAACAGGTGGCACAGGACACGTGCGTTCTATTTTTACGGCAAGCTCACGGCAGGCTGGGCACGGGGCTTTTAGAAGATGTGACAGTCCATTTTGTCTTTTCAACACTGCTTCTCGTCTTCCGCAAAAATACAACTCAAGTTACGCATGGGCTGCGATTCCGTCAACCAACCGGCATGGGTGATGTCGAGTTTATAAGCCAGCCAACAAAAAACCTTATTAAAACCTTAAATCGCTGCCTTTAAGGACCTTAAATGTAGCTACCTGATTTATGTTTTCCACTTCAGACAACTTAATGTAATACATTATTTTATCAGCAAAACTGCTTCTCCATTCAAAACAATTCCAATAGCCAAGATCTGTCAAGTGATCAGTCATGTGATCTGTCACATGACTCCTTCTTGGCAACATCAAGCGAAACAGCTCAATCAGAGCTTAATAGCCAAGCAGGTCTCCTGCTTGGAGTACAGGACCCCACGTCAAGGAACATGACGGACAGGAATGGCATCCACCCCCCCATCCACAACCCCCGCATACCAGTGGGCAGTCGGTTATCATCTCAGCCAGTTCATCTCATCTCCCTCACAACTTTTTATTTTTTTATTTTTTTTTGAGCGCTGGTCTGCATGTAATGCAGATGTATTTTCCCTCCAACTTTACTGCTTTGCCCGTTAAATAATTATAAAAATTCTTATGCGGATATGTGTTTAAGAGCAGAAAACCACTACATTTTTGCCACAGCACTGAGATAGATAAAAATAGCCCCATGACAGCGTACACGGCTTCTGCTGTGGTTTTACAATATACTCGCTGGTAGCCATTGCCCTGCTGCTACACAGGGAGCGAAACAAAACATAACCTGCTGTAAAAACTATTAGTCACCCTGCAGACAGACGGATGCTTAGCGCCTATTGGGGCAACAGCCCTGTGGCCCACTTTGAGCATCACGGGATGCCTTGTGACTATGAGCACTGGCCAATCCCAGAAGCCTGACCACTGCAATGCCAGCAAACCGAACGTTCTAACCATTACGCCCTCTACTAGTCAAGAATATGTTTATCCCACCCAGCAGTTAAGACCCCATCCTCCCATATCTCAAACACACGCAGAAACATACCTTAATACAGTAAAGCCAGAAAAGCATCAGGAAAATTACCGCTATGTTTGTATTAAGCAGACACTTTTATCCAAAGCGATATAGACCCTGCAGCAACTGAGGGTTAAGGGCCTAGATCAGGGGCTCAGCAGTTATATCACTGCCAACCCGGGGATTTGTACTAACAACCTTCCGGTAAGAGGCACAGTGTCCCACTCTGCTGAGCCACACAGTGCCCCGAATGAAAAGCCCGCAGAGCCTCAGAGATTCAGAGAACTTTAACCATTAACCCAACATTCGAGTATGTGCGAATAATCCACATGGGCTGTGAGCTCACTCCATACTGGCTCCCTATACTGGAGTGCAGTGGGTAAAACTGGGAGGTAGAAGCTCTTTGGCTTCCAGAGAAATGCTGTAAATCCATTTTGCTCATATTCACAAAAGGACAAGGTAAATAAAGTGACGGCTGCCCAGGCCGTTGATGTCTGCTCCACCCTCAAGCCCAGCCATTCGGGAAAGCAATCGGCCCGCCTGCGAAGGGGGGGGGGGGGGGCACATGTGCCTTTAACGTGTGAGGCGGTGATGAAGAGCCTAATCCAGGTTTT
>JAODLD010000069.1:6075552-6091447 GCA_026781065.1 Mormyrops boulengeri
AAAGATTGAACAACGTGTGGTGCACAAATCGGGTGTAATATGACTTTGCCTTTAAGAATGGGAAAGAGAATTTCCTGCCTCTATAAATAGAATAAATATATCACATGCCAACTCCAGTGGTGCCGTTTATTGGATTTTTAAGACTGAAAGAGAGAGAGAAAAAGAGAGAGAGAGCTGCACTTGTGCCATCACCAGGGATCCGGGTGCCAGCAGCACCTTCGGAGGGTTTCCTGTGGGCTCCCTGTGCACCATATCAACACCATCATTTTTGGCCTATCTAGGTCCATTGACAAGAGCATCAGCAGAGAGGAGGGCTTTCTGAAGACCCAACAGGGGCGAAATACTCACTCGTGGCCATTCTGTCCGAAGGACAGGGTGGTATGCCATGGCCCACTGCCCAGTGATAGGCTCCTCGCCCCACCAAAAAGCTGAGACAGAAGAACCAACCGAGCATGTTATTGAGGGTGTGATCACGACCGCTGTGAGGTAACAAGCACGGCCAACAGACAAAACAACATTTGCCGTTAACATTCCAGTGGTTCCAAATAAAAGACTGGGAGGGTCACATTAATTCAATAAATAATCTACAAAGGTCTCGATACACAACTAATTAAAAAGCACTTATGCAGAAATATGGAAATGCGTAACCGTTTAAAAGTGGTTTGGAGCAAGAGCGCTCGCCAAGCAACGAATCGATAAAATAAATCCAGGTGCTTTCTGGGAAATGGCGAGCGACTGCCAGCCAGAATCATGCTGATTTCGGCCGAATGCTATTCCTAGAGAGAAGGGGCCCCATTTCTTGTTTCTTCTGCATCTGTGATGGTCCTCCCATGTTTAAAAAGAACTAAATTCAGCAAATTCAAAGAAAACACTATTTCGCACATTCCATATTCCAAGGGGAAGGAACGCAATAGCTGATATATTAAGTTTCGCAGATTCCTAAGGAAATCCTAATCTGAAGAACATGCTGTCAAAACAGGGCCTCTCTACTGTAGGCCTTGGTCCTGGGGAACCCATTAAAGGTGGGTCTCCCTTGGGGTCAGGTGGCTGAGGTGCCAGTACCAACTGGAGGACCTACCATGGAGGAACACGACCTGCAGACAGCTTTCCTTTGAGGGCTTCGCTCAGCAGTCTGCTCGCCACCAACACCGGATTCTTAATGCCTGGTAGGACAGACAAACAAGAGCAACACACAGGTGTCAGTATCCCCAACACACATATCAAATGCGGTATACAGATTGTACCAAAAATCAATTAAACAAGGAAAGAGGCGGTGAGTTAACTGAAAAGGCACTTATGCAGCCAACAGATTTTCTTTCTGTTTTGGGCAGAGTTAGCCGTGTCCCACATTAACATCGATCACTGAAGGGGGACTGCAAATCAGTCACTGGTACAAACTGATAGTACTGCAAGTCTGCATGGTAAGAATAAAAGAATGTATTTACTGTGAATTCAAGCAAAGACCTCAGTTGGCTAGAGAAAAACATCTCAAAGGACAGCATGCCCAGAGCCAGAAGTGAATTCGGGGGCTGACCAACAAGGGGGTTTCAAACTTATGTTTGCTACCCGGCCAAGTGCCTAACTGATAGCAAATATAATTCGGCCGGGGGTGGGAGCTCAAACCTGTTATTTTACTACATGGCAACATGTAGAAAAGAACAGTTCGCTTGTCAGTTTAATAAACTGATACAGTAGCTAGTTCTTAAATACTGATGACTGTCCTGCAAAAGATTTTTCCCTTTTGGTGATCTATTTAGTGAAGTGTGATGGGCAGGATTTTTTTAGAATTTAGTGATTGTCATTGTTGACACACCACAGCACACAGTGCACTACAACGAAATGTGTTCTCTGCATTTAACCCGTACGTGACAATGTGACATAGCAGAGGGCAGCTAATTCAGCGCCTGGGGAGCAGTGCAGGGGGCGGTACTGTACCTTGCTCAGGGTACCTCAATGATACCTTGATGGTTGGGGATTCGAACCCGCAATCTTTCAATTACAAGTGCGTGTCTCTAACCATTAAGCCACCACTGCCCTTTCTCTGATTTCTCAGCTGCAAGTGGGAGAGTTTACTGTGTGTTCCAGAAATGCAGCCGCAATTGGCCTCTTGAAACTTACACACGCATGCATACAAGCGTACACATATAAGCAGACGTATACAGGAAAGAAATAATGGAAGGTAATACTTGGAACAGGGCTTCACTCTCAATTGCCTACTAGTGAAAACCTTATGGGAAATGCATGGACAGGGAGCATTATAAATTTGCGCCAAGAAGCATTCCTTTGCCGTGTAACAATTTTACGGTTAACTGTTAGAGCAAAGAACTGCAGTCTTATCAGCTTTGGCTGTGACGGTAAACACTTCCTGCTTCTCTGATTGCTGCCTTTGAGTAGACGACGTGCCTTGGCAATTTTCTTTCAGTAGGATGCAAATGCGCTTTAAGCTTTGAGGCCTCTAGGGCTTACTTATGGAAGAACGGTTCAATACTCTTGCAAAACATCTCCAGTTGCCCATTCCGGAGGAGTAGACTCCACAAAGTGACACTCTTTTGGAGTCTGAACGCACTGTTTTTTTGTGGCTCACGCCTGTCATAATCAAAAGCCCACAGTGGGGTACAGCATAATGGAAATGGCATGGGCAACCAAAGCAGCCATTTTTACAAGCGCCAAAGACAACTGCCAGAACACAGAAGAAAGAAGGATTGAGAGGACCTCCATTCAGTCCAGGGGAAAGCAATGCAAGGGACTTATCATGCAGAAGCTCACGCCATTAAACAGGCACAACCAGGGACAAAAATAACACCAGTGACGGACAAACTCACTAGCTTAGAAACCTTACCACTGAGGGCACCGACGGCCCCATACTGCAAGGATTTTCCATCCATGATGCTGGCGTCGCATTCAATCTCCCCTGACAGGTTCAGGTTGGAGCCCATACCCGCATTGGTGAAAGGAGAATCCTGAGAAGTTCAAACCACTTTTAAGACACCTGTCGGGCTTTTTTGGCACTGGATTCCTCCAGCTGTTTCCCTTCGTTCTCCATCCAGCAGCTGGATAACATTCACCAAGGAGCTCGAGTCTTATCGTGTCGAGCCATGCTTGCGTTTCTGTGAACGATTCCATTAAAACGACTGCGCGCCCCCAGCCAATCACACAGTCAGATTTATTACACCCCGAGAAGAGTAACACTCCATAGGTATTGTAGTGTTTCCCAACCCGGTGCTCATGGACCTACCATCCTACTGGGAGCTGGAAGGAAGCAAAACTGTGGACTGTCTGGGGTCCATGAGCACTGGGTTGAGAAACACTGTTCCAGAGAACAGCAAGGTGTGACGTGGGAGCGTACCTCCAACTCCACCAGTGCCGCAGTGACAGCCTCTACTGCTGGGGCACCAGCGTTCAGCTTCTCCACAGCCTGAGAGAAACATCCAAAGCACATAATGAGGGGCCACTGCTCAACACTGACCTCTAGCACAAAAAAAAAAAAAAAAAAAACTCACTGACACCACTACCCCATGTGGCATGGGATTCAACTTAGGCTGGCAACATTTTCATCAAAGTATAAATATATCAAAGTGAACACTTCAGCACAACAATTGGAACAGCAATATGCTTCTATATAGGTGAGCATGTGGTCTGGAGGCAGTAACATGATAGCAAATGTAGCAGCCCTTTAAATTAAGACGTACTATTTCGCAAAAAAAATAAGTGGAGAAAAACACCTTAAGAGATACTGGGCTATAAATTTTATCCTGAGGTCTGGCGTGCCTGAAGCAATCTGGCTCCACCCAGACAGCCTCCAGCACGACATAATTTTGCTATCCACACATGACTTGCATTCTCTGGCATGCTTTCGGCCATTCTTGATTTATTCCTGAAAATAAAGCGATGATTACAGACGGGAAGAAAGGTTCTCTTCCTGTTTTTTCGTATTTCGAACTTTTCTTGGGGCAAGAGGGACCGTCAATAAACAGAAAACACAGGATAACAAAGTCATACTTTCTGCACAATACTCGCTGGTACCACACTGCAGTGTTTTACTTGCTCCTTTACATACAGTTGTACTCTGGTGCAAACTCACCCTCTGGCAGGCTTTTTTACAGACATGCTTATACTCCTTGGCTTTGGATTCCGAGTGGTAACCGGCCCCTGAAATAAACAAGAAGTATAAGCAACAATGATGCCGAGTTGCCTATGACACAGAGTGCATTGTTCTCAGACATTAGTTAGTTCAAACAAAGTAATACGCCTTGGCATATGAATTATGGCACAATCAATAAAAGTATTGCAACAAAGGGCTCGAATTATAAGCAAGCCAACTTTGGTTCAGAAAGGGCTTGGACACTCTATAATGGTTCACTGAGGAAAACTGAAACTTAGGACATAACTACAGACTGCAAAGGCCAAACCTAGTTAAACAATGGTTGAACAAAATCTGACGATTCATTTATAAATAACGGAGTAGTCCAATACTAAAATGCATCAATTAAAATACCAAGTACACCATAAAGAGATGTATCCCTCATTTACATCCTAGGAGTTAAAAGCATAGCCAGTCGTTATGGGTTTTGTAGCAGGCTGGCATGGCACTGGTCAAAACAAACCTGCATGCACCAGCACAAACCCCATTGCCTTCCTGTCCCGTGGCTGGTCCTTCGGAGTATCCGCCGAGCCGCCGGAGATTCGCAGGCAAGTAGAAGGCAGCCGCACCTCGGCTTCTTGGATTATTTTCTCCATGACCCCAGCCCGACTCAGGAGGCATCATGCCCTGGCCGCCACTCAAAGGGCAGGCATCATAGCAGGAGACAGAGCGCTGAAAACACGGAGAATGGGGATGAAAACAAGAGGCAAGCCGGTGGCAGGTACAGAGAGCTATAGATGCTGACTAATGTGTGGGAAGGTACGATAACAACAGTACGGGTCATTCAAAATGTATAAAGTATTTTAAGGGTATTTACATGATTACTGAATTCAAAATTCTGGATTTGAATACCGATAAAAACACCGTCATCTCTTACTAACCACCAGAAGCATACAGACACTGGTAAATTTCATGTCCATTCGTTTTCAGTCAAAGCGACACAGAGTTTAGAATTTGTACAAATTTCTAGGAAAGCTCCTAAGTTGTTACTATGCATCAGTTCTTAAAATTTATTTGTGATCAGCACAAAGTAAACTGAATTTAGCAATTAGCTTGATATGCCGCTAGCTAACCAGCCGGCTAAACTAACTAAATATGGCAACAATTAAGAGACAGTCTTTAAACCTTACGTGTAGAATATCCAAAAATGTTATTACTACGTTAGATGGTTAAAAAGACACATAATGCCGTTTGTACTCCAAGAAGCTGACACCGTCGATTGAATTGCAAGAGTTTGCTAGCAAGCTTTTCTGAATGGGAGGGGGAAACTTCTAACGTTAGCTAACTAGCGAGCTGCATGGAAACATTCAGAGTCAAATACGTGCAGATTGCACATGTTAAATAGGCTACTTTCGACAGTGCGAGCAGACGGCTATCTAATTTGCTGCGATCGATGCTAGATGATTATTTTTGGCGCTGGTCTTTGAAAACGAGCCGCATCGCATTCATCTCGGCGTTTCGCCGTGGAGTCCGACACGCCGCCGCGCAAATCACTTCCTAGTTCATTGGCAAAGCGGCGTCACGTGACGCATGCGCGCACGCTTCCCTGGCAGCTGGAGCGCCTGAGCGCGGCGTTGTATGAGTGCGGTGAACTGATGGCGAACAGTAGTACATCGTTATTGTCATCACTAATATTCTTTGTATGTGGATTTTTTTTGTAATATATACAACGTAGATAGAACTTTCAGTGCACTACATATATAAATCATTACGTACAGTCCCGCTGTTTTGCACCGTCCTGTGTTTTTGCCCTGCCTTAGTTCCAGGCTTTCGCACCGTGGTCCTCGAGGAACCTCATATGGATATGACAAACAATCCTACGAGACTAACACAAAATTTCCGTTTATCTATCAGAAATTAATAAATGCCTACACAAAACCTTTTTGAATAAAGAATACTTTATTCGCCGTTGTACAAGTACGTGGGATTAATTTTCGTAAAATCTCGTGTATGACCCATAAATACGGGCGAGAAAGTGAAGCTTTTAGTCAGAAATTGGTTTGTGCAAAAATGTCGTTGGTTTTGAAGCTAACGCATTACAAAGTTTATTAAAAAAAATGTATGATAAGCGTATTTGACCATCAAACCACCATCTGTACTTCATGAGAGGCTGCGTCTCCATATTGGTAATATATTAGCTAAATACTTGCCTTTGAAGGGAAATTGAAGTTTACAGACATCTGTCGTCCCCCTTTAACATATGGTCATGCCACGCAAACAATCTGGGCTTCTTTCGCGAACTAGTATATGCAATGCTGATATTAATCGAGCGAGTATAAAGCAGTCTCACTAACCTTCTCCTGCCACAGCCGATAACGAAGGTGACGCAGGGGTTAATTTCATTTAATACATTTGGTAGGAATACAAGGACATACTTTTACTTAAATATTTAGCCACACACTTCACAAGTAACTGCTTTAAAATATGACCACGTAAAATCATTTCCTTATTCCGATACATCTGAATGAAGTCACCTCAGATATTTACTCTCATTGATTGGTTTTAAATTGGGCATGACTGCTGTATGGCCCATGCCAGCCTGTTAAGTCAATTACCATTTCATTGTCCTTAACCAAAGAAAATTAAAATTAATTACACACTGCATGTGTAGATATGGTGCTTTACCAAGGACACTGTAGCACTGTTAGAGCCCCTTCTGGAGCCTCATGCAGCAACATTTTAGTACGGGCGTTACTTGAAATGGTCTAGATGACACACAGACACTACTGAGTGCAAGCACTGGTCAGGATTCCACTCTCCTGGATTATCTAAACATTATCCCCAACAGATGTTTCGATGGAGACACCACCAGAAATAAACTGGAACAGATTCTGTCGGACCACAAAGCTGAAACAGGATCTTCTTTTCCACAGTCAACACAGAAATTCAGTTTGGTCCCTGAGGGCTTTCACCTGAAATGTCCCAAGCAGCCCCAGCATCCAGAACCCACAATACGATGTTGTCAGAGTAAACACAGCAGGATGTGACCACCTACCTGTTCCACCCAAATGAGTTCCAAGGTCAAACTACATTCAGCTTTATCTTAGTTAACTCTCAAGTATAATTCATTGGCACACTCCTAATAAGACATTTTGAATCACAAATCATGTTTTCATCATTCTAACACAAATGGTGTCATGATGCTTTTAAGGAAAAATATGTGAAACCATAGCGTGAACGAAAAGTGACAAGTAATAACAGCATTTTGGCTTAGTGTGTCCCAGTTGCACATGAGAATTTTACATTCATCTATCAATATAATAAATACTTCCACCTGCTCACAAATTACATATAAACTTATATATAGGGAAAGGAGTCCTGGGCCTGTATTCACAAATCCTTCTATCTTACCACTAAGAGTACTCCTAAATTGCACTAAAAGTCTTTGAGTTTTTTTTCCCCCTGAAACCTATTCACAGAGTGGCTGAGAGCAACTTTTAGTTAGGAAGAGAGCCAAGAGAGTAAGACACTCAGATCTCTTGCACGAGCTTGCCTGCAATAACCACGAGGATTGGTGGATGAGAGCCCAGTATGTGCTGGTGAAAATGTATGTGCAACATCCCATAAACACTGCTTATAGTGGCCATGATTATAGTGATCAGCCGCATATGGATTAAAAAGTTTGGGACAGAATCATTCCTGTACAAATACAGTTTAAATAATTTGCTTATAGTAATCTACTAGTCCACTTACAGTGTTCATTATTGGTCTTTTTAAATGGGACACCATATGGGAAAAATTAGAACTACGGTATGTTTTTTTTTTTTTTTTTCTTCTTTACTTTGATCACCCTACTTTGCCTTGCGGTAACCTGTCTGCTTCTGGCTAGCTACCTGAGGCTAATGCTGCGTGCACAGAAAACATGACGGGGGGAAAAAAAAGAGTAATTTTCTCTCAGTAACAAATATACTCATCAAAGCTTATGATAAACTGCCAAAACCAAGCCAACGAGATGCAGCAGCAAAACTACGAGGTATATTTTATTGTATTATAGCATATTACAATTATACACAGTTCTGTAATTTGAAAAGCATTTGAATCAGCTGTACTGTATTTTGAACAAGTCACAATGCAGTATATAACGAAGCTGTTTGTTTTATTACCTTTCATCCATGTAATATACTAATGTCAATTAGATGGTCATGTCTGAGACATAATGAAAAAGAAAAAGGTTATAATGATCATCCGTGTATAGTGATCATTTTCACCCAGACAGACATGATCACAATAAGCGGTAGTATATGATTGGGCTTTTTTGGTTTGTTGGAGATGTTACTGCACCCCTCACAAGCTCCATAACAATCATTATTCTCTCCCGACTTAGGCGGTATCCTTTAAGCAATTCAGCGTTTGTTTCATGTTTCCAAGACATTGCGACGTGGATTGAAACAGCCATTTTGTGACTGTGTGTGAGTTGGTCTTAGTGACTTAGGAGTCCTCTCGACTACTTTTAGTTTTCCCAGACTTAGGTGCTACTTTTAGTGCCAAGGGACTTTGTGAATTACTCAGTCAAGAAAACGTAGGAGTCCTACATTTAGGACTGACACGCCCATTATTTTTAGGAGTTTCTCCTAAATCGCAAGTTAGGAGCTACTTTTAGCCTTAAGATGCTTTGTGAATACGGGCCCTGTTCTCCAGGAATACAGAATTGGAGACTAAGTTTAACTGGGGAGATCTATGAATGAATGCGGATGATGGAAAACCACTATGGTGACACTGTTCAGTTAAAACTAATTAATTAATTTGTGAGATAACCCATTAATGACACAGTTGTTTTACAGTGAACCACGCTAGTTACAGATGTTTAATAAACAAGCACATCTTCACATCTTCATTAAAAAAAAAAATCTCTAAACCCCTAGATGACTCATGGCACAAGCACGCTCTAGGAATCAAGGAGGACTTCACGAAAAACTAAATTAAAAGCACACGACACAGGGAACACTTCATGCGGATTATCAGAATTTTAAAAAAGGAACTATCCATGGGATCTTGAACAAATGGGATCATATTTCACTCAAATGGCCTCATGGAATTTCTCCCCTCTGCTTCAGCCACGGTCAGGGTCACCCGCGAAAAAGGATTGTGTTCCCTTCGGCCAGTGTTTCACCGAATGGAAGGACAAGATTTAAGTTCGGTTACTTTTCTTATCATTCCAAAGTCAAAACAAGGACATGAGAGGGTCCTTTGTACAACATAAAAGTCTTCTTCCATCAATGGTTCATGCCGGAAGCTTGAAAGGAGCCATTAATACCATTGCATTCCACTGGGGAATGCACTTCAAAACGGGTTGAACTTCCTGGACATTCTGGTACAGACAGATGCAACTCCACACACCGCATTATTAATATGACAATTTTAATGAGATAATCCGTTCGGGTGGATTTCTGCTCCACTTCGAAGAGACAAGAAAATTCTTGATGATTCTGTTTAAGAGTTAATTATACAATGTGATAAGCTTTCACGCCACTAGTCTGTTCTAGTCTACCCACCTATATTTCATGCTACCCTACTTTGTCTTTTGCTTTTTTCTGGCCTGAAACTGTTCCGTTCTGTTTTTGATGGACTTGATGAGCATGGACAGCCCAGGGTCCATGGCCTTTTTCGGCCCAGCTGGCTGCTGCCTGGCACCGATTTCCTGTTCTGTCTCCTGTCGCTTCCTCTTTACGACGTCCTCCTGCTGTTGCTCCTCCCGTCGTCGCTGCTTCTCCTCCAAGATCCTCTGGGTGGCTTTGGTCTTCTTGTAGCCTGGATCCGAGGGGTCCAGGTTATACAAGTGCGAGGTAAACATGGCCTGGAAGCGAGGATCTTTTACATCAACCTGTAACAAAACAAGCAATGAGAGAATAAAGCAGGGATTTTGTTTTGGTAAAAGCAGTGATCACATTGAATGCCTACATCAATAAAATGATACTTCAGTACAAGAATGATGCACTAGAACATACCAATGAAGTCTGCTTAGGATTTAGGACCCTGTGAGGGCAAGTCACCTAGTATTTAAAACTAGGCCTTTGGTCAATTTCATGTTATTATCTGTTTCCAAATCATTACACCAGGAGAGAGATCATATCTAACACACTACATCTGGCAGTATTTAGCACAAAAATTAGCTGGGCTCTTTTATTTACCGAAAACGGCTGGCATCACATCTCCATGAATTAAACCGTTTCGAGGATTACAACAGTACATACGACCCGTCGTTACAAAACCGCGAGCTCTACTGTGAATTAAATGCTCACTATTCCATGCCCCAGGGGAAAAAGCTTTTTCTAAATGACCGCCATCGTCATATCCAAAAATTTAGAGCAAACATAAAATCGCCAGCTACTTTTAAGAATAACCATTTTCAATGAGTAACAGTTTTTGTGTGGGGCAACTTGGACTACACAATGGGTGAGACTGCCAGCCTTTGGTCATAGAGGTCAGAAAGTCCTCCTTAAAGGCACAGAATCCACACTCAGGTATACGCCCTAGAGATGTAGATGGCCTATGTTGGGCAATGTCAATGTCATGGGCCAAAACATCTGGTTTGGGTGCGTGGCTCAAAGGTAAAGCTGTCGTGAGGAAGATCGCAAGGGGGACCGACCTCAAAGTCATCCTCCTCCTGCAGCTCATTCCGCTTCTGCAGCTTCTTCTTCTTCTTCTTGCTCAGGTTCTGCTGCTCTACGATCTTGTCGTAGTTGAAGTGTTTGCGTTTTGCGTCTTCCTCGTCCTCATCATCCATCAGCAGCGCCATCTCCGCCTGGCGAGAGACAAGTGCATTGAGAGACGTTTCACACACTCACACCCCTCCAGTGTAAATCCCAAAAGAGCCACGTCTTAATAAAATGAATCTGGAATGGACCACTCTACTCCTGACAGGGGTGTTTTTCTTCAAGTTTCATGCGAGTCGTCTTTCAACAGCTCATTAAACCTCAAAAACAACACATGCTTAGTTCTCTTATATAAACGGCCATTTTGATTAATGAGTCATCAGGTCTTTTTGTGCTTAAGGGAGTAATCTGCCAATCCCTGCCTAACACTGGCAAAACATATATAAAATAAATAACTATCTGGTGAACACCACATTTTCTAAACTCTGCTGACAGGTACCTCATTGCCTAGTAACCATACGAGTAAAATTAACAATAACAAGGGATCAAATGGGTGTGACATTAAGAGAAAGTGGCATGTTGATGACCTAACACATGTAACCTGTCAAACTGACCTTTCGCCTTTCTAGCTCAGCTTCTTCTTCCGGTGTCCTCTCTTCCTCCTTAGATGTTTTCATCTTCTTGGACTTTGGTTTCAGTTCAGACCCTGGGATCAAGGGACACCGACAAGTATAGTTTAAAAGAAAAAAAAATTAAGTGGACGAGGATGATCTGGTTCTGCTTTACATTACGGCTCACAACGCCTCTTCAGTTCAGCCGTCGCTGCCTGTGACCTCGCACTGCATGCAAGGTTTATTACGTTCTTTCAGACTGTTTACAATACATTTTGCCCTCAATCCATTTTCTTTGGACTCCAAGCTATATGTGAAATGATTCTTAGAAATCATTATTCTGAGGTCATCTGCAGGCACACCAAGGACTTTGTGTATGGAGAAGCCGTCTTTCATTTATCATTCTTCCATTCTGCTCACTTAAACAACAGAAATGTAAAGTTGCACATTTTCTACTCGATTGATTAGATCAAAGCAAACCTTCAGAAGTCACTGCCAAAAATTATATAATTATATCAGTATATTTAAAAACTAATTTGAAGGACAGCGAGTCACTGCTGGTGTTTATATAAAAATAGACAACAGTAATATTGTTAATTTCCTTCCTTCCCCACTATGTTTGTGATTAAGCTCACTGTCTCATTGGTCAGAGACTAGAACAGGTGACAATGACAAAAAAAACCTGATATTCCAAGTTCTTCAGCGAAGTAGGGATCACTGAGGTCAACGTCGGGTGGTAGGTCATCATCACTTAGGTCAGACTGAGGGGCAGCCTGTATTAATATAAACACAGATGTAAATAAAACATTCTTAACAAGCCCGGTTGCTTGTACTCAATCACATTACAATACACCGGCAGTACATTTTAGGACACGTAGAATGAAATAGTATCTAGCTATATGCTAATAAGATATATTGTAATATGCTAATAATCTGCTATATTTGTGATAGTGTGAAATTCTGTTGCAGTGCACAAATGCTACAACAATATCAAAAACAGCAACAAGGGTAAACATGTAAAACACATACTTTTCAGTTTATCCATGGCTAAGCTCCCTCCAACAAACAGTCCACATAAGCTAGCCCCATGATCAAAGTTATGTTTTTGGGCTAGAACAAGTTTTTTTTGTCTTTAATCATATACTCCGGATAATGATATTTATTTTGGCTCATACTGACCCTGATGAAAGAAGGCGCCAAGGCTGACAGTAAGTAAACGGCGGGTGAGATAACGCTGCTGCCCAGGGGCTGCCCAGGGCCTTTTTTTATTTTTTTTTTGCATGACTGCGGGTTCTGTGTTCAGAGACACATGGACTTTATAGGCACCTCACAGTTTCACAGACCACTTCCTCCTGAGGTTCGGTACGAAAGCTCCGCTCTGTGCTTGTCGTGTACTTTTTGTGGGGCAGAGCAAGATGAATTCATTCATCTTCTCACGATTAGAGAAGCTTGTTTTAAAGATCTTTTGGTATTAAAACAACTGCACTTGTGTCTCAGGTCCAACCAAAGGAAGCAGGCCTTTCTGCCCCAGAATAAATTAAAGCTTTCCACTCGAATGAAGAACGATCATACCACACATGTAGCGATATCATTAGGCAGCGCAATGCCAAATAGCTCTGCGTTTAACAAGCTGTAGCAACATAATGGATGATGCAATAGGAAAGAGTAGGTCGCTTGTAAACATGGGGCTCCTTTATAGCATATTAAATAGCTTTCCATTAAAAAAACAACAAGAATCCAGAAAAGCTGAACGGATCCGCAACCTGCTTGCGTTCCGCCTTCTTTTGTTTCTTCTTCTCCTTCTTCTTCTGCAGGAATTCTTCCCACGGGGTCAGCTGGACCTTACTCTCCAGTTTCTTTTTCACCAGTTGCTCTGTTGTCTCCTTCAGACCTGCAGCAAGAAAAGGAAAAAGAAAAGTATATAATAAAAATGACGTTTACACAATGTCAGAATGCCAGCCTGGGAGGCTGATGGTAGGAGGGTGTTTATTGCTATCCATCTCTTTGCCTAGAGGAACGTGAAACAATTGTGAAGCCCTTTACTTAAAGCAGTCATCATAATGCATTATAGATACCTTCAAGATGCAAAATAATGAATGCATTAAGTTTTACAAACACGGCTGTAACTCTTTATAAAAAGGCATGACACATTGTAGCCATTTTTATAATTCATAATGAATGCTCTATGAAGCTGTGAGCTATAATGCACTATAGGTAGAGGCTGAGGTCAGTATAAACTATTGTAATGCATTATGACGGTATTTACAGTGCATTATAGATGAGAGCTTCATAAAGCATTTATAATGCATAATAAACATGGCTATAATGTGTTATGCCTTTTTATAAAGAGTTATAGCCTTGTGTATAATACTTCATAAATGCCTTATAATGCATTATGAAGGTATCTATAATGCATTATACATGAGTGCTTTAAGTAAAGTGCTACCAGGAATTCTTACATTATGGCAGAATCCAGAACCCAGTGATAGGTCCACAAACAATTAAGACCTCTGATCTCATTCATCTGCGTCCATCCAGCCAAGTCAACACCACCAATGCTGAAGCAATTTGAGGCAGCTGGAAGTGTCTCTTTGCGACATGTGGAAGGCGGCTGGACTGCATGGCCTGACGTGATGATCCCTCTGTGCGGGGTATGCGAGTCCGCTGGGGTCCTGGCTTTGCGCCTACGCTTCTTTGGGTGTCTGTGTTTGCATAAAAACCTCACAGAGTGTGAAACTTGGGGCCAAAGCATTAAATAAAACACTGATTTTTTTTTTAAAAAAGTGCAACTCAGTGCTATTTCCAGTAAGGGATATTATCCTCCCCAGTGCCGTTGCAGATCCACCAGATTCCAGTACATGGACCATTCTGTTCCCAGCAGCCGCACAACAGCAGCTGACAAAATGGCACAGCTCCACAGAAGAAGCCAGAATCATCGACGTCAGCATTAAAATGTCGCGAAAAAGCTGGAACAACTGAGGAATGGTTTCTGTTCTGAGTGGCCTCTGCATTTTGTTGGCTCAAATATGAAGATACAAAACATGTCTCTAAAAGGCACAATTATCCAGTATAACAGGGTAGGGAATCTTATACAGAAAGGGCTGTTGGGTATACGGGTTTTCGCTGCAACTCCCTAATTAGATTACTAATTAGAGGACTGATTGGCTGAAGAGTCCTCACGCCTGGGTTTGAACGGCCGACCTAAATGTTACCCCAAAAACCAGCATTGAGGATAAGACTGCCCACCCTTGCAGTATAACCTAAATTAAGTAAGTAAATTAAGTAAATCTAAATTATAGTTAGCATCAGAGATTGAGCTCATTTACCATAATCTAATGCCCATGGCTTCTTGGTTACTAGGTATTTTATCCAATTTTTCTTCTTTTTATTAGTTATGTTGTACAAATTTAAATTTTAAAGTATAAAAAAACATGCTTACGGATTGCCAATGGAAGGCAACTGAAGAACATCAAATTATTATTTTTCACCACTTTGCTGTCCTCCAAAAAAAACTACAACCAAGGCCAATACAGATCAAGGCTGTTTGCTTATTTCTGGCCTGGTTTTCTGATGTGTTTGTGTATTGGAACGAAAACTACAAACACAACTAAACAAAAGAAGAGTTTTGAGCATTTGTGCCTTTCTTGTTCTGAGCTGTGGACCACGCACATCTTGAGATCTTGCTGCTAACATTTAAGGCCATCCACAACCTTGCCCCTCCATATCTGTGCGACCTCCTACAAGTTGCCACTCCCTCTTGCACCCTCAGATCCTCGCCCGCCATCCATTTCGCTATCCCCCCCGCCCGCCTTGCCACCACGGGGAGCAGAGCTTTCGGTCGCTCAGCTCTCCGGCTCTGGAACTCTTTACCATCTGAGCTCAAAAACACTGACACACTTTTCAAATCGAATCTTAAAGCCCACCTGTTCAAGCTTGCTTTCTCACTGTGAATTCAGTTGCTTTGTCTAATTTAACCTGTTTTATATTCTTGTATTTTTTATATTAGTATGGTTTTATTATTTATATTGTTCTTTTGCATTCACTGTACGGTGTCCTTGAGTGTCTAGAAAGGCACCTATAAATAAAATGTATTATTATTATTATCATTACTACATCTGTCAGACAAGGCAGCTTGAATCGGGACCTGCAGAGTAAAGACGGAGATCCAGGGAGCTGAATGGATTGACACTCAGTGGCCTGTTTAGAAGGCCCTCGATAGCAGTCAGCACTGGGGACAAGGAAATGGAGAAGGGAAATAAATGAGGTTCCAGGTTTATCCCAGTCTGCCTCTGACAGGCTGAGGCTTGTCATCTACTACGCCGATGAGAGTGATGCCTTCTGACAAACATCTGCCTGCAACCTGTGCTGTCTGTGGTTCGCATGCAGCCGCGTTTTTGGAGAGTGTCTGTGTTCCGTTATGTAATTACTTGGACATTGACTTAACGGCGCTTCAGACGCTCGATTTGGATGAAAGGCCTGTGGGGGGGGGGGGGGGGGGGGGGGGGGGGGGGGGGGGGGGGGGGGGGGGGGGGGGCGGGGGCGGGGGGGCG
>JAODLD010000069.1:6099372-6110578 GCA_026781065.1 Mormyrops boulengeri
CCTTATTTAATTTTTATAAGCCAAGATATTATAGCATTTAAAATGTGTCCGGTATTTTTGGCCCACCCTATACTCCAACAGCCTTGCTTGCGGGATTCAGCGGGCGGGAGCGGGACAAACCATAACAGATGCGGGCGGGAGTGGGTCGAAATATCACACATTTCTGCGGGAGCGGGACAGAAACTTGCGGGAGCGGGATGAAAAATCAGTCCCGCGCAGACCTCTAGTATATGGTAGTGTTTCTCAAACTGGTTCCCCGGGACCCCCAGACTCGCCCCAGTAGGGGGCTGGGAGGGAGCAAAGACACGCACCGTCGGGGGGTCCCCGAGGACCGGGCTGAGAAACACTGATCTATGGACAGCAGAAGGCATTGTAATTAAAGTTACCAACTGGTCCTTGCTTCTTATTTAAAAAAAAGGAAAAAGGTGCGTCTTCTAACGTATTTAACTCTCTGATTGTATCAAATGACCGATTAAAAACAGCAAGCTATTTCACGCTATTTTACGATTATTGATGAGTAACGAAACATTTTACACTGGAAATATCAATTACTGTCATTTATTCCGGACCGAGAACAATCATTTATGTAATTTCTGCTATGACAATAACCTAAGCCTGAAGGGAAGAATGAAGTTAAAGTAATTAATTTGAATTTAAAGAGAAAAAATATTGGGAAAGTCTGCAATGTCAAATACTTGAAAGCTATAAATATAGATATGTCACTTCGTACAAAGTGCAAGTTTCTGCTATAGCCGTTTCATGAAGTAAAGCGAAATGCACACTATGCTAAAAGACTTTTTCACTGAATACAGCTAAGCTTATTTCTAAGATGAACATTCTTACAAGTATCGCCGTGGCTTGTTAGCCACACTTTAATCACAGGTAAATCGATGGTTGCTTATCAGCTCGCCGGTTAATCTTAGATTATAAGAAAATACAAATACGTAATGATTCAACGCGGTTACATATTCACGAATAGTCATATTTCACAAATTCTTACCAAAACACTGCTGTCAGTTTTCCTTTCGCACACTTCGATATGAACTTCCCGACACACGTGTTTTTTTTTCTCCCGTCATGCACTTACTTCCGCCCTCCGCAGTCTACGGCTTGCAGATTGGCTCAAAAAGGCTGCAGATTAAAGACAACAGTAGGTTAAACAACTTGAAGGAGAATACAGATGTATTTTCACACAAAGATTAAGTTCTGGACATATTATGTAGGAGCAACGCTTTGCGTTTGCTGCCATTTATTATTATTTTAATTTGAAGAAGATTCTGTAAAATCTCGTTGTGCAGTCCAGTTCCAGGTTTTAACTCGAATACGTCACGTACCATCGGGGGCAAGGGCGAAGCGCTTAACCTAGTCGGGGATATGTAAGCGATTCCGTTGTTCTTAGATAGTAATCATTTAAAGGCTACAGGTTACCGGTGATTTATCTGCTGAAAATTATGAATAACGTTTTAAGTAGCCGCGTCCTCTATGGTACTTGTAGTTTTTGTCGATGTTTTCTGAGAAGACACGGAGCCTCGACACATGTCACCGAACCACGGGGGACGACTTCTACCGTCAGTCACAGGGATGCTAGGATAGACCTGTCGCGTTTTTATGCATCATCACAAACACCATGTTCAATAAAACTACCGAATAACCGGCAAATGTCCGATAAGATTGCCGGTGCTATGAATGTGTTTGATAGGAACATGAAACGGAAACAGAAGCAGTGGGCTGCCTCCTTGGAAGACCCCGATAAATACGAGTACCTCAAAAACGAGGTAGCGTGAATATTTCTGGCTGACCATCCGATAAACCTGATATCTTCACTCCAGGAGCAGTCGATCTCGCAAAAATTCGTGCTTTTTTACTTTTAAACTTAATCTGTACGTGCGACATGCAGAGCTGCTGAACGCACATTTTGACTTCATTGAAAGTGGTACTGAGTAAATCACATACACACTGGAAGCATATGACAATAAAACATGACAGACGTTTACCCTCTTGGTCTAGGTTGGCAGCAGAGTCGCAGACCGGGTGTATGATATTGCAAGGTAAGACTTAAAATAAGATCGTACAGATAGAATTTATTAGCCAGTTCAAATAACTTGCTCCTGGTGCACGATTGCAGAACGTTTCCTTTGGCTTTGGATGTCGGCTGCGGGCGAAGTCACATTGCGGAGCACTTGAGCAAGGTAGGCCTACTCCCCAACAGCCAAATCTGCAGAAACAGTAATTATTATAATCATATAGTAACGAATGCGTCTGTGGTTAGGGATTCCCATTGCTCATTTGCAGTTGTGATTGTCTCTTAATTACTGTAGCCTATTAAAAATTAATGATTCCCAATTTTTCAGTTTCTGTCATTTGTATTAACCCGCACAAAATGTGCTATAGTATGTGGTAACTGGAGGAGGAAAAAACATGAATACTGCAGAAGACCTGCAGATGTACTTAAAATTTTCTGGACTGGTACTCTATATCAGTAATCGGTTTCAATATCACCCTAGAAAAATGCATACGTGTTTCTCTAAAGAAATTCTTCAATTGCAGGTAAAATTTACTTTTTCATTATAATGTATTTATTTAGATCCAAAATGATGTACATTCTTTTTGAGAAAGCAGGGTCAGACAGTCTCTGGACCAGTTGGGCCTTGCTCAGGGAGGAGCCCAATGGTCAAGTCACTCTGCTGACCACAGTATTTGAACCGACAACCTTCTGGTCACAAACATAGTGCCCCATCGTGCTGAGCTACACACCACTGCATAAATGGTTGCATAAATCAGAGTTGTCATTTTACACATTTCGGCACTGAGCCTGTCCTTTGGCTTGTATGTCGAGTGGTCATGAGGTTCATTGAAAGTACAGCCAGTGAGTTGGTGGCAGCGATTGCTCTGATCGATTTCCGGCACGCATTGATGGTAATTGGTGTGCATTACTGGGGTAGACTATGAGGCAGTCAGTCGTGCCGGCAAGATTTCATGCCTGCAGCAGGGCTCCAAGACTGCCCATGGACTGGGGTTTTGGCATCGGTAGGTACAGATGGAGTGTTGGATCTGTCCAGGCTGAAAAGGGCTGAGGATCTCCAATGGTTGACCATCTGGTGATGGAGCTTTCTGCCCCACTACTCTGAAGGACACCGGGGTCTTACTCTGCTGATTCCCTGGACAGACCAAAAACAAAGCAGTTCAGCAGCCTATTACTGACCAAATGCTTACAAAGAGACAATAGCTGGAAATCGCAACAGATCTGTTCGACACGTGTACTGTTTTTGTTGGATTTAATCACATGCACACACAGCTTTGGCTTTGTTAATACAGTAAGGCAGCTGATTTCTTTCTTGCTATTATACTTCATTAGGAAAGTAAACCTTATAAAGAATTGGGCTCACAAATAGTTGTTTTTTGCAGTGTTACTTTTCTCTCTCTCTCTCTGGTTGTAATGTATAGCAAATAACAAAGTGAATCATTTGTGTTGTGATTGATCCTTCAGGATGTAGTTGAGAGGCTCTTTTTGACGGACATCGCAGAGAACACTTTGGTGAGTTTGATACCGGTAAAACCTGCCAGAAGGTGGAGACACGTTGCAAATTTGTCATGGCTGCAATTTATGGCAGTGCCACAAGGGGTTGATTATTTATCATAAATGATGTGCGCCTTGAGGGGCTTGGGTATCAGATTTAAGAGCTCTAATCTCCAGCAGTTGCCTGTAGTTAGGTTATGCATATGTTACAGCTGACTTCTGTTTTGCTCCACTGTAAAATACTCATACCGTATGGTTTTTATTTATGATGCCTGGAGGAGCATAGTGTCCAAGTTCATCATTTTATTTAACTTTACTATGTAGTTAATGTCTTTTAGCCAGTATTTCATGAATAGCAAGTGGCACATTATAAGTCAGTAATATCTAGCAGTTAGTAACACCTCTCATTCTGCATTTAAAAATCACAAGAAACTGATATTTATGTCAGTAGCTGCATGAACGTGCGGTTTCTGTGTTTGTGGCTTGGAACAATCAGCCTAAATTTGCTCTTGTTTCTTCTCCAGAAACTGAGGAGGCAGAGTGACATTCCTGTGCAGTGTATCCTGGCAGATGAGGAGTTTCTGCCCTTCAGAGAGAACACGTTTGATTTAGTGATGAGCAGTTTAAGGTTCATGTGCTGACACCTTTTCCTTTTTAATCACTTTGATACTGGCATCATTGTACTGTGTTTTATTTTTGTTGTTTTCAAATGCAAATTTTGTTGTTTTCAAATTCAAAACGATTGAAGTATCCCTGTTGAAAAAAACAGATAAAAACAATCTTTTGCTGGTACTTTGTTTTAGCTAGTCTGGTATGGCCAGCTAATCCAGCTTAGAATAACCATCAAAAGCTGGTATGACCAGCTAAACTATCAAATTATAAGATTATAAGATTTGCTTAGATGATTAGTCCCCATATTCATCAAGAGGTATGCTTGATTGGCTGGTCAAGCATTTGAGCTGGTAGCCCTTATGAATTTTTCTCTTATCTATGTCAGCAAGGACCTAGGCCAGATTGTTTCAGTTTGAGGGACAGACCTTGTGAACCAGAGACCTTCACATAAACAGTCCTGTTATTAAGCATTACTTCCTGTTTTATTTATTTACTTCAGGGCAGTGTTTCTCAAACCAGTCCTCGGGGACTTCCAGACGGTCCACGTTTTTGTTCCCTCCTGACTCTCAGGGAATTGGGAGAAAGCAAAAACGTGGACCATCTGGGGGTCTTCAAGGACTGGTTTGAGAAACACTGCTTTAGAGGAACAGAAGACCCAACCAAAGTTGCCTTTCTATGATGTGGGGAGCCATTGTAGTATGCAGCTTGTGTTCTATCACTACGGGAAGCCCTGCTACTGGGTAGTGTTGTACATTTGTGGTGAAATTTATGCATTTCGAAGGATCAGCATTATGCAAAACAAACAAAAAAAGATTTGCGCATCAATGAACCACACATTTAGTTAACCAAAAAAATACTGTGTTTTTCTCTCTTTTTTTCATTCTCTCCTCCCGAACATCTGAAGATCTTTTGGTCTTTATTACATTCTGACGCCCTGATTGTTTTTAGACACACAACCTCTGTCAAGCAGAGAACAAAAGGCAGGATTACAAGCCAAACAATCTGTCATAAACCCTGGGGTGCCAAAACATTGACAGACCACAGATTAGTTTTCCGTTTCTGTGAACAATTTCAGATTAGATGTGTCATTAACCTGGTCCTGGTGCAGTAGCAACATGGAAATGTGCCCAGCACTGTACTCTGGGTCATTTTCTACATTTTCTGACATTAGCTTGCAAAGTGCTGACTGAGAAAGATTATTCCACGGGGCAGGTAAATAAAAAATATTCTTTCTGGTTTCCATTTCTAGCTTACACTGGATTAATGATCTTCCTGGAGCTTTGCGTCAGGTAAATAGTGCATTTTACCACCTCACCAGCCTTGAATACAAAAAACAAAATGTTAAATCTTGTGTGAAATATAACATTTTGGCTATTTCACTCTGTGTATCAAGGAAGCAATGGAAACGGGATCAGCAGACGGCATTCCTGCCAACTAGCAGCGTATTTCAGCCAATTGAATTCAAGGGGCGTCTGAATTTGTCTGTTTGGCAGATCTTCCACGTCCTGAAGCCAGATGGGGTGTTCATTGGGGCCATGGTTGGTGGAGAGACCCTGTATGAACTGCGCTGTTCCCTGCAGTTGGCGGAGATCGAGAGGGAAGGAGGTTTTTCTCCTCATGTGTCACCATACACTGCAGTCACTGACCTGGGCAACATCCTTGGTCAAGTTGGATTCAACATGCTAACTGTGGTACGACTTTGGACACCAGAGGGAATACTTCAGGGATACTTCCCATTACTTTTTATCATTTTTACTTTGGTGTAGATCTTGCTACAGATACCTTACATTACACTAATTTGAGACTTTGTGATTGAAGTAGGAGTCAATAGTCTATTAATGTATAAATAATATGTTAATATGTAAATAACTAAAGTGAAGTTTACAGTACATTGGTTGGCAAATTTGTATGCAAGTTATTTTTCTTTAAGAAGCATATAACGTAAACATTTAGTGGGCTAAGCATATGGTGATATTTAAAAATTTTTGCAAGTTGTCAACTGTCGGCAAACTGTTTTGGCAGATACTCTTGAAACACATAAATTTGCATAGATTTTATTAGGATACTCAATAAATAGGCTACATTATAATGGGTGGCTAAATGTAATCCAAAGGATTCTCTTTAAATCAGCTCCAAAGTTATGAAGTAGTGTATCCTGATGGGTCAAGCATTAACATTATGGTTGACTTTTTATGGTTATAGCTTGATGTAAACTCCATTTTGAGAAATATAACAAGTTAGTTTCCCCCCCTTTCAGGACATCGACGATATTCACATTCATTATCCAGGAGTCTTCGAAGTTATGAGTGACCTACAAGGTAAATTCAGTGGGTGACGTGAATGGAAACGAGACGATCTTTAGGAATTCCAGTCAACTCTCAGCCTTTAAGTCTGTGTGTCTCGTGTTCTGTGATAAAAATTGCCAGGTATTTGTGTTTTTCAGCAATGGGTGAAAGTAACTGTGCTTGGAACAGAAAGTCCATGTTGCACAGAGATACTATATTAGCCGCTGCTGCTATCTATAAAGGTAAAAATGACAATCATCTTCAGGCTAATGTTATAAAGCTTGAGAGAACTACTGTAATGTTTCTAGTAGGACTGCACGATATCACATGGCGATGACATGATATGTGCGCATGCGCAGTAAGTCTTATGTTTATGAAATTCGGTTAAGCAGAGTATGCCGCATGCTACCGTTTTGGTATGTGAAGGAAGCGATAAGCACTGAAGGTTCAGTGAAGAAAGGGACAGATCTACAGCAAGAACATCTTTTAAGACGGGAGATATTATGGATAAATAAGGTAAAAAGTCATTGGTGGTATGGCGGTACTTTATGCAGTTAGTCCGACACATTTTATTACGCATAAGGATACGCCATATTTATACAAATGACTAACTTGTGGGTATCACAGAGCGCCCCTCCTTAATATTTTAGGTGTACTACTGATCTGCTTATATTGTGGACATAAGTAAACGCCCGCATAGTTCCGAAAAGCCGGCATCCAGGCAAATTTTTGTGCCTTAAATCTAAAGCCCTGTCATCACTCTGCAGGTGCCAGCACTGATTGGTGCTTGGTGACCCAACTCAAGGCAGCGTCACCAGATTATCTGACACACTCTTGGTGGATGATAAAAAAAAATCTTTGGCTATAGTTTATTTTGGGCTAATTTAATAAAAATGTTTGTTACATAGATTCCATATAGAAATATTTCAAATAATTACGATGTGATATCATTCAGCCCTAGTTTCTAGTTAACGACTTATGTCAAATGATACACAGGCTAATGGTGAAATGTATTGAGCAGTAATATTTCCATATCTAACACCTACTATATCCACTAAAACGGACAGTGCAAAAGTGCAACTTTGTGATTTCCATAGAAATGTATGGAAGTGATGACGGCTCGGTTCCAGCTACCTTTGAGATCTTGTTCATGATTGGCTGGAAGCCTCACGAATCACAGGTATGTTCAACATATGCTCAGGGTAATGTTATAATTTCCTTCTTTAATTGTGAAGAGGCAGAAGCATATTATAATGCCGACTAAGTGACCTGACCTTGATGATCTTAATGTACCGCAGAAACATTTTTGATTGAATGAGGAGTATATAACAATAATTGTGGATTTAAATGGTGATGGGGGGTGGCAATGTAGAACATTACATGCAAGCCTAAACTGGAGCCATTTTGCTTCCTTTTAATAGGCAAAACCAGCAAGAAGAGGCTCAGCGAACATCTCATTTGCTGACCTTGGAAAGATCAATCAGTCCCCTTCCATGGACAAACCAAAGAAACGGTGAAAGAGTGGTTTGGTATACTTACTGTTGTGGAGAAGAAATCTTTCTTATTCTTTGAGTAAAGAGTAATGATTATGTCCCTGATTCAAAGTCAAACAGTTTGCACATGCATAATTTATGCTGCATTGTACTGAATTATCTAGGGAGATATTACTAAAGCTTTTACGCAAACTCCCTTTACTGTAAATCTCTTTCCAGCAGGGGGCACTTAGTTACTCATCTGTATTAGGGATTTTTATCGTCTACATTCTTAAGACAGAATATGAACGTTAAAACACCTTGCATCAGTCGACGGTCAGGTTCCTTTCCTGAGTAATCGTTTAATTTTTATTAGGTTATGAAGAATCTTTGCTGACTGCCAGTTGCAGCATGTCCAAAAGTCATGGGATCCTGCAGTATTCCTTCACCGATGGCCAAAAGATTCCTCAGAAACACTAAAATAGTCAGAAACACAGGTCTCATTTTGGACAGTGTGACTGTCAGAAACTGTCACTGCTAATTTAGCTGTCAGTGGAGGGTAACTGTGACAAGAGTAGTTTGAGCTGAAACACACTGGTCCTGAGTGAACCCGCCACCCCCCTTACCCACACTATCAAGCTGTGTTATTCAGTGAGGAAATCCAACCGGTCCCACTTGTCCAACTGAATAATATTTTGGATTGTGTAAGGTATTAACAGGGTGCATGAGATAGACCCATATCCTTAATTAGGATTTAATCTTGAGTGCCACTGCCTGTGAAAATGCAGAATATTAAACTGCAAGATCTGACAAACGGCTGGCTTCCATCCACGAGCATGTAAAAGGCAGAATCTCGCTTACCGTATTGACACTGTGTTTACTCTACATTTCTCCTGCAACTGGAGAGCATCCATTTTTAACTGGTTGGTACAGATTTGCCTGCTTTTATGCAGATGAATGAATACTTGCTGAGGGCACTTGCCTGTGCATATTTATTTAGTCCAGATTCCTGCTCTCGGAAGAGGAACAGCAAACTCCTGTAGACATCCTTCTTCCTCTGTTGCCAGCCATCGATTGTCAGTTCAAAGGAGAGAATATAAATAGGAACCCCATCCCCAAAAAAAAACTCCAGTCCTATCCAAGATATATCTATTTGTATTATTGCCAAGTGACAGATCTGACCTCGGATGCCAATTTCATGTACCAACAAAAACCGTACGTTACACTCTGGGGTTATTCCAGTATTGTCATGCTTACAGAGCCTGTGATAAGTCGGTCATCTTTCCTCTGCCTTTTCCAAGTGCTGCAGAGTTGTTAGTAAGACTGTTACTATGATTACTTTCAGCTTGCTATTTTACACAGCTTGACATTATTACCAAAGTGGTTTGGGCTAAGTAGCTTGCTGTCGAACAGCAACACTCTGATTGAAACTCGACACGATACTTTTTACATTTCACAAGTCCTGCATTAAAAACTTAACCTCTATGGCACCTGCTGTGATACACTGCCCCATATTGAGTGTACTCATTCACAGTGTGGCACACCCTGTTGAGTCCTCATGCAATTCCTGGCCTCTTCCTTTGCTCTGCGCTCCAGAATGCAGCGGTCATCCTGTTCTCTGCACGGATGCAACGTGCCTGCTGAGTCACTCGCGTAGCACCCCCACTTTCCCAAAAATAAGCCAACACTACCCAGAGTTGCCAAAGCTTCTCGCAAAAAATAATAATAGTAATAATAAGCACTGCGCTACTTTTCATACACACTAAATGTCCTCTGTCATGGTGTCCACCTTGCATTCGATATGGAGAGGCTGGATCTCTGGAGGCTGCCGACAGAATTTGACATTCATGGATTTGGGAGCAGATGGGACTGGATAATTCCCCGGCACACCAGATGACAGCCAAATGTGTTGACCATTCAGACCAAAATGCACCCAGAGAAAGCATAGAATTCTGGGGTGGGGGAATCTTATAAACTGCTGAATGAACACTTGGCTTTTTTTAATCACTACTTATAAATCTATAAGAATGCTTGTTGGAGGATGTCGGCTTTGTAGTACAGGTTGTTCTTTGAAGAAAAAAAGGACTATCAGGTTATATTATAGCACATTGAACTGTTTCATTTCTATGTATGCAGACTATTTTTGCAGCCTTTAAAATGAATCCTAAAATAGTAAACAATACACAGTGCTCGCTGCATATTTTTTAAAGGCAGTTCAACATAAGAGACGGCGGTCCTGATAACGTCGGCATGCATGCTGATGCATTGATGTAAATGCACAAGCAACATCAAATGGATGCCAGGCGGGGCCTGGTCAAAGTACGCCGCGTTCCAAGGCCATCTATGAAAAGTTTATGCTGAAATCTGTTCTCTGTTTGGGTCTAAATTATAATTTCGAAATTGTGAAACACATGAGATCAGCACTGAACTGAAACCAACTGAGGTATGTTCTTGAAGGTATGCATCGAAAGAAGCAAAACAAGGTTGTGCTCTTGAAATATGCAGCAGGAACAAAGTGAAAGTAAACAAAGACATTTAACTTGTTTTTGGCTGCACCTTTATTGAAACTTGTGTGATTATGATGACGAGCAATATTTGCGCAATAATATTCAGTTCCTTAGGCAAAAAGTATGGAGATTAAGACCTAGCATACATCACACCTTGATGATACCAGAGAAATTCAAATGGGTTTGAAGCACTGCCATTACACCCTGGATTGTAGAAATGAAATGTGTGATATCTGCCAAAGTCACAGACTTACTTATTTACATAGCATCATATTGACGTTATTCATTTGTCAGACGCTTGTGTTGCATTCTGTTACCTAATCAAGTGCACAAGTTCCCCTTCTGGGATTTGAACCAGCGAGAAAATGTTCATGAGTCACGTGTTCCTGAATAACTATCCATCTTCTAAAGCTGCTTATCCAATACGAGGTCAGAGTGAGCCTGGAGTCTATCCAAGAAGCACCGAGGGTAAGGATAGGGGCACTCTGGACAGGATGGTAGTCCATGGCAGGGCACACAAAAGTCCCCAATCACCCTAACTGCATGTCACTGGACTAAAAGAAAAGTCTGGAATAGAGGAAATTAGTGGGAAAAGCTCCACAACCATAGAGTGAAAAGTGAGATTTTAAACCCCAAATTTCGAGGTGTAAGGCTACAGTGCTAATCATTAAAGCACAACTCAATTATGATTTTACAATAAATATGTGAAATACATAGAGACTAGAAGCTTCTTCAAATATACACTCTCAGAAAAAAGGGTACAAATTTGTACCTTTGCTTGTCACTGGGGCTGTACCCTCAAGGGTCTGCCAA
>JAODLD010000069.1:6140643-6151135 GCA_026781065.1 Mormyrops boulengeri
TGTGCGTGCCTGCACGCGTGCCTGTGCTGTAGTGGTGCTGTGTGAAGTGTGGTGAATGAGGCGAAAACCGCACTGTTGTTATCAATAATGGTGAAAATGAGTATCTAATCAGATTTCTGAGAATCAATTATTATTTTTTTGACAATCCCAGTGTCTCATTATTTTCTACTCCAGTGTCAGCTATATCTTCCGTTTCTGATCTTTTGCGGTACATTTTTAGCGGTGCAGCAGTGAAAAAGGTCCCCCTTTAAACAGTTTCCAGCTGCGCCACTTTCCGAGCGTTGTGTGAGCTATTTAAATCGGTATTGCGGTATAAGAAATTCATATCATAACAATAATAAAAAAACAGTTTTCGGTATGAACCGGTATACCGCCCAGCACTAATACATACATACATAATTAATCCCAAATTTATGCTTCTAACAGCTAGTAGCACAGCGATTTGCAATCTTTGTAAAAACAAAATTTTGACAGGTGGAAAATTCTGCTAAACAAAGTGCATGCAATTGTGCGAGACAACACGAGTTATATGAAAAAAGCAATAGATAATTTGAGAATTTGGCTGTTTAGCGCACTCCCTACAGGTTGTGATACATGAGGGGCTGCTATCGTAGTGAAGTGTAAGTGTATGGAAGTAAATTCATGACAAAAGTCGTTGATGGAAAAAAAACATGTTGAATTACACTTATCGAATAAAAACGCATTGCATTAATGATGCTCTGAAGTTTCGGGGACTGTAATTTTAATATGTGTATACATTTAAACATTGAATATTTCAACTGAAAACATTTCAATTGTAATTTCATTGCTTAAATATTCAGTACAAAAATATTCGGCATCCAAAATTCAGTTCCAAAACATACATCTTTTAATGTGCACTGTGTCACTATGTCGACTAATCGCAACAGCCCTAAATGGATATCACAGTATTTTCTGAGGTTTTTACAATATTGATATTTATCTCAATATTCTAATTCATATGTAGAAAACAAAATATGACTGGTGGTTTTGAGTTTTCCTTATTTAAATACAGTCCCGCTACAACATGATTAATGTGTTCCAGAAAAACCTCGTTCATAAAAATTGCTCACTAAAATACACATATCCAATGGGGAAAGTAGGGTTAGGAGAATGCAACTACATTAATGAAGAGATGATTTTTCATAACTATGATACAATATTTAATCGGTATGTCGCCCAGCCCTAATTGAAAGCAGAGAAACGCACAAACATACCATAGCAACTTAACATCCGTCTTGTAGTGAATTTTGTTTTTGCCATCATGGCAGGGTGTTATAGCCTAGAGATGCAATAAATAATAGTCCTACAATGCTCTCACAAACTTTGTCATTGGATGAAGGAAGAAAGGTGTCATTTATTGACCATGATAGGTATAACCTTTATTAAGTTACTATTATTATATCATTTTGGCACATGGTGTTTTTTTCCATCTCAGCCAAAGAAAATGCATCCATCTTTTTTTTTCTTTTCTTAAGTGGTACATTTACAGCCACATTATCTTGCAGAATTGTATATGAAATTCTCAAGCAGATAAAGTGTGAAAGTCTGGCTTTATGATAACCTACATGAAACTGTTTATTTCCCTGGCACAATATGGTCAGTTATTTGTGCTGTAATTACTGTATTACAAAATCAGGGGTTACATTTTACAACTCCCACGTGGCATGGTAATTCTTGCCTATTTATGACTAAAAACAGTTCAGGTCTATTTTGTCCCTCATCAAAATACACCTCTTGGTCCCTCAAGGGTTGTGTCCCCTGCTTTAAGCTGGGTATACACCAAGCCGACAGCAAAAACTACCACCAACCAAAGCTGATGAATGTTTGACTCCTGCACCAGCATTACTAGAGGTGATTTGTTGTCATACAGCCTAATCAAAGAGCTCAGTATCACCCACTAGCTCCAATGCCGATTCAGCATGCTCAATCAGCCAAAATGGTGCCAATGGGGAGCATCCATGTCCGACTGTGCCGCATACTGGTGTGACAGGCAGTTGCTGATTCACCGACAGCCGGTCAGCTTCTGATGGCCGAAAATTGGCTTGGTGTGTTCCAGGCTTTAGAGTAGGAGCAGCAGGAGATGGGAGCCATGGAGCAAGACACTCTGGAAGTCCCTTGGCTGGTTGGGATCTGGATGGGTGTGAACTGGTCAAGGCCGGTATTGAGTAGATTGAGTGAAATCTGTTTGTGTAGTCTGTCATTGCTCCCTTTGATAGATCTGTACTGTAGCCTAAAAGCACAGCTCCCTGTCCCAGTAATGGGGTCCATTTACCATGCCTCCTCTGTGTTGATTGCTGAGTCCAGTTGTAAGTCAGTGTATTTAGTCTGAACATGAAAGGATTGTGAGACCATGCTGTCATATTTAGTTATATTTATGTACTGTTGAAATAGTCAAAGATGGCCACAGCTGGCTCACCTTGCCATGTAGAAACAAGTATCAGAGAGTATCGGAGAATCTGGCTGTTGGGTATATGTTTATGCTGAATACAGATTTTTATGTATGATTTGTCACTAAAGGTGCAACAATTAGTCACTAGAGGTGCATCGATTAATCGACTTAGTTGACTAAATCTGATTATCAAATTAGTTGCCAACTAATTTGATAGTCAATTAGTTGGTGACATCATGTGTAATTCTTGCGGTAACTCGAAATGTTTTGATATTACCGTTCACTAGAGAGAAGCTAACCAAAGCACTATGGTAGCTTCAAAAACAAAAAACCCCAAAGTGTGGCAGCATTTCACACTAAAGTATAGTGCCGCAAAAAAAGGTTGTCAGTTGCACAATTTGTATGGCTGACCTTAGCTGACATGGGAGCACATCCTCTGTGCTCGAGCATCTGAAGAGGAAGCACGTTGGCTCACTGGACTAAGAGGATTTATCTCCGTAAGTTAGTTGTGCTAGCTAGCTATCTAGTTAGCTAATGTTAATATTAAAAGCCATTCTGCTTCATGTTATGTGTTGTAATTTTCTGTTTTGAAATGCATTTTCTCTTGAATTGTAATGCCTGCATTATCCAACTCCATTAACTCCTTACGATTTTTCAGGCGATTTCGTTGGCGCAGAAAAATTTCCATTGTCAGACAAAATCATCAAAGTTTTGCTGGAGTTGTAGAACGCTCCCATCATTTCAATCGTTAGGTGTAAGGTGGTCAAAATAGCTGTCTTAAGTTAGTCTATCTAGCATCTTGACGTTCCAATAAGATCAAACGTGTTTAGTATTATCATGAGTTTTAGTTCATGCAAATAGTAATGTGCACATTGTCAACAACATATCCTACCTCTCCTGGAAGTTCCAGGAATCTCCCGCATATTGATAGCGGCTCCCTGACTCCCATAAATAATATACAATATCCCGGAGACTATTATTTTTTTGATGACGAGCAAGAACTGTGATTTGTAAAATTTTAGTTGCAACAGAGTGTAGACAGACAGCAGAATGCACAAAACACAGAATGCACATGTCTATCCTAAATGTAAAAATTTTACATTTAAATTTAGATGGAATGTTTGGTTTACTTGATTTAGGGAAAACTGATGTAGTTTTGGTGTATTTAATTGCTGCTGCATTGGTTTTGAATTTTGTAATTGTGGAAAACTAGATGAGTGGGTGAAATTTGATTTATTCTTTTCATAGCTCATTTTAAAAGAAAATGAATAGATTTTATGGTTTGGAAATTTTGTTTTTATCTTGCTTACGCTGATTTCTGGTAGTTTTTCTTTCAACTTGCAACAGCAACTTAAGCTGGGCTAAGATTTCCTTGTACGTCTTTGAATACTTTGTAATCTGAGTGGTATGTTAATTAAAATCATTACCTCCAGAGTGGGATGTAGCAGAGTCCTAGACTTAAAACAAACCTTTTTCCAGTATAAACCTGGAAAGTGTTCTCACTAACTGCAGCCATACATACATTTCTTGCTTTACAGGTTGACATCAGTTTAAAGTCCCACTTGCTAGGCAGACCTGGTTCTTGTAATACTTATCCAATGATTTTAAATATTAGTTAACAGGGTGTTTGGCGTATCAACCTCTGATTGCGTTATGATTTTACAATGGAAAGATGGATGAGTGTCCATTTTGGTGGTTTCTTGTTAATTAGATGGAATTGCTAGTGTAATGATTCATTGGGGGGGCATGAAGCAAATAAATGCAAATGAAGCAGCCTCTTGGAAATGAGCTTTACTGTTGCATGCAAAATTAATAAAGCTTCTGAAACCATGGAACACTAACTTTTTCCTATTGAAGTAAAGAGCTGATTCCCTGTCTCACTGGAATGCTGAAATTCCACCTGATTCAGTATGTACGATGCCCTGGAATTCCTACTCTGCTGTAAGCAGGCAAGTAGTTGCCCAGTAGTGCATAATGCCATCTAGTAGAATTTTGGTATTTGCTAGAATGTTAGACATTGCTAATATACTTTTGTTCTCATTATTTTGCACCAGTCTCAGTACTCTGCTATTGGGTATAGGTCACTGTGGAAAAGTATAGGTAGATTTTGAAGTATAGCTGTTAGCTATATTTATTTAAATATAGCTGTTAGCTTCTTGTTGTGGATTTTGAGTGGAAATGGAGGCGTTTCTGGGGGCTTTGCCAGTTTCAAACCAGTGTAACGAAACCTTAAACCCTATCTCCAGTCTTCCGTTGTAGTGTCAGGGAAGTTGGCCAAACTTGGTTGTTGCACTGTGACCGGGAACCTTTCCAGCTTCACCTACTATGCTTCCAATGACCTACCTCATTCACCAGCTTTAAGTTCTTCTTGTTTACTCAGTACACATCTTTATCCTTTGAGAGGCTTATGGCAGAAGATTCCTTAAAGAATTGTCAAATGCTGGAAGTATAATGAGCACTGATGTGATTTCTGTATTGTGGATATTTGGCAGAAACCCAGAATGGGGAATATGAGAGTTTCTGAACTTCAGAGATAACAAGGAAGGGCTAACAAATAGATTTATTAAATCTCTCACTTAAGTCATTTTCCCTCATATTAGAAGTAGAAGGGGTCCTAGTGGTCAGACCTAGAGTTGTAACCAATCGGCTGTGAACTAATGACTTTGTAGAGAGCCTTTTGCTTTTCTTTTGCATGTAATACTCAATCTTCTAATGTTCAACTGTAAATAATGCATTTCAAGGTAGTTATAAATTGGTTTAAATAAGTGTTGGCTAACCATTAAAAACAACTGTTTATCATTTTAGCAGAGAACCCCATTTCATATGTATTCTGAAATTTGTTTGATCCAGCTGTATAGCTGCAAAATACTTGTCCTAGAAAGATGTGAATCAGTAGTTCAACGGACACACACACACACACACACACACACACACACACAGAAAAAGGAACAAGAAACTTTTTCAAATGAGACAAGCAGTGCATGCCCTCAGACCCCCCAACCAGCTTTGCTGGATCAGGCTCGCTGTCTGTGTTTATTTTGGATGTGATGGGTGGAAGGGGAAAAGTGTGAATTGACTTTATTGGCCAGGGATCTGTGCTGAAGGCCTTGGACACCACTAGCGAGGAAGGGGTGGTAGCAGGGCAGCACCTCATCACTCCCTCCCTGCTGAACAAGCAGAAAGGATCGTTTTCCACCCGAGTGGCTGAGGGAAAAGTTCTGTGCATTCCTACATCAAATAATAATGGATCAAAGCTCGTAAAGACAATGCCATGGTAAAAATGTCTAGATGGGAGGAGGAATATAGGGTGTAACTTCAGCTCTGGCTGATGGGTCAGCGTGCAGACAGTGGACCATGCACGGCTTCCCTTTCCTGTACTGCTGTTTGAGCACATGTCAGCACAGTAATTTGTTGAAATCTGCCTGGCGATACTACTGCTTGCTGAACATTACGGTCTTTGTACAAATTGAGGCCTGTGACTTATGAGGTAATTTTTTGCTTTTCCCTTGAGTCAGAACTAATGTGGCTCTCTTGAACTCTGAGCTGTGGTTCTTGGTTGTCTTTATCGATAGCTTTTGTGTTTTGTGCCTTAATCAGCATTAGACCCCTTTTCACGTATTTCTGTCTGTGCACTTTTTTTGTGTGGCCTTGCAAAGTGTTCATTAAACTTTCATGTCTTTCAGTTAATTAACCCAATCCATGATTGCTTCTATTGTTATCTTCACAGTGTGCCCTCATTCAGTGTGTGGAAAATAATATTTCAAAGCCGTTTTTATGTTGAAACGTTCTTTATTCTCAGTATACATGAAAACTGATGAATGCTGTATAATGCCAAAAGCAGCCCTGCACTTCCTGATGTACAGTCCAGTCCCTTTCTCCCATATCAGCACTTGCCGTTTTCCTGTAAGCTAAATATTTAATTTGGTCAGTAATAGCGGCCAAGTTACATAAGGTGCAGTCATTGGCTTCAACTGAAATCAAGATACTCTGGGATAGCCAGGCTGGACTTGCTTTTTGGAATATCAGTCGGACACACCTTGTATAGATCGTATTTGTAATTTTTCCTTCCTCAACCCATAAATCTGTCAGATCCCTTTTTTTCTTATACTGTATATGTGTTCCTATTTTCTCAAAAGGATTTCAGTGGCTGAGTAACATTGCTTTTAGCTATTTACGATTTCAGGCTGTCACTATCTTCGATCAATGAAACAACAATTTTTTAATTTTTTTTTTTAATTATACATTTGTGAATGTTTCTTGGTGTTTGTGAAGCATAATGAAAGTATATCCCGCAGCCCTTAACACTAGTTTATACTCGTGAATTGATTTTTTTTGGTCTGGTGGAGAGACAGCTGCAGCATGCTGCAAGAGTGAGGTAGAACAAATCAGGATGAAAGCAAGGTGCCCCTATGGCTGCTGGGGACAGGAGGATAATGGAATGAAATTGCAGATAACCCATCTCTACAGTGGACTGCCTCCTTTCCTTTGTGCACGGCAGGATCTGTAGGGGCTTCAGCACCTCTATAATGAATATGACTGCCCACGTGAAACTTGGAAGCTCACTATACAGTGGCAGGGGGAGGGTGGGAGTTGCTTTCATTAGCCCTGGAGAATGGGTGAATTTCAGCCTCTCAATCAAGCATGACATGGAGGGCTAACTTTCTTTGGTGTGTGTTATAAACTCAGCCTGAGCGCTTCTCTGTCCAGATGGGACCTGGTGACTCTTTATTACTACTCTGGTTGAATCACCCAGCATTGGCTTAGGAAGTGACTTTTCTGTAATCCTTTTTGTGTCTCCCTAGAACTGTGGAGCCTTCCTTGCATGACGTCAAGGATTGCCATTGTTATTGCATCTGCATTCATTTGTACAGAGCAATGAAGAGGAAGTTTTTAAAGTGGTGCATAACTTAAGAGCTTATACGGATTGATTCCGATTTAATATGGTTTTGTAAACATGTTGATGTTTAATGGATTAAGTGTTGCACAGCAAAGACAGAGGGCGCTCAATGAGAATAAACTGGAAGAAAGGATTCATTGTCATTTTTTCATTGACCTCTATGCATACAATACCAAAATCTTAAATGGGCAAGTCAAGACCATTCCATTGGGAATTTATGCTTGCAATGACTGTACCAACCTACTTTTTGAGTTCGGTGGGGAGATACGTAATGTATTTGAACAACTACTTAACCTGACAACCTAAAACCATCTCAGAAATAACATTTTCTGAATAATTTCATAGACCTAGCCAAAAACCAAGATCCAGAGATTATTTTAGACTTTTGTTTAATAGAATAATTATTGCACATAACATATAGTAAACATTTATGTAAACACGTAGTAAACATTTATGTACAATACAGGTATCCTTTGCTTTCTGAAAGTTCGCTTTACACCTCACTTCACTTTTGCCAAAGACTTGCATTAATACTCGTTTTCCCTGATCAAAAGAAATTCAGAGGATTTTTGCGAAAAAGCAAAAATACCATTAAGTATTGTTTTGTATTGAGGTGTTATAGAGCCGGTGTGTGCCCTGAGCATCAAGAGTGGCACCGCCAAGCTCCTTCCCTGGGAACTACTCAACATCTCGGCATCAAGCCGCCACAGCTTTGAACTGTGTCTGTGAGCATCTGTGCTTTACCCACTCATTAAGGTATTCGAGATCCAAAGAGCTTGTAAGGGTGCTATGCTTAGAATACAGCTGGGCGTAATTAAGCGTTTAGGGCATTTTGCGTCGAATGTCTAGATGCAATTAATATTGTGATATTTATAAAACAAAAAAGCAGATGAAATTTACCTCAAAATACCGTGACCAAATAGAACTTATTATCTACCAATAGAGTGTGTCAAATAAGTTGGTGTTACTGTGAGCTGTCAACCGAAGGGAGAAGGGTCTGGCTGCAGATCCACTGTGTGGCATGTTCACTGACTGTGGTGGCAGTAGCATTTTTTTGTTTTGGTGGATTTTTTCCCCCAATATAAATTAATGGCAATTCCGTCTTTGCTTTATGCCATTTTGGTTTTGTAACGTTTCATTTAATGATAAGCTGTTTAAAAAAGTGTCCTGTCAGAACACAACATTTTAGTATAACAGTGTTATACCAGTTTTTCCATTCAGCATTACAGAGAGGTTTTGTTGGCACCAATCTTTTGAGTTTTAGCTGGTTGTATGTCCAGCCAGAGCCATTCCAACTATCTCTTCAAGCTGTAGTAAACAAAGACTGCTCTGGGGTGTTCTTTCCCTTATGCAAGAAAAGTGAATGTGTGTGCACTGAGCCATTTTCAGAGGGAGGGGATTTGGAGGAGGAGGCCACTGGAGGTGAGGTGCAGCTTCTGAGAGGTCATCGGGTGCTACAACCAGAGGGGGTCTGCCCAGGTGGGCGTAGATGTGCTTTTTCAGGGTTTGAGCCTGAAGAAAAGTGGGGTAGGAGTCTTTGTGCAATGCAGCTCCTCTTTGCATCTACTCAATCTAAAATAGGATCAGATCAGGGAGCCAAAACTTTCGAGATTGAGAAATTAGTTTTTTAATCGAAGAGAAGAAGAAAAAGTAGACCTGGTTAAAGAACAGCTAATCACGTGCTCAGATTTTTTGATGTGTAGTTTTGTGTCCGTGATTGCTTGCTTTCCTGTGCTGTCTGTCTTGTTTTTTTTGCTTGCTTGCTTGCTTGCTTACTTACAAAAATGTAACTGGTGAGACTCCGGCATGTGATCAGAAACAAAACAGCACGTTGGTCTACTTTTTAAAACGATATTGCACTTGCCCCTACACCATTTTTTTTTTTAAACCTGAAAACTATCTTGGTTAGGGAACATGCATTTTTCAGAATCATTCCAGATGTAGCATGCCTGAAATCTAATGTAGGCAATGCTTGCTGTATGCATCCATGCAGGGAAACGAAAGGTTGCTGATGAGAGGTCTGTGCCAGGTAAATTATACAAATGTTCTGTGAATTTTAATTAGACCGGTATTATCTACCCAGAGTTTGAAAGAAAGAGCAGAGATGGAGGAACTTGCATACATTTGCATATATTTTCAGAAATGTTAATTTAGAAAGGTAACTATTAGAAATGTAACAATGTTTCTAAGAACCTCTCCATTCATTCATTCATTCATTCCTCTCTGAAAATGGTTCTGTACAACATGTCAAAATTGGTTTAATTTCAGCTCATTTGATGTATGTTGAGGGGAAAAACTTTTTATTCCTTGTTTTGTCTGGATGTTAAAAGGCAGCATATCACCCCACTGCTCCTTAAAAAGCATAGCAGTACTCTTTACACTTTTATTTGAAACTAATGAAATGTCCCCAACTTTCAGGTTCTTTGCCCTCTCTGTGTCTGCTCCACTGATTTGCATTGATTTATAAAGTAACACCCTTTTATTGTGAATTTTACTTGAAATGAAAGATTGACACTGACATCTGAATGACATAATTCCTGATCAGCAGGACATGTGACCTTGTACCAATTGACAGAAATCTGGACATTCTTTAGGTCACACTTCTATGGCAGGCCGTTATAGCTTTAGTAGCTTTCATCTTAGCCTTCTAGAGGATATCACAAATTCAGCATCAACGTGTTAGAATGGAAATTCTTTATCAGTAATGCAGTTGCAACAAGGTACATTGTTTATTTCTGATATTAGAAGTTCAACTAACTAAGATTGTTGATATTTTTTATTTAGTAGCTGAAGCGAAAAGCAAAGTTTTAAGTGGAGTCATCGATCTACACCTTGGTTCTTTTCTGCAGTTTGGAGTTGGTGTAGGTCTAAATGAAGGGTCAAAACCAAATCCCAGCACTAAAATACTGCTTCTGTCCATGCTTGTAATATGGAATGCTGGATATATTATCAAGCCAGTGTTACATCGAGGGCTACTTTCATAACTTACTATACAACGTAGCTGCTTTTGACAGACTGATACCATTATGACTGAATTACAGGAAGTGAACATATGATTGCCTCATACTATTTATTTTATCCATGGTGATTTGTATTGCTTTTGGTATTCGAACATAAGAACATAAGAAATTTACAAACGAGAGGAGGCCATTCGGCCCATCAAGCTCGTTTGGGGAGAACCTAAC
>JAODLD010000069.1:6178323-6197191 GCA_026781065.1 Mormyrops boulengeri
GATTTTTGTCGTGTTTGTTTAATTTCTTGTTTTAGTGTTTGTGTAGTTAGTTGTTTTTGCCTCTAATTATTGTTTTTTTGACTTTCTTTTCTTTTTTTGGCTAAGAAGGTAGAGGGAGAAGTCTTCCCTAGTGGTAAACAAGCAGCTGTCAGTTTTAAAACCTCTTCGAAGAACAGTGTCACCAGGCACGGTCCTCGCAAAGTCTTTGAAGCGCTTGTCCGCTGGGTCCCAGCAGCTAGAGGCAGGTCTTAAGCAGCTGAGAGAGCAGGATTAGAGTGGCTTATGTCTTTTGACTCTGGAGAGGATCATTGGATTGAAATTGCTTTGGTGGATTCTCCTCCAACAGGGATTTTTTTCTGCTCCATTCCCTCATTCCTAAAGTTCCATGAAATTAAAAATTACACCTTGGTCTTTTGTTTCAAAACTTTCTGTAGTCCATCGGACTGTTTCTCCAAGGTCAAAAAAAATCCCAGGGGATGTGAGGATTGCTTTCACTATCTCCCCCATTTCTGCCTGTCCCTGGCTGTCCATACTTGTACACTTCCGGTACCTTTAGTGCTGTGACATTGCTCTCAGGTGACAGAGCCACTTGAGTTGGAAAGGGGGTGGTGAGAATGCCCTAAAGTGCTTTCACGGGTCTGGCAGAGTCCTGATGAATTGTGACAGGGGCATATTTACAGTAATGAAAGCAGTCGATGCTGCTGAAGGAGAGCGTCATCCGAGCTTGCCAGATTTGCAGACGCATTTGTCGCCCCCAAGGGGTGTGCCGGCATGTTGGCCAAAATGAAGGTGAAGAGATCTGCTACAAAAACTGTTATGTGACATGGTACTGTGAGGAAAGATGGTGTCACCAAGACTGAGTCTGAATCTCCAAAAAGGCATTTTCAGGATAGAAGCGTCTTATTTATTCATTTGTTAAAACTTAAAATTTTTGTTATATAAAATCTAGACCATGCAACACCTGCAAAGTCACAAAAATGCTTTGCTGTAAGCTTACGTTAAAGAAAATAAATGAATTTTCAGGTACAATAAAATTAATTATGTTGAAATCTGAATGTCCAGCTTTTAGGCAAGCTTTTGTGGTTTTAAGGGGGGTGGGATTTCTTAGTCAAAAATGACACTAAGGGCAAGTTTTTGTGGTATTTCAACGGTTTCTGGAGTGATAATGGAGATGGTTATGTGATTTAACATGTTACTGTGCTGAATGTTTCTAGTGCTGCTAGTGCTGTCACAGCTTGAAGTTCTGTGCCATCTTGATTCGCATATGCTGTTAAGTGCAGCATTGTGTAGCTGACTTCAGCAGATCTATCTAAGGCGATGATTAATATTGAGGATAGCTGCAGGGATGGGTGGGAAGCTGGAACCACCCTTCTGTTCTGCTCTTACACTCCCAAGAGTCAACAGCCTCTTTAGAAAATCGATACATGGTAATGCAAAGGGCCTTTTGTAATGAATGAAATAACTATTCCAGGATCAGACTTCCTCATCAAATGGTGTAGAGGGTCGATTAAGTTCTTGGGAGCACAATGTGTTTATTCAGAAAAAGCCATTGTGAGATGTATCACCTTTTAAAAAAATCATTAAAATGACTTAACGACTGACATGCATTAATGTTAGCAGTTGGAGGCAGTCAAGTGTGCTGCCATTTGTGTGATGTATTTGACTGAAACCACACAATTGTTTTCTTAAATCTTTGTGTGTGTGTGTCTTGCATCAGCCTAACAACCACAGGTGTGTGGATTGTACATTCTTAGAATGGCAATGGAGCCCCTTTCGGATGGGCCAGAATTGTTTGATTGTTGGTTGCTATGTAGCTTCAGATTTGGGTACTAGTTAGCACTTTGCCTGTTTTTTGCAATCCCGGATGCTAAGACTGCTCCTGCAGAACTCTTAGTAGGCCTATACATCTTATTATTATTTTTCTAATTATTGTAATATATAAAATAGTGGTGTACAATGTAATAAATTCGATTACAATAATTATTTAGGGAACAATTCAATGCATATGAAAGAGTTATTTAGGGAAAGATTCAATTTTAATCTTCAGTTTGGTTGTCAGCGCTGAAACTTGCAGAGTTTGCCAGCGCAGATTTAGCAGAATGACATCTGATTGAAAATGAAAGATCGAGCTACGGGCCTGATTTAATAATAAATTATAACCATGTCATGGGCCGGTACTTGGAGACCTCTTATAAGTATTGGATGAGCCGACGAAACCCCTCGCCCTCCACTACGAGAGATGGCTGTTCTTCCAATGCAGTCATCTCCATTATTTTAGTATTTGTCTTCTGGTGCTGCTGACTTTTGACTTCTGATAAAATTGAAATATCGGTCAATATTCACACATTGGAACGATGTTCATCTCTAAGGCTAACATTACTTTATACTAGCTAGTTGGATACCTCTTGACCATTGCTACCATAGCTAGCAAAAAGAACAACCTTTTTGCACTGCAAGAGAGGGACATTTTCCAAAAGCATCGTAGCACAAATTATCTTGATCATTATAGGGAGCATCTTGCCCTACAAAACAGAAGTGAGTAGTGCAAAGGTCATCACCATACCACAATGATCATCAGGAGGTACTTCCTTTATGAACGTTAATGACCCTTCCCTTGCCATTGTACATTTTGGAAATTTGTGTGCCAGCGCAGATTGTAACTGATTCTGATATTACAGATCAATGCCACCATAATTATCGATTTATTACAATATATAGAAAATTTTTTAAACCCCTAATATCAAATATTTTTCCCACATCTAGGAGAAGAAAAAAATGTAAAATCTAAATCTTGCAGTATGCTGAGCCAAAGCTTGAAGTGGTCAAGGAGCCATAAGATCAGTCTTTTAATATGCAAGTTGAAGCACTGCAATTCCTTCTGGATTGCTTCTAACAAAATTTAGATTTTTGAAGTTATTTTTGGTCTTTTACTTATACCTTTGCTATTGGTATTGTGCCCTTGCTATAGGTATTATATGCTATAGGTTACGGTGCTTGTGATCAACTAATCAACATGTTTTTTTGCTATTCGCCCCACCCAGTAGTTGAATGAAGTGCCTACTCAGGGATAGGAACTAAAAAAAGGTTCAGGAATTACCTCAGAGAACTTCCATCAGGCTGAGTTTAAGTTCCTGGCTCCTGAAAAAGCTTCCTGCAATGGGAAAGCACCTACATCCACACCACTTGCCATTTAAATGAGTATGTGCATATATCTGATCTCAGACCGCTCTTTCTCATATCAAGGTACATGTCACTTTTGTTGTGGTTTTACTTTTTAAAAATTTTCTCTTCCCTAATGGTGGTGGCTTCCTGTAATGTGGCCGTGGTTGGTTTGGAGTACAGTCTAAGAGGTAGCCTTAATGGGGAAGCAAGTAGAATGCTACTCGTGTGGTGTTGGTTAGGGGTGGGTGGTACACTGGTGTGATTGCGCGCTACGATATGGATTTGCACTATACTGTTAACACCACGAGAAGTCAAGAGCCCATTATTCAACAGCCTATTAATAAAAATAAAGCATTTTATTTTCTTCCAAACTTCAGTTGTAATCTGAATATTTGTTCTTGTATATGTAACCAGTTTATCGGCATTGTGTGAATTTTCTGTTAAATATACTCTGACGCCATGTCTTGATAGCTCATTAACAAATTCAAAAACAGATTTCGAACAGATTTTGCGTAATTATATGCATTATAACATATATGTAAAAGGCACAACTACCCAATTAACTCTAGAACTGCCTGTTTCCCATAACAATGAACATCAAACTCCTTTAACCTGCAAGCAAGACGTACTTTGCCATATGTAGGGCTTTTGTTTGCACTAATGCGCCATTAGTGTTAATAACAGCAGCGATTTGAAGTGTACGTATAAAATATCTTTCAAATTTAGCTGCATAAAGGAACAGGACATGGTACTTCTCCAAAAAATACAATGATATAATACCGTCACCATCCAAAAAGTGAAAAATACTATGATTATAATTTTAGGTCATATCGCCCACCCCTAGTGCTGATCTGTCACTTTAGGCTTTCTGCTGATGCTTTTGTCATGGCACTGGGGCTGGTTGGTTGGAAAAGGCACTCGAGAACCCTGAGCTTGGTTTGTTTCTGACCTCAGATCTGCTTAGCATGCATAAGACATAAATGAGATGCTTTGATGTGCAAGATGTCTTGAACAGGATGAGAGACCAAAAACAACCTCATTAGGGTTTCTTTTTCTTTTAAGGAAAAGACAAGAGAAGAATAGTGCTGTGCAAATAGTCACCTTACCTGTTTATGTTGTTAGTTTTCATAAGAATTGATATGAAGGACAATTGGGAGTATGAAATTACAGCACTTCCATCAAATCCTTAAATTTTGGTTTTATTAGAAATTTGATTTCTAATATTTTTAATAGAAATGTAATTTTAATTTCATTGTTATAAAACAGTACTCTTTTTAAATGATTTTTTTCCTCTGTCATTCTTAAACAATTATCCCATTATGACCCAGCATCTTTGCTAATAGTTTTCCATCCAAATCAGTTAATTGAAGTAACTGAGCTATCTGGGTATGTTAAATGGCACGCTATTATTTTGGTAATTGAAAACATCATGCCTTTAATTAGTTTCTATTATTACCACATATACCAAAAGAAATAGGTCAGGGAAAAATGGAATAACATTTTGTCTCTAAAGCAGGTTATTAAAACACAGTGTTACCCATCAACATGGATACTGTTAAATTATAAAACTCTCTGCAACGTAAACTGAGGAGAACTGTGTATAGATCTCATGTACCATATGCTTTTCATTAAAAATGGTCTATAGATGAGCAATTATGGTAAGTGTGTGTGTGTTTGAGTGTATGGGTGTACTCTGGTTTAACACAGTGTAAATGTGTTTTCCATTTATTTTTTTGTCTTTGAAAACTGCCATCCTCTTATTGATTTGATAATTTAATCGTGTGACCCATGCACCATACAGAAGCCATAAGGGCTTTTGATCACTTTCATGGAGTTGCCTTCAAAGGTTTTGGGTCTCAAAATGGCATTGGGAGTACTCGGCTGTGCTTTTTCAAATTTCTGGAGTTTCAAATATGAACAGCACTGGCAGTACTGAATGTTTTAAGGGATGATGCAACCTATTTTTGTTTTACTCCTGAGGAATATGCTAAAAAGACAGCTATATCAGTATGGCAAGATGTCTGGAGAGTACTTAATTTATAAATAGACATAAAAATAAATGTCATTTTTGAATTGCAAAGGTGTATGGGAGCATGTGATGAGACTCTGAGAAGGTCCTGAGAACTTTCAATGTCAGTCCTATATAATTATATAAGATCAGCATCCTGCAGTGAATCGGTTGACTGATGTACTCAAGCTCAATATGCTGATGAATGTTGGATGAACGCAATCTCCTTTATTTAGGGACTCTCATTACTGATCATCCTGCATTAGTGAACAAATAATAGAATGCTGTTTTCTAGTTTTTTAAATGGAAAAACGCTTGTGTCACTGAGAGTACCTCAGAGTGACACGCTTAAATGCAAAAGTCCATCAATAATGGAAGTATACAAGTAAATCTAGAAGGTAAGAGGCAGGCTGTGGTGTCCTTAATGAAATTGCAGCGATGTCATCCATAGACATGGCTTGATGTGAGTAGGGACCCCCATTTTACAGCACAAGAAAGCAGAGGCAACATAGTCTTTTAATCTTTCCTTTGTCTGAGATACAACAGAGCAATTCAGAGATGCATATAGTGCTGTGGTGCATGTGCATATTTGTTTATTTGTCGTCTTCCCCAAACTCAAATAGTATGCAGTGTAAAATAAAATTAACATTTGTGCTTTGACCGTTCTTTCATGTAAGTTGATTTAGTATACATCTTAACATTTTTTTGCTTTGAAAATTACATTAAACCCTACGTAGTGTATCATGGCTCTTTGCTTTACAGCTAGTAACTGTGGGTGACTGTGTGCGTGCCCAGAAGTTCTATAATACATAACAAAATGCTGAGTACTGTCTGTTAATATTTGGAGATGACACATCATCCATTTAACGTGTAATTAAAGTTCAGACTGTCTTTGCATGCAGCACAGATGAAAATTATCAAGAGTGTGTTTTTTTTCTCCAGTCATGAGGCATAAGCTAATTTTAGAGTGAGTTTGTAGTTTATACCTGGCTGCCATTTTGACAGGCCCAGTAGGGCCTGTGCCATATCCTGCATGGTGTCTAGTCATTAGCTGTATCCTCTATTGGTACCTAGGAAGTATATCAAACTGAATCCTGTGATTCTTCGACGTGCTAATTTAGGTGCCCTGTGAATGCAGATGGTATCTTGTTGTCCAGTCATAACAGAACTTTATTGGCAAGAATTCTTACTTTACAGAGGAAGGGGAATATGTTTCTCAAACCAGCCGTTAGCAAGATTTGTAATACTGGGGAAATTGAATTGTCTTTGAAGGTTAAATAAGGCGAGGGTAAGAAACACCACAGGGTTTGATTATTTCTTTTCCCACTCTTTTATTCTGCAATATGACCAATATTTTATCATATTCAAGTGTGTATGAAAAAGTCACTGGTTTTCTTAAAAAGCTAAATACGATAAGCATTTGATCAAGGCACATACAAGACTGGCCAAAGGGCGTACAATGCACTTTGGTTTCGGTTGTAAAGAACAATAGTCTTAAATTGTGGCAACAAAAAGTGGCTTGAATTGAAAAATAATAGAAAATAATAACAGTAATAATAGAAAAGCTGACACTATTCAAAAGCCAAAATGTTGTTTTTACTGTAACTTTTTTTTCTGCCCAGATTATTATAATATCTATAGGGCAACGTTCACAATGACATATGGTACACTGCACTATAGGATATTGTATTTTAGTTTCTCCTTGATGAAGTCACCAATACTAACACTGAGCTTCTTCTGTCAGCCATACCTCATTAGTAATAACTTGTCCTTTTAATGATCAATGTGCTTAATTTGCTCTGTGCTGTAATCCCAAAGGCTACCCTTTTGCACAAGTACATGGTCTTAAACTCACTACTCACTGGCATTTCTGCTTTGCGAATGAATGTGAAATCGATTTCTGCAAGTCAAATAAAGCAGAAATAAAGCTTAACAATTCTTTGAACTCTCAATTCAAATTCCAAAGAAAAACCCCAAACATTCAGTGTCTGTGCCGTCGTCCTTCTGTCCCAGAGAAGAATTGACAACATCTACTTTTTCGTTGGTGGTTAAATCTACCATGATCTACCTTCTCATGACACTCGTCTTTTCCCCTCATTTTTTGACAGTCTCAATAACAAAGTGAAATATTACCTGTGCTTATACTACAAGGTTTTAATGTCTCTTTAAATCTTGATTGTTCAACACAGTAATGAAAATCCACTTTCACAGTTGACAAGTCATCATATTTCAGTAGAGCACAAAGTTTTAATTGGTCTGAAACCTAAAACAAGGAAAATACAGTACAAATTACTACAAATTTCTAAAATATAGAATTGCAGTTGATGACAGCATACACTGATGGCTCAGTGATGGCCTGCAATTTTAAAACTTTTTCTTAATAAAAAGTTCTTAAATATAAATTATATGGCGAATGTACAGAACATTGCTTCTTCAGTCTTTTTTAATCCAGTGTTTTGCAAAAGACCAATCAGTTTTCAAGTCATGTATTTATAATAAAATGTCTTTGATACGTATTCACTATCATGAATGGGAATGGTCTGAATCTGGAATTCCACTGTCTCTATAGCTTCTGTTGCTGCTGCTGTTTTCACTGTGTGGAGCCTTGTATAGACTTATGCCATTAGGTGGGAAAATAGTGTGTATCACAAACTCCTCCTTGGACATATGTCCATGATTTATTGGTATCATCTGAAAAGAGGTCTCTCTGATCTCCAGGATGGAGTTGTCCTTCTTTGTCCCTGCCTCTGCATAGTCGTCCTTTCTTCGGCGGCCCTTGTTGTATGTGCAGTTCCTGGAGAAGAGTGACCCGTTTCTATGAACATACCAGCACACGAGTGCCAACATGATGATAGCCAAAAGAGCAACAGCTCCACCAATAATAGCAGCCAGAGGCAGGTTGGAGTTTTTGTAGGGCTCCTTCTCCTGCTCTCTGTTGAGGGTGGTGGTTGGGTTATATGCTTTTAGAGATCCGGTTTCAGTCTCTATACAGACAGGCGTTTCATCTGACAGGTAACTGTTACTGGTTTCCATGGGAACCAAGCATATCCGATAAGAGGAATCCGGTTCAAGGGCTGTCAGCAAATACTCAGTCTTTTCTCCTTGAACGATGGTCTCTGTGATGGACCCATAGGCAGGACTATGTCCCAGCTTCAGCCAGCTGAGACGTAATGCAGTCATTGGTTGTGACACCTTCCAGGAAATATGAACAGTCTCTGCACTGCTGGACTTAACATTTATGGTAATGAGTTTCCTGCCTGATGGCGTAGTGCTTCGGTAATGCTTGCTGAGATCGGGCCCCTTAACTATTGGCCTTTTGGTAATGAAAGGAGGCCATTGACCTCTTGATGGGGGCAGTGTGTTTGAAACTGTGCTTGTATCAAATGTGGGGGGGACATCAGTGCCTGTGCAATCAAACAGCTCTGTGGATAAGTCCTTAAGGGCCATTCCTTTGACTTTATCAGGGCCCTGACACATCAAGCCTCGTACACTGACCTTTGAGGGTAGCGACCGCAACCAGTCGCGTACCCATTTCATATGACAGCCACAGTACCAGGGGTTGTTTCGCAACAGCAGTTGGGTGAGATTGTCCAGATCATCAAAGACACCCATCGGCAAGCTACTTAGGTTGTTTCCAGACAGGTCAAGGCGGTACAGCTGTCGTAGAAAGGCAAAGGCCCCAACAGGCACGCGGTTAATGTGGTTGTCCTGTAGTTGCAGCTTCTCCAGGCTGTTGCCTGGCAGGTTGGCTGGTGGGGCAGTGAGGGAGTTTCGCACCAGTGACAGTTCGGTCAGATTGACAAGATTCACAAAAGCCATTTGGCCTATGCCATTGTTGTTTAGTAAGTTCCCATCAAGAATTAGTCGCTTCAGGTTAATAAGGTCCTGCAGCGATTGCTCTGAGATGGAGGAAATTCGATTGTCATCAAACCTCAACTCTTCAATGGTCATAGGCAATCCGGACGGTATAGTGCTCAGGTGATTGCGAGACAAGAACAACAATCGAAGATGGTTGCTATCACGAAAGGCTCCCTCCTCAATGCTGACAGCTGATACAGAGTTGTCATCCAGGTGCAGCTCCTCAATGTTGGGAATCTGTGTTAGTGAATCATGGGTTATAGTCCTAACATTGTTTTCTTGCAGGTGCAGTTCTTTAACACTTACAGGCAGGTTGGTGGGGAATTCATCCAAGTTATTACAGTAAAGGTAGATCTTTTCCACACGGTTGAGGTTCCGCAACTCGGCAGGAATGCCAGAACTGTGAATGCGGTTGTTTTGCAGATAGAGGATAGTGGCATCTCGTGGGATGCCTGTTGGGATAGAGTTTAGGTTCCGATCATTACAGTAGACAAAGGTCCCATCACAGCGACACGAAGACGGACAGGAAGCAGTAATGGAGCTCAAACCAAGGAGTAGCCATGTTCTGGTGAAGAAGTGGAGGAAGGTCTTGTACATCATCCTGAATAGGAGGATTGTCTCGAAATCTCTGTAGAGAAAGGATTGGAAGAACCATCAGAACAGGTTATGAATTCTAATGTTCCATAAAAATGAATGTGGTATTTGGTATTTACATAATATAAGACTTTTGGTTGTGCTGATTGTTAGGCTATATTTTTTATCTCCTGTGTGCGTGCGTGTGTGCGTGTGTGTGTGTGATATATGCCGGTGACTGCCTAATATTTTTTCATATGAATTGGTTTTATAATCATGTGTAAATGCATGAAACTTTAAATGGGCAACAATTTCAGAGAAACTGATTTGACTGTTGTTGATGGAAAAAAGTCTCAGAACAAACAAGTGTGTCAGAACTGTGTGATGTTGCTGTTATCCTTTTCAAAGATTATATTATCAAAACATTCCTACAAAATGTATGATAAAAAGTACTTTAAGTGCCTATAGGGTTCCATTCAGCCTTTCAAATAGATAAGACACATTCTTAAACTTTGGAGTTCCTCTGAATTGAGGTCCTGTTTTAGGACTCAACTTGTGTAACATAATAGCCAGCTTTGGTTGTTTTACAGATTTCTCAGTGAGCTTGCTTGTCTGGAGGTTGCCTTTCAGTGTAGCTTTTACCAGCAGACTTTGGGGTGAACAAAGTCAAGCCTTGTTGATTAAATGTTGTACAACCAGTCTTGTCTTTTGCCCTTGTGAAATGATTTCTTTTCTCCTGGATTCACATGTCTACTTTTGATGTTTGAGATTAATCCCTTAGCGCTCGATTTGTACTTCCTCTCTTAAGGAAGAGGAGGGAAAAAAGCTACTATTGCTCCAAAAATAAAGATCAGAGGAGTAGCATTTAAAAAGAACCTCTGCATTTTTAACTAAATGGGTAGGGGTGCTGCCAGTAATTTATGCTATCAACACCATATATGTTTAGTGATGACAGAAACCCCCACAGACACCAAACTGAAACCCAGCTAGTCACCACACAAAAACCAAGCTGTTTAAAGTACGACCCAGAGCTCTTGGCTAGTGTAAGTTAAATGGCTTTCTGAAATAGGTTTTCATAAACATAATAAGCCTAACTAAAGCTATGAATTTCAAAATGGCAGCTAAACTAGTAATATGCAGTAAAAAAAATTTTTTTTCTCTCTCACTTTAAAAACATGTTTACTAAAGCTAAATACTTAATTTTTCCCCTTTTTGGAAGTTGACGAATGTTATGTCTGTATGACTGACCTAGTGTGATAAATTAAAATATTACAAAAGGTATCATTTTGATTATGTATTGAGGTTGTAACCCTTCTTTCACCACGTCTTATTGCAAATTGCATTTGTTCACTGAAGCAGGAAATAAGAATTTATAAGAAGAAATGTATAAGAATTTGTGATACCTGATGTGGAAGAACAGGTGGATCCTCTACCAGCCTCAGGTATCCAATAAGATACCAGTGAGGTCTCTGAGATTTTTGCTCCTTTTCCAGAAAGAGGTTATCAGTATAATCTTTAAGCTGCTGGGCTACGTCCTATCTGGGCAGCGTTTGTCTAACCAGTCCTTGCTTGTGCTGCCTTCCTCCTGGCGTGTGCCCAGGTCTCCAGTGTTCATGCCTTTAAAGGTTTCACCAATGGCAAAAACGCATGCAAAAAATCCAGCTCTGTGATTTTAGCCACCCATACAAAAATACCACTTGAGTACCAGAAGATCCCTAGCAGTGTAGAATCCGTTTTGTTTTGTGGGACTCGCAGGTCTGACCCAAATTGGACCCTTTTGTATCTCTAAGAGGCTTGGCGCTGGGAAGAGAATGGAGACAGCAGTTTTAGCTTCCTCCCAAGGAGATACTTCATGCTGCTGAGTCTTAAGCAGTATGTCTGGCTTCTGCCGGATTTCCAGAATCTACCACAGGATCTATATGGTCCTCTTTGGATGAGTTGCACTTTAGGAAACCAGTAGGCACTGTACCGTTCCCCCTTTTGCCTCCAGTCACGGTTATCCTGTTAGTGTTCCCAAGAACCATTTATCCAGCATGGAGCATGGGGAATGAAGGGGACTTCGTCTGGCAATGCCTTTGACAGCTAGCTTCTGAAGTCCTCAGGTCTGACATTAGTGTTCACCAATATGTTGAGCTGGAAAATTCCACCACACTGTCTGTGTGTCCCCAAATTCTAGAAAGAAAAGAAAATATTGACAAAATGAGTCATATGGCAATATTAAGATATAACTGAAATTGAATGCATTACTTAGCGCACTATCCAAAAGGCAATGAACATACATCATTAATATGTAAATACTGCAACTGCTAAGTTAAGATAACCATAGACTGTAAAGATTCAGAGTAGACACTCTGTTTTCTCATGCATGATGTACTTCACGGACTGCTACCATTCTGGGTTTTTTTTTCGTTCTTGGCAGACCCAAAAGTATATAAATAATATTCCCAAACTCAAATTGCTGACATGTTTCTGAACATGAGGTTTGAGTCTGCTGAGTGTGTTTAATGTCTCCATGCTGTTATTCCGACTGTTTGCTTTGGCCAAAGGCTCTAAAAGAGAATGGAGGTCAACTTAAAGAGACCGATATGCATGCCTGTTTTAGATTTAAATTTTTACTTTAAATCCAAATCGGATTGGATGGAAGAAAGGCAGCATGGTGAATGTGGGTGGAAAATGAAAATGTGTTGTGGGTCTGCCTGAGTAGTATGCTGGGATAGGCCCAGAAAGAGTTAAATGGAATTGTTCAGAGTGCTTTCTGCTGCACCTTTTGCTGTTCCGCTCAGTAATTGGCAAGCGTCTTGGAGAGAAAACCCAAAGAACCTGGACCCTCCCACTGCTTTTTTTTAAAAAAACTATTATAAATAAAGGAAACCAGCTTGCCCCATGGAAAACAGTGTAGGTTCTAATTTAGACAATGTACCCCCCCCCCTCCCATAAACAGCCTGCATTTCAGTATGTGTTTTGGTGAAATCCAGCCATTCTGTTAGGGGTTTTATCAGTGTTAAGCAAAGACATTTAAAAATGGCACTTAATGCAGGGATAAAAGGACCAGTGCTTGTTTTGGCCAGTTATGCTCCAGCAGCATCTATTTAAAATGTAAAGAAAAAAATGTAAAGATTGCAAAGTCTGGGCATAACAAGACCGAAGTGCATACAAAATTGAAGTTGAAATTTTAGATTTTAATATGAGTATATGGGAGTTTTATTATTATTTTTTTGTAAATCTGAAGCTCCGAAGGCTTATTGTGGCTCTGTGTACCAAAGGATCTATTTTCTTTTGCCCAAATTACCCAAATACAAAGGGCCCTGTCTGACTCCCTTTGATAGTGGACACTGTTTGTAGGACCTGGATTAGTCAGACTGTTGTGCATTTTTATAAAAACCTTTTTTTTCCGTTTTTCAACCGTGCAGTCATCATTGTGCACATTGTCCTACCTCCTCTCTTTTTTCCTATGGTGATGGCAGCAAAGAATTTCTTTGCATGCAAAGAAAGATATGCATATCAAAAGCTACAGTGATCTGGGCCCAGACACATCGGCCGTGGGTGGGTTTCTCCTGTCTTGCTCAGTTGTCTGTTGAGCTTGCTTTCGGTGATTTTGGAAAGGTTTGGATTGGAGTGCAAATAAAATGGGGAGGGGTGGAAGAGAAAGTTCTGAAAGAATCTACAATCCTATTGGGGCATCTCCCTGCTAGTCCTTTCTCCAGGCAAGGTCCTCTCAATGCTGCTGATGAACAGACAGGAGAAGGCCAAGGGTGCCCGTGCTCTCATGAATTATAAACCTGGCAATGACTGAAAATGTACATGGGGATCTATACCAGGCTCATCTCACATTTTTATGAATTCTGCTACTGCCACTGAGGCCACCTTCAGGTTTTACTCTCAATTTTGCTGATTTTAAAATGCAAGCTGTGTCAGTCTTTTATGCAGGACAAATACTAAATATTTTTCAGTATTCTCTACCCAGTAAAATTACTCCTGAAATGTGGTTGCGTTGCCCAATGTGTACGTTCCACTGTACTCTGACTGATTAAAATTACTCGGTGGAACATGTATGGTAGCTGAGCCGCTAAAGCTGTAGCTATTGACAAGGGTAAGATTAAGGAATAGGGAGATCTGTAGCTTGATTACAGTACCTAGTATGTGGTCTAATAATACACCACTGTGCAAACAATTGTCTTCTGGTGTGTCTGAATACCAGTCCATGCCTAATAATGTATTAGTAGATTAGAGTCCAAGCAGAAACAACAGGTGTGACCTGTACTGATTTGAGGAATTAGGAGAACAATGAAAGTGCCTTCTGCAGTAATCTCTCAAGATCACAGATGCGTCACATAATAAAAGTATGGTGATGTATGGAGATCAGCAGAGGGTAAAAATTTGTTTATGAGGGGCCTTTCAGTTCAATAAATACATAGACAAATATTTTTGAGATATTTAACAGGCTTTACGATTCTACCTTTAAAATGTTCATTACATTTCAGTTCAAATATCATCAAAACTGCATTTCAGCAAAAAATCTGAAATCGAACGGAGAGTGGCTGCTTTGTTATTCAGTGCAGTAAAGCAACATGAGACAAATGAGCAGCGGCAATCAAAAAATCCGATGGGAATTCGGGAGAGTCGTTTTTCTACATATAATTCATTTTGAATAATTTATTTTCTAGACTGCCAGCTTCTCATTCTGTGTTGATTCCAGCATTAATGCGTGCCTATGCATCATCATAGACTGGAGTGTTGTTGAATGAATCTTTTAATTGAAAGCTGTAGACTAGCAGTATAGCTGAACCTGGAGAAACTGGGGGGGAGACCTGGCTAATTAATCTGTTGTGACGCTTGACTTCCCCTTGCCATGGCAACAGGGAAACGCAGCAAGACGTTAAAATGCTTTTCAAAAATGCAATTAAAATTTCCACTTTGACTTCTGTCCTCCCTGATGGACAAGCCGGGTCGACAGTAACTAATGGTTCACACTACCCCATCTATCCCTTCAGCCCAGTTAACCCACTGCCTTTTTTTTCTCTGAAGTAGAACTGGATTCCTTTAAGATTCCATTCTGCATTCTGAACCTATTCAAAAATGCTCCAGGGAAGGGATGTCAGAAGCTGGCTTTTGAGGTGATGTGCCCTTAACACTCATCACCTGAAAAGTGCAGGATGAACTGGGCTGTTTTTCAAGTGCTGCAAGCCCAAAATGCCTACTTTTTAAGTCTATGTCATGCGCTTATCACTCTTTAAGCACTTTGAATTACGAATATACCGTTTTCATTCTGAAAAGTGAGAGGGAAAAAAATAGCCTTTCTTATTCTTGTGAAGCTACTCTGCACCTTCCCTAAACATGGGGGGAGGTTTGTGCTGGTTTTGCGGGGGGCTGAGCCGAACGCCTTTCCTACAGGCCTCAGTGAACGGGTAGCTTTTCTTTCTGCGCTCATCACATTTCACCCCCAAGTGCCCCAGGCCTATTGTTCTCCCGTGGGCAAAAAGAGGGCCTTGCAGTCTGTTACAAGAGAACTTGGGAAGAATGAAGAGTCGTGTGCATCTGTGTCTGTTGTTTTTAATATAGCTAATAAACTTGTTTTTTTTTTATTCTATTTTTTTTTTTTTTTAAATCTTTTTTTCACTTGCAAAACTGTGTTTTCCCCCTGACCTTTTTGGGGTAGCAGCTGCTGGAATTATTTTACTGTTTGCATTAGAAACTTACAGCCAGGCCAGCTTCTGCTCCATTTATAGCAAGCAGTAAAGCTAAATTGAGCATCCCTATTTAAAAATATACACACACGCCCATCAAGGCTCTGTTAGAACTTTTGCAGGAATATTACAAAGAGGCACTATGATAGGTGTGTGAACTGTATGTCAGCTTTGTATGTACTAATGTACATTGGGTTCCTCAGAAATATGGAGAGAATTTCAAGTGGAAACACTTCTATGCCTGTCATGAGAAAATTCATTTTTAATACTTATATATTTTTTTTACATTTAACAATGTAAAAGGAAGTACTTTGTATCGATTAAACCAGCTTCACAGTAGAAAGATGTTTTTTTTTTTAATTATATTCACACATCCACACACAGGTACACAAAACAAAACTATATCTGAGTTTAAATCATTAAGCATTGTAAAGTTACCTAGTTCTCCAATTTGTGTGAATTTCTAAAGCAAAGTTATAAAGTAGCTTCTAAAATGACAGCGTGGAAAAAATATCAAAATATTTTCTGCATTTAATCACCACAGCAAGCTGTATTTAAACTACTTTGCTGAATAATTGTGCAGCGGTAAGAAAAGAGAATTCTCTAAAGTAAGAAAATTTTCTTAAGGGGGTGCCATAGTATAAAGCTTGGCAAATCCAGTTAGGAAAAGGATTTTGAACAATGGGAGTGCAAACTACTGTTTTTGTCATTGGTTAGAGTTAGTTAGGTCTTTATCAGTTCTCACTCTCCTCTAGCAACCAACAATCCTTCTTGCCTTTCATTAGCCTGTGGCTGAAATATGAACGTAACAGATTTTTCTTATGAATAATAGATTCATATAGATTTATGGGCAATTTCAATTGATGTCTTTTATTTCTAGGTCTTGCAGAGAGCAAACCACTACTGTAGTGGCCCTAGAAAAAGGATCTGCTCTTAAGAATTGGATGAAACATTTAATTAAATAGCTTCTTTTATTGTGTCTCGTTCCCAGGTCTTCACTTGTAGATGTTTGAAAGCAAGACATTGATTTGTCCATTTATCCAAAATAAATGAAGTGTGTTTTTGTTCGATTTTTCTAGTGTACTGAAAACTAGGCGTAACTCCCTGTTTACTCTGTCTGTGGTGTGTGGTGAATGACCTCTCCTGATAGTTTTCTTTCCTGAATGTGGGCAGCATGCTGTTAGGGAATAATTCTGGTAACTCAGTCTTTCCCCACTTGGAGGTGGTAGGGATTGTAGGAAATTCCGTCTACCCTGAAAACCCAAGGCCGGTCAGTTGCCGGATGCTAGAAGGCACCGCGTTAGACCTTAATTATCCACTGGCTATCTCTGCTTGCTTCCCAGTGAGTACACACAGGCCATATGAAGAGTACTGAAGGGGTGGAATATGACACAAAAAAGATCTTGATGCTCTTCTCATTCTGTAATTTCTATAAGTTTTTTTTTTTTTATTTTATTTTTGCTAAACTTAAATCTGTTTTTGTCTTTTTGTAGCATACTTGAGACCTGATTTTCCCAAATAAATCAAATAACTGTTACAGGAATTGACAAGTATAATTTTCTTTCATTTTCTCTTTTTGAAAAACAAGAACCACTAAACATGATAGAGGAATTAAACATGACTATTTTTATCTGCCATAGAAAGAGTGACAAAGCCCTCTCTAGAGGCCATAAACGAGTCATCCTTTTAATGTTTAACCACTGAATAAAATTGACCAGTGAGATCGTATGCCTTAGGCATCTGACACTAAACACAATGAGGATTCCTGTTATGTGCCGCATACTGTAGATGTCAGTTAAATGGTCATTGTGTTCCTCCAGTAAATAAGTAGTCCTCCAATAAGAAACCATTATTTTATAATCTCCATGTATTCGAATTATTATGTAATCCATACTAATTAATCAAATATTTGAGGCACTGAAATTATTTTTGTTATGTTAATGGTAGTCCTGTTAGGAGCCTATACAGATGGTTCTTATTGCACTTGCTAATTATCAATGATTGGGTTAATCTGACCATTTTTCCCCCACATACAACTCAAAATACAGTCTCATCTTGCTCCATTTATTATATAAACAGTTTCTCCCTAGTTCAATACACTAATGTCTTGAGTAAGATCAGCAAAGCGAGGACAACTTGTGATTTTCTATCAATATAGTGAGATTTTTAAAAAAATTCTTTTGAGCATTTTATTAGAAATCCTAAAATCCAATTAGTGCAAGGGTCCTGTGCCAGAGTGCGTGTCTGCTTGATGAGTACGGAGTGGTGCTTATAAGCTTCGAGGTATAACAGGCAGATCCATTTTATATACTAGTATAGACTGATCTAATCTCCTCTATTAGATAGCAGGGGTGTTTTTATTTAAGCCTGTGTTTATGCTGCTGGATTCCTACTGAAATAGCAAGATTTATACCATTGGGCTACAACATGAAGAGAAGCTGTGAACCTTTGAGAACCATGTTTAAATTGAAAGAAGCTTTTTGTTGGAGTTCATTTGTGTGACAGGTCTTAAATAGAATGTATGCTTTGAGAGCTGCTAATGACAATGTTGCATTACATTACCCCTGCTAGTCATTATTGATGAGCCTTAATGTTACAGTGATTATTCTCGTCTGAACTAGTTTCTGAATTGCCTGGCCGCCGTAAGTAAGAACAGCATCTATGAGTCGTGTGTCTCTCGTTAACGTGCACTGCTGCGTGCCCGCACTAAAAATGCAGCTCCTTGTGCTCTGTGAGCTCTGAGCAGTCGAAAGAAAGAAAAGCAAAAGGATGCAGATTTATGTGTTTGTTGTTCTGTGGGTTTTTAGGAATAAAAGAGGGTAATGATTTGTTCTCTACTCATGACTGAGGGCCACTCGGTCTGCATGTTGCTTTTAGTGCAGACTTTTTCAAATAGCAGATGCAAGCTCCCTGATCATCCTCATTTCACTCGCATGCAGTGTCCATCCCTGACCTCGACATGTGGAGTTCAGAACTAATTTAAACGTATTTGTACAAATATATCCTGAGATACCGTATTTGTACCCAATCAGCCTGCACTACCTATACCCCATTAAAATGGAGGGAAGAAAACAAACATTAAGTACTTCAGCTTTGTAGATTCATGTTGCCTGCTGTTTGAGTACTGAACACGAGTTTGAAAAGCTGCCTGAAAGCTGACCTTGTGAGGCAGGGTAGTGGCAGTTGTTGCCATGAACATGAGCACAGCAACGGTGCTGGATAAACGGAGAGTGAAGTGGAGACAGCAGGGACTTTACAAGTCCCTGTAAAATGCGGAGCGGGCACCTTGCTCACTAATGTGTCTATGCTCTGGAGCAGCTGGGTGCAGAGAGGCCATTGATTTTGATCTTTCCCTCAGCGAGGGAGAGGGAGGCCTGGGCATGTTGAACAATTGGACTGTTAGCACCCCAGTGTCCAAGAATGAGTGACCATTGCTACTCTCCTGTGAAATTTCTCACAACCCACAGATATGTTGCCTAGAGTCTCACTCGAGCTACTCCTCCTCCATCAGCAAGCCTTCAGTTACAAACAGAAAAGTTATTTGGAATAATTATTTTGCTGTTATTATTCCCTCTCAGTTTTA
>JAODLD010000069.1:6198726-6233173 GCA_026781065.1 Mormyrops boulengeri
CATTTCTTAATTGTGTCAAGGCTTTAATCTCCTATTTACACACACACACACACACACACACACACACACACACACACTCTCTCTCACTCTCTCTCTCTCCCCAGACTGAGAGTCTCATAGTTGAAGATAAGGATAGTGTTGACCTCGACTGTTCCTTGAATACTCATTGTCTTATATGATGGGAGGAAACGAGGCCTTTCTGCTTGTGTGGCTGCTCAAAAATAGGCCACTTTTATGGAGCTTTTGTGACCTTTGATTGTGGATTCAGACTTAAAACAATGATTAGCATGGGCTATGTGAGCATACTTTGCCTTCAGTGATTGTAATTGTGTGAGGTGTTTTTACACCTGTGAACTATACAGCTAAAGGTATTTGGAATTTTGTGACTAGCATAGATTCATTATCCTCCATATTTCTTTTTTCCTAACTTATTGCACAATAACCATGTGTTCAAAGTGGGCCTTACTGTTACTTAGTGCACTTGACATTTTGATTAAGATGAGGGATTCTGCAAAATATGAGTGTTTATCTTAAGAAAAATGCTTCAGGACTATTTTTAATCTGAAAAGTCTAAAGCTTCCAGACAACAGAATTTTTTTTTCTTACTGCGGTGGAGAAGGAGGTGTCCCTGGAATGATCCCTGACGTCACCCAAACCCACTTTTCCCAAAGGGGTGCTTTTGGGCCCGTCTCTGACCCCGTGGCAGCTTCCTCTCCTGACCCTAACCTGTTTGACTGTCTGTCATCGTGCCACGATTCCCCCCTTACAAAGGGGCTCTTGGAGGGGGTCCGGTTTCTGTTATCTCACAAATAGAGAGGTCTGCTAGGCAGATCATCTGTTGTTTGTGGCTGGTACTTGTCTTTCCCAAGGATGCAGTTTATATTATCTCACCTATCTCAGTTTGTTTTCACAACAGACATGCCTTTGAAGGCTTTTGAAACTCCTCCAACATTTCAGTGTCAGAGGAGGGACAGCGGACCTAAGTTTATTAAGCCACTTGATTTGGTTAAGTGGTATCCAAGTATTTTTTACTCCCTGGTTTTGTGCATCATTTTTGCATTCTGTGAGGTTGTCAGAATGGTGCACTCAACCAGTGTATTACCACTAATGCCTTTGTTACTTTGTATCACACAAGTAAATGAAATTCAAAGTAATTCGGGTAGTGTTAAAAGAAATTCTCGTAATGCTGGTATTTGTTCACTTTCTGTGGTGTTCATTCTGATCGTTTTTGACTCTTGCATCTGGACTTTGTAAATAATAATGTCCTTCAATTGCAGTTGGCAATGGACCTCCCACATCTAAAGTATTTAAATAAGCCCTACCCCTGAAGCACGGTTTGCAGCAGTCATTTTAGAATAGAATATTTCAGGTATAATGCAGAATTTTCCCACAACAGGAGATCCTCTCTCAGCCTTTTAATTCCTGTACTAGTTCTGTGAGTGTGTATGCCTGTTTGTTTATGTGTTGAGCCAAGGGAGTTGACTGTGATGGAAGGCAATTGTTTTTGTGTATTTTTGAATTTTTGTTGATTTTATATGTGTCACTCACTTAGCTGTCCTAGTGTATTTATGTCCGGAATACACTATATCTCTCACAGAGTCTTATAGCATTGGTTGAAGTTGAAGGGCTTGTGTTCTTACAGATGGTTTTTTGTTCTTATTTTGTTTTTCTTCAGATACCTTCTGTTTAATTTCCATATCCATTCAGTTTTGTGGTAAAATGGAGGTGGAGTCTGTGCTACCTGCTGTTCTGTCCTGTCAAAGTTGGTTTGTGTGTGTCGTCCCTGGGTGAGGACCAGCTGTGTCTGGGTGCTAGTGAATATGCTGGCCAATATGGTCAGGCAGAGTAGTTTTTTTTTATTTAAAGCTGCTTGTTGTAGCGTCATGCAAATCAGAGGGGCATGGGGGTGGGGGTTTGTAACAAACTGGTGACGGAGTGTCGTCGTCCCCCCCCCCTTCCTTCTCTCTCCCCTGTTCCAGGCTCTGTATGTCAGTGGGCCACCCTTTGTAATGCAGATGACAGCTGTTGAGCATTAACCCCTTCTGGTGGGATGGGGTTTTGAGCACACAGCACTGGAGGCTTCAGCGACCCAAACAAAGTGTATTTAAAAAAGCCAATAGCAGTGGCTACAAAGGGTCCAGTGAGGGCACGATGAGAGGTGTTGGTCAGCAGTCATTTGTGTTGCTGTTTGGTGAGGACAACGGCAACTCGCACACACAATAAAAGCTTCCTTGGCTGTTTTTCTCCCTTCCTTTTGTTTTGCCTGCTTGTTTTTCTGAATCCTTTCTTGTGCTGCTCATTAGTGTTTGAATGTGGGGATGTTGGGGTGGAACTGCTGTGTCAACTGTGAGGACCCCCCATAAGAACCCCCAGGGATTAATGACCAGGGGAACAATGCCTGCTCATCAGATTAAATGCTAGGCCTGCCCACTGGCCATATCATGGCAAGATATGGAATAAAGGAATGAGATCAACATACAAAGCCAATATTCAATAGAAATGGCATATATTTTTTTTCTTGATCCAGTCCTCATATTCAAATTTTGAGTATCTACTGATACCATTTCAGATCTGATTTTTTTTTTTTCCCCCCATTTATCAACTACTAAGCATTAAATGAGACATTTGTATAAATACATTTCAGCTAACATTACACAAGCTGTTTGCAGTTAGTGCTGTAGGGACATTGTTTGAGTTTGCCAAGAACAGGAAAATTTAATGGTCATGTTGCTCAAACAAAACCTATGCCAGTACACTACAGGAAGAAACCAGGAAGTCTGCTTCTTAGTTTTATTCAGTAGCTTCAGTAAGCTTTCACATAAATGAACAAATATTTCTTAAAGTGCAAGAAGTGCAGTCTGTTGCCAAATTAAACCATAAAAAATCACTGTATACACCAACCATTTCTAGTCAAAAAGTACATACATCTCCAGTACAAAATATACAATGGAGCACAGATAAAACTTTTAAGTAGTAATTGACCAAACCAAAAAAAAGAATACAAATCTGAATACCTCTAGTTTGTAAATATTTTTACTGTGTTAGAAGACAAGAAAAATCAGCACTAGCTTTACATACATCGCAATCTGCAGTTTTGCCTTTTTCTTCCTTCAGCATTCACATGCTGCCAAAGGGTTAGGGCTGGAAGATCCACATCAATGTGAAAATTCATGAATAATACTTGGCCACCCCTAACCTCAACCCATAACATTATGCTAGTTTGAACGATAGCATAAGTCTGTTCATTACCAATTTCATTATCAACAAACGGTCCAATACTGTACACAAGGGCACAACTTTGGGTTGAGCATTTGTGGGTTGAAGTCTCCGCCCATTTAAGGGGGTCCAGTATTGAACGATTTTGCTTATTGGAGTGGTTATAACCTTCCATGCCCCCCTAATTTCCACCCGTGACTGTACACTTTGCATGTCAAATTGCATTTTCATTTCCTCTTAAGACCTTTTCATATAATATACAAACCATCTAAATTATGCCTAAGTACAAAGTTACTACGTTTGTACTCATTAAATGTATATTGAGGTACAGCCTCACTGGTAAACTGTGCAATGCAATTACAAACCCAGTATGAGGAATTTCCTGTGATCAGTTGCAGAGTTGGGTACTGATTTGAGTAGTTGATTTCTTTGTCATAAAAGCTACATACAGTATAAGCAAAAAGTTAAATTTGTTAGGTTCCTTTATATTGTGTATGAATATCTTTGAATGTTTTGCAGTTTATTATAGTAACTTGATAATCTAATAAAGCATATTTTTAAACTGAAACTTGCATTTTCCAGTGGTAGAACTCATGCCTCTTGCTTCATTTAAACCTAGGGGTTAATGCTCATCAGACAAAAGTTAATCTGCATATGTAAACTGGAGTTTCGACCATAAGTTTGAGCCATTCAGAACAGGGAGCTGCAGGGTTATGATTTGGACATTTATGTAGTTGCTTTGGTATGTTTCATCTTTGTGAGCACTTGATCCAAGAGTAGTGAAGCAATGCCTTTGTAGGCCTTGAGCTGGCATGCATCAGGTTATGAGTCTGTCCTGAACCTCTAATCCGCATGCAGTCATGGTTGAATATCGTCCAAGGTTTCTGAAGCATTATTTGTTTGTTCATTTGCAAGTGATGAAGTTTGTGCTACTTTCTTCTGTGTCCCGAGGCCGATTTTCTCATGAATTGAAATGATTTTGAGTAAACATGGGCTGAACTTGCCCTTGTGTAATAGTAATATGCCAACTCCGTTCTATTTTTTAAATCACATTCAGCAAAAATGAATGTGTGTGTGTGTGTGTGTGTATGTATACATGAGCAGAATCCTTTGCTAGTTTTCTGCATGTCATGACTCTTACTTAAGATGAGCTGATGAGATTCAGAAGATGATTTTCCCTGGGAGCAAACTGGCATTTTGCCTCCATGCGATTGCCGTTTTTCAGTATTTTTTTCAGTTCTGGGTGCGTTTGCCACTTAAATTGTACTCTGCTTCATTTATCCCCCTGCTTGGAGTACGCCAGAAAAAGCACTGTGCTCCTCTTAGCTTATGATATAGCAGGAATCATTTTTAGCTTTTTAAGATTCTCAACATCTTTCTACTTTGACATATCGTCTCTGAGTGCCTCTTTGTACTGATCTGTGCCAATGATTTCAGTTTAAAACAGAATTATGCTAGCTCCCTGCATTTAAAGACTGATGACTGTGTACAGAGGAAATAAAGTGATGACTACATGAGGTGTATTTGCTGTTGACAGTTTAACACAACAGATATTTACAACTTGTTCAGTTAAAGGCTCTTGAAGTTGACCACCTTCTCATTAATGAGTGTTCTGTCATACTCCTTTTGTCATTAAGGTTATTGTTCTTTTGGCAGCTTGATTATGAGTGATTGTGAGAGGATTTATAGAAACCCGAGTAAATGGTCTTTATCTTCTTTGTCATCAACTAACAAGTACCATTCAAGTACCATTCTGGGTATTTCCCTAGAGTATCAGTAAGGTGAAATATGACATGTTATATATCATTTGTGCATGTTGTTCCAATGGTGACAAAATAAAGAAGCTAATTCTATTTTTTCGATTAATATTTACTTTTTGTCAGAATTGTATAGGACTGTCATCTGATATTAGTTCTGCTCTTGCTGTTTGCTAGGTAGTGCTTGCCTTGAAAGGTCACTATTTTTGTAGGACGATTACCTGTATGAGTGTTTCAGCCACACTCAGATAAAGTGTGAATAGTGGCTTGGTCTGTCTCATCCTGCTTTATCCACATCAGGAAGCTCATTCGCTAGGGTGCCCGCGTCCAATTCAGTTTTATCCAGGAGCTCAGTTTGTACCTTTACTTGTTGGTTTGTTGTTCTTGCTTTCCCTGGCCGTATCCGTTGTGTTGTGTGTTCTGACACAGGTACTATTGTGAGTCTAGTGTGGTTCTCTTTAGCAAGGAGTGTATTTGGTTGTTTGCTGTGTCTTTGAGGATCTCTGTCCATCCGCCCCACTCTTCTTTTCTAGGGAAAGCAAGTGGTTTATTGCACTGCGTGAGAATCCCAGTGATCCCCTAGGGACAGACTTTCCCATCCCACGGTTTTTGTCAGCTGTAGGTGGCTGACGTCTCTTAAACTATTTTTAATGGATCCACTCTTGGAAGCAAGAGGGATACAGGGGAAGTAAAACAATAAAGCTGAGCTTGTCTCCGGTCCCGGGAGTCCCCGGTGCCTTCATGGCTGCACTGTGAAAAGGACTGTGATTTAAAATGCAAATTTCCTGTCAAGGGGCTGCACGCCGTCTGTGAAAAACATCAGCATAGATTGAGTGGCCACTGCTGCACAACCAGTGTGTTTGCCACTGTGGTAGGCCCTCTCTAGACATCCTCATTTGTTTAAAGGTCAGTCCTTCACACTGAACCAAAGGAGCCTCTTATTCTTGGCCACTGGAAAGATTTTATGTATATAGATGCTCCTCTACTTACGAACTTTCAACTTATGAACTTTCAGACATAGGAACGATGAGGACTGTAAGTCTAAATTGTGTTCATTGGGCTCCCGTTTCCTGTCCGCAATGAGTTTTTTTTTTTTTTTCTTTTCTGTACGCCGATTCCGCATAGTACGACTTCTGGCTGGTACTCCTGCCATGCAGCAGCGTTGCATGTGTGCTCCCGGCATCCTAGTTCTTAGTACTTGCGTATGCCCTTCAAATGATGTTGAATAATGACTTACGAATATTTAAAGTTGCAAACGGCCATTTGGAACGTATCTCGTTTGTAAGTAGAGGAGCGTCTGTATTTTTCATTTTCTTTATTTTAATGCTGTGCATGTCAGAGGGGTAAATAAACGCTGGATGTCTCTTAATAGAAACTATTTTTACAAAAATTAGGATGAAGTTGCATGGAGAAATGCTATCTGCCTTTGTGAAGGTGTTCACTGTCGTGAAGTGTAGGTGCAATGAGGGCTTGTCCTGGACTGAGTCTTCTTAAATTTCTCGGTAAAATCTATGCCTATTAATGTGGCTTTTTGCAGGGCATCCAGGAAAATGGGGAACCCCTTAGCAAAGTCTCCACGCAACCTCTGGGGATTAGCATACGTTAGCCTATTTTAGTGGCACCAAAGGGAAACGGCTGAAGTGGATTGGTTCAGTGACTATCCATTCAATGCCTTGTTCTTGGTAAAAACCCTCATAAACAACAAGCCTCTTGTTTTTTTTTTTAATTATTATTTTTTTTAATCTGATATATCCTTAGACTGAGAGGTGTCTGAGCATGTATTGCTCCAACCTGAATTTCCCTCTAGATGAGATCCATAATCCATATCTGTTTTTTCAGTTATGGGTCATCATTGCGCGCGCACACACACACACACACACACACACACACACACACACACACACACACACACACACACACACACACACAAAACAATGACTTGATCTGAGCAATTTTTAAGAACAGTTCAGGTAATTGTATGTGTCTGGACAGGTTCCTAGCATGGCTACATATCTTGGCACATTCTCTCCCCTCCTTTTTATATATAAAATGTCCCTCTGGGAATGTTTGATAATGGTCTGGAGTGGTTGGTAGACACCAGCTGAAAACAATACCTGCATTTGTGGCTGGAGATGTCTGGTGAAGCAATGTCTCCGACTGTTGACTTAGCCCTCGGTTAACATCTATGTTTATCTTGGCTCTGTTTGTTGCTCAGACATGGGCTAGCAACTGATACAACATTGTCAGATTACTGAGATGAGAGCAAGAGCCCTCAGCTGTGTTTGCAGCAGATACTTTTATGTAAAAACTCTTTTTTTCTGATTGTGTTCATTGGCCTTCATGTCCATGTAGTATGCAATCAGTTGTTTTCTGTTGCATGTGGAAGAAAACATGTTCTGTCCAGTTGTTGGAAGATTGTGGGTACTTTAATAATACCTTTCTATGTAAATTCAATAGGCCTCTCATTTTTTTTGTCGATAAATTTTATCCAGATGTGATGAATTATAAGTTGAATTGAGGGGTCCGGTTCCTCAGTGGGACTAGGGACTATGCGGCAGGAAGTTACATTATACAGCTATTGAGTTTAATTGGTTGAGTGTGGAGAAGAGGGATTTTTGGAGAGCAGGTGCAAATCACACCTGCCAGTATTTTCCCACCTTTTCTAATTGGAATGTATTATTCTGCTAATGAATATTCTGTCCATCTTTGTGGGCATAGGGCAAAAGTATCACAACTGGTATGGGTTCTTTTTCCTTTCAAAGGATTTTATTATTTTATGCAGTACCCTGGCAAACTTATGTATTGGGTGGTATTGTAGTCTCGTCAATGATCAAAAGTCAGTCTCTTTTGTCTTTGGTACTTCAGTAAATCTTTTATAACTTTTCATGGTACGGCTTCACATTTTTGACCAGTTAACCCTCTTCCCTACATGTTTAGCACCTGGGCCTGTTCTCTGCTTGTCTTCATTCCATATTCTCTACTGAACTTCCAGAGCTATCCTATATAACACAGGACCAGATGCCTAATTGTCTGGATGCTCATGGTGTTGCTGGCAAACATTCAGACACCAGAAGGTTACAATTTATGTAGGAGTAATGATATCAGAAGCATTGTAAATGTTTCTTGTGATCAGAAATGGTCTGTAACAGCTGTCTAATTAGAACTAACACAACCACCCTAATACCGGATGTGTTTAGAAGTCTTCAGGTTGGTGTAGCAGCTTGTGTGGTCAGTAGTGACAATAAGCTTGTACTTGCGGGCCTCCTGTTTGTTTTGGCAGTAGTGGTATTGATGATGTTGGTAGTGGTCTTTTTGGTGTGACAATTTCCAGCATGATTATGTTTGTATTTATTTGATGAAGTTGAGAGACTGAAAGCATTCCTCTGACCACTCCATAAACACAAAGAAGCAGACATTGAAATCAAATGAAAAATGCGGGGTGAATAGGGTTGGGCGGTATGACTTCAAATAAATATCACGATTAATTGAACATTTTATCTCGATTAAGATTAATTAACGATATATATATATATTTTTGCCCTCATATTTCACTGTCAAGGTTTGTATTTGTAAATATGCTCAACAATATTTTTTCTAATGAAAGACTGTATATCTTTATGACTTTAGAGTAATTGAAGATGCACACAGATGAACCATTTATGGTTGGTTATTGAATATTTCAAACAACACAAACTGAAAATGAAAACGTCTTATGAAATAGGTCATTTTTTAGTTTTAATGTGAAAAGCAAGTTCCCTAAAAAAGTAGAAAATAAATAGTTTGCATTTATTGCAAACAAAATAAATTACAGTGAAAACCGCTTAAGGTGATCACGTCATGAATATAAGGTAATAAAATGGAAAGCGTTGCTATTTACTGAATTTTATTGACTCTTGCAAATAAGTGGATTATAGTTAGCCTGTGGTCTGGGCTGCAGGAGGCTCTGCAAATAACTAGGTTTGATCGGGTGTGGCATACCTTGAACAAAATATCACTTGCATTTGAATTGTAATGGAAAGAGCTGTTTAGCTGAGATTAGGGTAAGATCCTGCTTGGGATGTATTGTTATTGCTTTAGCTGTAAGAAACAGATAGCATTTCACAGAGATTGCTAAAACAGCCCAAGTTTGCTAATTAGCTCCTCTGAATTGCAGTGGTGATCTTAAAAGCTATTTGTTTGTGTAAACTTCAGCAGGTGCATCTTTCGTCTTTGCAAGCCCCATGGTGAAATGGGCTGTGCGACTGTAATTGCTCATTTAAGCAAACCGGGAAGAAAGCAAATAGGCAAATCTGCTTGGAGATCGGGCAGGAGCTGCTGCCCGAATCTCTCCAGCTGCCATCTGCTGCAGCCCACCACATTAACTTCTCTCACATCCGTTGATTCCATGCAGGTGATAGAATTTCAGTATGCCTAGATGACCCCCTATCTGAATACCCGTCTGGAATGGTAAGCAGATCTGGCAGTGGCTCGGGGGATGGAGCATGGATTGATTAGCACTTTTGTGAGATTCTGATGATGACACATTGGTCAGTGGGCAGTCATGACCATTCTGTGGTGATATCTTCCTTACTTTAAAGTCTCCAGCCCTCTGAGAATGTTTGTTTACCGATTTTATTGTTCTGGAATGTGAGGCCTCTGGATAAAGTTGAGCCATCTGACCAACACTTTTTGTTTAAGTGCAGTAATTTTTCGAACAAGTTTTTAAAATAATTTAAGAATGAGAACTTTAGTGATCCAGGAGGAAATTCTGGTGTATATAGGACAGACAGACACGCATATAATACCAAAACAGGCATGGTGCAAAAACAGTAGACATAGTGCAAACAAAGTAAATGTAGTGTAAAAAAGTTACAAGAATTACACAGAACACCAATAAAATATCCTGAAATACAGAACACACTGTTGTGAAATTAGAAATAAATATTTGAAGAATATCAAATTCTGTGCAAAAAAAATGTGCAATTAGAACATAAAGCACCTGACTACTATAATCCGTAAATATCCTCCGATCGTGTGTGTTTTTGGTTAGTTTACGAATTAGCCTTTTATTGCATCATTTATGCTTTGGAACGCATGAGGTGGATTTTTCCACCTTAGTTACTACAAGCATCTAGTACCTGGTTATTAATCAGATGAATTATTCCAGGGGTTTGCAACAAAGAGGTCAAACCTGCTTCACGCAATATAACTCTTATGGTATTTGAGTAGAATCTAATCTGAATTACCATTTAGCTTTAAATTCAAAACTCGAGTTACTGTGGAGCTTTTATTGACCAGTAAATCTCTTGTGTGTGCTTTGCCTTGCACCTGTTTTGACATGTGTCCTGTGCAATTTGCCGCTTGTAACAATCGACAGTCAGACGAGCTGTTGCACTGCCTGTGGTTTGTGGGAATAACCTATTTACAGTAGTGTCTTGGAAACTGAGTGCTTCTCTATCGGTCTTTTATGAGTGATGTGAATATTTTGTAGGCAGGAATCACCCCCCCCCATCTTATTGCATTCTTGCATTCTCTTTTATTTCCCTGTGGTATTATGACTTACAGTAGTAGAAGAAGAAGCAACCTCTAGTCTGTGTGTATTAGTTTTTCATAAGCTTATCACTAAGTAAAACAAACTGAAGATCATGATGAAAGTAAAGTAAAATAAGTCAAATAAAATAAAGTCAAATAACTGTGGTGAAGTGGATATTAGCACTTCAGCAGTCTAGAACATGAGAGATAGTTACTCTTTAAAAATATACTTCCTCTGAGAACAAGCATAATGTTTTGCTTATTTGTCGCCACAGAGCTGTTGGTTATTACGTAAGCTGGCCCTTTGTCTCTTACCCTCTGAGCATGTCTGCTTTTAATGCAAGCTAACTGTAACTTCCTGCTTATTGACCAATAAGCCACTAAAGTGTTATTGTGACCCATTCATCACCAGGTTAAGCTTGTGTGTGCATGCAAAGAACTGTTGACATTTCTGTGAGAGGCATAGTATTGCTTGAAGTTGACACTTGTTTCACAGTTATATGAAGATTAATAGTTATTAATAGTTTTTTTTTTTTGTAGTTGCAGTTTTAGTGCCGACCTGTATGACATTTAAATAAATTGACTGGAATTAGTTAATTCATTTTTTAAGTAAAATGAGTGACATATATTTAAAAAGATACGGTATGTTTCGTATTTTATTGGGAATTGCATTCTTATCACTTATGGACATAAATGCAGTAAACAAGCAGTTAAAATTATCATTGGCCTTAAAAGAACTCCGAATCGTGGCACATGCTAGTGAGGAACAGTGATTTATTTCTTAAGTGTTCATAGTTTGAATAAGCAAATGTATATGTTCTCTGATAATGTTAACATTGCAAATTTCTATATTCTCCCTCATTCATTTTAATAAAATTAATTCGGCTGAAAAGGCCCTGGGGAGATGTTGCTAGGCGACATGTCACACGCCATGCATATTGCGTACCACTCTGAGCCCCAAGTCCTATTATATGGTAATAGGACTTCACACTTAATGGTTTTTAAAAACGCTTCTCTATTCAACCCATCAAGGATTGCAGTAGAACTATGGGCAATGTGGGGGTTGGACCAGTCGAAGCTAAATCAAGTCTGTAACTTTTAAATGTTAATCAAAGGAAGTTGTTTGAACTCTGTGCTCATCTAACAGGAACAATAATTTGCTGGGAGGTTTTCTTTTTGTTATTGCAACAAAAATCTAATTCATGCCAGGCCTATGGATTGTAATCAAGAAGCGGACATATCACTATGTACCCTCCTGCAGAGTGTTTTTACCCTGACTATTCACTGAGAGCTAAATAGTTCTCTGAGTGCCACCTTTCCTGTATACTGTAGAGCAGAATTTCCCAATTTGGTCCTCTGGGTCCCGAAGGCAGAACTATCTGGCGGTTCCCTGAGGACCGGGTTAGGAAACATTGCTATAGAGTAACGTTGATTCAGCTCACTGATACATTCTGGCATCCCACCTCATCAACCTCCAGATTGCTCTGCGTAAGGCTAAATTCAGGCTTTCTAAACTTTCAAATTTTAGCATCTTGTCTTAGAGGTATTCCTGCTGATTCTGGGCGAACCTTATCTGCTGTGAGCCCCCGTGTTAGTGGGTTGTCTGTTATTTACTCTTTTTCATCATATCTCACGCTGTGTCTACTCAGACTTTTGTCTTGCACACACAGATTAGTGCCTTCAAGCTTCTATGTACAGTTACAGTACCAGTTCGGTTTTGGTTGCAGATTTCATGACTACCTTAATCCCTACCCAGCCCTATCCATAAGTAACCAAACAACCCTTTTTTGGCATTTTTATCTTTTGTGATTGCATTCACAGATCTCTGTGGGGACTTGAAAAATGGTCCCCACATCAAAATAACAGGTTTTTATTGCGTTTTGGGGGAGATTTGGTCCCCACAATGCAATATAATCATGATCGACACACACACACACACACACACACACACGCGCGCGCGCAGACAGTAAAAATAAAAAAACATAATCACGGGAAAAGTCTCAACGTCTGAGAACTTCCAGCAAGCTCCATTGAAGCATCTGTTTTGAGAGCCTTTTCATGTGGAATGAAAATTGGTTGAGCAAAACATGGACACTGCTAATAGGGCTTTCCATTAGGACAGCTGTCGAGTGGAGCTTTCTTCTGCTCTGACCCTTCGGTGGCCACTTCAGTTTTGTTTTTGGTTTGCTTATTTTTAAATCCCACTCCAGACTGCAAAATGATGGGAAATGCAAAATAAACCACAGTAACACTATTTTACAAATTTTGCTGTTTCACATTACATTTAGTGGTTATCTTCTGATCACTGTGGATAAGACCTTTAATTCACAAAGTACAAAGGAGTGTTAGGTTATGATCCTGAAATGCTACCAAGTTAAAGGAAACAAAACACACTCCCAAAAGCATATTTTGTATGACTTAAGTTATTAATCCAAAGAACTTTACTACATGCAAGTGGGGCTTACCAGTTTGTCTCTTTAAATCTTACGTGCTTCAGAAATACAGGCTTCAGAGTTGTTGTTAGCCCATGATCAGCATGGTCTCCATTTATTATTGTCAAGCGTCTTGAGTCTGACTGTCGTTACACCAGTCATGCTCTGTAATTATGCAAATGAAAATAACGAATGTTGCTGCACATGCAAGTAATTGTGCAACCTGTGCAGATGCCGTGTTCAGCTTCTTTGATTATAGGTATTAGTAGCCGTGTTCGGCCGAGTGCACGTGGCTGTCTATTAGCTCCTCCCCCCTGCCATATGTGTTGTTTACTGTTACATTCACATGGTGAAATCCTGTGATTGAGGGAAGCATTATGATCAGAATTGATCTTATTCAGGTTGAAGTTTTGTACCACTTTAAAAAAGTGGTGAAAAACTGATGAGCTAGTAAGTACCTGGGGGTGTGTTGGTATGAAATTTTTTGGTGTTCTGCTCAACATATGGTATTTTTCTCATATTGCCTGAGACTTGTAAAAATTTTATCGATAGTGCTTTGTGTATTTTATAACTGTGTTATACAGGATTAAAGTGCATATATCTAAGCGGTATGAAATTTAACAAGTTGCAATGCATATGTCATGCAGTTGTGTCTCTGGGTAAATGCCATTTGTTCATGTAATCTTGTCTGGTTGCACACCTGGTCTGGTCTTTCAGTAGCACATGCACACACTTTGTCTTAGCAATCACACAGTGTGGTCCCCAGCGATTCAGTCTCCAAAGAAATCTTATGTGAAATCTGGACATAAATAAATCAGGGCCATTTTCCACAGTTCTGCCATCCACAAAGTAAGGTGTCCTCAGAGGGAACTGCTCATCTACCCAGAGAGGTTGCTGTTTAATGGTTCAGAGGGATTATAGGTGTTCCAGTGAATACCCCTCCCTCACCTAATTGCCCTGGGTGGGACAGAATGGTGGTTGTGTGCAGACTTCACCCCGAATTATTATTCTTATCACGGGAAAAGTAGCCACTTGGTGCTGCTGGGTGGGCAGCTTCGTTGGAACATGAACTGTTCATGCTTTCTGAAATCTGATAGCGACACAAACAACGTGAAACAGAGCAAGATCTACTTTGCTGTGTCCCCATTGGTTTCCCTAAAATGTTCCTTTCTGCATGTGGAAAGCCTAGCTCATCAGAATATTAGTGTCTGAGTCACTAGATGATCAAGTGCACTAATTAATAGGGATGAGCCGATTCACATTTTTTTCAGTTCCGATCCAATTCCAATACACATCTGCTGATACCGATACAGATTCCAATATAAGGGCTCTTTTTACAGTAATATTTTAATATAATATATAAATGTTTATATATTATATGTTATATGTTTATATATTAATTTTTTTTAACTAATAAATACAAATCAAAATATATGCTGGAAAAGCTACTTGTAACATACATAATGTTCCACCTCGTTTGTAAATCTTCTTTTAAGTGTTTGAGGCATTTTGCAGTTCAGTTTGAATATCTTCCAAGCAAGGATACGCAAGTGGCGAATCCTTAAAATGCCCCACAATTTTTCTCCCACTGGCAACAGCGTCCCTTACACTTGCGATAGCAACCCATCCTGTATGACAAACTGTTGCAAGTGTGCAAAACAGCCCAAGCTAGTTGACTCCCAAAATCATTCATTGCTTTTTTCCTGTCACTTCTGTTGTCTCGCACAATTGCGTGCACTTTGTTTAGGAGGATTCTCCACTAAAAACTGTTTCCACCTCTCAAAACTTTGTTTTTACAAGGATTGCAAGTCACTGTGTTAACGTCCAGATTATTTCTGATTTTCTCCCGTTCCTTGTACTGCAAAGGATATGCTCATGATGTCACAGCAGGCAGAACTCACTACACTCACACCCAGCATTAGTGGCGGCATTAGTATTCAGCTTGAAAGTCGCAAAAAACGTATCTGAAGTAGGAAAGAGCTGTCGTGCGATTGATTGTACAAATCAATTTAACTTTATCTTTTTACAAACTGCCGAAAACTAAATAAGTATCTGATGTGAATTGGTCACATGTGGCTGATGCACGATCCGTCTAACAGGTTTGGATCGGTGCCGATACCAATCCGAATCGGTGCACCTCTGCTAATTAATTGACCAAGGCGGGTCAGTTCTTTATTGAAGATGCCTTTTTATTTACCATGACAGTTTGGATATACTTTGGAAGTAGAAAATATATGGATATAGTCCTAAATTAACTTAGATTTGTTGAGCGATATCAACAAAATGAAATCATGAGAAGATGCAAAATACCCACGACATAATATAATAATGTAATTTTCATTATCGGCTATTGCTCTTTGTATTATTAAAAAAAAGTGATCGTGCCACTGTTCTCCATTTTACAGTATGGAAATTCACAAGTCTTTTTCACAATAGGGTGACCCCTTCACTTCTAAAGCATTTTGTATTTCAGCTATGACTCTTGATACTAAAAGACAGAATTTTTCACAGAGTGACTCCATTTTGACTTATTTTAACCTTCCCTAACCTTGAGTAAATTTATTTGCATTTGTCATTATTTCTGTTTATTCTTTGTATGAGGTAGAAAAGGTTTTGGGCCATAATATTCAAGATTTTTGGGTCCCTTTAAATGACACTTCTTCTCATTCACATAAACACTATAATTTAAGCACTTTAGGATTTGGACCATTGTAACCCATGACTTTGTAATGGAGAGAGGGTGAAACCCATGAGTCAACAGAGGATGGGCTGATAACAGGTACCCAGCTGTGAAAGACCATAGGTAAAATGTCTGTGAGAATTATATGCTTGTATATAAGCTGCATTTTTATATGCATATTTTATATATTAGTGCACTAGTGGTCAGTGTGCAGACAAATAGGAGAATGCTCCCCAAAATACACACAGCCACCTGTGTGTGCATCTGCTGGAGAGCACATATCATGTGGCCATATCACATGGTGAATCTTAAACCTTTGTCCTGGCAGATAAATCCCACGCAGTGTCTTGGGTTAAACACGTTTATGTGATCCGCTGCAGCTGCTCTAGTGTCCCCTTTTTAACTAGAATCTTTTTATTTCAGGAGTATTAGTATCTGTAAGAGTTCAGTCTGCTCCAATTCTTCATGATGCTGTATAAGATGATTTATGTATGTTTTGCTTTTAAACAGCTTCTGTCCTCTGTTCAAAAAAGTGTCTAACGGGGGATGGGGGGCATGTTTTGGGGGTGAGTGCCTAATGTCTAGACTGGGTTGCAGCAGCATATCGCTGACGTCTGGACAGCAGTGACATATTGTATATATTATATATTTTCAGGAGACAATTTCTGTATTTATATAAGAGTTAAATATGCCCTGGAGACCTGGTCTGAGATTGGGTATCTGCAACCTGAGTGCCAGCCAGGAATGACGTGGGGCTGTTACTTGATTCAGACTTGATTTGGTCAAATTGAAGAAAGAATAGGTTTCCTTTATGGGGGGGGGGGTGACGGGGGGGTGACGGTGGTTAGAAAGAGCTTCTGAGCTACCTGAGCAAATGGAATAGTATGGAAAAAAAAAAAAGTATATTTTCTATAATTCTTGATAAAAGCCCATATCTGGCGTTGTTCAGAAATATAACATGGCTAGTTGTCTGTAATTCAAAGTAGCGTTGGGTCACCTGCCCTCAGCAGCATGTTATTTGGACTTCAACTGCAATATCAGAAGCAGTTCCTCTCCATTTGAAAATATTATGGCCACTTAAATGTTGACCAGAGGGTTAGAAAATTTAAGAATGATCCATTTCCTGTAAAGCACTGAGGCCTGTCAGGGGTCATTCCAAGACTACCTGTGTGCTCAGATTTCCTGCCCTCCGCCTGCAGGATATTTTCATTTTTAGCTGTTTCGTTTTCTTTGGTCCGTCTTAACAGATACCATGAAGTACCAAACAACACAAGGAACTGTGGGAGCCCCTGTTCTGTGGGTTGCTTAGATAAACTAGAGCCTTATTTATCCTGTCTGCTAATTATATTTTACAAAACAGCAATTAAGAAGCTGGTGGCATGGTAGCTTGCATAAAGTTCTGATTAACTTCAGAATGTAATTCAAGATGTAGCTTATGAATTTGATTTTATTATATTCAGTCGCATTCAGGCAGAGGACCAGTACTATTACCTTATGCTTTAACCATAAGAGAATGAAGGGAATAAGAGAACGCACAAAATGGAAATGGAAATAACACCATTTTCATTTACTCACGAAGATTTTGCTTTTATCAAAGTGCACCTGGGGTCTTTGTAAGGTCTAGCATGCAACGTTCTGACCTATTGGGATTCTTTCACATTGTCAGATTCTTACTGGGAGAACTTGGAAGGATAGGGTGTGTTTACGCATGCCTTTATGGGGTAACTTTTATCCCTTTTACTGTAAAGTACAGTGCAGTGGTGGCATTAATTTGAGCCAATTAAATTCATGGAAATGCTTTGTGAGTGTTTCTAATGCATGGCATGGCCCTGTGTTACAAATAAATGCTTTTAGCCTTGTCATAAGTCAGAAATTACTTATTGCAATTATGAAATGCATTCACAAAGTTGTGCTTTTAAATAATTGGCTCATCGTAGCTGTATTGCAATTTTCAGAAAAATAGTCTGTTTATTGTGATATCTTGCGTGGTTAAAAACTTCCACTAAGGGTTGACTTAATAAAGCTTCCCTATACTTTCTCAAGCATTTCATTTTATTACTAGTCATCATGCCCATTGTTAATTTCTGACATTACCTTTTACTTTTTATCAGCTTTTAAGTTGTGTGCTTGTAAAGAAACCTAAAGTCACCAAATGGTCCTGACAAACGAGATACTCATCTCTCAGAGCCACATGGCCATCTTGCCAGCAGAATGACAAAATCATTGCTTTAATGAGTTTTGACAGTTCAAAAAATCCTTTGTTAAAAGGGCTTCTTGGAAAGAGAATATTCGAATGCTTTGCTTTATTTCCTGACTGCTGGAAAACAGTACATGTATAAAGACCTAAAATGTACACTGTACCTTTGATTGTGGTATGGCCCTGACTGATTTATTAAACAGAGCCTATGTACCTGAAAATCAGGCTTCACACTTTGAAATATCCCAGTCTGACAGTACCTGTCTGTCCATGCACTGTTTAATCCCACCATCTTCAGATTGTATTGTGCTTTATTCCTTAACTATTTTTCTGAAGTCCAAAACTTGACTAATCCTTGTTATGTCGCTTAAGAAACAGAAGAGCTGGCATAGCAATGCAAGGGCTCTTGCTCCTAGGAAATACTGTAGGCTGCAGTAGGGAAAGTGGCACTCCCATCTGACAAAGCTTTGATATGAAATTAATATTGCGGCCCTTTATCCTTCCTATAAAACTGCCACAATTAACCCTCATGAATTTTATATTATGGTGACTCTTTGCATGTTGAATCATTTACACTGGCAAATTGCGCATATCTGATTAGTAAAAAAAACAAAAAAAAAAAAAACACTTTGTGAATTAAATAGCAATAACTAGCCATAACGTATTCTCCAACCTTGCTTTTTAAATGTTGATTTGTTGACTAGTGGTATCAGGTTGGGAGTAAACTGCCTGTTTATTTACTGAAGGCTTCTTTACTCTTGTTAAATGGTGATCTAATCAAACATGCCTGCTCCCTGTATGGAAGCTTCAGCTGTTCAGCTGTACACTTTTTCCTACAGGTGCATGTGTATATATTTCTATGAGAAAGTATCCTTTTGCTACTCTGCACAAAAACGTTTTGCTTTACAATCCATACCCACTACTAGTGGAAAATAGCTGTGGTAGGGAAGCGGCAAACTCTGGTGGGCTATTGTACCATGCCGCTCTGTTTGATCACCCATTCGGATTCCAATCAAAGCATCATTATTTGTGAAATATTACTTCCACATTTCAGTAATGAAGTGGTGAGGTGAAAATTCTTTGACACTTTTCTGCACGTATATCAAAGGCTAGTTAAGAGTAGTAATGTATATTCCCAGAAGAAGGAAGAAATGTGTAATTTGTGTTGTGGCTACTTTTTGTCAACATATGTTGCTCAAAACACCAATTCCACATTGGAGATCTGTTATTGATTGGATTTTTTCTAGTGTCTCTGCACAATGATGATGATGATGATGATGATAATAGTCTTTATTTATACAGCACTTTTCACCTATGGGATTAAAATAAGAAACAAAGGGGGAAAAAAAAAGACACCAATTTCACATTGCGGAGAATGATCTGTTATTGATGGTCAGTTTCTTTCTGGTGTCGCTGCACCATAATAATAACACCAATCGTTATTTATGTAGAACTCTTCATAGCTGAAATGCGGCTCATAGTGCTTCACACATGTTAGTGCTTAACATAAGAACCAAAAAATAAAAATGTCAATGAATAAAAATAAAAATAGGATAAATAAGTAATTACGAATCCAATATATGAGATGAAAAATAAGTAACGAAAAGGTCACGAGATATAAAAGTATAAGCTAGTGAAAACTGAAAATAATTAATGCCATATAAAATGGATATATCAACAGTGAGGTAAAGAGAGATAAATAACACAGGTCGCAAAAGAACACGAAGAATCATACAACAATGATAAAAGACGGCAGGAAAATAAAATTAAATATAATTAAATGCTACTGTATGAACAGATTAAAAAGCCAATCAGTAACTTTTTAAAAGTGCCTCAACATCTCTGATGTCTTCTGGTAGTGTGTTCCATACTTTTGGAAAATAATGGCTAAAATCTGCCCTCACCACCGTGTTCTTATTTCATTCTCTGAATACACACATCCAGAAGTGGTAGATAACCAAATTCTAGTGGGAGTATAAAACTTAAGGTCAGTAATGTATGAAAGTGCTAGTCCAATTAATGCTTTACAAGTAAGTAAAATGATCTTAAAATCTATTCTAAAAGACACTGGTAGGTAGTGGAGGATATTCAGGATTGGTGTAATATGGTCCGTTGTCTTAGCTCTTGTTAATATTCTGGCAGCAGCATTCAGAATTGCTTGTAACGTTGTAATGTAACATAAGTACTTTTCGGAAAACCAATAAAGAAAAGAATCCCAATAATTAAGGCAGCAATAATAATAATAGCATGTAAATTTTTCAGCATCTTTAAGTGATTCAAAAACTCTGTTTGCTTTGATCCTCAGATGATAAAATACTGTCTTTGTAATATACTGAAAGTGGCTTTTAAAACTTAGTTCACGATCAAATATTACACCCAGATTTTTAGCCTCAGGTTTTGTCCGTGATATCATACCGTCATGCCTTCACTTCAGGTTATCCCTTAGTATCCAGGGACCCATGACAGTTACTTCTGTTTTTTTTCCTCATTAAGTTTCAGGAAGTTCTTGTACATCCATTCATTTACAACACTAGGCACAACTGATACATACAACTGGATACCAAAGCTTCTAGGCAATGTGGTAAAAATTGATAATCAGTTTTCAATAATCAAAAAGTGCCTGGTGTAAGTGATGTATTACCAATGTGTAGTATTCATTTTGTAAATAAAGAAAATGTTTGCTTGCACACCACAGTAGGGATAGTAAAATCTTTTTGGCACTGGTGTAACAAGAGGATTGACGTGAGTGAGTACTAAAAAAAGTCTATGAAGGGATGAGTGTTGCTTTATTGGTGTAATGTGCTGTCTTTCCCGAACCTGCCTCTGCTAAACACAGTCAAGGCCAGAATAAGGCTCCAGAATTCTAAACCTGTCAAGGTGTTCTACTGAATCATTTTAGCAGTTAACTCTAACTCTGTTCCTACTATAACATTCCAGCTATCGAAACGGGGCCAGCAGAACTGATTTTTTTTTTTTTTTAACCACTGGTTGTGTAAAGGTGTATTTGGACAGAGATAAACAAAACACTGCAAGCGTTTAAAGCCAATCTTCATTGTCAGAATGGGTTCAAGGGAATGGCCTGCTGTAATTCCCTTCTATCTGTTTGTCTTAGCTTGTGGGTCTACTCTCAGTGGCTTTTGTGCAATGCTAGCGGGGGGATTTGTTTTGGCCATACATGCTTGGCTTTTGGTTAAACAGCTTGAGTCTGTTCTGTATGTTTGGATATGTGCAGAAGAGAAAGCGGTGTGTGTGTGTGGGGGGGGGGTGTGCTTGCGACTCTTGGACTGATTGGCTTTTTATTTACTTTTATTTACTAACAAAAGGAGTATAAAGCAGTATACGTTAATTAGATAAGTGGAACTGTGTCAGAGTTGCAACTACAGGTTTACAAGGCAATATAATTTGTTTAGTGACTTTCCTAATCTTTAGTCCTCTAGTTTTTTTCTTTTCATGCCGTTCCAGCCTTTACTGACACCCAGTGACTTCCCTCTTTTTTCAAAGGCTATTCATAATGTATATATTAAGCAATATTTGCTCTTTGAAAAGTACCAGAAAGTGTCCGCCCGTGATAGGTTTATGTTGGGCCTAACAATCTGGGAAAGGTAGTCAGAAAATTATAGCCATGCGGCAGAGAGAAGGGGTAATATGTATGTACCAGCTGCAGGATACTTAGGTCACGACCTCACAAGGTCACACCTCAGCAATTGTCTGACCTGATAATGTAATTCTTTTGACCAATACAAATATTTACATCAGGCAGTAATTCCACGACACAGCATGTCATGTCCAGGTTTTTGCAAGATGATGAGGGGATCTTGAATTTGAATTTCTCGTTCATATTTTATTAAATTCAGAATATAACGACATAAATATTCAGTTCAGTTGGCAATGAACATGTGCATAATTTTGTTCCTTGTACTGCAAATATCAGTTATTTCACAGCAATTTTAGGGATCAATGAGCTTTGTGGGTAAAATATGCTCATCACCTTCCAAATTGTATATTGTTTGTCCTTAGGCAGCTTCATGCTATTCAGATTTTAAAATGCAGGTGAGGTGCAGAATACCTTGTAAATCGTGCATCTCTTTTTTGCTGGGCTTTGTTTTCACTTAACTTTCTGATGCCTTCCTCTCATATTCCATAGCAGGAAAAAGAATGAACAGGGTAAAAAAGAAACTAGGCATCATTGTGGTGCACTTTGCTATGAAAGACATACTCAGGTGCGGTCAAGACGGCTTTAGTACATTGTGCTCGTATACAGATGCCAAAAATTTAAGTGGCTATTCACAGGATGAACAGGACTAAAACTGTTTATTTTCCCCTTAACTGCTTGCCCAGTATGTGTCATTATCTCGAGTATATAGCAAATCCTGAGGTAGATTCCTTTCCATTTCTCAGTGAATTCATGCTTGGTATTGTCATAGGACGCCACCTTTGCAATAAGTCGGTTTGTGAAAATTCTTCCCTGCTAGATATTCTATAGCGGGGTCGCCATGTGCTGAGGCACATAGTGCGTAAAAGTTGCTAATGCTCTGCTGACTCAATAACTGCAGACTTCCAAACTTTCTCTGGCATTAACCCCAGCACAAAAACTGTGCGATGGGAGCTTCATGGAATGGGCTTCCATGGCTGAGCAGCTGCATGCAAGCCTCACATCGCCAAGCGTGATGCCAAGTACCGGATGGAGTGGTGTTTAGCACGCTGTCACTGGACTCTAGAGCAGTGGACACAAGTTCTGTGGAGTAACTAATCACGCTTCTCTGTCTGGCAGTCTGATGGCCTAGTCTGGGTTTGGTGGATGCTAGGAGAACATTTCCTGGTATGGGGTTGTTTTGCAGGGGTTGGGCTAGGTGCCTTAGTTACAGTGAAGGGATCTTTTCATGCTTCAGCATACCAAGACATTTTGGACAATTCTATGCTTCCAACTTTGTGGGAACAGTTTGGGGAAGGACCTTTCCTGGTCCAGCATGCCTGTACCCCAGTGCACAAAAGCAAGTTCTATAAAGACATGGTTTGGTTGAGTTTGGTGTGGAAGAACTTCACTCAGAGACCTGACCTCCACCCCATCGAACACCTTTGGGATGAGCTAGAATGGAGATTGACATCAGTGGTCTTCTGGATAAATGGACAAGAATTCCCACAGGCACACTCCAAATTCTTGTGGAAAGCCTTCCCAGAAGAGCTAAATCCTATGGGTTTAGAATGGGATGTCATAAAACTTCATGTCGGTGTAATGGTCAGGTGTGTGTGGGTGGGTGTGTATGGGTTGGGTGGGTTATGTATACATTACATTGTGGGGACTAAAATTCTTGTATTTTCTTTGGTTAGTTTCGGTTAAGGTTATGGCTGTGTAGGGGTTAAGGTTGTCATTGTTGCGATTTTACAGTTTTTACCATAGAAATGGATGAACGGTCCTTGTAAAAGATACGTGTGTGTATGTGCGTGCGTGCACGCAAGTCAATTTCATTGAGAATGTTTACTAAATAGCCACAATTTTATGTCATTCTGAATTGTCCTCCAACTATAAATAACTGATCATTATTGTAATTACAATATGTAATTTAGCTATATTTTCAACAACAGAGGCTAAAGTTTTCTTCTGAGTAGGCTACCTTTTTCCCCATTCAGCTTTTTGTTATAGATGTAGCTATGATTAAAGCATTTGAGACAGAAAGACAATAGGGATACTGTTTATCAACCAGAAGCTCAGAAAGTATTGATGGAAACGCATATGTCCTGAAGTTCCTTGGAAACTATTCAATTCAGCTCAATTCAATTACTTTATTAACAGACTCAGGTCCATAGATACACACACGAAACAGTACAGATAGATACGAAAACACATATAAAGAAAATCAAATGACATACAAACATCAGCCAATACACCAACAATGCATCTGTATTAGTTGCATGTTGCAGTGTCGTATACATTTCCTTCAAAGCATGGTGTATTCTGTGAGAGATAAAATTGTTTAGTTTTATTTCTATGGTTGAACTATGCAAAAATGACTTTGTGCTTCTTCATCTTCATTTGCAAAAAATGCAAAGTCACCAAATGCTGGGTATTAACTAGTTTCTTTACAGGTACGATAAGGTCGTTTGTGAGGAAGACTGCAGTATATTCATATCAGTGAAAGTCTCTGTCATGCCAGGCAGGCTTATGATAATGTTCAGGCTGAATGGTGGGCTAACAAGACTAGCCAGACTTGCTTCATGTGGATGCCTCTGGCTCTGGGGGAGTTATCTGACTGAGCCGCAAAACACCTGTGCAGCCTGTCCCCCATGACGGCACTCTGTGTATCCACCTTAACCCCCCAGCTCTCCCCCATCCCCTCTTTGGGCTTGTTCTAATGCTGCAGCACTGCCAGATTTGGTTTAATTTGGTTTGGTTTTGAATAAGATTCACCTTCTTTCTCTGTACATGCCTGACAGGTAAAGGTCAGTGTGTGTATGTGTTAACCTGTACCTCTTAAAGGAAATTAAAATTCTTTCTCTAAAATTGTGAATATCCCAGAAGGCCCTTGAATAACTTAAAATCTAAATAGATATGCTGTGCTAAGCTGCATAATTCCACAGGAATGGCAGCATTCTTTGTTGGCTAATGATGAGCCACCTGGTTTTTAGCATAACCAAGTTTTAAGTTCAAGTTTCAAGTTTTAATGCAACTGGCAACATGATTGGGGAGAGCCTTCTATTTGGCATCCAGGAGTGAGGTTTTTGGCACTCCAGAAATCAGCTGATGTTTAACTGGCCATGCTTTAGCACAGAACGTCCATCAGTGGTGATTTTCTGTGATGGTGCCCCAGGGTCATGGAGAAAAGCCTGGTTCATGAAAGGGTGCCTTGCAGTGGCTGAATTCTCGTATTACCTTATGTAATAAATTACACACATACAGCTTTGTATTTTCCCTTGATGCAGTAAGAGGTGGAAAAGCACATGTTTTAACCATCATATCCACCTGCTCAGTGGAGAGGGAAAATATGGGAAATAATGTGTGCAATATCAATATATTTATTTTACATTCATAGGAGAGTGCTTTAATAATGTCAAAGTACTACATTCACATCATATATCACGTTTTGGGAACAATGTCTGCAATTTATGCCACATTCCTATTAAATGTTAGGGTGATATTTAATTAGAAGTAATTCTATCATTCCTTGTGCTAACAGTCAAACTGATGACTGCTGTCTGGTCCACTAGTCAGCTCCCCATTCTCCCTGCTGTTTAGCATCACCACTTCTAGCATAGTTTTTTTGAAAGGAAAGCAATTTAATGCAAGAAACTCATAGCAGTGGAAGATGTCCAGTTTAATGTATTGTTATTCTAACTGAAAATGGTATTCCCTTTTATGTTAAGTATAGTACAGTTAAGGTCCTTCTTGTCTGCCAGGTAACTTGCCAAGGCTGTGGACTGTGGACGATTTGTTGTTGGAAGAAGATTTAATCATATGGCAATAACTATAATAACAATAATAAGAGTATAAGCACACAAGTCTGTGGTCAGGCAGGTCTCAACTCATCTCCTACTGAAGACTTGTAGAATTTAATTAGACAGAATGTAAGAACCACAGAACACCAATAGTGGTTGTGCTTGTTTTATTGGTTCTTCTGTTGTTTATTCAGCTGTTGGAAGGGCTTTAGTATTCTACATGGCAGGAAAGATGAAAATGCTGCCAGTTCAGAATACTTAGTAAGGTAATCATGATGACAAGATCAGCATGTTTTTTTCCAGGTGCTCATAGGCAGCAGCACTGTGTCCTTCATATTACAGTCACAACAGTAAAGACATTTTTGTATACTGTAATTAAATACCTTAAGGATTCGGAATAATTTTTTGTCTTTGGATTTTGCATAAGATGTTAAACTCCCTCATCCTTCCAACAAAGTTAGTTAATTTTTTTCAGACTTGTTTGCTTTGTAATTAGTGTGGTTTGGTTTATGGAAAATTTGAAATAGTTTTCAGCATTGAAAATTAACCATCTTAAGGATTTTGTATATGTGTCCCCTGAGTTACTTTTTCTGGAATTATTATAGGGGCAGCAGTGACCAAAGCACTGTATTTAAATTTAATTGAGGAACAGAATGATTAATAAATATATGCATTTTCAAAAGAATGTGTATTGCTTATATTTCAGGTGGTAATTGATGTAATCTGATCCGTGCTGATATTGTTATATAAAAGGAACGTATACAAACCAGATACTGTATACGTGGGCAGATCTTTAACTTGAAGGTCAGATGGCTGTTATAGGTTAAAAAAAAAAAAAAAAAAAAAAAAAACTGGGCCATCCCCCAAGTTCATTTGTTTGGTTTTGCTGCTTTGTTGTCATGAGGCAGGGGCCTCTTATGACATACCGCCATACTCAGGTCCTCCATTCTTGCACATAAGCAGCGTGATCCCTAATATACCACTTTATTGCACCAGGTTATCTTGACGTTTGCATTTTATTAAACACATTATTTCTCCTATTTTCTGTCCCCCACAATAAAACACTGTATATGTAGCTGTTTACATGGGTGAGTAAGGAAGTGCTCCGGAGAAGGTGATGACTCATGAACCATTCTCTCAGCAAGATGGAGACCAGCTCAGTACCTAATGACACGCTGCAATAGCACATCGTGGCTGGGACAGTGATGCTTTTTGACCTAGAATCCTGCTACAGCATGAAAGTAGCTATGAATGGTGGTTGTGGGAGGTGATCACTCTAGCTGTCTTCACAATGAGCTCTCCCATGAGCACTTCTAGGCCATGACGAATAGCAAAGGAGACACCGTCATTGGTCGGGGCTTTTCACAGAGAAGCTACATGTATTTTTAATGTCTGTGCATGGCCATCCTTTCTGAGTACCTCTTTGCATGGAGCAGTGTGAATAGGCATTGCAGTTACCTGCAAAGGGGCTCTCTCCGGTCAGCCCACAGCCTTGGTGTTTTTATTGATAGTTCTGGACTTGAATGCAAGGACCTTTTACTGCATGTGTCATACAATCTGCATCTGATTTGGTTGTTTTTGGTAAATGATGGCATTTTTAAATCGTGATTTTTAGGATACCGATTACAAAGCTGTTTTACAAATGCCAAAGCTCGTTAGTGGGCTCTATGGGATACAAGGCATAGGACTTGTTTAAAGCATGGCTTTAAACTGTTTTCAGTTTACTAAGCTTGTGGACAGTGGAATTCATAACACTGAGGTCAAGCTGAAATCAGAGCTGCAATTCTAATATGAGGAATCCTAAATGCATATCAAAATGTCTTCCTGTTTTATGCACAAGTGCCATGGGAGCTCTGTGCAGGAATAACCCTCTGTGTGTGGACTTTGAATGATCTCCCTGGGTGCTCCAGTGTCCACATGCCTGTTCCAGTCCTTTGCTTAATTTGGGTTGCTCATTTGAAAACCATGTTCAGTTTTCATTTAGTCTTCAGTCAGCAATTACAGTATGACAAATACACTGAACTGAAATGCAAACAGTCTTTTCTATATAGCTGGGGGAAGCTGATAGAACTGTTTTATATAGCATTCTTAAAAAGAAAACAATGCGAAAATGGTGTTTTTATAACTCGTTTTATAAAATGTACTCTTTTTCCCTTTTCTGTTACTTTGTCTCAGTACAACACAGTAGTCCCTTCTGTGTGTCTCCAATGATACCCAGCCCCGGGGCAGGTTGAGGCAACGGCTTCACATTGTGGTGTCCAGCAAGTTCAAAGGGGCAACAGGAAATGGGGTAACCAGCAGCATCTCTAAAAGCAGGCGTGAGGGGCCACAGCTTAATGTTGTTGGGTGACGCTTACTAATGACTCACTGTCCTTCTGAGAGCCTTGGGAGTAATGAGGTGGCGATTTACTGGTCTTCCTCTGCGTCTGCCACCTAGTTTCCAACAGTCGCACCTCAAAGGATAAACAAAGGGAGCCTGTTCTGCCAGATACCACCCGAGTGCTTATCTCAGTAGACTCCATTCTTCTCTGTTTTGAAGCTAATGACATATGGCACTTTTCGACTGCCACCACGAACCGAGCTGTAGCCAAGCCTTACCGCAAACTGACAGTTTTCCATTATAAATTATTTGAGCCATACCTGAGCTGTACCCATGCTTACATAGCCCTGCTTTCCCGATAACTCAGAACCTAAAGTACTACAGAACAACTGAACGTAATTGATTTGTAATGCAAATTCACTCAAGTGAATGCTAATTTCGCTAGAGTTTGATGCTAACATAAGACAGCGATTCTCACAGACGTTAGCGGAAATTAATGCATAGTAAATCATGATGTACACCGTGTGAACAGTGAAAAAGCACCTCTTTGGTTTTATGTCACTGTTGCTCTCCATCCCAGCATCGCCTTTACGCAGCCAACCCTGCTCCAGGGGAAAACTGGAGCGAGCTGGAACCACGCTGTAACTAGTCTCTCTTTGCAGTACGGCTCAGGTATGCCTCAGTTCCTGTATGCCAATGGAATAGCACCAACAGTCTTTCTACGTGAATATCAATGTGTTCTGGTACTTCTCTAGTTTTCACCCTTGCGCTCTGCTGTGGGGGAAATGAGTTGCGTGACAAAGGAAGTGGTCCATGTTCATCCTCCTGTGCACATGTCATGAATGAGTGTGGTTTCCTGTGAGCCGTCCCCTTATATGCGTGTAGATGTGAAGTATTGTTGGCCTTAAAAAAATAAAAGGGGACTGAAAACAATGATTTGTTCTTTTAATTTCAGAGGTCTTTGTGACAGAGCTGATGTTACCTAGTGTAATTTTATTTTCTGTATTTTTTCTGTTTTGGCTGAGATTTTAGAACTGAAAAAAATTGCAGGATTCGAAAGGTGTTATTGTTTTCCACTGCCAGATGTACTTATGCTTTAAAAATGTGTCAATGGAAATCCCTCTGAATGCATCTGATATGTTAGTGCCTGCAGTAGCCAAAACAGTGGTGCAAATGACCCAATCTGTAATTTTGACCGGGGTGCTTTGTAGCAGCTGGAGTCTGAATTACTGTTGTTGAACCTATATGGAGTCTCTGGCAGAAATGTGCCCATCAGTGCCATGATATGTTAAAGTACAGGCCCCAGAGTGTAGTGCATTTTAACAAGGGGAAGAAATGAAATTTGCATCTCCTCATTTTTCTTTCCCAGGAAAGTTCTCTCTAAGGAAGGTCATGCGTGCCCAGGGCTTCACAGATGAAGATGTGTCCTTGAGTGGCTAAAGGCCAACCAGACTTGGTTCACTGCGTTTATTGTGGCAGAAGTGCACAGGAATACATTCATGAACACCAACCTGCCTGTTATTTGCAGATGTTTCCCATTTGCCCCATTGCATACAGCCCCCGCTCAGTGGGAAAAGCAAGTTCCATTTCTATTTGGGTTTTATTGTGCTCCCAGGCATCTTCCTGTACACCATTTTGTTTTCACTCTGGATAGGTAAGCACTGCTTTCAGGAAACAAGAATGAATGGTGAATTGTGATGAATGGTGTTTGAAGTTGCACCGGTATATAATGCACTTTCAGTCTGATATATGTCCATAAAAGAATTGATTAGCTGGCAGAAGATGCAGCATGTAATGTGCATTTCACATTTCCTTCAGAAGACCCTGCTGAGATTAAATGAATAGTTTCTTGTTTCCTCCTTGTTCCTCATTGCCATGCTTTTGCATAGAGTTAAGGGAATGTCTGCTGTCATCCATTCTGGACTCTTTACATCTTTGCAGATATTATAATGGTGTCAAATTGATTATCCTCCAAGGCTTTTATTCCCCGATTATCTGCTGTGGAGAGTGGAATAAATTAACCGCAACTCTGTAGTGCATTTCCATAATGTCAGGTAATTAGACCTCACTGCTTTTAATTCCAGAGGAACTGGGTGACCACTCAGGACATGGGCATTCCATCACCATGGTGAAGAATAACTCTGGTCTTTGATATTATGTACCTCAGTCCTTGATTAAATAACTATTCTTAGACTAGTGATTGAAATGCTGTTTTGATATTCAAGCCTCTACAAGATGCTCGCCTATTTTCAGCACGGGCTGATCTTGTGTGGATTGTTTTAAACAACTGAGACATTTATCATGAGGTCATACAATGTGCATCCTCACTGAACATTTTAAATGGCACTGGTCACTCCACATTCTTTAATAATGGACTGCATGAAAATGACTTTTTAGGGGGAGTGTGAAGGTGATTTTTTTTTTAATCTTATATTTTCCCATCCATCCATTTTCTGAAACCCCTTATCCTATTCAGGGTTGTGGGGGGTCTGGAGCCTACCCCAGAGGCAGAGGGCACAAGGCAGGGAACAACCCAGGATGGGGCCCTAACCCATCACAGGGCACACTCACACACACACACACCCATGGGCAATTTAGTTACTCCAGTTAGTTTCAGCATGTTTTTGGACTGTGGGGGGGAAAGCGGAGTACCCGGAGGAAACCCCATGACAACACGGGGAGAACATGCAAATTCCACACACATGGAACCCTGGTGGAGACTTGAAAACCAAGTCCCAGTGGTGTGAGGCAACAGTGCTAACCACTGCACCACCGTGCTGCCCCTCTTACATTTTTATACAGTTGTATAGTTTGTATGTAGTATTTTACAGAACATTATTTTAATGGCCGTGTATTCTGTGTGATAACATGTGATATGAGGTTTGTAACTTTTTAGGCAAAGTTAGGCTAAAGTTCATACTTTGTTTTTCACAGGAATGATGACTGGCAGTCATTTATAGGAATAGTGTAGTTGAAAATTTCTCATTAAATATTATATACAGTGGCCTGTTCATGAACCAGGGAAATACATGCCTACTTTGCAGTAACTCCAAGTAAGTGGTCAGATTTTAATCCCAGTCAATTCTTTTTCCTATAGGGGAAAGCTGACTTACAATGTGCTGTTTAATGAGATCTTCGGGAATCATTAGACTGTCTGAGGTTGTGATGCACTGGTGAATTTACAGTGTGGACGTCAGGAGTTATTCTATCACTCATGAACAGGAGCAGATATTTTTGTGCATTTACTACCTTGTTGCAAACAAAGAAAAAGGCTGGGATATGTTTAACTTCTTGCTGTGCATATAATTAAAAGACAGTAATTACATGCAGATTACATGCTGTTTAGATGTCCGAGAACAACTCCAGCTCAGGCAAGTGGTCCTTGGAGCCTGAATACCTAATTGGTTACCTGTAGGCTACTGTCAAACCTTTGTACCCTGCTCTCATGTCATACAATGAATGTAACAGAGTGTCTGGCTTTACTGTCCTGGCTTTGCATCCTTTCCTGTTTTCCGCAACCTTTAGTGCCCCATAGGTTTCAGCAGCTGCAGCAATCAACGTTGAACACTACAGAAGCCGTGAAACCAAGTTTTCAGAAAGCTGTATCTCTGAATAGTTTCATTTATTCTAAAGGTTTTTTGCTTGTTAATATACAAAGTCAATAAGTGCTCATCCTCTTCTTTCTGTTTTCCCCGCAGCAAACTCTACTCTTCTGGGTGGCGGAGGAGGTAAGTTTCATAATATATTTATGGATGTTTTACATAGCATTTCATCTTATTACTTGAATTTTGGGGAATGTATATTGATGGATGCCACGCATATTGAATAGGACCCCTATTCTTTCTGTGGTGTTCCCTTCATAACTGAGTTTATCATATTTCTCTGATTTATCCATTTTTCCATGACAGCCGACTGATGGGGTTATGTAGCCCCAAGCACCTCAGTTTGAATAACTATAAATACAGCTGTAAGGATAAACTGTGTGCGGCCCAGTCAGTGAGACACGGCCATTACTTTAGTGTGCTGACAGGGAGCATTTCCATCATGTGGCCAAAGGTGACCAACCGTATCCTGAGAAGCGCAACCAGACAGTGGCACACTCCTAACCCCAAAGATCCACTTTGCACATACCATGACATGATTGGTGTAATCATTCCATGCAGCCCTGGGCAAAAGGAGGAGGGGAAAAAAATCAAACCAATTAAATGAAGAATTTTGATCCAGACATGCACAAAATGGGATCAAGGAATTTTAAAAGGATTGAACCAGGTCATTTTTTCCCCCAGTCTGTACTATTGAAATTTCTTGTGTCACTGAGGATTTCTCTGCATGGGCAAAGCCATCTGTGAGCTCATGCTTTGCAGTCCAAGCAGACAATTAGCAGTTCTATAAAAGGGAGCTGAAACACTATCCATATCTAATCGACGGTCCCTAGTGTATCTTATCTGATCTAATGCTTGGTTAAGGCTTCAGAACTCGAGCCATTGTATCAACGAGTCCTGCCAACCAGATCTTTATCTGTGAAAGCAGAGCTTGATCACTTGCTCTGCTCAGTCGGATTTAAGTGAGATCAGGGGTCAGCAGGCCCCTGTATGAGGTGAGTGGGGGGGGGGGGGTTACAGCAGATCTATTTTCATTTTCAGTGGTTTTCACATATTTGAACTATTTAAGGTCCAACACGAAACTTTTTTTTTCTGCGGCACCTTTCTGCATATCAAGTATGTAGTATTTGCTTTTTTTACTTATCTTAATAGTTTTGCAGCCTTTCAGTAGTATATAATTGCATGTTTTTTCCGTCATAATTACTTCTGTTTCTGGTTCAGTAAAATGAGTATTGTGAGCACTAGTGAAGCACGCGTTTCCCCTGCTATAGCACCATAATGGTGCCAGTGGTGCTTTGTTTTCCCATTTTCTTTAAGCATGAATTGTGAAGCGGTTTTAACTCCTCATTAGTGGTCTATATTCATATATCAGATTGAGGTGTAATTTTTAACAGTTATTGCAGAGAGAAATTACAATCAATTCGCCCAGTGAGATAATATTCTAATTTCTTATATTTCCTTATTTTTTTTTCTCCCTGCTATTAGTGCAGATTGCATTTGGTATAGTAGTAGGATAAAATGAATCGATGAGAGAAAAAATATCAAATCAACACTAAAATCAACTTTCTATGAATTATAGTAATACCGTTTAGTTTTTAATATATCATGTTAAAGGCTTGTGTGAAATGCTGATTAATGTTTCAGCTTTGGAGGAAAGTAAAGTTAGCCTAGTAAACTTTGCCGAAGGGGGTGTCATTTCCGCTCCAAGATACTACAGTCTCATGCAAATACTTTTGTTTTTTTGTTTTTTTTTAAGGGAAATGTATTGACTCGACAGATTTTAATTGGATTTATCAGTGGGGAGATGAATTTGAATCTGTAGAGGGACTCCAGTATCTTGGAACCACAAAAGCAGTTAGTTGGTAATTTTTTTTTTTTGGTCTAGCTTCTTTCCTGTTTGCCTTTCCATACCTTTCCTGTCATTTCTGCTTTCTCTATTTTGTATAATCCGTCTTCGGTTCTTCAGTTCCTTGGATGATTAACATTTTTTTTCTGGTGACATAGAGACTATTATGGTATCTATAAATGCTTTTGAGCATTGATCCCATCATCCTTGTTTTTTGTGCACTCCCCTTGAAACGTTCCAATGTCTCATACTGTATTTTGCTTGGCCAGTGTGTTCTGTCTGTCTTCAAAAAATAAATAAATAAATAAGATCATTCATGCCACTACACCTTATGAACTGTGCTGGTCTGTATCAAAGGCTTATTTTTCCAGACACCTGTCTGTTAAATTGAAGTTAATGAAACTTTGCATTGTTTGGTCGGGCCACAGATTAGCATGAAAAGCATTATTCTTCATTGCTACAGAAATGGAACAATAATGTATTTCACTACTTTCTGATCACTCTCAAGTGATATTTTTGTTCTGACGTGTGTTTTTGCAGTTGGGCAAAAGGCTTAAAAGTTTTTGGTCAATTGAAGGCGCCTGCTGACAGTTTTTTCCTGTTTGTAAATTTTAGCACAGTACACACAAGTGGATTTCTTCCTTGGGAAGGTGTGGTCAAGTGGTTTCCTTTGGTATGCCGGAAAAAAAGTTATCTTAATTAGAAAATTGATGTGGTTCACAGCAACACATTCTCCCTGTGGCATTTTTTACCGCGCTCAGTTCCCAAGACAAAACCACAGAATACATTGTTTGTATAGTTCTTGAGCTATATTCCAGTCTGTTATTCTCAGATTGTTTGCAGTGTGCAGTTGAACAGTTGAGTGAGGGATGTATGCCAAGTTTTGGCATTGTCTTTTTTTTCGCCAAGAAAAGCATCTGCCTGAGAGGCACCAGGATATTCTTTCAGATTATGTCATTCTTGGGTCAAATCTATATTGATATCTATTTCTATGTTTCTGTTTTATTGCTGCTGTACAGCTGATTTTGTATCTTGCAAATAATGCTGACCGAAAAAGGATAGTAACCTCTGGGTGTAAACACAGTTCAGTCCTACATTGGATGAGAAAGTAGCAATCACCGGAATAAAGAAATGGCAACAACATGGTCAGTAGGTCTAGGATATATTGACAGAGACAGCTCATTTGATGAGTCGCAACTTTAAATAACCCTGTTCAAACAGTCACATAATTATATATGTCCTGGGCGGCTGCAACTTGTCGATATTTAAGATTGGATTTATAAGGCCCTTTAAATGTCTGTTTGTACCTAGACTGCGCCAGAGAAAGAAAATGCTGTTCTAACCGTACCCAAGACCCCGCGTGGGGGGGGGGGGGCCGCCCCCCCCGGGGCGGGGGGGGGGGGGGGGGCGGGGGGGGGGGGGGGGGGGGGGGTGGGGGGGGGGGGGGGGTGGGGG